>JAECWI010000323.1:0-1200000 GCA_018150345.1 Drosophila equinoxialis | reverse complement strand
CATCTTAGTTGGCGTATGAAAAAAATTCATGCTTTCCCTTTAGCAAGGTGCAAGCTGCTTCGAAGTCTTTCAAGTCAGCACAATAAAGTTTAACACCAATTGATATTTTTTTAGTCGAATATTTTGTGCAGTTTATTGACTTGCAAATGTTATGCTGCAAGTAATGCGGACATAAAAACTTGAAAAATTTCAATAAAAGTGAGAACTAAATTTTGTGGATAAAGTCTTAAATCTAAAGTTTAAATTCAAAGTGTTTTCAACAGTTTTCCTTTAGTGTTTGTTTTTTTTTTTTTTTTTGAAAAAAGTAAATGTAAGTACGACGTTATATAAACGCGCAAGTTATTTATTAGAATGAAAAAAAAGGAAGCTATATTCAGAAAAATACAAATTTTTGTTTTTTAGGCATATGGGCAGTCTTAACATTTAGATTGTCAAGAGAAAGTAATACATACTTTCAATCAGGTGCCAAATCGAATGGTAAATACCAAAGAAAAGCACCTTTGAGTGCGGGTGTACTAAAAGAATTTTTTTATAAAATTTGCACCTAGTACGCAGACTAGATATAATAGTCCAAGCCTATCAGCAGACTTATGAGAGAGGCGCATGAGAGGCAAGCCCGTCAAAACGGACCGAAGCCTACGGGAGCAGCAGACGCTCGTGAAGACGTACATTGGCGCAGACATTTGGCCAGAAGAGATCTGAGGCGACGGACATAAAAGAGGGGGAAAAAAGAATATATGACTCTCTAGGCTTGAGGAGAGGCTCCCCGCCCTTGCTTTGCTTGATAAGCAAAAGCTTTTCTTTAAATAATTATCAGCCAGTGAAGCTTTCATATGTCTAGCTGCTTGGTTTGCGTTCCGTTTTGGTTTTTTTTGCTGGTGATTGCTGCATAGCCTTCAGCCACAAAAAATTAAATATCTTCGCCAGGCCCTAATGTTGAATGAGTTAAATTAATTTTGGGCGGAAATAAGTTATGCCTTTAATTTTTTTTTATATAATTTTGTCTTAAAGCTAACCTTTAAATCGTAAAACTCTAATGCATTGGTGTACTCCAAAGCCAATTTTATTTTTTTATAATCTTTTATTTCTTTTGCTTTTATAATTTTTTTTTTTTTAATTTTTTTTTGGTCATGATTGAACTCCGATAAAAATTTTGATTTAACCCCTTTTCGGTACGCCACTGGCAAATTCTCTCTCAAGCCAACTTACTCTCTCCCTATATTTAATACAATTTCTTACAGCTGTCATCAGAAAGATCTTTCTCCATGGGATGCTTAAGTAAGTACTTTTTGGTGCAAAAATTCTAATTTTGAAATGCTTTATTATTTATATGAATTTGGTCTGAGACGTTAATGAGTGGGGAATCATGCGAAATAAGTTAGGATAAAATTGGTTTGGCATAGGGATCACTGTGTAATTTTATATTTTGGCTTTAGTACAGCGATCATGGTAGGGTGGGCGAGTTTTAAGGGCGTCACCGATATCGGACCCCTTTCTTTTTCAGCAGCTGCGCTAAAAACGACGGTATGTTTTTTTTTTTCTTCTCATCCTTTTCTCTATTCTTTTTTTTTTTTGTAATACGAAACGTTATACCGAGTATAAATAGTCTTAGTACGCGAATTTATTAATAAAAGTTTTAATAGTAGAGCGAGTAGGCTATCAATCCCCCATACCCCATTTCTCACCGCCTAACATGAGCCGAGACCAGCGCGCACTGTCGATAGGTCCTACCAATTTCCAGCAGCTCACAATAATATTGTACCAGGTGACATGTTAGTTAAGTATTCACAATGTTATTAATTGGCGCCCAAAAGTGGGACCAAAACGGTTTCGGGAGCCCCGACAGCAACATTTTAGTCAATAACAACTTTTCTTATGGGTATTTATATCTCGGTTTTTGAAGGCTAGTGTTTTTTATTGTATTGGGTCGTCAGTCGGAGTACATAAAAGTTTCGACATAACTTAATGTCCACACCACCAACAAGAAGAAATATAAGGCAACGCACAATCAATTAAACAGCTGGATCAGCCTTGAATTTTAAAATATTTTCGGCTCCGCGCTTAGGAGTAATTTCTCAAGTAATTTTCGAGAGTCAGAAAGAGTATTTTTTTTTCGTATTTTTTCAGGTTTAACAATGGTCAAAGACTATAGCCTCCAAGCGGTTAATAATTCTTAGAACTGTTGGTTTTTTTATTTGCCTACAAGTTAGGTACAAAATGTTTATTGCTTTAAGTAGTTAGGTAAATTGTACGGAGTTATGTGATACTTGGCAATAAGCTAGGGCATACCTGCAATTTCAATTATACTTAAATCCCTCTTTTATCGTTATTTTAGCAGCCGCTCAAAAAAATTTTTTCGATACACATTGCATGATTCCCCTCATTAGTTTTATGAAAGTTATTCGAATTTTCTTTATATTTTCTTTATTTCTTTGCGACATTAGTATAATAAGTATAGCTTTGTTAGTCAATCAATTTAGTAGAAATAGATTCATTAGGAATTAACCAGATCTGGAATTAACAGCTTAATAATAGGAGGGAAGTCTTCAACATATTTAGTTAGCAAATAAGTAAGCGTTTTGTTGTGAGAAAGGTCGGTAAGGCACAGCAGTGAAGATCTAGCCGCGATTCAGGACAATACCCTTTGCCTTATCTGCGATAAACCAATACAATATAGGGCGCAGCTACGGAGCACAATATACGCGTCGGTAGTAGGGAAATTTGCCCCACTTGTGATCAACCGTTACAGAGTATGGAAGGAGAAGGAGCTGAAGCACATGGTGGGTGACCACAGTTTAGCCATCAGGCAAGAATGCAAAGCAGGGCAGCAGCGCAAAAAGCCAACTTGCTAGCAGAAATGGCACAGAGAGATTTGAGTCAGGAAAGAAGGTTAGATGAGGGTACAGAGCCATCAGAATCTGTTAGGAATAGCGACGTTAATTTAGCAAGATTAATAGCGAATGCCATCGCGACGGCTGCATCTCGTCAAAATGAGCAACTGGAAAGTCAAGCAGTTAGGCAAACGGAATTGTTGACACAAGCGTTACAAAATGGATTCCAGAGATTGTATTCAGTAGTAGCGACACACCAAGTGAAAGCGGAGGAAAGTATACAACAGGCAGCGAACTTACGTAGCCAAGTATCAGCAACAGTAACTAGTGAGCAGGCAAGTAATAATAATAGTATTTTGGAGCTTAGACCAGACAGAATAAGTCAGGTTATAAGTAGTTGGAAGTTGAGGTTTAATGGCAAGTCCGGTATATCAGTGGATTTATAGCAATGACCCATCAGGCTTTAAAGGGTAATTTCGTAAAATGCTAGTGGGTGGTTCTGGAGATACCACAAGAAGGTATCGCACATCAAGTGGCGAGACTTATGTAGAGCCTTGAGGGAACAGTTCAAAGACGAGCGTACCCACCAGCATATTAAAGCTGCTATCAGCAAACACAGACAGTGGGATAAAGAGTCGTTCGACGACAAACTGTCTACTTCGTTACCCGAAATTGCGTTGTTAGAGCATCTTCGGGCTAATCTTCTGCCCGATATTCAGTAATGGAGAAGTGCATGCAGACAGATGATCTCGAGGGCCAGCAATATAGATTAGAGGAAACACAAGGGTTAGAAGAGTATTTGCCCAAATTTAAGCATTTCTCTGATGAGAAATCGTAAGAAATATCTAGATATTAAGAAACGGAACCAGTACAGTCGCCTAGATAAGGAATGTATTGGTCAAAGACTCGTTTAAGAGAGCGAAGGCTTTCAGTAAAGGTGTCCAAAAGGAGCGAAAGCTAATAGCCTCGGCGATAGTCGGCAATGTTTTTGATATCCGTCCTAATGCAGAAATAAAGATATTCGTAACAGACAGTAATCTGAATGTATGGGTTTGATTCCATCATTCGCTGAGTTGGGACTAGGGAAAACACAGTTGCAACACCAATTAAACAGCAACACTATCGTATGTCACCGGCAAAAGAACAATTGATATATGAAGAGTTAGATCGTATGTTAAAATTAGGAGTTATTGAGGAATCTCAAAGTGCTTGGTCTTCGCCCGTTGAGTTGGTGAGTAAGCTAGGAAAACATATGTTATGCATAGATAGTAGTCGGGTGAATGCCGTTACAGTTAAGGATGCTTACCCAACGCCAATCATAGACGGCATCCCAAGGCCGAGTATATCACAAGTCTCGACTTTAAAGCCCGAGTCAAGGGATAAGACAGCCTTTTCAGTAGCAGGTAGACCCCTGTACCATTTCAAAGTAATGCCCTTTGGATTATGTAACGATGCGCAAACCATGTCCAAACTCATGGATAAAATAGTACCACCACATCGGCGTCATAAGATATTTATCTACTTGGATGATCTGTTAATCGTCTCCGATTCGGTTGACGAGCATATAAATCTACTTACAGAGCTATCCAAATGTATATCCGATGCAGGGTTAACTATAAACGTCGAGAAAAGTAATTTTTATAGAATGGCGGGTCGTGAGCATTTTCCTGGGGAGAAGTTAGCAGATGATCAGTGCTGGAAACTATGGATTCCCAAGGGATTAGTGGCGCACTTGTTGAAATTGGCTCTCGAAAGCCCACTAGCATCCCACTGCGGTATTAATAAGACACTGGAAAAACTTAGGCGCTACTATTACTGGGCAAATCTAGTGTCGGAAGTTAGAGAGTTTTTAAACAGATGTGAGGTTTGTTAAGCCACTAAACACCCGAATTATAGTTACGTTAAGGCCACCATTAGCCAAGGCGGGTGAAACGTCAAGATTCTTCGAGAAACTGTATTTGGATTTCTTGGGTTCTTACCCGCGAAGCAAGTCTGGAAATATTGGTATATTTATTGTAGTGGACCACTTCTCTAAATTTCCGTTTCTAAAGAAGGTAAACAAGTTTACTGCGGAAGTGGTTACACAGTTTCTAGAAGAGGATCTTTTTCATTGTTTTAGGGTACCTGAGATTATAGTATCCGATAATGGGCCCCAATTTAGAGCACACCATTTTAATGAGCTGTTGCAAAGGTATTAAGTGCGTCACACACATACGGCTGCGTATGCTCCGCAGGCTAAGAGAGAGAGTAAGCCGGTCAGTATTGGCAGCAGTGATTGGGATGAAAAGCTAAGCTATAGGATGGCATTTGGTCAGCATATGGTAACCGACGGGTCAGTTTACCAAGTGCTACGGAGCTTAGAGTTGTTAGAGGATCGGGCTGGGAGGTTTAGTAGGGACGACTCTTTTGAAATAATGAGAACTAAAGCTAAAGAGGAGTCACGAAAACAGCATGATCAGAATGAGAAACTGTATAATTTATGTTGCCGCCGAAATCCGCTAACTGCCCAGAAGACCCGACGCAGCCACAAATGGTTTAACCCATATCACTCATTCTCTTTCATTATCACACTTATATTTAAGCGCCAGCCTACGTGCTGGGAAATTAACCGTTTCATCTTGCGCTTTAAGCTTACATGTTAGGTTGTAACCTTCTTATCCGGTCTCACGGTTGCGCGCCATAAATTTTAAGTAATCTTCCTATCACAGCGATGATAAATAGGCCGATAACCTAAAGAAGGCGGTAGGTGAATTGCAGCAGATCGAGATCCTCTGGTTCCGTAGCTCTTGCGGGGTGGGGGGGGTTATTTGCTGAAATCTCTACCTTTAATTATAAAATTTAATTTTTATTAGGAACTCTACTGAAACTATCTTTAAATGGCTATTGAATGACTTGCAAGAAAAATACCTATGAACACAGTAAGTAATTCATATATAAAAAAAAACCTGAAAGGAAGAAAAGAGTATTCTTTGGTTCACGATTAGTTGTTACTGAGGTCAAAGATGTAGATGGACCTGTCAGTTCTATACCCTCCCAGCCATGAAACTTTGTTATTCTTTATAAAGATTCCCATTAAACCTGACTAATATCAAATCTGGTACCCATGTCACTAGGAAACTAAATTATAAAATTTAAGCAATCATATTCAAATTCATTATAATTTTAGATAGCAACATTTCTTTCTTATATTAAATTTTTACAAAATGTATCCTGACGGATTTTAATTAGTTGTCTGGTGTAACTCAACATTTCAAAATTCCAAACTTTTCAGACTTGAAAACCAATAGAACTCAAAAGCAAATTAAACTTATTAATAAGAGGCACTAAAGCTAGTATTATGGAAAGCGCTCATTCGTTACAGATAATTAATTATCGTAGAATAGAATAAAAGTTTATCGAAGAAATATCAAATAAATCAAGTTAATTTTTTTTTTTTTTGTAATAATTATTCATCTTAATTCAAATTCATTTCTTTTTCTTTTCCGTTACGGTTATTTTAAATTTTCAATTTTTTTTTTTTAATATTTAATCTTTTATTATTCAAGTTGACAAAACAAAAAAATTACATCAACAAATCAGAGCATCAATTCACTTATATATTTAGTTCTTCCAATTCAATTGTTTACCGCGCTTTAATCATTTATTTGTTATTTACTGTTGCGCTTGACTTGAATCATTTAAATAACGCTCACGTGACTTTAAATTGATTTTACATTTGCTTAATTACATTATTATTTTTTTTGTAAACTTGATTGGGCTTCGACACAAAAAAATCAGATCAAAAAGAAAATCATTTTCAAGGAACTATTTAGCACAAAACGGAACTTTTAGATGTTTTCGAGGTGGTCACATGTATTGCGTTCTCTGTTGGCGGCAGCATACAGACATGGTCTTTGTAAAGACCAAGCTTTGTCTGGGTCAGCAACGGAAGAAGGTTAGATACGGCCACTCGCCTTTAAACCCTAGCCATAAGAAAAATCCAGTTCATCGAAGGGTTATGGCCGTTCTCGAAAAATGAGACACTTTTGGGCCGCACCGTGAACCTCAAAACAAAACGTTGTGGCGCTGCCGGTGTTTAGTTGCAGTGTCTTCCCAATATCCGAATGTTAATTCCGGAATGCAAGACAACCCAAAGTTCGGCTGCACGTGCTCCGGTACGAAAAATTGGTTTTCGAAAACGCGCCGGTTTTCTATCGGCAATATTGGCCAGAAAAATGGAAGGCTTCCAATCTATGATAAAGAGCAAGATGCAGATGGCGGCGAAGTAAAAATTTTGATAACCTTCATACCTGCTAGAATCTTGTAATATGTCAGTTATTTTGGAAATCTGTTAAATGTTCACACACTTATATCGAAACCCGTATTTTAAATATCGATTCTTAGTAGTAACTCAGTATTATAAGTATCGATTGTTAGTAGTAAGTCAGTATCTTGAAGTATCGATTTTTAGTATTAAGTTGCCCAGGGAAAATATCGATATGCGGCTTAAGGCCACACTGGAGTTGGCCTCTTTCTTCTTCCGGCAACAAGACAACAAGACAGACGTCTAGCTCAAATAATAAGATAAACAAATCTGTATCCATCATTATTAAAAACTATCTTTTACAGAAAATAAATTCGCTATTACAACTCAGAAGTGGGATGACTACCCGAAAGGATACATATTGCGGTACACGGCAGGCCACGCGCTCCGCATCCAAAGTGGCCGCCACCACGCCCGCCGCATCCACTGCGATACATGTCGCCGCGGCACCCGCTGTACCCGCTGCCGCCACGGCACCCGCTATACCCGCTACCGCCGCTGCAGCCGCTGTACCCGCTGTACCCGCTGCACCCGTTGCCGCCGCTTCACCCGCCGCCGCCTCTGCACCCGCTGCCACTGCTGTACCCGCCGCATCCGCCGCTGCCCCCACATCCATTGCTGTACCCGCCGCCGCTGCCCCGCATCCATTGCTGTACCCGCGGATGCTGTGTCCGCCGCCTACATGTCTGCTATGCGGGCTGCGGCCTCGCTCGCCGCACCCATCACTGACACCGACGTTCCCTGGGCTGCGGACGCATGGGAAGATATGCCCGCTCTAGTACCCTCCGCGTCGTCCGCCGCTGCCGCCACCACACCCGCTGCTTCCGCCTCCTCCAGTCTGGACGAGCAACTGACGACGCTTCGGAAACAGCATGAAGCGATTCTCAGCGGATACGGCATATGATGTCAAAAAATGGTTGAACGATCTGGAGGATGCGTTGGAAATCCTACAGTTGAATGACCGACTACGTTTGATTGCATGCCGTCGCATGCTGGAGGGGATGGCGGCGGTGTTGCTGCGCACGATATCGGTGCACAGCTACAGAGAGCTCGAAGCAATCCTTCTCCGTGAGTTTGGACGGCGGCCTCCAAGCAAACTCTCAGCGGGAAGGTGCAGCCAACAACAACTGCCTCGTCGTCTGGGAATAAAGCCTCAGGCACCGCCACAAGTGAAACCAGATGTTTTAACTGCTCGGGATGGGGGCATTACAAAAGCCAATGCCCGAAGCCGATCCGACCGCCGAGTTCCTTCTTTAAGTGTGGCATAGTGGGCCACATTTATAAAAACTGCCCGTCTCGGATGGGGACTGCCGTCGCCACCACTGCCGCTACCACTGCCGCTGCCGCTCCTGATGATGGGGGAGAGAGATTGAGCCATTTACAACTGGTGAGTGTTGCTTTTGCTTGTGATGAAGTGCAAGATAGGGAATTGATAAATATGTGTTCCCTTCTCGACTCGGGCAGTCCGAAGAGTTTTATCCGTGAGGCCGAAGTCCCCCCCCAACTGCCGTCTTAGTCCCAGTCGATTGAACTGCCGTGGGTTAGGAAATAGCCAACTTCGGTCTTTGGGCCAAGTCCATTGTCGCGTTCACCTCCGCAACTCGGAGACCATTCATACGTTTGAAGTTTTGCCCAACAAAGCAACCGAACTGCCGATAATTATAGGCAGAGATCTTCTGTATAGAATTAATATTAGACTTTGTAAATTGGAAAAAATGAAATTTGAAAAAGAATCTATATTACTTATGAATAAACCGACTGAATTTGTAAATATGAAACTCACTGCTGTTCTGAAGTCCTTTGACATATTGAGGGAAGAAATAGCGATACTGCCGTGCGATTGGAATGAGATTGTGTCTGCCGAGTTGTTGTCTGATTCTCCCCTTCTAGAAACTTCTGCTGTACCTTCGGAAACACTGAATGATGCACTTATGACGATAAATGCCATTGAGCTTCCGGCTGTCAGTGAGTTAGACTTTGATATAGAGCCCACGTTACGGGAAGAGCAAACCGCAGCCCTTAAGTCTATTATTTCCACTTCGTACGTACAAGTTAATCCAGATTTAGTCAAGCCCATGAACTATGAGATGAAAATAGAATTGACTAGCCAAACTCCGATTTTCTGCCGCCCCCGCCGTCTGTCGCACCACGAACGCATCGAGGTGCGTGAGATTTGTGACGATCTCTTGAAAGCTGGTATTATTCGCCACAGTAGTTCGCCTTACGCTGCCGCTATTGTCCCTGTCCGGAAAAAGGACAACACAATGAGGAAATGTGTAGATTACCGGCCGTTAAACAAAATTACAGTTCGAGATCATTTTCCGATTCCTCTGTTAGATGATTGCATTGAACATCTGGGTGGCAAATCATTCTTCACTATCTTGGACTTGAAGAACGGTTTCCACCATGTGAAAATGCACCCATACTCGATCAAATATACTGCCTTTGTAACCCCTGATGGCCAGTTTGAATATGTACGCATGCCCTTCGGACTTTGTAATGGCCCTTTCGTGTTCGCTAGATTCGTTTATTTCGTCCTTAAGAAATTTATAAACCAAGGTCAACTAGTGATATATATGGACGACATCCTAGTCGCATCGCATGACTTTGAAACCCACCTTGAGATTCTGAAGGAAATATTGTATGTGTTAAGAGTGAACGGGCTAGGCCTGAAGCTGACCAAATGCCGTTTTGCGTATAGGGAACTAGAGTACTTGGGCTACTTAGCCAATTCCGCCGGTATCACGCCTAAACCAGCTCATATTCAGGCGATACGGGATTTGCCCATTCCAAGAAATAGCAAGGAATTAGAGCGTTGCTTAGGCCTATTCTCATACTTCCGCCGATTTGTATTAGGTTTCGCTAAGATTGCGTGTCCGCTGTCCCGATTGTTAAGAAAAGATACCCCTTATGTCTTCTCCGAGGAATGCCTTGAAGCTTTCCGAACACTGAAGTTGAAGTTGATCGAATCCCCCGTGTTATCTATTTACAACCCGAAGTCTGAAACAGAGTTACACTGCGATGCTAGTTCAATTGGTTTCGGAGCAGTGCTCCTCCAGAAACAAACAGACGGTAAATAACACCCAGTGTCCTACTTCTCTAAGATGGCTTCCGCCGCTGAATCGAAACTACACAGTTATGAGCTAGAGACGTTAGCTATCGTGTATTCCTTAAAACGTTTTGAGACATACCTTAAGTTCATCCCGTTCAAAATCGTGACCGATTGTAATTCCCTTGCGCTGACACTGAGAAATGGTGGACATTCCGCCAAGATTGCTCGCTGGGCCCTGCTGTTGGAAAACTATAACTACACGATTGTACACCGCTCGGGGGTTGGTATGCCCAATGCTGATGCTCTAAGCAGAATAGAAACTGCCGCCTACGTTGATGATCTAAACCTCGACTTCCAACTGCAGTTAACCCAGAACCGGGACCCTGAGATTGTCAAACTCCGAGATGAGTTGGAGAATTATGAGATAGTGGATTTCGAACTGCGAGATGGCGTAGTGTACCGCCTGTCCTCAACGAGTGTACCCCAACTGTATGTCTCTTCCGAATTGATAAATTATGTCATCCGAGTAGTGCATGAAAAACTTGGCCATATGGCAACGGAGAAGTGTTGTACACAAATCAAGAAGTACTATTGGTTCCCGTGTATGAAGTCTTACGTTAACAATTACATTAAAAATTGCCTCAAATGTATCTATTACTCCTGACAGTCGTGTCACGCTACACAGTATTCCGAAAGTGCCCCTGCCGTTCGATACCATTCACATTGGTCATGTATGTAGGTCCCCTTCCGTCCATACGCTCTAAGAAGAAGTATCTTCTGGTGGTCATTGACGCTTTCACTAAATTTGTGAAGCTGTATCCTGCCGCCCATACTAATTCGCCTGAAGTATGTCAGACGTTAAAGACTCAGTACTTTGCAAATTACAGTAGACCCCGACGAATTATCAGCCGACCGAGGTACCTGCTTTACGTCCTCCGAATTCGGAGAATTTCTGAGGTCCAATAATATAATTCATGTGCAAAATGCCACTGCCTCACCCCGGGCACACGGCCAAGTCGAGCGGGTTAACCGGGTTTTGGGCCCTATGTTGGGTAAACTGACGGAACCCGTGGAACACGCGGATTGGTCCAACAACTGCCGAACATAGAGATCGCATCGAATAACTCCGTCCACTCCACAACAAAATTTGCCGCTTCCGTACTCCTATTCGAAGTTGAAAAACGAGGCGTGATAGTGGATGAACTAACCGAACGATTGGGTGAGAGGACGGAGGAGGTCGATGCCTCAGAGGTAGAGTAACCATGTCCAGCCCGAAAGAAGCTTTATAGGGTGAGCAACCTAAAGATTGATGCAACGATGATCGCAATGCGCAAGATATACTTGTTAAATGTTGATCCCAAAACGTTTGATCTTGATTTTTTAAATACGAACGGATCGCCGCTAATAGAGAACGATTAACACGTTCAGCTGCGTTGCTTTGTGGAAAATATAGTGCGGTATACTGATGTTTTATGCCCAGTTCAGTAAGAAAGGAATTAAACGAATTAGCCTTAAATTGAACACCATTGTCACTAACGATGATTTCAGGAACTCCAAAACAATGAGATATTTTTTTTTTTAACAAGAATTCTTGTATATCTTCCGAGCGAAATTTTTTCAAAGGTTGTTACCAATGATATTTTCTGAAATGGTCAAGAACAATTAACAAACCGACAAACCCATTTTTGCTACGCGGGTAAGGACCAAGTAAATCGATATACAGCCGTTGAAAAGGTTTACAAGTTGGCATATGCTGTCCCATAGGTGGTCTAAGCGTATAATTTGGTGCTTTGGACTCTTTACAAGTGTCACACTGACGAATATGGTCACGCACATTCTTTACCATGCCAGGCCAAAAAAGGAGTTCTACATATCTTGTCAATAGTTTTCTGCATACCTGAAGACCTATGGCTATCGTGAGCTTGTTTTAGAACATCAACTCTGAGTTTATCTGGTACCCATAGTTTCCAAGAAAGCTTCTCTTGCTCAAAATCTCCATTGGCATGTTCGGTTCGAATATACAAATGTTCATCTACAATTTTGATATCCGGAAATTTGTCTTGATTTTCAGTGATTTTCTTCTTCAGCTGCATATAACTATCGTCCAAAAATGCTTTTGAGTCCAGATCTATAATCGCTCCTTTTTCTATAGCCTCTATCTCAAGATTGGGCAATCTTGATAATGCGTCAGGAATCAAGTGTTCTCTTCTTTCCTATGTGACATAATAAACTTAAATTATTGCAAGCGAAAAATCCATCGAGCTAATCTTCCTGAAACGTTTTGTTGGCGCATCAGCCACAATAAACTAGAGTGATCAGTAACTACTTCAAACTCTTGTAATTCCAAATAACACTTAAATTTTTGATCTCCAATATAACAGCTAAACATTCGCGTTCAGTAACACTATAATTGCGTTGAGCATGACTCAACTTTTGAGACATGAAAGCAATAGGTTTCTCTTCTTCTGCGTCTGATAATTGGACAAGTACAGCGCCGATACCATAATCGCTGGCATCACAGTGTAAAAAAATTTCTTATTAAAGTCCGGGTTTTGTAGAATAGGGGCAGAAGTTAATAGATCCTTAAACTTATCCATAGCAGCTTGAGCTTCCAGAGTCCAAACAAAATTCTTTTTTGATGACAACAGTTCCGTTATAGGATAAGTGAGATCAGCAAAATTTGGTATGAATCGGCGATACCAACCGCAAATTCCAAGGAATCCTCTAGTTTGTTTCAAATTTTTAGGTGGTGGCCAATTTTTTATACAGGCAATCTTTGACGGATCGGTACAGATGCCCGTACTGTCTATTACATATCCTAAATAATTAATGCTTGTCACATAAAACTGACTTTTCTCTATGTTAATGGGCAGGTTAGCTTTCCGAAATCGCTCCGCGATTCTTACTAACACCGAAAGATGAGATGAAAAATCCTCTGAAATTATGCACAGATCATCCAAATAGCAAAAAACACAATGACGAAGATCTGCAGGGATTACTTCATCCATTAGACGACTCATAGTAGATGTGGCATTGCAAAGGCTTAAAGGCATAACTTTGAATTGATATAACGGTCTCCCCAGGTACTGTAAATGCAGTAAGAGGTTTGGATGCTTCAGTTGATTCTATTTGCCAGTAGGCATCCTTTAAATCAATTTTGGAAATTATGTTCGCCTTGGGTAATCTTGAGAAAATACTTTCAATGCTGGGCAAAGGATAAGCATCCTTAATTGTGACTAGATTTAACTTGCGGGCGTCTAAACACAGTCGAACTTTATTCGGCTTTACAGCTGGTTCTATAACTCCTAATTGAATCATACGATCAATTTCTGTGTATACTAATTTTTCAACCGCTGGACTAATAGCGTAGAAACGTTGTTTTACAGGTTTGGCTTTGCCAATCTTGATGTGATGTTTTATTAAGGACGTACGTCCGAGATGATGACTTGCATTGGGAAACATTTGTTTGACGGCTTCAAGCTTCAACTAGGATCAGCCTATAACTTCTTCTCAGAGCCGGTCTCGATCGAACTAATTATTGCCGGAGCAAGCTCGAAAGTTATCCAAAAGTCATGACCTAATATTACTCTTTTCTTCAACGTTGGAATTACAAATAATTTACAAATAATTTCCATTCTTTTCTAACATACCTATCACATTTTGGCCGTTTCCGTCCGCTGTACGCACTTGACCTTTAGTTTTTATGAATTGGGGAAAATGTGAGAAATCTGTTTGTGCTAAATTCGAGCCTATACATCTTATGCTGGCACCGGTATCATACAAACCTAATTCTGTGAACGTAAGAAAAGGGACTTCTGCATAGCTCCTATTATCGTTGTCGTTTCTAAAAATTGTTTCAACAAAAAGTTTCCTGGTTTGTCTTGCGTGATCATAATATTTCCTTAGTCTTAACGTGCGTTTAGACAAGGGTTTGACAGATCTGAAAATTCTGTCTTTAACTGTAAGGTAATGTTGTAAACGCTCCGGATATAATAAAAATCTTAGTGGGAACTTGTGGGACTTTCGTACGTTTACTTTATGATTCACTTTGTTGATACTTTGTTGAATGTTTTCCGACGTTGCCTGGATGCACCCTTCGGACGGTTTTCCGCTAACCTACTTATACAATCTTGACATTGGGGCTTATATACATTGGCCGTGCCACAACCGTAACAAAAAATTGTGCGATCTTCTAGACAGTTTTGCCAATTCCAACAAAGGAACTTCCCTTGCACCGCAGCAACTTCATACTCCTCGTCTGGGACTATTTCATTATCTTCAGTTCCCTCTTCTTGAATTTCAAAAATTTGTCTGCGTGCATTCATTTTCTCGTTAGGAACTACTTTTGCTTGAGGACTGAGTTATTGTGTTAAATTTTCTTGCATCTGTACTAATCTACGAAGATGACCTATCGATGCGATAGATTGATATAGTAACTTTTGTCGTATCTCTGGCAACAGGTTGTTTTGCAAAATTTCAATCAGCTCCTCTTACTCAATCTTTATACCAAACTTGTCAATCAAAGAAGCTATCTCATCATAAAAACAAACAAAATTTTCTCCAGCTTTTTGCTTCCTCGCGCGAATAATTTCTTTGCTCATAAAATCTGAGCGATAGTCTTTATATTGCTGATGAACAGCTGAACAAAAATCGCTCCATACTATGCGCGGGACTTGCTTATGATATCTCCAATACCATTCGCGTGCTTTTCCTCCAAACAATATTTGTATGTGTTTACACATCCCAATAAAATCACTATCAAGGGTTTCCTCCGTTGGGGCTTTCACTCGATAAATAAATTTTTCTACTCCTACTCCTTCTGTAGATCCGTCAAAACGTAGATTCCACTTTTGCATTACATTTGCAATTTTAGCATTTTGTACAGTTGTAGAGCAGGGCGAACTGATCATCGATTGGGTTTGTACACGGTCTACTGGTACTTCTCGCTGACCAAAATTTATAGGTAAAGACGATACTACACGAGAAACTGTTTCTTCGATCATATTTTGTAAAACCGTATAATCAAACTCTCGATTAGGACGCGTATTATTACTACGATTGGTCCTTGCTCTTCGCTGATTCGGCATGGTTCTAGGTAACTGCTGTTCGGGTTGATTACTACTGTGACCGCCATCTAAACCTGATGTTGGTGCTTCGCTAACTTGTGTAGCTGGTTCGTTGGGACTTGACTTACGAGTCCATGCTCGAGAAGTGCTGGGTGCTAATGACAAATGTTTTTGCTTCGCTTTTGGTGAACAGTTGCCTACTACGTGCTTTAGACTAGACATATCTATCTCACTATCACAAACTGGGCAATGCTTTTTCTTTTCTACATGTTTGCGTGTTGTCCAAAACCAATGAACAAATTTTGCATATGTTTTCTGCTGGAGTGTCCATATTTGGTGGACTATGTTGAACTCGAGGCATTTTTTTCAATTAATTATTTTCCTAGACTAACATGACTGGTTACTTGATTTAATATCGTAACTAGCCAAATTAACCTAAAGAATATTGGTAACTTTATTTATTTATTTATTTTTTTGGGCTATGACATTTACTAAATTATTCTTTTAGTAAGGCATTTGCCTCTTGAATCTCCAGATCGGCAAGGATATACTATCCGTATTACCAAGATCCAGACACCTGAACATTTAATCCTCCAAAGCTTACTATAAAACAATTTAATCGAGTTGTCTTCGATTTCTTTAGCCGTTCCGCAGTCGTAACATGATATTAGATACATTCAGTACTGATATCGAACATCCAATATACAATAATCTAAATTGTTAAGAAAAGTTTTAAGCGCCGTACTAAACGAGTGCTAAATTATCGAGGACATAACTAAACGAGCAATCTTGTGATACAGAGTCTTGAAATTCTTGCTTACATTCATTTACTCTTTAACTTTGCGGCTGAATATTCCTAACCGAAACATCGGCTTCGCCAAGCAGATTTAAACTGCGCAGGTTCATTTAATCGCGTAAGTTATACCCTAATATAGTCTAACAAAATCGACGAAAACTTGAAACCTCATGTTTTGATCTTAAGAATTTCCTGATATGCTTGAACTCAACACTTATATCACCTAGAACTACATACTTCTAATGTGGTCTGCTGTCGAAATAACCACTTGCCGTTACTTAAAAAAAAACTTCTTGTCAGTATCTAATATTGTCAAGGAGTTGGTGTGCTTTATCCTGCCCCTCTGTTGGGCGCCAAACATTTTTTTGTAACCTTCTTATCCGATCTCACGGTTGCGCGCCATAAATTTTATGTAATCTTCCTATCAGAGCGATGATAAATAGGCCGATAACCTAAAGAAGGCGGTAGGTGAATTGCAGCAGATCGAGATCCTCTGGTTCCGCAGCTCTTGCGGGGTGGGGGGTTGTTTGCTGAAATCTCTACCTTTAATTATAAAATTTAATTGTTATTAGGATCTCTACTGAAACTATCTTTAAATGGCAATTGAATGACTTGCAAGAAAAATACCTATGAACACAGTAAGTAATTCATATATAAAATAAAAAAAACCTGAATGGAAGGAAAGAGTATTCTTTGGTTCACGATTAGTTGTTACTGAGGTCAAAGATACCTATACAAAGATATCTATACCCTCTCAACCATGAAACTTTGTTATTCTTTATAAAGATTCCCATTAAACCTGACTAATATCAAATCAGGTACCCATGTCACTAGGAAACTAAATTATAAAATTTAAGCAATCATATTCAAATCCATTATAATTTCAGATAGCAAC
The DNA here is from genome assembly GCA_018150345.1 of Drosophila equinoxialis. Classification (NCBI taxonomy): domain Eukaryota; kingdom Metazoa; phylum Arthropoda; class Insecta; order Diptera; family Drosophilidae; genus Drosophila; species Drosophila equinoxialis. The sequence continues at coordinate 1,183,057 of JAECWI010000323.1, read as the reverse complement.
ATTTCTTTCTTATATTAAATTTTTACAAAATGTATCCTGACGGATTTTAATTAGTTGTTAAATTAATTAAAAAATCAAATTATTTTTTTTTTTTTTCCGTTACGGTTATTTTAAATTTTCAAGTTGCACAAATTTACTCATCATTTTTATTTTGCTTCAATTCAATTATTTACGGAAATCATTTCTTTGTTATTATTCGGTTGATCATAAAACGCTGAAACAGAAATTACATCAACAAATCAGAGCATCAATTGACTACCATCACCCCATAGTTTGCAAAAACATGGTTGAGAGTCGCCGAATTAATACCGCTTACTACACTAGGTACTTACCCCATAGTTTAGTCGCTAAAAGGCCTTCCATCGATGCACCGTGGGAGTATATTTTAGATGATGATTTCTCCTTTGCGCTTTATGACCACCACTTTATTTTATTTACTCTATTTACTGTTGCGCTTGACTTGAATTATTTAGAATAACCCTCAAGTGACTTTAAATTGATTTTACATTTGCTTAATTACATTATTATTTTTTTTTTGTAAACTTGATTGGGCACAAAAAAATCAGATCAAAAAGAAAATCATTTTCAAGGAACTATTTAGCACAAAACGGAACTTTTAGATGTTTTCGAGGTGGTCACATGTATTGCGTTCTCTGTTGGCGGCAGCATACAGACATGGTCTTTGTAAAGACCAAGCTTTGTCTGGGTCAGCAACGGAAGAAGGTTAGATACGGCCACTCGCCTTTAAACCCTAGCCATAAGAAAAATCCAGTTCATCGAAGGGTTATGGCCGTTCTCGAAAAATGAGACACTTTTGGGCCGCACCGTGAACCTCAAAACAAAACGTTGTGGCGCTGCCGGTGTTTAGTTGCAGTGTCTTCCCAATATCCGAATGTTAATTCCGGAATGCAAGACAACCCAAAGTTCGGTTGCACGTGCTCCGGTACGAAAAATTGGTTTTCGAAAACGCGCCGGTTTTCTATCGGCAATATTGGCCAGAAAAATGGAAGGTTTCCAATCTATGATATAGAGCAAATTTTAATAACCTACATACCTGCTAGAATCTAGACTTAATTTTTTTTGGGACACAGCTTTTTTTCTCTTTGGTAAAAAGAAATGACACCAGCAAAAACACGAAGTGCGCCGCACCTCAAAAAAAAAAACGATAGATCGCTTATCGATATCGCAATATTATTCTTTTATTGGTCGATCGATACCAGTATTATTTATTTATCTATTGATCACTATTAGCAAAGACGCGCGTAACGTCGTTAAGTTTAAAAATTTGAAAATTTTAACTAACGCACGCTACGAGGTTTTATGCTTGTTACTAAGCAGCGGACAAAACAGTTTGGTTACAACCGCGAGTAAAAGCGATTAATTAATTAATATTATAGCGACCGGCCCAAAACTCTCGCATACACACACACACACCTTGCACATTATATTAGCATAAGAAATACACGTGGAAGAAATAAATGAATTATAACGTAAAAAGTGAAGTGTTTTCGTGGCCCTGCTAAAATATCGAACTTTAGCGCCGAACTCAACAATTCTATAAATTACAGCCTTAAATTAATTTAGATCAATTCTATAAACTAAAAGCCATGAATTAATTCTCCAGATCAATGCAATAAATTGTGTTCGAGATTAGTTCAACAAATTAATTCAATAGATTCATTCTATTAATTAATATAACAGTGGTAAACCACTAAATGAACCGAGAAGTTTAATTGTTTAAATCAACTCAACGGGTCAACCCACGGTTCTACACACCAATCATATAGTGGTTAACCTCGATGATTGCATAACCAATCATTAATTGTGATACATAAGCTCAACGGTCAACCGTTTACAACTAAATAGGTCTAATAACTAATCAACATCGCTTTAAGAGTATAAACCCATTGGTACAACATGGCAACAAAAGACATATCAAGTGGAATATATCACTGCAAGAAATGCATGCAGGAAGACAATGACCTCATGGTGCAATGCAATCGATGCTGTTCCTGGTATCATTACGACTGCGTTAGAGCAATAGCCGAGAAATCTGAACTGGAACTGCGACTGCGTCAATGTGTCAACGGAGGTCATCACAACCATATTGAGCAACGCTCTGGAGAACCTCGGAAATACCACACAAGCAGGCGAACCTCAGGCTACTTCGTCACCAGCAAAACCAACGGGACTGCTACCAGAACCGGATCGGGACTTTGGACGCCAAAAATATTCCCGGACACAGCTAGGACAGCCGTTCCTATTTTTACTTGTACCACACAAAAAGCGATGGTCACCCACTCAGCTGTGCGTGACACGTGGCATAACGATCACGAGGTACCGCAGCTGCCGGTACTATCCACGTGCAAATGCACGTAGACAATACAACAATACCAAGCGCGGCACAACTTGCAGCCCGTCAAGCGACCCCGCGACTGGCCTCTGTTCTACAGTAGTTTCCAGACAAGTACGGAAATCGCTGGGTATACGAATGCGGAAAATCTTATGCGGCTGCAAGCTAGCCTAAAAGGAAAGCACGTGAGTTAGTTCAATCCATGCTGCTTTTGCCAACAATGGTCCCTGAGATCATACAAATATTACGTATGTGTTTCGGTCGGCTAGCACATATTCTGCACAACTTATTGGAAAAAAACGCGGCAACCAACCGCAATTAAAGATCAAGGCAATTACGTGCGTCGTATGTAACGAACCGGGACACAAAATACACAGCTGTCTATCGTTCAAAGCTACTCCTTTACTGAAAAACCAAAAGCTCTGTCAAAGTTACTAACACTTTTTCTAGATTAGGGATCGGCACTAACGCTCATCGACAAAAAGATCTTTAAGCAGCTCGGCTTAAAAGGCGTTCCAGACCCACTATGCCTAAAATGGACCAACGATACAACACGCGAAGAAAATGCATCGGAACGCGTCACGCTTACGGTTGCCAATCCACATAATAGCAATCAATTCTACTTGGAAGAGGTTCACAGCGTAGATACCCTGGATATACCCGTACAGTCTATCGAGATAAGGGCTCTCGCCAAGGAATTCCCTCACCTAGCGGGACTACCGATAGCATCATACACCAACGCACGCCCAAGCATCCTAATCGGCACAAATAACTGGAACCTCGCCGTACCCCTTAAAATCAAAGAGGGGGCATGGCACCAACCCATAGCGTCAAAGACGCGACTAGGATGGGCACTCCAAAGCTCCACGCCATCAAGGGCCACCAGAGCTAGTGTCAGCGTTCACATGTGTGGCTGCAGAGACGCAGACGCAAAGCTGCATGAGATCATCAAACAAGCGTTCTCATTAGATGCTACCACAGCAAAACCGCTATCATCACCAGAAGAAACTCAAGCTCTAACCAGACTTGAATCTACTACCGTTTTGAAGAATGACAGGTACGAGGTCGGTCTAATGTGGAAAGACCCTGAAGTTTTATTACCTGATAGCTACGCAAATGCACTAAAACGGCTTGAATGCCTACAAAAGATATTTTCCCGACAACCACAGTTGAAGGAGCAAATCACCAAGGAAGTCGAAAACCTTGTCAAAATAGCTGCACCAAACAAACGGACAACCTTCATAACTACAAATCCAAATAAACCAGAAAAGGTCCGGCTTGTGTGGAATGCAGCCGCCCAATCCGGCGGCAAGGCCCTAAATGACATTTTGAGTGGCCCAGATCTCCTAAATTCCCTGCTTGACCTCTTACTCTCATTCCGAGTGGGACGTGTGGCGATATGCGGCGATATCGCCGAGATGTCTCTGGTGGAACACATGCGTAAAGTTTTCTTTGGTTTGACAACAAATCAGAGAGGCAAGAGCCTAACATGTACGTTATGGAAGCGCTTACTTTCGGAATCAATTGCGCACCCTGCATTGCACACTTTATTCGTGACAAAAACGCAGATCGATTCTGTCAACAGTACCCCGAAGCAGTACAAGCCGTGAAGGACTACCACTACGTTGATGCAAGCTGTCGAAATCACCGCTACAGAAAAGGTGCTCGGCGTATATTGGAAGCCGAACTCTGACGTATTCACATTCATCTGTAAGTTCGCCAGGCTGAAGCGCAACGTTTTGGACAGCGACAAAACACCAACCAAACGCGAGCTCTTGCAATTACTTATGTCAATGTACGACCCACTCGGCTTTATCTCATGCTTTACAATAGAGCTCAAAATTCTACTACAAGAAGTCTGGAGAAGCGGCATTGGCTGGGACGCTGGCTCATCCGACGCATTGTTACCCAAATGGATACGATGGAAACAGATCCTTACAACAATCGCCGGCTTGACCATCCCGAGATGTCACTTCAAGAGCAGCGAACAAATCCATGATGTCCAGTTACACACTTTCCTCCACGCCAGCGAATTGGCATACGCAGCAGTCTGCCATCTCCGCATACGTCAGGGGGAAAGAACCTACCTCAGCTTTGTGGCCTCCAAGGCGAAAGTGGCACCGCTGAGTCCACTATCTATACCAAGGATGGAACTGCAGGCCGCAGTTATCGGAGCAAAGCTGAGTAACCGAATCCAACGCAATCCAAGATTGTCAATTAATTCGAGTTGTTATTGGCCCGACTCAAAGACTATTCTCAAATGGCTTCGTACGGATCCCCGAAAGTTTCAGCAATTCGTCATGCACCGCGTGGGCGAAATACTGGAATTCACGAACGTTAACCAATGGAACTGCGTTCCAACCAACCTTAATCCTGCAGATCTTGCTACTAAAATAAACAACGCCAATAAATTAAAAACATGGCTACACGGTCCAGACTATTTGCTGCATGATCAACACGAGTGGCCAAAATGCGATGATCTTGGGCCACCAAGCAATGCTGAAGTCAGGCATAGCATACTGTTCATCGACAATTCGCCGATGGAGCTAAAACTTACCGCGGAATACTTTTCCGACTAGCGTAGGCTATATCGAGCTTTAGCGCACTTTATTCTCTATATTGAGAAACTGAAGGCGAAACAAAAGAAGGCATCGCCACCTACAGTGGTTTTTTACGAGATGATTTAGCAGGCACGCACACTCCTACTGCGGCATGCGCAATTGTCTGAATTCAATCCAGAAATTCTCAACTTAACGAGAGGTAAACCTTTAAAAACGAATTTTAAACTTATGTGTTTGAATATCTTCCTAGACGAAAACCAGCTCCTGCGAACCCGAGGGCGAGCAGAAAACCCAAACGCTCCCATATGGGCACCATATTACCTGTTGGTATCATCAGGAAATGCACCACACATCCCATGAGACGTGTATCAACAGGATTCGAGGCACGTTTTACATACCACGCCTACGAGTCATATACAAAGGCATGCGGAAGTCTTGCCAACGCTGTAAAAATCAGAGCGCCATGCCTGTTCCACCGCAAATGGCTCCCTTGCCCATCGCCAGGCTGGCAGCCTACCAACGTCCCTTCACTTACGTCGGCATTGACTACTTCGGGCCCTTCCTGGTTACTGCAGGACGGCGAAGCGAAAAATGATGGGGTGTCATTTTCACCTGCCTAACCATACGGGCAGTGCATATAGAACTGCCGTGCATCCCAGCTTCCAGCTTCCGAGAGAATTCAGCTTGTATAATCTCACAAGATGTTTTATCCGTTTTTGTTTCTCCTGGCCGAGGAAGTGTGTAAGCTAGCTTCAGAATAAAATGCATACACTTTATTCTGCAATGCAACGAAGAAATTTTTTCGTTGAATCGTCTAAGTCCTGAAATTCTTTTTGAGTTTTTTTGCAAATTGGACACCTTAAAGTTGAGGAAGTGTTTGTAATTTCTTTTAACACTTTTCCTTCAATCATTGTCAGCAAAAAAATCAAACTTAATAGTAAATGTTTTTCCACTCTTGGTTTGGAAAACAGCAGGTTTCAGTTGGCTTATTTGATTTTTAATGTCGCCATCAGTTGATTTGATTAATTCCGAGGACTCCTTTGCATATTTGAATAACAAAGGCCGACAATAGTGGGTCGATGACGGTCGAAGATTTCTCCAATGTTCAGAACGCAATGTTATCATTTAAGTACAAAGAAGATACAGGCCAATACGCATGCGCTCTTCTTCTTTCTTATACCTGCAGGACATTTTTTAGGCGAGGTTGCCTTAGTTTTATGGCTTACGCATCGCTGTCGCAGGTCTCCGCATATTAGAAGCATATACATCTGATAGGTAAATATTTCACCTACCTAGTGTAAGTAGTCCGGCATTGATCCTTGTTAGTTTATTCCACCTAAGTTAAAAAACGCCAATATTTAGTGTATTTTTTAATACGCTTCTAGTTCAATAACGATTTAAGTAATTATTAAAATATATGCAATATGCTATTAATAAAGAACATACTTTTCACACAAAACCAAATCCAAGATCGATTGTTGAAATCGCCCAATATTCAGTTTAAAAGTTGTGTTTTTTTTAAATTATTTTTATTTATTTATTTATGTACAGTTAACTTATAATGTAAAATTATATAGCTAACTAAATTATATAGCTGGCTGCTGGGGCCTTCAACCCTCTTGTTGTGATTATATTTGGTTTACAATTTTTGTCTGGGTGAGGAACTTAAGGATAATATTTACATTTTTTGGAGTTGGTAGGGAAAGGAGTTGAATTGGGTCAAGATTTTTGAATATTTTATTATAAGAGGTTTTTAGGGATTGACATTCTTTTAGGATATTTTTGTATTATTGCAGAATGGACATGAAGAATTTAATGTTTGGTCTAGGTAGTGTTGATCGGTGATGTTGGTGTGGCCAAGTCTAATTGTAAGTCTTGTGGTTTTAATTTGTTGGGATCTTGATGTGTTTTTTGGGGCTTTGTATTCCTGCGGGTCAAGAGTTTGGTGCCAGTTTGATGTGTCGTGTATTGTGTTTCGTGTAAGTGTTTTGAGGGAGTTTTTTAAATATTTGTTTATGTCTTAAAAGTTATAATTTGGGGTTAGGATGAGTGGAAGAACGATTGCATCTTTCGCAGTAAGGTCGGCTAAGGTCCGGGGATCCAGATGATTTTAAATTTTGGTTGGTATTTGGTGAGGATGTTTCGGATGAAGCATGCATAATAGGATGATTTGTTGATGTTTTCTATTGCGTCTATGGTTGAGAGGGAGTCGGTGTATATGGCATATTTGCCGGGCTTGTATTTAAAAATATTGAGGGCTTCTGTGTTTGCGATAATTTCAGCAGAAAAAACTGTTGAGTAAAATGGTATTAAGCCTGATTTTATTATGTTGCGTTCGTTGGATAAGGCGTAAGATGTGATTTTGTTTATTTGGGAGCCGTCTGTGAATATGGATTTGTATTTTTTGTTGTCGTTAAGGATTTGTTTAAATAATTTGTTGTATATGAGAGGAGGAGTTGAGGTTTTTAGATATTCTCTGAGAGAGGAATCCGTTAATAGAGTGTTTAGGTGTCATGGTGGGGTATGTATTATTGGGTTACTGGGATAATGTTTGTGTGGGATATCGAAGACTTTGGCAGTGCTGATGATTCTGTCTATTGTTGATTGGTATTTAACTTTCTTATTACGTTTATAGTTTCTTATTATGTTGATGATTGGGGAGTTGTGTGATTTTGTTAGTGATTTGCATAGTTTGGCTGTGGCAATTTGATTTCGTATGTGTAGTGGGGGTATTTGGGCTTCGTGAAGCATATTGTTGACAGGAGTGGTTCTAAAGGCACCGAGTGATATTCTTATTTCAGAATTGGTGATTGAATTAAGAGGTCGGATGGTAGATTGAGGGGCAGGTCCAAACAGCGGGAGGCAGTAGTCAATTTTTGATATTATTATTGTTTTGGTGACGTTAATTAGGAAGGATGTGTGGCAGTTGAATTTGTGGTTTGATAGGCATTTTAAAATGTGCATCTTTTTATCTAACGAAGCTTTTAGGTATTTTATGTGGTCGTGAAAGTTGTATTTGTTGTTGATGTGTATGCCTAAGAGTTTCAAGCAGTTAACATTTGTTAACTGATAGTTAGTTGTAAGGATGTGGCATGAGCAGTTGTGTTTGCGACAGATGTGTAGGTGTTTGCATTTTGTAGTGGATAATTGCGCTTCAGAGTAATTGCACCAATCTGATATTTGTGAGAATAGTGTGGTTAGCTCTACGTTTTGGTTTTTGGTATTAGGGATATTAACGAACAGATTAAATTCGTCAGCATATGCGCTTACTTGGATGTTTTTGTGAAGGGATATGATTGAGTTGTGTTTGTTGAAAGCGATGGTGAAGAGGATAACCGAGAGGGGCGACCCTTGTGGAATACCATTATGTAAAGGGCGTGCCATAAAATAATTGTTTCCTATTTTTGTTATGATTTTTCTGTTTGTCATAAAGTTTTTTGGCTGGAAGTAGCTGGAAATATTGGGTCCGATGTTCCATGTTTTGAGTGGCTCGAGTATCGTGTGTAGTCCTATTCTGTCAAATGCTTTTGTGAAGTCAAGGGAGACGATTGATGCGTGTTTTCTTTTTGAGAGCGTTCTACATATTAAATGGTCTAGAAAAAGTAGATTATCTATAGTAGATTTGCCTTTTTTGTACGATTGTGTGATAAAATTTTTTTTGGATTAAATTTTGAAGATGAATTATTCGGGTCTTAGTTTTGTTGTCTAAGTTCTTTATCATAGCATAGTTAATTCTATCTTGGCCAGGTGTTTTGCCAGTTAGTGATTTGATTGCTGTATTGAATTCTAATATTGAAATATCATTTTCTATGGCTAATCCTTTTTTGTTAACTGTGGGTGTGGGTTTTAATGGTAAAGTAGTGCGTTTAGCTTAAGAACAGTTTGTAGGGAAGTTGTTGTCGTTGGCTGCGTCTGACAAGTTTTTGCAAAAAATGTTCGCGATTTCCGATCTGTCGGTGGTGTGGTGGGATGAGATTGGGTTGGGGATGCAGTGGATGTTTTTGGAGGGATTGAGGCCGCAAAAGCGCCGAATGTTGTGCCATATTTTTTGTGATGAGGTTTGTGAATTGATTTGTGCTACAAAGGTATTTGTGCTTGCTATTTTTGCTGTTGTTAACATGCGTCGGAATATGGCATTGTCATATTTATATTTAATTATGTGTTCTGTGTTAATGTTGCATTTTAGTTTTCTTCACGATCGTACCTTGTTTTTACGTAGCAATTGGAGATGATTGTTCCACCAGGGAACGTTTTGTTGGAGTTTTTGGAGGAATGATTGATGGATTGCAAAGTGAGCTGCGGTGCGAATGATTTTTTGAATGTTGGCTGTTTCTTTGTTTATATTGTTACTGCTTGGAATTGATTCAGTTAGTTTTTGAATATATTTTGTAAATAGAGGCCAGTCTGCGCTGTCGGGTTTGAATCGTGGTCTGTAATTGGCTCTGTCGGTGGGGTTTGGCGTGAATAGTTTAATAATTATGGGGGCGTGTCTTCTGACACTTCCCAGCTGCTTTCGAGCAATAGTTCGGGGGACCAGAGGGTGAGGTCTAGGTGAGTGAGTGTGTTGTGTGTACTGAGGTGTGTTGGGGGTGCCGTCATTGAGAAGGATAAGGTTGGAGGTTTGATAGAGTCAAAATCTTGATTAAGTCGGATTACTTTGTGTTGTGAATGAGTAGAGCCACGCCTCCGGAAGCGATCGTGGATGAGTTCTTGGTGTATATGGTGTAGTTGATTGGGGTAGGGATTGGTGAAGTGGTTTTAAAAGTGGTTTCTTGAAGGTTTAATATTTGTGGGGAGAATTTTTTAATTATTAGTTGTAACTGATCGTAGTTGTTGAGGTAGCCGTGACAATCCCATTGAATTATCTTAATCATAACTTAAGGGGGAAGTTTTTTTTTTTTTTTTTGTATTGTGTGTTTTGTTTGAGAGATCAGTATTTATATTTATTAAGTTTTTTTTTCCGCATTGCCTTCTTGCTCTTTAATGACAATGAGGCGTTGCGACGCATTGATTTTGGCACACTGTCCATTTTGGCTCTTATGCCCATTGGACGCCCGCCCCCCAGCTCGCGACAGTATGCCAAGATGAAAGTTGTTATTCTAAGTAATCATGTCGGAATTGTTACCTTTGCTAGTTGAATTGTGTATAGACTTAATGTTGCTTATTGTAGTTTTTTTTGGGTTTTTAGATTTGAGTGTAGTTACAAGTGTTGGATTATTGTTGTTTTTTTTTTAAATATTCTAATTTAGATTCGTTGATTATTTGGGAGCTTAATTGGGATGGTGTGTTTAATTTTGTGGCTGGATTTTTTGTTAATGATGAGGCGCTTACGTTGATGTCTTCTTCGTATTATACGAGTTTTCTTTGGGGTTGCTGCACATGCTTTTGTTGGGATGGTAATTTAGTTGTTGCGGCGTAGGATGATTGTGTGAGTCTGTGTCTTTCATTGTGTAGTTGTTGAGCTTGTCTGATTGTTGTCTTTTCGATTGTACGTATGACTTGAATTTCTTTATTTTTAATAAAGGTAGGGCATTTGGGGTCGAAGATGCTGTGCTGATGGTTCTGCAGATTGCTCTCCTTGCAGTTTATACAGATTATGCTGTTGGTGCATTTCTCTTCTTCTGTTTGCTTGTGTTCGATGGTTCCCGAGTCTAGGCTCATTTTTTCGCTTTTACAAAAATTTAGTTGGGTGTCCAATTCGAACACAATTGCGTCATCGGTAGGGTAGTGGAATGTACGGGCGTATGTTGACTTTTTGACCTGACCTGTTGGTAGGTCAATTGTGCCGAAAATAAGGATTATTAAGCCGGTTTTTTGTAGTTTATCTTGTTATCGTTTTAGTATTCTTCTAACTTTAGTAACTTTGTCTTGTTTGAGTTCTTGTAAAAAACTGATTTTTGCAACGGTATCCGAGCAGAGGCCCAACTGTGCATCGCACCTAACCAAGCCATCACCCTAAAAAAACTCCATGACATCTTAGATCCACTTATCGTTCCCTCCATAGTCACAGGAGACTTGAATGGCTGGCACAAAAGATGGGGTTCAAACTCAAACAACTCACAATCAAATTACATCACTTTAAATAACAAATCACCAACACGCCTAAGCACATACAACACATTTACAAGCATAGACATTACCTTCAGCAGTAACAAAAAAATACCAGCCATAGACCACGCTTTGTTACAGATAAAGCCGACTGGCAAGTCTTCACACATCTAACAGAGAAGTACTCCTTAGAGAGACTGATTAGTTCTAATGTAAAGTTCTACTCAATTCCTCAAAATACACCCAGCCACCTAGCCACGAAGGGTTCCTTGGTGGAACACAACACTAAGTAAGTTCAGCTGGACAAAAACAAAAACATGGCATATACTAAAAAAGAAACACCTCACAGGAAAACATTCTAAATTATAAAAGAGCAAATGCTCTATTCAGGCGTAGTCTAAAAATATCCAAAAGGGAAAGTATCAAAAACTTCACTTCGCAAATTGCACCAGAAACCCCACGAAAAAATTTGGCAGAATATAAGACGCCTCCGCGGTCCAAACACAACTAAACACATTCACTGCATTCTCAATCAGGACTCAAACCAAACCATACGCACGCATACTGAAATTGCAGATCTCTTCTGCCAAAACTTTTCAAACGCATCCAATGGCACAAACTTCTCCACAGCCTTTCTTAATGCAAAATATCCCTTCCTCCCTTTCAAACGCAAAACCAAAGGCACAAATAATAGAAAATGACCTTACCCTGATTGAATTCTATGCAGCTTTAAACTCCCTAAAAGGTACCCTCCCGGCCTCGATAGAATCAACTACGTTATGTTAAAGAATATAGACATAAAAACAAAGATAAGAATAATAGTTTAATTATTCAACATTTTAAGCCAATACATACCTCAAGCTTACAAAACTAGCATTATCGTGCCCATCCTGCAGCCCAGTTGAACTAAAACAGATATTAATTCATCCAATCTCCTTAAACGCTTGCCTATCAAAGATTCCTGATAAGATAAATGCCAAACGGCTGTGGTGGTTCGTCACAAATGACAAACTAATCCATATTAGCCTGACAGTATTCAGGAAAGGGAAGTCGGCTATAGATAGTCTATTACTCATTGTTTAAGAATAAACATCGTGTTCATATGAACTGGCTTCACCAAATCAGATGCACCAATGCAATATACAATTCGAAACAAAAAAAAAAACCAAGAAAAAGTCGTAAAGAAGCATATGACAATTATTGCCTAATATCAAACAAAACATGCATCCACACTCTGTGGAAAAACACTTAAGATGATAACAGCAGCGCGGTATCAAGTAACCAGCGCTGAGCATGAAATATAAATAATTCAACCCCAGAAAACGTGGGACATTAGAATAAGTATTTTTAAAAACAATTTTTACCTCCTAGAGCCTAAGATAATCCTATATAAACACTGTACTCTTGTAAATAAAATCAGTTTATATTTTGAATTCAACGAATGAAGACTGGGTTATTTTCCTTCTCTCCGGGAATCCCTATTCACTCATAGACCATCAAATATCCAGAGCAGTCTCGAGAAGAAACCACATCAATCGTCGCACTAGATTTTAAAAAAGCTTTTGATAGAATCGGAGTCCACTCAGTACTCAGTACTTATAGAATGGAAATCCGGCCTTGAATCATAAACTACGTAAAAAACTTTATGTCTAATAGGAAAACCATTGTCCGGGTAAACTTATCCCACTCCTCCTTCAAGCCTATCTGCAATGGCATTCCACAGGGGATTATAATAGCCTATAATAAACTAACCACAATGAAAGTCCAACACCCTAACATTAGCCTAAGCGCTTACGCAGACGATTTTAACATAACAATTAAAATGAAGAACAAGAAAAATACTATTTTCGACCTTCAACCCAACTTTCACACGATTCTGAACTGGTGCAACAGGAGCTCAACTTTTAACATCTAAATGCAGACACCTGCACATCTGTAGAAAACACAACTGCAGAACCTCTGTTAGGTCAGGCAACTATTGCAAAATGTTAATACACTAAAAATACTTTGACTACACATCAACAACAAATACAGATGGCATACACATACAGAACAACTTGCAATATCTTTAAAAAATAAAGCAAACATATTTAAATGCCTCGGAAGTTCAAAATTTAACTGCGACACTACTTCTCTCATTAATACTACAAAGGCAATAATAACATCTAAAGCAGACTACGGCACACAGCTTTCAGATTTGCCCTAGGAGCATTTAGAACTACGCCAACTAATAATATTCTTTACGAGGCCCGTATGTCTCCAATGGAAGTCAGACGAGATCTCTGCCCCATAGGCCAAAAATAAAAAAAAAAAGTTAAATTTTTTTGCTTAAAATGTGGCAACTCTATTTCAAAATAGATCAAACTTTTTTAATCAGCTGTTTTTTTGACACTGTGCCAGCTGTTCTCTTCAAAAATAAACAAAATTAAACACAAAGCATGAAATTTTACTCGTTTTGCATCGTGAGTACAACAAAGAGAACAGAAAACTTAAAATTAAATAAAGTATTTAAAAAGTCGTTTTATAACAATGGAAGTTTTGAATGTTGTTAATAAAGGTATTAGCTATTATTTAAAATTATTTTTATGTTCTCTGCAAGTTACTTTTATATGTAAATATTAATGTAATATATGTTCAATTTCTTTACTAATTCGTGTGTATACTTAAATTTCACTTAAGCTTTTAGTTATGAAGCTAATCGTAGCTAACAATCAAATTGACTTCAATAAATTTGTCCAAATTTAAAGATTATAATATGTAAAATTTAGCTGCTAGTTTTTGCAAGTTGCCGCGCAATCTTTCCTAGAATTATGCGACTTCGACGTTTTCGGTGTCTTTTTCGTCTGTCTAACTGTGCATTCTTGTGCTGTGTGTTGTGATTATCGTCTTCGTCCTTTTCTGCGTTATGCTGAATGTTTTTGTGATTGATGTCTGAGTTTCTATTTGTTCTTTTTGTTTGTTTTTATGTTGTATTTTTATTTTAAATTTGTATTATTTTAAATTTTTGTACAGGAGATTTTTTTGAATGTGAGTTGAGTCGTAAGTTCATATTTGATAATTGGTGTTCCGAGACCGGTACAAATCCAGAGAAGATTCGGCGCATATCTAATTATTGAAAAAGAAGGATACAATATTGGATCTACGTACTTGGAGGAATTACAAAATCGCGTTAGTTACTGTTGCAAACAAATATCAACTTTTTGGCGTGAATGCCGTCGAATTAAATCGTTCGTTTTGGAAAAGCAGTCTGATTGGCTTGGAAAAAATTACTCATTTAAATTTAAATGTGAGTTGCATACTCCACCTGGAAGCAATATTGACCGTGGTCGTCCGAAGACAAATTATTCAGACTGCTCATCCCGAACAAAGAGAAGACGGATCGCTGAGATAGCCAAAATCGATGAGCCGTTTGCTGACGTTCTGCGCTCTTCTGACCAAGGACAATTGACAATTGTGCCTGCAAGTGCTGCTGAAGTTGTCTCCCTAATCATGGATGCCAATTTAACGAAGCATCAATATATTCTCATTAGAGAATTTGTTAACAGCAAAATTTCTGCAGAGCTCTTGTGCGGTTATGAATGTTATCCCCAAAAAATAACAGTAAGCGAGTCACATGCTGAAGTGGAGCTTCAAAGTAAGAGAATTGTTAAGTTGCAGGATAATGTAATAGACGATGCTCTCAGTAAACCCGTGAACAACTTAAAACTTATCGGGAAATGGGGCTTCGACGGAAGTTCCGGGCACAGTGAATATAAGCAAGTGGAGAACAATAACTTGGAAGACAGCCACATGTTTGTCACTTCATATGTCCCACTTGCCCTGATACTTAGTGAAGACAGCTCAAAGATTATCTGGAAAAATCCACGACCATCATCCACTCGATATTGTCGACCTGTGGGATTCCAGTTGAAAAAGGAATCAAGTGAAGTGAGCATTGAAGAGGAAAAGTACTTTAAGAATCAAATAGAAAAGCTCCTTCCAACAGATATTGTTATTGGAAATAAGACAGTATATGCTCATCATGTGCTGCAATTAACAATGGTTGATGGCAAAATATGTAATGCCTTAACTCAAACTTCATCCTCTAAATGCTATATATGCAACGCGAAGCCCACAGAGATGAACAACATAGAGGAAAGCATGCAAAGGGAAGTTCAGAAGGATCGATATGAGTATGGATTGTCACCACTTCATGCATACATCAGATTTTTTGAATATTTTATTCATTTGGCTTATAGACTTGATGTCAAAGTCTGGCAAGTTAGATGCATTGAAGGAAAGGAGCAAGTCAATGATCGAAAAAAAAAAAAATTCAAACAGAATTTCGCTTAAAAATGGGATTGTTAGTCGACAAGCCCAAAGTTGGAGGGTCTGGATCATCGAATGATGGAAACACCGCCAGACACTTTTTTAATAATGCGTGCCTTTCGGCTGAAATAACTGGCCTGGATGTAGACCTTATTGAAAGATGTGGGACAATATTACAAGCCCTCTCTTCTGGTTACCAAATTAATGTAGAAAAATTTAAGGCATTCGTACTAAATATAGCGAATGATCTTACAAGGACATATTCTTGGTACTATCTGCCACCTACCGTTCATAAAATTTTAATTCACGGCCCATACATAATAGAAAATGCTTTACTTTCTATTGGAGAGTTGTCAGAAGAAGCTGCTGAGTCAAGGAATAAGGACATTAAAAAATATCGTCTGCAACATACCCGCAAGATTTCTCGTCAGGCAACAAATGAAGATTTATTTAATCGACTATTGCTGACGTCAGATCCTTTTATTACAGAACAGCGAAAGTTACCCAAAAAAAAATCAATTTTAAATAAATCTGTTTTTGATTTGTTAGAATAGTATTTTATATTTAATCATACTTAGCATAATATATTACAACAAATTTGAAATATATTCAACTTTTTTAAAAATGGGGATTTGGGGCCATGGCCATGGGTGGCATATCGGAAGGGGCTTTCTTACGGAAGATTTATATATATTTTAACAATTACTGTATTTTTATAGAATTTCGAAAAAAATTTCAGAATTTTATCTCCACTAGAAGTATTTTTGGCCGCTCGCTCCATACAAGCCCAACCACTGTGCAGCGCCTGCAATATACCGTATCAAATTTGAAAAAAAAAAAAATAAATACCATAGCTACATCTCTTGCGATTACAGATGATCAAAAATCCCTAAAAACCTGTCTATTACCTCGTAGAATCTTTTCCAAAATTTAAACTCCTTTGGGTACCTGGTCACGCAGGGATAAAGAGAAATGAACTGTCAGATTTTATAGCAAAAGACACTGCAAAGCAACCATTAACGGAAGGCGAAAACATAAATACACTGGACATAAAGAAATATATAAAAAACACTCACTTAATAAAAATTCAATCCAACCTTAACAAAACATCTAACTGGTACCAAACAACAAACAGCAACAAATTTAACTCATACAACATATTTCAAAACAACAATAAATACCTATCGAAGATAACCCGACTTAGACATGGACACACAAATAACACACACATGCACTACATTGACAAAAGCCCCATTGACATTGACATTTGCACCTCCTGCAACATCCAAATTACATTAGATCATATGCTTAACCTATGTCCCTTCGATAACACACACAACAGTCACCCGAAACAGTTCATCAACAACCCAACACCATCTAATTTATCTGCTATATTAAATTACCTTAAGGCTACACATTTATACCACACCATGTAAATAATAGACTATAAGCATTGTAAATATGTATAATAACCCACACATTATCAGAGCAGATGGCCAACGTTGCCATTGCTCTTCCTAAATTAGCTAGCGTGTAACTTATAAATCTAATGCTAGCTCTACAATAAATAAATAAATAAATATTTTAGCTGAACATTTTTTTTAGTGTAAAGCAAGAAAAAGTTTTATACTTCGTGTTTGTTGCCACACACACAAAATGCCAAGCCTCATTTTGGACTGCATGCGTGCCTACCCCTGCATTAGATGGTTTGTAGGGATTCCTATTGGAATGTTTTTATACCCTTGCAAAAAGGGTATATTAATTTTGGTCAGAAGTGTGCAACGCGTAGAACAAGGCATCTCAGACCATATAAAGTATATATATTCTTGATCAGCACGACGAGACGAGTTCAAATAGCCATGTCCGTCCGTCCGTCCGTCCGTCCGTCTGGATCAACGCGAACTCCTCCGAGACCGTAAGAGCTACAAAGCTGAAATGCAGGCGTTGTATATCTCGGATTCAGCCGGATCGGACCACTATATCATATAGCTCCCATACAAACGTCAAAGTCACGAACAGTGACTTTTCTCAATAACTTTGTTAATTTTATAGCTATTGTCATAAAAGTTAGTATTTGTCAGTTTTGTGTTCTTATTAACAATTGTGCCAAATTTGATCAAGATCGGGTGACTATATCATATAGCTCCCATACAAACGGCAAAGTCACGAACAGTGACTTTCTCAATAACTTCATTAATTTTATAGCTATTGTCATAAAAGTTGGTATTTGTCAGTTTTATGTTCTTATTAATGATTGTGCCAAATTTGATCAAGATCGGGTGACTATATCATAGACCTCCCATAGGAACGATCGGTCGAAAACAGTGACTTTTGTCAAAAAGTTCGTTATATCCTATGCTAAGATTGAAGGCCGTTCTTTCGCAAACATTAGACTTTTTGGATAAAACGTTTTTACACTTTGATATCTATGGGTAAGGAAAGAATTACCAAAACAGTTGCAAGGGTATAAAAACTTCGACGCGGTCGAAGTTAACCCCGGCCCTCTGTTTTTTTTTTTTAAGTTTGCCATTCTTCTATGACATTTCAGTAAATTTTTTCTAGTGAAGTTGTGAATAGTAGTAGCTTTTTATATATTTTAACACCGTCTGTCCGTATGAACGCCTAGATCTCGGTATGTAGGATCGTGTAGTATGTAAAGTGATCAAGTTTATTTCAAATATTTGCCACGCCCCCGCAATTTAAAAAAAAAGCGTTTATCTCAAAACCTATTCTACATAGCTAGAGACACTATATTTGGTATGTATATTTATATAAAGATTTTGCAACGCCTCTTTCCGCTTCAGTAATTGGAAACTCGATTATCACCCGTAATTTTCTACCTTGTGCAATCAAATTTGATACAAATATGCAGTTAAATACCAAATTTGAACAAAATCAGACTAAAAATAGCCAAGTTATGTATATAAACGTTTTTCCATAAGACCAGAGTTGGCCATTGACTGGTAGGGGCGCTAACAGAATTGTCTAAAAATACGTAAATTCATTTGTTATTATTATTTCATTTACTTATCGAATATTGATCGTCTACTTTTTTGCTGCCGATATGATCAATAATCCAATCATAAATTGATTTTTTTTTTTTTTTTTGCAAAGGGTATATTCATAGCTCCCATAGTAACGATCGGTCGAAAACCCTGACTGTTGTCAATAAAAGAGTTACCAAAAAAGTTGCAAGGGTATACAACAGAGGTAGGCGCCCATAGCCCGTGCGGGCACTTTTGCTCGGCAATTGCTCGTGTGCCGTCTGTGTGCATGCCGATGTGAGCACGAAGTACAAGTTGAGAGCGTAAAAAAACAGCTAGTGTCGCACAGACTTTTGACGAAAGCAGTACTATGTCGCTTTGTTACGCAGCTACACGCAGAAAAATTAATGCTTCACTTTCTTACATGGCAACTTTAAAAATATTTTACCATTATTTATATTTTGTTCACATATGTACATACATACATATATACATATATAGTATGAAAAATATGTGTAATAGCCGATACAAAATATGCATTCATTTTTATGACATTTAGGTGAAAGGAATCCAAGGCCCATAACTGTACTTTGTTTTAATTTTTTATTCGTTTCTTCACATACGATTTGCGCAGTGTAAAGCAGCTTACGCACACAAGCAAGCGCACGCATACATTGACAGTTTGAGCTGGCTCTCTTTGTGCCTACCCCTGGTATACAAACTATGAGGCGTCGAAGTTAGCCCCGGCTTTCTGGTTTTCTTTTTCTTTCGTCCGTTTTTTTGTGTTGGAAAATATGATTCCGAGAGACCCCGCGATATTAGACTTTTGATTCAAACAGGTGGCGCTAATTTCGAACATTTTGGCTCTCCGCACAACCACAAACAAAATTTTATTGTAAAACAATTAATCAACAAAACAAAAAAAAAAAAAAACAAATATACATATGAACAGTGGCCGGCAGCTGTTTCGTAGTAGTGGTGACACGTGAGTCGAGTCGTGATATCGATAGGCGGCTCGAGTGCGACAAGTTCAAATTACAATATTTCCGATTCCTTTCCTTTGTCTAAATATATATCCGTCCATATTTATAAATAAATATTATACAATTTTTTCCGGCCATTATTCTGCCTACATATATATGTGAGAATGGTCTGGCAATCCTATTCAGCCAGCCCTTGTTGAGTCAGCTGACTCAAAAAAGCGCAAGACAATCTGGCAAGCCGTCCAGACAGGGAAGTATGAAGAAGACGAGTCAGGAGACGAAAAGCCGAAAGTGTAAAGACGTGTTTTAAGACGTGTTTTAAGACGAAAAGCTGAAAGTGTAAGACGTACAGACGACGAAAAGCCGAAAGACATTGAACAATAATTAATTATGTATATTTACTATTATCTAAAAACCAATACTTATCTTAACATTAAATAAAACTATTATAAAACTATAACCGGGACTGTGTTTATTCGTAAGACAATACCCTAGCCCCACACATTTTGGGGGCTTAACCTAAAAAAGAATAAAACGTGAAAGAGTTAAAAGTGTAAAAGAAGTAGCCCACACATATTGAGGCTTTAAGTGAAAAAACTATAAGTGAAAAAGAGATAGCACACATACATATGTATGTATGTACATATTTTGTGAACTCAACCTAAAAAAAAAAAAAAGTATAACGGAAAATTAAAATGAAGTCTAAAGAGGTGCTAAATTAAATAGTACGAGTCTCTCTGAAAGTTTAATGAAAATGGTGAATAATGCTAAAAGTTGAATAAAAGTCGAATCGGTGTGAAACAAAAAATTTATTTCACAATTTCTTGGAAATTGCATCAGCCAAAAAACAGACTCATTTTTACCGCGTTTTTGCCGCGTCGGTTACCCATACACACGCAGCATAAACGAAGAAAAACGAAACGAAAAATGGCACAGTTAAATGACTTTCAGTTTATTAGTGAGATGCTTCGGCTGGAAAATAGAGAGAATATTGTTCTGTTGCATAAGTTTATTATTGAAAAAAAGATAGAAATAATAGAAAACGGGTGCCCGAGTTCGAGGGCTATGAGTTTGCTGAGTCGAACAATTTGTATAATGATAAAGTTAATTATATTGCTGAAAATCTGTCAGTTTTTTTATTGCCTCACAATAAAAATTCTTTGCTCAAAGATGCCGATTTTCAAATGGAAAATAACGACGAAAGTGAAAACGAAGAGTCGCAAAACGACGAAGTGTGCGAAGCGATAATTCATGCAGTGTGCAAAATACAAGCAGTGCACAGAGGGCGAAACGGCTGATTTAGCTCCGATTAATTCAAATTTAAAGTTAAACTTGGCGCCAAAATTGTTTTTGCAATCGATTACTAACATATTTAATAGTCCAAAAACATTAATCGATTCCATTTTCTACCAATATTTGAACAGCAGTGAAGCTTTGAAGTCAGCATATGTTTCATCTGCTGTTGCCATCAGCTTTCCCGCCAATTCTAATTGCGTATTAAAAAAATTTGTATAAATTAGTGTTATTGCTTTCAATTTAACTTTTTGCTGTAAATTAAAGGAAAAGGTATGTAGTTACTAACAAAATAAATGTTTGTGACCTGTGATTGTGTTTCATCCCAAAATGTAATATTTTCTTTGGTACTTATACATATGTGTCTTAACATTTACTAATAAATTGAACTTTAGTAGAGAATCACTTTTACGGTCCGACTGGGTTCGGTATCAATGTTTTTTTTTAAAAAATTAGTCTGTGTATTACAAAGTGAAATTGTCCGCAATGAGCTGCATATATCCGCATATTATTTTAGAAATAATTTTTTTAGCAACAATGTCAGTGTGCAAGCGAGCACTTTTTACAGCATACGGAGCTTGATGCTTCAAAACAAACTTTTGCGGTAGAGACGTATATATACACCAATATTATTGATAAAACTAAATTCGACGAAAGCCAATGTGCGTACATTGCCATGAAAATTAAAAATTTCATAAAATAATTGACATGGAAATGGAAAGATAATCACCGAATTTGCAAAAATTTTCAGGTAAACAACTAAGAGTGGTTAGATGACGATCTAGTATTGGTGGACCAAATTTCAAATGTTGGTCGACCTAAACTCAGAGCTGGTCTCTGCGGCAAGTACTAGTTTGTACAATTGTGGAAAGCGAAGTGCATCTAAAGTGATTAATTTGTTGAGCTCTGATGAAAGTCTTCCCAAGAAAGTAATATTGTTCATACAATCCGATGATAAACAACCAATTAACTACACACCAGAGGAAGCCTTAGCCTTATATATTGATGGTGGTTACACAAAGAAGGCTTACACGGACTTGCAGCGTGGTACCAAAAAGCGAAATGCATATATATTTCCGACGTATGATGTATTGCGGTCTGCAAAAAAACTGTGCTATCCTTGTGGTCTAGAAGTAACTGATCATTCATTTGAGGTACCTTTACAAAATTTAGTTGACCACACAGTATCCCGAATATATAAAGCACATTATAAAGATTTTCCAAGTATAGAGAATAACAATAGTTCCCAGCTAACTTCTATATATAAATGGGGCTGTGATAGAAGTAGTGGCCACTCAACTTATCGCCAAAATTTTAATGATTTAAACGCTTGTATGATCGATCAGCACATGTTTTCGGTGTACTTGGTACCATTGGAAATATTTCGTGGATCAGAAAAAGTTTGGAAGAATGAGAAACCTTCATCCACTCGTTATTGCAGGCCATTAAAAGTGCTTTGTCGAAAGGAAACAGCAGATTTGGTTAATGATGTTGTAAATAATTTCAAAAGCCAAATAACAACAATACAGCCAACTATTGTAGAAAGTTTTGAAGTACATCATCAATTTTATATGACCAGGATAGATGGAAAAGTATTCAGTGTTCTGGCGGAATCGTCATCTTCAGTTGGTGGAATATGTGGTACAACTCCAAAAAAATGAATGATCTCAGTGATATTAAAAATTTACCATGCAAAGAAAATCTCTACATGCTTGGATTCGTTTCCTTGATTGCATTCTGCATATTAGTTATAGACTGATAATTAAAAATTGGCAAGTTCGAAGTACAGATAAATCAGCTGTTGATATTAGAAAACTGGAAATACAAAAGAATTTGCGAAAGGAGATGGGTATATTGGTTGATATTCCCCAGCCAGGTGGCTCAGGCAATACAAATAACGGCAACACAGCGAGAAAGTTTTTTCATGATGCAAAATTAGCTGCCAAAATAACTGGAGTCAACTATCTTTTAATTTATCGATTTAGTGTAATCTTACGAACACTAGCATCCGGATGTGAAATTGATACACAAGCCTTTCAACATTATGCATTTCAAACTGCAATATTATTTGTAGACAAGTACCCATGGTTCTATATGCCTTCATCTGTCCATAAAATTTTGATTCATGGTGCAGAAATCATAGAACACTTTGCCCTTCCGATAGGTATGATGTCAGAAGAAGCTCTTGAGGCCAGAAATAAAGACCAGAGAAAGTTTCGATTAAACCACACACCAAAAAATTCTCGCAGTAACACAATGTAAGGCTTGGCTCACACACTTTTTATTTCATCGGACCCATTTATTACAGTGTTAGCAAAATTTAAATTTCAAATTTTCTAAAAAAGATCAGTTTTTAGATAAAGACATTATTAGTCTTATTTTAAGTAAAGACGCACAAGAAGAGTTATCAGATTGCACAACATCAGATACCGATTAGGAGTAAAATTGAAAAATTAAAAAAAAATATATAAAATATTTTTGAAGTTGATTATATTTACTCTATATTGAATGATTAAATAAATGTATGTGTTAAGAGAACATTCAATTCAACCGCCGCCGCGTGCAGACGTGTTTTTTAATGCACTCCGCAAAATTTAGTGTAAAAAAAAAAAAAAAAAGACCGCGTTTGCAAAAATTGTGTAGGGCTCTCAGTCACCGCAGAGACGCCTATTTACAATCATATTGCTATTAGTTCTAATAGCAATAAATACTAAGTTGCAACAGGAAAGCCTGGAAAAGCCATGTCCACCAATTCGGGCCCAAGCTCTCTCGATCCCCACCAGCAACAGCTACAAGAACTACTTGTACAACAACAACGTGAGCGTCGTCTCTCGGTCCAACGCAACAACGCGTACTTTTCGGTGGTGTCGCCGACCCCACTAAATGCTACCGTAAGCAATAACACCGAAAGTGCAAGCCACTCAGCAATCAACAGCAATTTACCGTGGAGAGAGCAGTGTGCTTCTCCATCAATATCGATAACTGGGTCACCGATTGCACCGACCAGCACCGTCAGCTCGTTGACAGCAACTACTGCAACGTCTACCGAAGTATTGACCTGCCTCAAGCCGTCAACGACAAGTCGCCCAGAGTCAGCCACGACAATAAACCCAACGCCTTCTGTCCAAACTGGAATGGATAGATATATTAAAATAACTAAGCGGAAGCTAAGCCCGCAAAAGAAAAAAAGTGGCAATACGCCAAAAATAACCAAACCTAATGAACGAGTAGCACTTCTTAGCGGGAATCGTTTTAAAATTCTTGCCGATCAGCAAGACGATCAAGCCGGCGCTGTAGATAAAGTTAAATCGGCTAGACCACCCCCCTTATACATCCGTGGAGCCAACTGCAGCGTCCTGATTTCGAAGCTAGTAGAAACAGTAGGGGCAAATAACTTTGTTGTAACCCCTCTCAACAGGGGTAACATAAAAGAAATTAAATGTCAAACCCAAACTGAGGACAACTTCCGCATCATCGAAAAGTACCTCCGTAATGCTAACATCAACTTCTATACCTACCAACTAAAAAGCAGTAAAGGGCTCCAGGTTGTGTTAAAGGGGATCGAGCCATCGGTCCCACCCCAAGAAATAGCAGACGCATTGGCCGAAAAAGGGTTTGCGGTTAAGTCCGTTGTCAACATCATCAACAGGAATAAAGTCGCACAGCCGCTCTTTAAAATCGAGCTCCAACCAGATGCAAAGCGGACGAAGCCAAATGAAGTGCATCCAATCTACAACCTTCAGCTCCTATTGCACAGAAGAATCACCGTAGAGGAGCCCCATAAGAGATACCAACCACCTCAGTGTAAAAACTGCCAGGAATACAACCACACCGCTAACAATTGCAATCTTAGGTCAGTGTGTGTTGGCTGCGGCGAACATCATAAAGATGGAATTTGCCCCAAGGACAGAAACAACGTCGCACTAAGACTATGCAGTAACTGTGGAGGGAACCACACAGCCAACTACAGGGGATGTCCTGTATTCAAGGATCTTAAATCGCACCTAAACGGGCGTAAACCCCCAGCTGGACCAAAAATCACCTTCAACGCCTCCAAAACTACACCGGAGGTATTCTTCGCCAAGGCTGTTAGATCATCTAACATGCCTGCTACAACCAATCCTAGTGTATCCTTCGCTAGTGTACTCCGAACTGGACAGACGGAGCCCGCGAAAGAGACACCGTCACTCCACCATCTACAGAATCCGCAACCTAGCGCACCAGAACTTGGCCAGCAAACTCCAAGTGGTATAGAGGCCCTATTGATCTCACTTAATCAAAACATGACTGCTTTTATGACGTTCATGCAAAACTGTATGCAGGAACTGATGCGGAATCAAAACCTGCTTATCAAGAAGCTTATCGAGAATAAATAATGGATTCCCTAAGTCTATGTCTTTGGAATGCTAACGGCGTCTCCAAGCACAAAAATGAACTGCAACTATTCCTAGACTCAAGTGAAATCGACGTCATGCTGATATCTGAAACACATTTAACATCAAAAAATAATTTTCAAATACCAAAATATGCCTTCTACGCAACAAACCATCCAGACGGAAAAGCTCATGGCGGGACTGGTATCCTAATCAAAAACCGTATAAAACACTCGTTTCTCAACAGATTCGAAACACAGCACCTTCAAGCAACTGCTATAACCGTCCAAACCAGCTGCGGCAACACTACGTTGGCTGCCCTGTACTGCCCACCACGCTTCTCAATCTCTGAAAAGGAATTCACCGGTTTCTTTAACACACTCGGAGAACGCTTCATTGCAGCAGGGGACTATAACGCCAAACATACGCACTGGGGATCTCGCCTGGTAAATCCTAAAGGCAAGCAGTTGTACAACACAATAGTCAACCCCCTCAATAAGATGGATTGCGTCTCACCGGGTAGGCCTACTTATTGGCCCACAGATCCACAAAAAGTGCCTGACTTGATTGATTTCGCAGTAACCAAGAGGACTCCGCGTAATCGGATCACTGCGGAAACACTGCTAGATTTAACCTCCGATCACTCTCCAGTGCTATTCACACTGTTAACAAGACCTCAAGTACTTGATCGCCCATATATACTTACAAACAACAAAACAAATTGGCTTAAATTTAAAATGTACATGAGTGCCCACATTGACTGTTCGCCGAAACTGGATGCTGCAGAGGACATTGACATGTGCGTCTCTACACTTGAGTCGATGATGGGAGCTGCAGCAAGAGTATCTACTCCACATGCCTCTACTTACGCTAAACCTGCTGCCAGGCCTACGAACCAGCGGATAGAACAATTAGTAACGGAAAAACGACGTCTAAGAAGAGAATGGCAGGTTACTCGATCACCAGCAGCAAAACTTCGCCTAAGGCATGCCAGCCGCAACCTCTCCAAGGAGTTAAGACAAGAGGAAATCTGGGCTCAAAGGAAATACATAGAAAAGCTCAGTCCATCCAGCACTAAACATCCTCTGTGGAAAGCCCACCCAACTTTAAGCGCTCCTACAGAGACAGTTTCACCAATAAGGGGTCCTACCGGTGGATGGGCCCGCAGTGACGAAGAGAGGGCATCCGTATTTGCCACACACCTTAAAATGGTTTTCCAGCCAAATCCAACATCAAACTCATTTGTACTTCCCCCTTCAAGCACATTAACGGATAGTGAGTACTCGGCACTCCAATCGGATGAGATCACTGCAGTTATTAAAAACCACATGAAGCCGAACAAAGCCCCTGGCCATGACCTAATCACACCAAAAATGATCCTAGAACTCCCTACCATCGCCATACAATACATCTGCAAAATGTTCAACGCTATAATAAGAATTGGCTACTTCCCAAGAGCATGGAAAAGGTCCATTATCATCATGATTCCTAAAGTGGGAAAGGACAAAACCCAACCATCATCCTATAGGCCAATTAGTTTGCTGCCATGTCTTTCGAAGCTTTTTGAAAAGGTCCTGCAGATTCGTCTAAACTCATTTCTGGCGTCGGAGAACACAATCCCTTCACACCAGTTCGGCTTCCGCGAAAAACATGGGACAATTGAACAAGTCAATCGTATAACATCCGAAATACGAACAGCATTCGAACTAAAAAGAATACTGTACGGCTGTCTTTCTCGACGTTGCCCAGGCTTTCGACAGAGTTTGGCTGGAGGGTCTAATGTTCAAAATCCGGCAGAAACTCCCACAGTACACCCACAAACTCATGGAATCTTACCTTTACAATAGAAAATTCGCCGTAAGATGTAATGGCTCCGTCTCGGCTGACTTTGAAATCAAAGCTGGTGTACCGCAAGGCAGTGTACTCGGCCCATTGCTCTACCTGCTGTACACTGCAGACTTACCAACGAGTTTAGGACTTACAACGTCCACTTTTGCCGATGACACGGCAATCCTCAGCAGATCCAAATGCCCAATACAAGCCTCTGCAAAATTAGAGGAACACCTCAAGGTGGTAGAGGAATGGCTAGCAACCTGGCGTATCCGGGTCAACGAGCAAAAATGCAAACATGTTACATTTACGCTTAACAAAAGAAACTGTCCAGCTATAATGCTTAACGACGTACCAATTCCTCAAGCCGCGGATGTCACTTACCTTGGTATCCACCTAGACAGAAGACTAACTTGGCGCAAGCACATCGAGGCAAAAAAGTTACAGCTTAAACTGAAAGCGAGTAGCTTACATTGGATCATCAATGCTCGGTCCCCTCTACGTCTGGAGTATAAAGTCCTCCTATACAACTCCGTACTGAAACCCATCTGGACTTACGGCGCCGTACTATGGGGAAATGCAAGTACCAGCAATATCGACATTATACAAAGGGCGCAGTCGAAGATTTTAAGATCAATCACTGGGGCTCCGTGGTACATACGGAACGACAACATTCAAAATGATCTAAATATACCTAACGTAAAATATGAAATAGGTAGTCAACAACTAAAGTATTCTGCGAAACTGGATGTACACCCTAATGTTCTTGCCAATTCCCTTACGCGAACTAATAATAGAACTCGTCTTAAAAGAAATGACAGACCAACCCAATAATAAATGATTAGGGCCGCCTGCAATATCCCCTGGATATATCATAAGTACTAGATTAAGAAAAATATCGCAAACTTGTTGTTAGGCTCTAATTTAAGAGTAGATTCAACAAATAAATTAAACGTTAAAAAAAAAAAAAAAAAAAAAAAAAAAAAGAGAAAAAACATTTTTTTTTAAAGATACAAGCATATATTTTCTCGAATAAACATAACTTTAGCTGAAAATGAGTACACATGCAAGAGAATATTAAATTTCCGACGAGCTTTTTTTAAGGTATATGTAGCTGTCCAATTTATTTGAATATTTTTGTTATATGTGTATATATAAGTAACAGCAAAAAAAAAATTTTTTGAAAATGTGTAACGAAATTTATTAAAATTGAGCGAAAACGACCAGACATCGAATAAAACAGGTTTACACTAACTTGGAACAAATAATAAAAACAAACATTTTCACTGAATGAAAAAATTTTTGTTCATTAATTTTGATGTGTAATAAATTTATCTACAAAAAAAAATATCCGTACAAAAATAGCATTATTTTTGCAGCAGTTATTAATTAATCGCCGCTAAATCATCCGTTTCGCCCACTGTGCAGTGGTCGAAATCCAAGCAGTTTTTCCGAAGTTCCGAGGTTCGCTTTAAACTTTCGCGAAATAGACGACTCGATCCGTTTGTTTAGAAGATAATCTATCTATCGAAGTATGGGTTCAAGATTTTGAAGATATGGCAACTGTTATGTGTTGGAACGAGCTACAAAAATTTATTTTTGCCAAACGATCGTTAAAAAGCCTAGCAAAAATGTTTGCTAATAGTGAGCGAATTGTAACGACCTGGTTAAAGCTAAAAGTCGCACTTTTTGCTGAATTTGAATCAACAACAAATAGCGCACAGTTACATAAGTCAATGTCTGTTAGAAAAATAAAGAAAATGAAAGTCTGCAGGAGTAGTTTTTGTGCATGATACAATTCGTGATCGATGGCATAGGCGATATGGTGAATAACAAATCAATTTTATACGGATCTAATAATGTAAATGAATTCAAGCAGAAGCTAAAAATTTTTGAAGTTATGCGCGAGAAATGAAAAATGAAAACAAATATAACAATGGTGTTAGCAGGCAGTATCCGAAAAACGACGATAAGTTTCAAGCAGTGCAAAAGAAAAGTGCAAACAAAGAACTTAAATGTTTTAATTGCGACGACAAGGGCCATACATCAGTTAATTGCGGTGATAAGAATAAGGGCACTGTTTCCAGTGTAGTAATTTCGGACATATTGCCAAAGATTGCCCAACAAGCAGTGCTTAAAATGATAAAGCCAATACATGCAAAATTACGTCATCTCAAAATTTTATGTCTATTCCAGTTAAAATCAATAATATTAATTATAACGCGTTCTTAGACACCGGTAGCAAATACAATTTAATATCTGAAGCAATGCTGAAAAACATGAATAATCCAATGTTGAGTGATTCTAACGTTTATTTAATCGGTTTCGGAAAGAAAAAAAAAACACAGACAACATTTCTCTCAGTGGAGCAACAATTTATGGATGTGGAAATTGTTCTTGCCGAGGATTTCTGTAAGCAAGCGGAGGTTACAATCAGCTACAAAGGTCTAAAGGTGACAAAAACCCAATGTTTAGAATCCGAAGTAAGTTCCTTTCTGAAAATCAATGTGGATGACTTCAGAGAGCAGCAAGCCGACATATATCCAGCAGCAAGTAAAAGGGCTAAAGCAGCAGTTCAAAATTTGATACAGAATTATCATCCGGTAAGCGATGTACTCACGACCTCGACGATTCTCATATCCAGAGAGGTGTATCATTGACAATCAAACCGATCAATGGCTGAAGGATGGCGTAATTGAAATATCAGAGTCTGAGTATACTAGCCCAGTCGTACTTGGGAAAAAACTGGACGGAACAAATCGGTTATGCATCGATTACAGACGAGTTAATAAAGTAATCATTAGAGATCATTTTCCACTTCCCTTAATAGAAGATCAGTTAGACAGGCTTCAAAATGCACATATTTTCAGTTCCATAGATTAAAAAAATGTTTTTTTCATGTTGGCATTGAAGAAGGGAGCCGCAAGTATACTTCTTTCGTAACACATAATGGACAATTCCAGTTTCTTCGAGTTCCATTTGGTCTTTCGAACTCTCCCAGCGTCTTTCAACGGCATGTCAATGCTATATTCAGAGATCTAACCAGGAAAGAAGTAGTAGTCCCCATCGAAAACGCAAGCCGTGTCTTCGATTCCAATCCCGTCTAATCTGAAGCAATTACAGAGATACTTGGGATTAGTTGGATATTTTCGAAAGTTTATATTAAATTTTTCTCTGGTTGCAAAGCCTCTAACGATGCACGATGCATTTATTTTTGGTGAGAAAAAGCTAGCTGCGTTTAACAAATTAAAGATGCTTATTACAGAGAAGCCAGTTTTGAAAATTTTTCATCAGCTACACGAAACGGGGCTTCATACGGACTCCTCAATCGACGGATTTGGCGCAGTGTTTCTCCAGAAGTTGCCAGAAGACATGCAGTTTCATCCAGTGTATTACATGAGCAAGAAACCGACAGATGCCGAAAATAAGTTCACCAGTTACGAGTTAGAAATCGTAACTGTTGTAGAAGATTTAAAGAAATTTCGAGTTTATTTACTAGGATTACGCTTCATTGCTTGTTACAGATTGCAATGCTCTAGCTAAAACTATTTAAAAAAGGATCTATGCACACGGGTAGCTCGATGGATTCTCCAAATGCAAGAATTTGAATATGACGTCGAACACAGAGCGGGTACTCGAATACGCCATGCTGATGCACTCAGTCGTGTACAAATGATGATGATCAGCGAAACCAGTATGCATAACAGAATAAAGCATCTGCAAGCTCAGTACGACCAGCTTAAGGCTATCATAGACGTATTGGCAGATAAGACGAATCACAATAACTACTTTTTAAAGGCTGGAGTTCTGCACAAACTTATCTCGGATAACGAACTTATTGTCGTACCAACTAGTATGCAATGAAAACTAATAAAAGAGGCCCACGACCATGGTCATTTTTCCATCAAGAAGACACGAGATAATTGGAAAAGAATATTTCATACCGAATCTGGAAGAGAAAATAAAAAGATGTATTAGCTGTTGCATAAGATGTATCATGTCTAACCGCAAGCAAGGAAAACGAGGAAGGAGAGCTTCATCCATTATACAAAGATGAACAATCGCTAATGACCAACCATTTCGATTTTTAGGACCTCAGGAATCAACGCATAAACAGTATAAACATATCCTGGCAGTCATCGATAGTTTTACCAAGTTTTGTTGGCTGTATCCAACAAAGTAGACTTCTACAAAAGATGCAGTTTTACGACTACAGGGGCAGAGCATGGTTTTTGTCAATTTATCCCAAAAAATTTCGGACAAAGAATCAGCTTTTACTTCGGAGGAATTTGACTTCTACTGTAAAAGCGAAGGCATAAAACATAATCTCATTACGACGGGATTTCCTCAAGCGAACGGCCAAGTAGAGAGGTTAAACACTACAGTCATCGCAGTCCTTTCTAAACTCTCAAGCGACGATCCAAGAAAATGGTACGAATTTGTAAATAATGTCCAGCAAGTCATCAATTCAACTTTTAGTAGAAGTATAAAAACAACGCCTTTTGAGCTGCTTACGGGAACAAAGATGCGATTAAAGTCTGATATCAAAATCAAGGATGTGATAGAAGACGAAATGATTCAACACTTTAATGATAAACGAGATAAACAACGTAAAGAAGCAAAGCAACATGTTCAACAAATTCGAGATGAAAACAAAAACTTAAGACGAAGACCAGCATCGAAGTACAAGATAGGTGATTTAGTTGCCATCAAAAGAACCCAACTTGGTCCTGGGTTAAAGCTAAAGCCGAAATATCTTGGTCCATACCGGATCATAAGTGTAAAATTCAACGACACCTACGACGTGGCAAAAGACTCTGTATTCAGCGAAGGCCCAAGGCGAGCACTTGCGCTGACTATATGAAACCATGGGTACCATACGACGACGACGATGCATTCGGGGCGAATGAAGAAAAGGATGGACGATTTGTGGGAATGGTCCTATCCTATTCAGCCAGCCCTTGTTGAGTCAGCTGACTCAAAAAAGCGCAAGACAATCTGGCAAGCCGTCCAGACAGGGAAGTATGAAGAAGACGAGTCAGGAGACGAAAAGCCGAAAGTGTAAAGACGTGTTTTAAGACGAAAAGCTGAAAGTGTAAGACGTACAGACGACGAAAAGCCGAAAGACATTGAACAATAATTATTTATGTATATCTACTATTATCTAAAAACCAATACTTATCTTAACATTAAATAAAACTATTATAAAACTATAACCGGGACTGTATTTATTCGAAAGATAATGCCCTAGTCCCACATATATGTATATACGTCCATATTAATAATACATATACCTAAGTATATATAATTGTTTTCAGCCATTATTGTGCCCATATATAAATATATCCGTTCATATTTATAAATAAATATATACATATTTTTTTGCGGCCATTATTTTGCCCACATATATATTTTTTTCTTCCAGACATTATTGTGCCCATATATACATATATCCGACCATATTTATAAATTACATATATAATATTCTCAAGCCATTAGTTGCCCATACATAAATATTTCCAGCAATATTTATATAAAAATTTATATTTGTCTCCCTATATATCTTTATTTATATATTTTATCCATGGTTTGTTGCTTACGTACTCCCATCGATATTTATAAATCCATCTAAAGTTTTGTAATCAATCCCGTTTGCCTACGTGTATCTTTGGATCCCCATTCGTGCGTTCGTAGATTGTTCCGCACATACCTTTACTAAAAGGGCTCCTTTTCCGTTCCACGCGCGAGATAAGTCTCCCTCATCCTGCGGTTCACAGTGAGAGAATTCTCTCGTATTCATATAGTCCACTTCTCTTTCTTGTTGCTTTTCCAAAACAAAAGTGCGCGCAAACTCGGACTTCGTCGGTAAGGTCGTCCCCTGAGTATGTCCACGGAGCCGTCCAATACTGCGCCGAAGTCTAACAGCCTCTCGTCTCCCTCCGCAACTCTGGAGAAGGTTCGGCCTCCAAAGACTCCGGTGACTGCACTCCCCGTCTGCTCGCGGCCTCAGCGAATCTCCAAAGTCCCGTCCGTCCTCGTCCAGCCTACCTAAGGTTCGATATTCTCGGTTAAAGACTCGAGTGAACACAGAGGTTGTTCCAACATTTGGGCGCAGTCTCAGATCCCACATACTCTGACTTTTCCGTCACCAGATCCGTATCCCAACAGCGTAGAGAACAATCTGACATGTCCCTCTCCGATTTCGTTCTGGCGAACGACGCGTTAACTATGTTTGAAACTCGTGAGAGTGAACCTCTAACTTCCGAAGTGCCCTTATTTTCCATTAAAATGCACCTATAGCAGCTCTAATCCCTTTGTTTAACCGTCGAGACGGAATACTCCCGTTGTCACAAGGCCTTGACGGCCCAAACAGACGAGGAAAGCCTAGCGAACATAAGCCAGATCAAGGCGAAGCACGAATCCGCTTACGCAGTGTATGTGCAATGCGGGACTTAATTCGGAGAATGCATCGAACAGCTCTCGGCACAGATGGCGAGACTTATGTGTCAGCCAACCGCTCCGTCGGGGCCTCCGGGCCATAGAATTCCTCCGTGTGAAGTGGAAACATTTGATGGCGACAGCCTGGCATGGCCCACATTCCGTGATTTGTTCGCTGCCGTTTATATCGGCAATCCGTATTTGTCACAAGTGGAGAAGCTCTACCACTTGAACGCCAAGACGCGAGGGGAAGCGAGAACCATCGTGTCAAAGTCCCCCTGACGAATGTGGGTTTCCAAGCCGCGTGGAAGAACCTCACCGCACGGTACGAAAATAGCCGTGTGCTTGTCATGACTCAAGACAGACAACTCCTTCAGAGTCCCACAGTGGCATAAAAATCGGGCAAGCCTTGAGAGAACTGCTCTTAAGCGTTTGGGTGAGAATTGGGATATCCTACTCATTGCCATATGTACTAACAAATTGCCGAAGGCCACCATCCTCCTGTGGGAACAATCGGTGCCAAATAAGACTGTTGTCTCCACTTGGTACGATTTGCACCAATTTGCACCGATATCGTTATCGTGTACTGGATGCCACCGAAGAACATAAGTCGGCTCCAAGTGTCCAGACCATCCCCATTGGCCCCGCAAATCCTCCACGATGAAGGTCCAAGCGTTTCCCGCGAAAGCTCAACTCAAACCGGCGTCTTGCAAGCTTCGCCATCGGGAAAATCACCCAATACGGCTGTTCAATGAAAGACGTTAGTATTTCTTGAATTTATTAATTGTTTATTTATTTTTAATCAAATAGGCACTAGCACATAAACCAGTGACTAATAGTCGTCGCAACCAACACATAAATTGGGTGGACTTCGGAGCGAGATTACAAAGGTAGAGATGGGGGTCAAAGACACAGCGATGCACACCCGATGTAGCTACAATTGGTATCTGATCTTATAAAGAACAATTCATTTCTTTTATAGTAAGACTAGAGAGCTCACAAGTGCATAGTTCGATATAATGTTAGGTCAGCAAAATACGTCTTTATTGATAATAGCTAACTATAGCAACTTAATGAACTAGGCCTTTTTGTTAGCTGCTGACCATATCAGATCTACTTATGACTGATGAGCCATCGATATCTAAATTTGGGTTACATACTAATCTTGACAAATGTTTTCATTTGTTCTATATTATAATTGTCTTAATGTTATCTTATTTTTTATAATCTAAACACCACTCACTCTGGACCATTGTGTCTTGGGGTTTGGGAGCATCTCCTGATTCCATATACCATCACAAGGACCAATGGTAGTGTTAGCGCTACGTAGGAAACGATAACATGGTGTGGCGGCTGGCTGGGATCTTCTGGTAACTTCCAGTTTTGCTCAGTTTCCAGTTTTCCTTGAATGATGCTTAGTTCGTCGTAGCTTAGCTGCATCTTCGTGAATTGCGTTGTTGTTGGTGCTGCTTTTGTTGGGCCAATGCTGAAGTTACCAAGCCGCACATATGACAATTTCATTGTCTGTCGTAGCTATACGGTGACCTGTTATTTGGATAGCAGAACTCCTCGCTGTACATGTCGGGTCTAGAGTTAACAATCTAGTCTTCTTGATAGTGAAACCTTGTATATTATTGTAACTGGTCACTGCGAGTTCAATTGGTCTGATTTTTGAGATACATGTCGTACCACACGAATGACCTATTTGTGTTATATCTGTCAAGGTCACGATCTTGTGTTTTTCAATAGTTGGAACTTACAGTTGCTATTAGCCGTAAACGTCCCATCCCATGGGTTGCAATTGCTGGAATGGGTACCAGGTTGTACAGTTGCACTGCCTGCGTTGCCACTAATGGAAACGTGGCTTTAAATATGACATTATTGTTCGCGATTGTGCCTTGTGGCTTTATTGAGGCAAAAAACTCCAAACCAAACGGAAGATATCTCTTAAGTTGGTTCAGATGTTTCCAAAGCTGGCCTGGTGACAGTAGCAACGGGCTTTTTTTGCTATGATGGAAAATTCACTGCATTAACTGTCATCTGAGTCGTTAGCGTGATATACCATTGCAATACCTTTACCGCATTGTCCTGGACCTTGGTTATGCCGTTCATTTGTTGTTCCATGAGTTTCATCTGATTTTCAATTGCGGCTTCGTCTCGCTTAATGATGTTTATCGTTGACTCAATTACAGATGTCTGGTTTTGTAGTCTTTATTTGATTTAACCTTTCGTATGGTGCCTGACATCTCTGTTGTATGCTTTGAGTCCAGAACACCAAATAAGCCGTTCGCAATGTTCCCAATTATATCTAAAGGCGATCGTCGTTTTCGTTCTATGTGAAGATCACTTCCTGTTCGTAGCTCCGAGTTGACATGCTCGAAGTGCATATATAGCAGACTTTACCGCAGCTTCCCATAATCCTCCGAAATGTGGACACCGTGGTGGTATGAACTTAAATTGCACTCCTTTTACCTGCTGCCTTTTCTGAGTGTATTGTATCGGTCAGCTCCTTTAGTTTGTTGTTTGCTCCAACAAAGTTTGTTGCATTATCGCAGTATAATGTCTGGCATCTTCTTCTGCGCTGAATGAAGCGCTGAAGGGCGCCCACAAATGAGGAGGTGGACAGGTCTCCAACCAACTCCAAGTGTACTGCCTTGGTTGCTAAGCATACAAATACTGCAATGTAAGCTTTGTCAAGACGTTTTCCTGGAACCTTATGGTGGATCCAGAATGGTCCACAATAGTCTACTCCGGCGTTGAGAAAGGGTCTGTTCTGAGATACCCGATGCTCAGGTAAGTTGCCCATGACTTCTTTAAAGAACTGAATCCGGTGCTTGGTGCATACTACGCAGCCCTGGATCACATTCCGGACCCTTGGTTTCACCTTGATGCTGTGGTACTGTTGCCGAGCTATTCCGCGCAATGCCTCATGTTCACAATGAAGAATCTCTTCATGAAGTTTCCGTAGTATCATTTTAACCACCGGATCATTATACGGCAAGAGATATGGATTCCTTGTTTCCGGGCCGGGTTTCAGGGCCGGCGGTACGCGCATAGCCCGAGCGGGTTAGTGAAAACAAATTTTTTTTTTTTTGCTTTTTTACAGGCCATATATACAAGCATCATTACATAGCAAAAACAGCAGTTCGTTTTGAATTGCGACTGATAAACTCATTCATCAAATCATCCAAATTGAGCTTATCAACTGCTTCTGAATACTAATGCAATATTGTCACATGATTTTAGATAATTTTTGATTCGGAATCGTTAATATCAATCGAATAAATCGCACAAATTCCGGAATAAGGTCCATATAACATTTGTTTTCTCTCAAAAAATTAACTATTTCACGGATATTGGTGACCTTCTTTCTTTCGCACCGTAAAATTTGAAGTCCCCCCGATAAAAGGATAAAATTTTTTTGACATCGTTTGATTGACCTATAGCAAAATTCTCCAGAGAATTAAAAAATCTAGCTGAATCAGTATCTAATCCATTTTTCAATGAAGAATACACTTGGTCGAAAATATCACAAAACATTTTCTTGTAAAAATATTCAGGAGATTCGAAAACATGACCGTTGGAATTAGAATTTTGAAAACGCTCTGACAATTTTCGTTTCATTGGTGAATCAGCTTCCTGAGTTTCAAAATTCTTAGCCATTTCATTACAATTTTGCCAAATCTTCGTAAATTTGTTCATAATTTCCCCCAACAATTTCTATCTTTTTATGTGAATCGACGACACAAAGCTCAGAGTGCTGTAGATCTTTGTTCAGAATTTCGATACGAACGAAAATTTCAATCGTTGTTACTAAAGGGAACAAAAATTTGAATGACTCTATGGAATGGTGAAATTCCAAAGCCTTCGCCACAATAGTGCTGTCAACATCTCTATTTTCAGTGAGATTTTGGAAAAATTTCATCAATGTTTCGTAGTTGGCAGCTACAGTCTTCAAAGATTTTATTTAAAGCACTCATCTGTTGAAAAATAAAGTTCTGTAACTTACATAAATAATAAGAAAGACCTTTAAATATATTTATACCTCGTGGGACAGTAAGCAGCTAGAGCATGCAAATCTTTTTTATTTTCTTCTTCGGCAGAGGCCGGAATTTCCCGGAATTGTGCAATGCGTTTTGCCGAGTTTCGCACAAAATTTATTAAGTCATATCGGAGTAGTAACTCCGATAAATTTCCTCGCTTCTAATATATTTTCAATGCCGTCTTGAACTGCTTGATTCAGATTATGAGCATTGCCATGTATAAAAATAGCTCGATCTTCTTTTTCCTGTATTCGCTGTTGCAAGCCAGAGATTCATCCAGATACATTAGCTGCTCCATCATAGCATTGGCCTCTGAGTTTGACTAGTGGCAGCTGAAAACGTACGAGGACATCTTTTACTATTTTAAATAATGTCTCGGCTGTCGTCTCTTTTGTAGAATAAATCCCCATAAAATATTCCGTAGACAGAAGACAGAAGGAGAGGCAATTCTGAAATAGATAGATATTTGCTCCATTCTTGATACGTCGGCTGTTTCGTCTAAAAGTATAGAATATAATTCGGATTTTCTGATTTCTTTGAAGTTGTCGTTTATGATTTTGTTCGCCATGATTTCTAAAATATATTTTTTTGTACCGTATGATGCAACCACTTGTCTTGTGTTTTTTTCAGCCATGTTTCTAACTGTGACACATCTTAGACCCGTTATCGTAGAATTGTTGTAAATTTTGAATCCTCGTCATTTGAAGCTCAACGAATCGCTAAGCCTTGCCTAGCCAACAACTTCAACGTGCTAAAAATCTTCTTTAACGCTGTACGGAAAGTTGCTGAACAACGTTTACTGATTTTTGATTTTTAAAGATTCAGTGCACTTAAAATGCAAATTACTCCTAGAATGTTTTTTAAGTCGATATGCATGCATATTTCCAGTAAGAGAATCCAGTCTGAACCCACGTTGCTTTAGATTTAAGTTCATGTGAGTCGAGGTCTAGTACCAAGTTTTTATTACAGGCTTCAGTGCAGTTTGTACAAATCGCCCAATTTTTTTTATTATGGTCTAACCAAGGATTTTCTTTTTTTCCAACGTGGAAAAGCAGCTGGTAATGCCGTGTAGGATCCGCTTCTAAAAAGAAATATTTACGAATTGTTACTCAGCAGACAGCTGAATAAAGAATTAGGCAAAAAATTCACGTATAATCAAACCGGGCTTTTGGATAAACCCTTTGCTGTGCCGTGATATCGTATGAAATTCGAAAAATCTAGCATTCGTTCAACGACAAAATTAACAATTTTTTTCCCAAATTACCAATAAAAAAAGTAGATTCGTTATTTCCTTCCAACCGCGGCTTTTTACCAGACAAACGGTCACACGTCGATTGCACCATAAGTTTACTGGTCGAAGTTGTCGCACCCTCCTCCTCTTGTCGACAAGCACTTTCACTGTTCAGCTTTATATTTCGAATGAGAAACCGGTCCATCCTCTTCTATTTAGATCCAAATCACTCCTACAAAAAAATCACTTTGGTATTGTACACGCGATGCTAATACACTCATACATTGACACGTATTGTGTGTAACAATTCCGTATCGATTATGTATCGATTAAGGCGCGCTTAATCACTTCGTATGTATCGATTAAGGCGCGCTTTTCTTAAATAATATATCTGATCAAATTTGTTGCTGCAACGGAACAATTTTATTCACTCCACTTCCGGTCTTTTGTCAGTTTGTAAAAAACGATTTTAAGTAACTTTTGATTAAGTTTGAAGATGCTTTACCATGAGAACTTCAATAAACATATTACCATAAAATACGTGATTTACAGAGAGTTTCCGAGTGGGTAGTACTACCCATACTACCATAGGCTGCAGCCGGCCTGTTTCTTGAATTTGCTTAATAATTACTCTACGTGCTTGGTCCAACTCTTCCAACTCTAACTGAACCGTTGGTTTCCAGTTCTGCTTGTAACAAAACCGTAGCACATACGCCACTATTGGCTGTAGCCGGTAAAATGAATTTCTGTGATTTACCGTATATATCCATTCACTCGAGTTGTTGGCAGTGGCAGTCACCATGCTGAATACCTTGGTTTTTTTCTAAGCGTTATCCATCGTGCGCTCTGTAGGCTTAAATGGTGCTGGCCAGCCACGTTGTGGTCCATGCAAAAATAGTGGTCCATACAACCATAATGTATGTGTGCTAAGCTGGGCTGCTGATGTGCCTCGCTGATGACACATGACGCCATTGCCTTAGATGTGATACTGCATGTATTTTGGTCAACCGATTAGCCACAAACGTGTGGAAATGTGATGCCCGTGAATTAATCCAAAAAAGTACTACTGTAGAGTCTGACCAGAGAAATGTTTAAACACTTTCTGATCCTAATTGGATCCTCTCGAACTGTATCCGTGAGTTCAGCTCCAAGAACAGCTGCACATAGTTCCAGCCGGGGCAGTGTCTGCTTTTTTAAGGAGAACCACTCTCGACTTGTCGTACAACAATCTGAACGAAATTTGGCAATTTTTATAGGTTGATCCGATATAAACTGCCGCTTCATACGCCTTTTCTGATGCATCAACAAATGTATGCAGTTCCTTTGTAGTGGGCACCTTACCATCAAATATGCCTTGGAATTTTCATGTGGTTTAGTGCCAGTACATCCTCTCGGTAGGCTTCCCTTTGCTTCAACAAATTCGGCGGCAGGTCACCATCCATCTCAATTCGTTCGGTAGCAACATGTTGAAGAAACATTTTCGCTCTTACCACTACCGGTGCGAACAGTCCTAGAGGATCGAAGATTTGACCGACTTCAGATAGCACCACTCGTCTGGTTATTCCTTTTGTATGTCATTGAGCCTTTCCACATAATTGATCTTCTTTGGGTGCCCATATGATTCCCAATGTTTTGACACTTGTTTGTTCCAGTGTGTCACCGAGATCGATGTCAGTAATGGTATCATCCATTAGAATCTTATTTAGAAGTTGACTGCTATTTTCCACCATTTTCGTAAGTTGAAACCCTTAGGTCTTAAGATTTCTAGCAGCTATTGTCTTATTTGCAGAGCTTCTGGTAAACTGTCGGCTCCTGTGAGACATAATCAACGTAAAAGTTATTTTTTAATGCTAATGCTCCAGACGACAATTTTTTCATGTTTTTCAGCGCCAAATATTCCAGACACTTCGTTGCTAAATATGGGGCTGATGTGGTTCCATAAGTTACCAATTTTAGACAATAAAACTTTGATTCTTGACTTGGATCATCTTTCCACAGAATCATCTGATTGAATTAATCATGATGCATCAAATACCACTCTTAACTTGGTATTTTCTGGCTTTAGTACACAGTGATGCGGTATAAAGTAATGGTTCATGGGAATTTGTTCCACCATTACCTGCTTCATATGTCCGAGCTGTTCATATTCTGACATAAATTTTACATACTCCTTTTTTATGTCCTTTTTTATTGTCCGCCGCCGTGTGTAGGTTATCGAGGAAGAATTTTTCACAATACTCTTCCTCCGGACTCTTGTACAGTTTCATTGGCTCTAGTGTGTCTAGCTGCCAGAATCTTTCTAGAAATTCCTCTGGATTCGTCATGCCTACCATACATGTGATTGAAGCTGACGTTGACATATTAATTCTGGCAGCAATAATCCATCCAAACTCTGAATTTTGAAATTTTGGACGGTTTAGATTGCCACGTCTTCTTTCTGGTAGCAGTATAGCATAGTGATTATCAGCTCCCAACAGCATATCAATTTTCCCTGGTTTATCAAATGTTGGGTCAGCTAATTGAATGTTGTCTGGCAATTTGACTTTCTGCGCTATTTGTTCTGTAGGTTGGTCACCTATTATGTGTGGCAATACAAATGCCTCAACTAGCATTACGAACTTGTTGTATCTTGACCGTACAACCAAGCTTACTCGCGCCTTGGTTAGCTGTGGTTGGCCACCCACTTCATTTATGTGCACATGAGTCTCGTTAATTTTTAACGATAACTTCTTTACTAGCCTCTTTGAGACGAGGTTTACTTGTGAGCCGCAATCTAGGAGTGCTCGAAACTTTCCTTTCCTTTACCACTACCTTGGCCGTTGCCAACAGAGTGTATTTTCTGCTAATTCCATAAGCAGAAGCTGCAGAAGCAGATGTAACAACTTGGTTGCCTGTTTCCAAATGCAACATTGTGTTATTTTTTTTATCGCATTTGAAGCATCCCCTCCAAGAGCAATTTTTTGCCATATGGTCCGGCTTGAAGCAATTGACACAAAATTTGTGTCTCTGCACCCAATTAAGCCGCTCTGCTGCGGATTTCATTTTGAACTTTTCACATTGGAAGAGTTTGTGCTTTGCCTTCTCGCAGAAAGCAGATGCTGCTGCGCATGTCTTCCTTGGGTTTGGTTTTTCGATGCTGCGATTTTCGTTTCTTGGTTTCCCAATCGCCTCTAATGTTAGAAAGCGCTGTTCTAAGAATGATAGGAAATCCTTTACTTGCTGTAGCTCCCTTGTATTGGAAAGAGATTGCTTATATAGTGCGTGGTTGAATCTAACCAATTGCCTTGACATAGGAAACATTATGACAACATCTGACGATTCCATATTGACGCCTAGATTTCATCATGCAAATTCTAAATAGAATCTGCGTGATTTCCCACATTTGGGGTGATCAAAAGCTTTGCCAGTATGGCAAGTGTTGTAATTGGCTTCTCTCTGCTTCTCCAGAAAGGTTTGTTTTTAAGTACCACTTTTTCTCTATTGTGGATACATTTGACTCATGAACCACCTTTTTAAAGATGTCATGAAATTGTTGCCATTTCAGATAATCCCCATCAAATTTTGGAATGGGAATTTTGGGTAGTTGCAATGATTGTATCGATTGCAATACAGGCGGTGATTGTATCACTGCACTTGTATTTTCTGCGTAGCTATATTATATCCGGCTTCGGCTGGATTTTCACTTTGTTTGCGAACCAGTGATTTGATCCCGACTCGCTCTTCCTTTCGTTTCAAAGTAGTCATCTTCTGTTGGCACGTTGTTTAATTTGTCCATTAACTCCTTATGAGTTTTCTCGAAGTTCACCCACATGTATTCCAGGAGCTGAAGTTCTCGAAATAAGATGGCTTCATTTCCCTGGAGAAGGAATCCTTTTTGGTATTCCGAATGAAAGGCTAAATTGTTTTTCCTTGTTCTGTCTGCTGCTTATAAAAATCCTCCATGTTATATGGACTAGTACTTAAACCGATGGGAGTTTATTTATTTTTTCCAAGACAGGGAACGCTCCGACTCGTTCCTAAAATTAGTCAAGTGTAGCACAAATAAGAATAAGAAAAAAATCGATGTCGCCTTTGATTAGTGTTTTAACAATAGTTAATTTTTATTTCCAATATACCTATTCTATTACACTCATAAACGCCACGACAGTGAAACCAGTTTTTTGAGTTACTTTTATTTATTATATATTTTCAATAATTGCTGACCAATGCCAAACTATATACTCGTGCGTACTACCTGGGTTACTGACCGAGTTAACTAGGTCAGAGATTACTGACGGCAGGGATGCAACAGAGTTTATAAGTTGATCAAACTTTATTTTATAAAAATAACACACAAATCGTTGTTAAACTTTTATTCAATGGGTATGCACTGGTACCCCGTTGCGGGAAAACTAATTCCTAGTTTTCCAATAAATTGTTTTTAGTCGCCTAAGTGGCTACGCAATGATTGCCAAGTTAATCAATTGCGATGTTTTTAGTCGGGACACCAGATTAATGTGAAATGTTCATCAATTTGTGCCCTCGCTTAGGATTGTTCTGTGTCTAAAGCGTGCAAAGAAAGTAGTCGCCTAGTTGACCAGTTTCCTTGTTGTTGAGAGATTGGTCGCCTGAGTTAACCAAACCAATTCTCACTTGATGACGGTTTCACCAAGTCTGTTACTCTTTCAACTTGGAGCCCCAAATGTCGGGGTCACCAAAATGTTCAATGAAAAACGTTAGTATTTCTTGAATTTATTAATTGTTTATTAATTTATAATCAAATAGGGACAAGCACATAAACCAGTGACTAATAGTCGTCGCAACCAACACATTAATTGGGTGGACTTCGGGGCGAGATTACAAAGGTAGAGATAGCTACAATTGGTATCATCGTCCACTGCGCAAGTCCCACCACTTTTGCATCCACCCCAGGCAGAGGGCTCTTGTGCACTGCGATTGTCACCCTTCATCATCGTGGTGTGCAGCTCCATATTCGTGCGTTGATCGACTCGGGGGCCGATTCCACCTTCCTATCTGAGCGTGTCTTCAACATGGTGCAGCCCTCCTTTTATCCAATAGACGCCGCAGTTACTGGCATGGGCCAGAGTGATGGAGGATGCGCCGATAAAGTGTATCTCCTCCGTGTGACAGGATTAGCTGCACAGACGCGAGTCAGTCCGGAAGCAAAACTGAATGTACTCCTCATCAAGTTTTGGGAGCTGCAAGACCTTCCCGCCAAGCCGGAAAAGGAGGATGACTGATTCTGCGAGCGGAATTTCCAGGAGACCACCCGAAGAAGGAAGGACGGCCGATATATTGTGTCCCTACCGTTCAAAAGCTGAATAGTGTCGACTTGGGTCATTCAAGACCTATCGCGCTGGCCCATTTCCTGCGAAATGAAGCACGTCTTCTCAAGGATCCTGTCCTAAAAACTCAGTACGATGCCATCATTCAGGAGTACGAGGAATTGGGCCATATGATTCGGGTGACGCCACCTCAGGATGGGAAAAACTTCTATCTCCTCCATCACGCGGTGTTTAAGCTCGACAGCACCACCACCAAGGTACGCGTGGTATTCTATGCGTCGAGCCCATCCACACGAGAGATCAGCCTTAACGATGTCTTGCACACCGGGCCTACTCTCCAGGCCAATCTCACGCTTTAAGTATTAAAATGGGGGTCTTTCAGTTCGTTTTTAATGCCGACATCAAGCCGATGTATCGACAAATCCGAGTCGACCCCGCGTAGTAGAGGACCCACCAGTGAAGGAGTCGATTTCCAAGAGGCAAGTTCTGTCCCATATCGCTAAACTCTTCGACCCCGCCGGCTGGCTAGCCCCATTTGTTATTCGAGCTGAGATATTCATGCAGCAAATCTGGTTAACCGAACTTGGCTGGGATGACCCTTGCCGCCTCTCCTTCTGCATCAATGGCACGAATTCCTGCAGAATTATCCAGGCCTCAGTCAACTCCGCATCCCCCATTGGCTAAACACCAGCAATATTCTCTCGTGGGAGCTTCATGACTTCTGTGACGCGTCCCAGAAAGCGTACGGAGAAGCTCTATATATGCGTGTTAGGTCTTGCGATCCAGTAAGCGTCCATCTATTAACGGCTAAGACCCGTGTAGTCCCGGTCAAAACAGTGCCGCGGCTGGAGTTGTGCGGAGCGGTTTTGTTATCCGATCTCTGGCCGTCGATCCCCTCTGAACTTCTAATCCAACGTTCAACCTCCCAGTTTTGGACCGACTCTATCATTGTGTAGGCCTGGCTTTATAAGCCCCAGTGCAGTTAGTCCACCTTTGTGGCCAATCGAGTATCTAGCATCTCCAAAAGCACCAGTTCCCAACGCTGGTCACATGTGCG
Organism: Drosophila equinoxialis; assembly: GCA_018150345.1. NCBI lineage: Eukaryota > Metazoa > Arthropoda > Insecta > Diptera > Drosophilidae > Drosophila > Drosophila equinoxialis. The sequence continues at coordinate 1,138,270 of JAECWI010000323.1, read as the reverse complement.
TTCCGAGGACAACCCCGCTGATCTGGCAAGCCGTGGAGTCTTCGAGGCCGAGCTATCGGCCAGTAGCCTCTGGTGGCATGGGCCGGCTGGCTCCGGCGGGACCACGATTACTGGCCAACTCTCAATAGTGAACTTTCTGACACCCAGCTGGAGCAACGAGTCCAGTGCCACACCACTGCGACCACTCTGATCGACGACATTAGCAAACGGTTCTCGGACTATGGTAGGGCATTACGAGTCACCCCATAAATCCTACGCTTCGACGCCAAAAGGATTTCGACGCCTTCTACAGTTCACCTCACCAATGATTCGGATCTCCCAGCGTCGAGAATAGAAGGCGACCCCTTCCACCATCCAGCACGCTACTCAATATGAACCCATTTCTCGACCAACATGGGATACTCCGCTTCTGCGGACGACTCCGAGCCGCTGAATCCATCCGGTACGACGAACGCCACCCTATTCTCCTCCCCTATAGTACCCATTTTGCGCGACTGCTCGACACGTTGCATGGCGGCAATCAACTAATGGTGCGGTATCTGTGAACCAAATTCTGGATTCCGCGGATTAAGAATCTGGTGAAGTCCCACATCAAGGGGTGTAAAGTTTGCATCATTCATCGTCGACGACTACAGACTCAAATGATGGGTGATCTCCCTCGAAAGCGCATCAACAACTCCAGACATTTCACCCACACGGGCATTGACTATACAGTGCCGTTCGAGATCAAAAATTATACCGGGCGTGCGTGTCTTGTTACGAAGGGTTATGCCTGCGTCTTTGTGTGTTTCAGCACGAAGGCAATCCACCTCGAGGCTACCTCCGACCTTACCACTGAACGATATCTCGCAGCCTTCTCTCGTTTTGTCGCACGGAGACAATGTCACAGCGCATTTACCTCAAAGGTGCTCGAAAAAGACTTTTTGAACGCCACCAAACATAACATCATGAAGGCATTTTCCCAGCATATTTTATCCTGGCATTTTATTCCGCCGAGCGCCCCCCACTGTGGGAGGCTGGGGTCAAAAGTTTTAAGACCCTATTTTAAAAGTCCTCATCTAATGTTAAGTACACGTTCGAGGAACTTTCCACTCTCCTGTGTCGAATCGAGGAGTGTCTGAACTACAGGCCAATTTCTCCCATGAGCGAGGACCCAGAAGATCTGCTGGCATTGAGCCCAGGACATTTTCTTATTGGAGGACCTCTCTTATCCATTGCGGAGCCTGAGATTCTAGTCGAGCCTATGTCGCTGATCAACCGATGGCAGCGACTGAAGGCAATGCAGCATGCTTTCTGCCGTCTGAATATCTTAAGCAGCTCCACAAACGGAATAAGTGGAAATCGCCGGCTGGCAGTCTTCAGACAGGCGACCTCGTGATCGTGTCCGAAGAAAACCTACCCTCCAAAGAGTGGCGCTTAGGACGAATTGAGCGCTTTTTGCCCGGGGCTGATGGTCTCGCCAGAGTGGCTGATGACAAAACAGCGCGTGGGTCTATCCGAAGACCTGTTGAGAAGCTCATCTCGTTGCAAGACAACAGGGGTCCTGAGCCTAAAAAAAAAATGGTTCCCCATTCCTTTATGTTTCTTCCGAATGTCCTCGTCTCCGTGCACGTTGTTCATTCTCGTGAATCGACTAATCCACTTTCACCTTCTTAATTTGTTTCGTTGCAGTCCTTCAGATCGTCTCTCCACAGCGACATGGCCCCCACACGTTTGCCACACCGCAGCAGCAATCGGTCTGGTCCACACGGAACGAAATCGTACCGATGCTGTGTGCGCTTCCTAAACCTCCTTGGTGAAAAACGGCTCCGGGCGGTGCTCATCAATAAGTACTGCCCCAACTGCTTGGCACACGAGCACTCGTCGACGGTGCGGGCAAAATCATGGCCGACCATCCGCCGAGACAACGATCGCTAGTCCGGCGTCGCAGCCAGTCACCCTCCCCCGGACGTGATGCACCAATGCCTCAACTCCGTTCCCGATCATCTTCCGACCACTCCGCTTTGCCAGCAGGCGCCACCGTGAACACCTTGTCCTCACTGCTCCAAGCCAGGACGACGACTGTCATGCCAACAGCAGTCATCCGGTTGGGGAACGTCTCGAAGTCCTTCGAGACCCGCTTCCTCCTAGATGAATGTGTGGCTAAGAGCCGTATTAACACCTCGTTTGCCCGGTCCCTGAGGGTAACCGTGACCAAGGTCGGTGTCGACCACGCGTGTACGTCCGTCGTAGAATCGATGTCCGACTCTACGTTCCAGCGGAACATAATTTTCCGTGTAGAAGAGGATCTGCTCATCCACACTCCCATCCGAGATGTGTAGGCATCGGTCCGTGGAAAACTATCCACTCTGATCCTGGCCGATCCCAATTTTTATCGGCTGGCGTCGGTGTCCGTTGTGCTCGGGTTGGACCTGTATCCTGAGGTCATCCAACCAGGCTGTGTGCCGGTCATAGCAGTACTCCCGCAGCCCAATGTTTGGATGGGTCGTCTCAGTCTCCTGTGGCATATAGGCGTGCCGTCCCTTATCCTATATATTTCCAGGGTGACAATTGCAACATGTTTGAAAGGGGGCGGTATGTTCACGCCACAGGCTGAACAGCAGTGAGCGGCGAAGAGCAGTGAGGAGGGTTTTTTGATCCTCGGCGTATACGGTCACATCAAGGAGCGTAACTAAGTTTTCTGATAGGCATCGCCAGATTCTATTGAGTACGAGATTTTCATACGAACACCCGTTCTTCTTCCTGGCGATTTTTATATTTTTCGATTTTGTAACACTTCAACCCGAACCATTTCGTGTGTGTCGGGATATCTTGTGCATCTAAAATAAATCATAATTATTTTTAAGCGAAGTTCTCGCGCGTTCTAATTTCATTACTCACTCAACAGACACAGAAGAAATTGGCACCCGCCAACGTTGAACATCAGCATCCTTCCGCCCCTCCCCGAACAGTCATGCAATTAAATATTGATGGGTTTGTTACATATATAAAAGTCTGTGCCAAAATTGATCAAGATCGGGTGACTATATTATATGGCCTCCATAGGAACGGTCAGTCCAAAACAGTGACTTTCGTCAATTACTTTGATTGCTTTCAAATTGAACATTTGTTAGTTTGAAATATCGTTTAATGAATTTGCCGAATTTTATAAATATCGGGTAACTCTGTCATATAGCTCCCATGAAAACGATCGGTGGAAAACAGTGACTTTGATCAATATCTTCGTTATTTCCTATGCTAAGATTGTAGGCCATTCTTTCGCAAACATTGGCCGTTGGCCCTTTTAGATAAAACGCTTTTTCACTTTGATGACTATAGGTAAGGAAAGAGTTACCAAAACAGTACAAACAAGGGTGGTTTTAGATCTCGTCTGCATCATTAGCTTGGCATAAGGCCCTTTTAGAGACACTAATGGTCTAAGAGATATGCTTTGTAAAGAATATATGGGCATTAAATTATGACAGTTATCAATAACAATATATTTGTTAATTTTAAATCAATATTTGGTTGGATTCGATTTTATTTAAACCATTTGCTGTGGAGTCCACTGTTTTTGTATCAATTAACCCCATAGTGCGTCTATTACATATATCATTCAATTTTCAATTTGCTTAAACTTATTATTAAACATTATTAAACATTATTAATAAAATATATACCTTTAATGGCTGCAGTCATTTAGTCAACTGAACAACGAGGATCCGGGTTAAGTCCTAGGCTAGGCCACAGGCCTTAATTGCCAGTGTTTGTAAAATATAGTTAGGTTGATAGTTTACAACTATATCCTATACTTTAATAATAATAATAATAAAACATTTAAAGGCTTTACGGGTATTTGCAGATGAGGTTCCGCTCTATTTTAAAATATTTTATCTTATTTATATAAGTTAACCCAACCATCCGCCGAATCAGGGCTTCCCACGCTATGCCCTGCATAACATTGGGCAAGCAACTGAAGGTGTAATGCGAAATCTTGCACATGCCACAAGATCAGCACTTTTGCAATTACGACAACACTCCAGGTTAGACATAAAATATATTTGTCTTTAGCTTAAGTTTTAGTCTTAATCAGAACTCCAAGCACACAAAACTGTGGCTTGTAATAAATCAAATAACCAATGAATCATCATAATGGGCATCTAAGAGCGGTATTAGTGAATAAAATTCTAAAAACGAATCAATTAAAAGTTTAAAAGTTCTAAATTATATCGTAAACACGATTATAATAAAAGAACAATAATAATTCTGTGCTAAAAATCATAAAATTATCAACATAAAATTTTCAACTCCATAAAAAAGAAGGAGAAAGATAAAAAAAAATATATATATACAAATTAAAAAAAAAAAAAGACATGTCACCGGGCTGGTGACGGCAGCGGAGACTGAAATAAAATAAACAACAACAGAAACGTAATCGGTCTGGTGACGGCAGCGGTGAAGGAAGATCCCAACTAAAACAAAAAAAGAAGACCAGAAGACTTGCCGGCGGCAAATCAGCGACTCCTAGTTATTTTAAAAAAAAAGTACTCGAATAAAAATTTGTTGGAAATTATGTAATTAGAGTTCCCATTTGCTATTGACCATTCATGACTTGAATGACAAAATACAAATATTTTTTGGTAAATTTAAACCATTTTTAAAAACAAGTGAGATTGCAAATAAAAAAAAATTAAAAGAGTGTAATTTTCTTTCCTGTGTCTATGTGTATATGACTGATTCGGAGGTTGACTTATTGTGTTAATCATTTAAAAAGTTAAGGCCAAGCAGGCCCATATTCCAAAGCTATCGATTTATTTAGCAATTTAAATTAGGAAAAAACCAGAGAGCCGGGGCTAACTTCTACCGCGTCAATGTTTGTATACCCTTGCAAATTTTTTAGTAACTGTTATCCACCGATCATTCCTTTAGGAGCTATATGATCTAGTTACCCGATCTTCATCAAACTCGGCACAGTCATTAACACATATGTATATATAAAACTATCAAATGTTAAAATTTGAAAGCAATCGCGATAAAAGTTTCGAAGTTATTGACAAAAGTCACTGTTTTCGACCGATCGTTCCTATGGGAGCTATATGACATAGTCACCCGATCTTGATCAAATTTGGCACTGTGGTTTATATGTGTAATAGACTGACCAATATTTAATTTCACGACAATAGCAAAAAAAAAAAATAACGAAGTTATTCGTGACTTTGCCGTTTGTATGGGAGCTATACGATATAGTGGTCCGATCCGAGATATACAACCCATGCAGTATACACAAGCCTACATGCAAAATTTCAGCTCTGTAGCTCTAACGGTCTAGGAGTAGTTCGCGTCGATCCAGACGGACGGACGGACAAGGCTATTTGAACTCGTCTCGTCGTGCTGATCAAGAATATATATACTTTATATGGTCGGAGATGCTTCCTTCTATGCGTTGCACACTTCTGACCAAAATTAATATACCCTTTTTGCAAGGGTATAAAAATGCAATTATTGACAGATTAAATTATACATACGCGGACAAAAGACCTATATATGTCTTTAGAAGAATATTATGAAGACGTTGAAAACAAATTGGCCTTACTCACAAACAATACCACCATGACCCATGAGATATCATTGGCGAATTCCATAAATGATAAATATAGAGCGAACGTCCTATCTGTTTTCATATCAGGCACTAGGAAAATATACAGAGATGCTTTGTTTGCGTCTCGCCCTAGGGATTTACCATCGGCCTTGGCATCAGGAGGTAGAGTATAACCAATAACGCTATACATTTGCAAACAGCTATGCAAAAGCCTAGAAAAGCAACTAAGGCTGAACAGAAGTCTCAAATAAAGGGCAAGCAAAGAATCAATATATAATCACGAAAATCGAAACATGGGGAAAAATCCCAATTACACTAGGAATCAAGATTCTAAAAAAGGGGGTTTCCAACTAAAACCCAATCAGGAATAAAGCGAGCCGATGGATGTCGATCCGTCCTCCTCAAAATTTAAACAGCCCACAGCATTTGGCCAGCCCCAAAATTTTACAAACAAGCGGGCAAATAGTGGTAACACTCATTAATCAAATCAAAAAAAACCAAATGATGAATCATTCGGGTCAAGATGATTCAACCAGGTCAAGTGAGAACAGCCAATATTATAAGGAATCCGAAATTGAGACTGGTGATAAGACATAGAAAAGACGTGCGCATGGAAAACAATTCGATTGCTGATAGATACGGGAGCTTCAAAAAATTATATAATACCCGGTCTAGAACTGAAAGGTTTGCCAGCAGACTCCCCTCTTACTGTAGAATCCATTCATGGATTTAGCTTAGTTGATAGAAAATGTATGATTCAAATTTTTGAAGTAATTTCAGATTTTTTCGTGTTACCCAATATAACACTTTTCGAGGGTATTATCGGCATTGTCTTGTTCAAACAAGCGGGCGCAGTTGTCGATCTGCCCAAACGGCAGATAAAATTTAAAAATGGTATTGAACAACTTTAATTCCTTAAATGAAAAATGTAAATTTTTTAAAAATCAACGATGCCGTTGTGCCTCTCGTTGTAAGGGAAGAATTTAAAGCTATTATCGATAAACGAGCTCACGCATTTGCCGATCCAAAAGAGTCCCTACCCTTTAACCCAAACATTGTTGCTACAATGCGTACAACAAGCAATGTACAAGTCTTCACCACACTGATGGGTGTATTGGATTTCTTAAACTCTGAAGTTAAGCAACTTCTGAATAACAAGATTATCAGACCTTCCAAGTCACCCTATAACAATCCAATTTGGGTTGTCGATAAGAAAGGGATCGACGAAGAGGGACAGAAAAAAAAGCGATTTTTAATTGATTTCAGGAAATTGAAATCAATCACAATATGTGTCGGTAATATCCCATTCCAAATTTCACGATGATTTTGTCCAATATGGGAAAATCGAAATATTTTTCGACGTTGGATCTGAAGTCTGGGTTTTATCAGATAACCCTTTCAGAACGGGATCGAGAGAAGACAGTATTTTCCGTAAACAACGGAATTTTGCCGGCTACCTTTCGGCTTAAATAACGCGCCCAGTATATTTCAAATTTTCAATTGATGATGTTTTAAGAGAACAAATTGGAAAATTTTGCCACGTCTATGTGAATGACACAATAATTTTTTCTGAAACAAAAGAGGATTACCTAGCGCACATAGATTGGATTCTTCAGCGTCTAAACGATGCAAACATGAAGGTTTCTGAAAAAAGTCACACTTCTTTAAAAGTAGCATAAAATATCTTGGGCTCACCGTTTCAAGAAACGGAATCTCAACATCACCGGATAAAGAAAAAACGATTACGAAGTACAAAACTCCTGAGACCCTGTCTGGCCTCCGTTCTTTTCTTGGTCTAGCCAGTTACTACAGATGGTTCGTTAAAGATTTTGCTCTATTGCAAAACCATTGACATACATGCTAAAAGGTGACAACGGTAAAGTTAGCACAAGGCGTTGAAGAAAACTTTTGATCACATTCAATGATCTTCAAACAAAAGCATTTGAGAAAATAAAATCAATATTAGCATCTGAGGATGTTTTGCTAAGTTAGCCAAATTTTCACAAACCATTTGATATTACGACCGACGCGTTGGGATCCGGCATAGGGGCTGCCTTGACACAAGAGGGCAGGCTTATACAATGATTTTGAGAATTCTTAGAGGACCTGAACTTAACTATGCCACAAATGAAAGAGAACTACTTGCCATCGTTTGAGCATTGAAAAACTTGAGAAATTATCTGTATGGGGTCCGGTGTCTAAGCATTTACACAGACCACCAGCCACATACATTCGCTGTATGGGAAAGAAATTCAAACGCCAGAATCAAACGATGGACGAATATGGAGCCAACGTTTTTTATAAGCCCGGTAAGGAAAATTAAGTGGCTGATGCGCTTTCGCACCAACATATTAATGCGTTAGAAAATGATCTAATTTAAAACGTAGCAGAAGATGGTGAAAGCACGGTTCACGGTGAGCTATCAAAGACTTACACTATTCAGGCCTCAGAGAAAACAATCAATTGTTACAGAAACCAAATAATCATTTTATTAGGGGAAAAAACTCGGAATGTTGTAGAATTTGATAACTACTCTGATTTGCTACCAATCCGAAGTGAAAAAATCAATCCCAATGTTGAGAATGGGATAAAGTGCGATTTGCATACTTTAGCAGAAATTCAGCATCAGCTAATTACGAATTCCCCTCCACAGTTAACAAAGATGAACAGGTGGAAATAGTCACCACAGAACACAACAGAGCTCATAGGGCAGCTCAAGAAAACGTGAAGCAAGTTCTGAGAGAGTATTTTTTTTCAAAAATGGCAAGAATTGCAAACGAAATAGTTATTAGCTGCAGGGTCTGTATAAAAGCAAAATATGATAGACATCCAAAAAAACACGAAGTATCCGAAAATACAATTCCTTCATGGTCCACAAGGACAATATTAGATAAGGAAAAATAAGTTAAAACACGAATTAAGAAATATCGTTTCATTACTTTACGATTCTCCTTGTACTTCTCGTAACAACGGTGACGGCCAAGTTAACGGACTTTACCAACTCGAACTACATACCTACAGAGGGAGGCAGTGTCTGGCACTTGGGTTCTTGCGTCATACGACAAATCTTTCAGCATACACGGAAATTGATGAAGATGTTCCCACAATCTCTTATGCAGAAAATATTAAAAGCGGACACGGAACAGATGGGCAATTTACTGTCCGAGCTGGAAATTCACCATAGGCTTGCCAGGAGTCAATACATTAATAAAAACTGCCAAAGGCACTAAAATTGACACAGGGCACCTTATTGAAATTTTACTATCTAGAAATAGAATAATCATATCAGAATTACAGAATATTATATTTGCAATCTCTCTGGCTATAGTAAATATTGTAAGCCCAACCATCCTAAACTTTGAAGAAATAACTAAATTGGTAAGTGAGCACCCTTTGAATATAAGCATTTTGGCAATTATTGAAGCAGCTAGCATTAAGGTCGTACAAAATTCAGAATACCTATATTTTATTATTAAGTTTCCAAGGCCTAGATTGAAATGTAGGAAAACAACAATATTCCCCGTCCAGAGAAACGGTGTAGCGCTTCGACTAGGAGAAGACAACAATGTGGGTGAATGCGGTGATCGGATTGTCACTGGCAAATTGCAACAAGGCCATCTATACCATTGGTCATTCTGCCAAGCAGAAGCAGCTGCATTCTGGAGCCACGGCGCACTGCGAGACACAGCCAAGCCATTTGGATGCCATAACAATTGTGGACGAAAGAATCCTGATAATTAACGACATGACAATGTCGATTCGCGAGAATGATGAAAGGGAACTCACTGTGAATGGGACTTATCTTGTCACCTTCACAACCGAAGTGCGACTGAACGGAACCATTTACCAGAATCGCAATGGTATTTTTAAGGCCACTTCTAGCTTAGCGGTATTGTCACTTGTAAGCATTACCAGCCACCAAGAGGTAGTTAGTCTCCCGTATCTCCATGGACTGAGCAATGAGAACCTCAATTATATTGGAGACTTGGAGTCAAAACTGGTGTCTCGTCCCATATTATCGGGAGCTGTCTCTCTATGTTTTGTTGCACTCTGTTTCGTTGTATTGAAACTCTGCCACATAAGGAAACAACGCCTAACACAGAGCCGTCAACGAACCCTTATCGAGAGCCTGGAAAAGAACGAGGAGGTTCTTAACTTAAGTAGGGGAGGAGTTAACCCATACGTCCAACCATTCGCCGAATCAGCGCTTTATTCTTGTGTAATTTTCTTTCCGATTTTATAAAAAATCAATAAAAGAGTTCTGTGTCTATGAGTGATTCGGACGTTCGCTTATTGTGTCAATCATTTAAAAAGCCAAGCAGGCCCATATTCCAAAGCTATAAATTTATTTAGCAATTTAATTCAATGTTTGTATACCCTTGCAAATTTTTTAGTAACTGTTATCCACCGATCATTCCTTTAGGAGCTATATGATTTAGTTACCCGATCTTTATCAAGCTCGGCACAGTCATTAACACATATATATAAAACTATCAAATGTTAAAATTTGAAAGCAATCGCGATAAAAGTTTCGAAGTTATTGACAAAAGTCACTGTTTTCGACCGGTCGTTCATATGGGAGCTATATGATATAGTCACCCGATCTTAATTAAATGTGGCACTATCGTTTATAGGTGTAATAAACTCAATATTAAATAGGTGTAATAAACTAAATATTAAATATCAAAGAAGCTAACTTCGGCTATGCCAAAGTTTTTATACCCTTGCAGTCCTTGGCAATAATATTTTTACATTTTAAAAATTTCTTTCCCTCAATTCATCAATACACAAACAAAACATTCAAATTATTACTCTTTTTACTACAATTGTTTCTTCTTTTTGCATCATTCCCTAAGCAAAGCACGGCATGCATACACATACAGTTTGTGTAGCGCTGCGTCTGTGTGTGTGTATGCATGTGCTCTGTTGATTTGATGATGACGTAGTAGGCAGCAGGCCGATTTGAGCCGATTTATATTGACTGTAACTTGTGTTCTATTTATCCGATTAGATTCAAATTTTGGGATCTGACATTTTATATCCAAAACTATCGTTTTGGTAAATTTCATGGGGATATTCCAATTTTTGCAAAAATGTTTGTTCTAGAGCTATATGATATAGTAGTCCGATCCTCACAATTTTCATACTTTATCTTCTACGGGCTAAAAGTAGCTCAAATATGAAATTTCATTCCGATAGCTCTTAAGATGCCGGCGTGAAGTTGATTTGCACAGACGGACGGACGGACGGACGGACGGACGGACGGACGGACTGACGGACATGGCTATATCGACTCAGCTTCTCATGCTGATCAAGAATATATATACTTTATGGGGTCGGAAACGTCCCCTTCTGTGCGTTACAAACATCTGACCAATTTTATAATACCCTCTGCAAGGGTATAAAAATCACGACAATAGCTTAAAAAATAACGAAGTTATTGAGAAAAGTTACTGTTCGTGACTTTGACGTTTGTATGGAAGCTATATGATATAGTGGTCCGATCCGGTTGAATCCGAGATAACCCCTGCAGTATACACAGCCTACATGCAAAATTTCAGCCCTGCAGCTCTTACGGTCTAGGAGGAGTTTGCGTTGATCCAGACGGACGGACGGACATGGCTTTTTGAACTCGTCTCGTCGTGCTGATCAAGAATATATAAACTTTATGTGGTCGGAGATGCTTCAATCTATGCATTGGACACTTCTGACCAAAATTAATATACCCTTTTTGCAAGGGTCTAACAATAAATAAAATGGATCCAGAACAATTACAACAAATTCTAAATGCCGTAACCAGTGCATTGGGGTACAGAAAATAAAGTTAGAAAACAAAATATCAAATATCGCAAATGAAATTAAAAATTTGAGTTGCAGAGGTCAGACGTGTTTTTTTTTTTGCACTTATCAAATTTTATTTGTTTCTCGTGATTAATAACTTTTATTTAACTTTTAAACTCACTATCGGTTTAATTAAAATTTTAACATTCGAATTATATTTTCATTCCGAGATTTCTTTCAATCGTTTTTGTGTTTTTTGTTTCAATATACATAAATTAAACTTACAACAATTACTTGCATTAGCGGTGTTGTTGTCTAGCTAATCTCTTTTGATTTTGTGTCTTTACCGTGGTAACTACCTATCGCGCTCTTGCGTTCAAATTGTTGTTGCATGTGTTCAATTTGACGCGCTCTCCCGCTGTTCCCTATTCTTGTTTGATTTGCGCTCTCGTGTTTTGCCTACCCGCGTGTCAGTGATACGTGTTTTTGTTTTTGTGTATTCTTGTCATTTGCATTCTTTAGTTGTAAAAGGCTTACTCTGCACATTAACCCTTGTGTCAGAACTGGTCAGTATATTTCTTATACACATATTTGGCTACCTTTACAATTTTCTTTTTATTTTATTTGTTATTCCTTTGTTGTTCTAAATTAAATTAAATTATTTTATTATTTTGACTCCCATGATTATATTCTTTGTTGGCTGTGTGACAATGCGGTTCACGTTAAGTGTGCAGGTTACACAGACAGAATCAACGAGTCTATTGCTAAAGGTGGTGGCTTAAAATATGGATGTGATGCTTGCCGGGAGGTCGATAATGAGATGCCCCTATTCATGAGGCGTACTAGAGATAGTTTTGACAGTTTAAGGGCAGGATTTAACAAACTCCAAGCGGAGTTTACTGCGGTGGAGACTCAGTTTAGAAGCTTATCGCTTATGAATGAGTCTCCGGAACGTAAAAGAACCAGTCCTTGGGGTGTTTCTTTATCTGTAGATCCGCAAGTGACTCTTATCGTCCCCAACCAGCCTCAGTCACCGTCCTCTCCCAATGTACAGCAATTGATATCGTTTAAGAGCCCAGTGGTGATTAGTAAGGAATTACCGATATCACTTGGGAAGGATCTCTTAAAAACGATGCCAACTGTAGTGTCCGAAGTGTCCGTGCAATTACCCATTCCAATGAAAATTGCCGATAGCTCTAAAAGTATCGAGGGCCCCGTGAACAAGTTGACTGCTGCAGTGGGTGACTTGTCCAACGTTGCTGCTGCGGCTGACGCTTTCTGACCGCGGCCTCTCGTTGGCATACCACCAAAGAAACATATATTTGTTTCTAGGCTAGACCGTGTTGTTACATCTGATGATGTTATAGCCTATATTCGGAAGAAAGTTAACGTCTCGAATATTGCGGTAGAAAAGTTTAAATTTTCGTGTTCTCGGGACATCTCGTCCTTTAAAATTAGTGTTTCTGCCAATATCTTCGACATTATATGTCAAGAAGATTTTTGGCCAAAGCATATAATAGTTAAGGAATATACTGTAAGGAAGAAAAATTGGCAACCGATTCGCTTGCCAATAACAACAACTAATACTATTTCTGCCACATCAGCATCTGCTGGTGTGTCAAAAAACTAGTTTCGTCCCTTAATCTGTGTTACCACAACGTTAGAGGACTGAAATCTAAACTTCCTAATTTCTATGTAGATAGTCTTTGTTTTGAACATAACATTTTTGCTTTTACGGAGACGTGGCTGAAACCTGACATTGCTGATACATCGGTCTTTTCCACAAACTTTTCTATATTCAGACGTGTCTTGCTGCTTGATCATTTGAAATTTTGATTCAATTTTGTAGTACCCAGGAGATTGAGTTTGTCGGTGTTAAAGTAAATCTTAAATCTTGTAACGCTTTTATTACTTGTTCCTATATTCCCCCATCGTCAGACATTATGGTCTATTGAAATCATTTAGAGGCGATTCAAATTGTCTCCTCTTTAGTTTCTAGTCAAGACATGCTCATAGTTTTAGGTGATTTTAATTTACCTGCTTTGTCATGGTCACTAACAGATGAATCTACCATGTTGCTGCCCTCTATGTCACATGACTTTATTGATGGCCTTCTAGGCTTATCTGTCTCCCAAGTCAATCCTGTCTTAAATTCTAATGCAAAATCGTTAGATCTTATTTTTGTGTGATGATTGGATTCTTCTTATTGTGATGTTTCTAGGATCGAACCTTTTGTTTTTCCCGAAGATAAATTTCATCCAACATTAAATTTAAAAATTGATTTACTCTCACTATCACAATTACTTGGTTTAAATGAGGTACCTCTAACTAATGAAAATATTTTTACTACGGAATGGTCTTATCTGTACAATTGTACAGATAAGATGTATCTCTACAACAATTGTAGAGATATGAACTCAGCTATTCGCTTCTTTTATGATACTCTGAATTCACTCTTTGATATTTTTGTGTCCCTTAGTAGGCAGGAGCGGCTTAATAAACCTCCCTGGTTCTCTCGAGAGTTATCCAATTTGGAAAATGTGAAAACTCGATATTATAAGAAGTTTCAAAAAACACGTTCATCAGATTACGCTCTGTTGCTCGTTCAAAATTCATTATGCTTAATACACAATGCTATAAGAATTATCTTCAGCGCTGTAAGCTTCAGTTTTCTTCTGACCCTAAACAATTTTATAATTTCGTTAATTCTAAACGTAATACCTCTGTGCCGTATATCATTCCTTTGCATAAAAATGCAAAATGGAGGGGCGGAAGGATCCAAATCAAGTACAAGGAAATGGCGGGTGCCAATTTCTTCGGGTCGGTGAGCTGGTGAATAATTAAAAACGCGTGGGAACTTCGTTTAAAACTATGATTTTATTAACAGGATAATTTCACAAACGAAAAAGTTCGATTGAGGGTAAACTGGATATTCTAACAAGTGGGAAAAAACCTGGGTGTTCGTGTGAAAAACTCATACTAGATTAAATGGCGATGCCCAGCAGAAAAAACAAGTTACTCCTCCTGGTGTGACCGTAGACGCCGAGGAACAGAAAACCCTCCTCACACTTCACTGCTCTTCGCCGCTCACTGCTGTTCACCCGGTGGCGTGAACATACCGCCCCCCTTGCAACTTGTTGCAATTGCCACCCTGGACATATGTAGGATGGGGGACGGCATCGTCCTGTAACGCCTAGATTCCACAGGAGCCGGAGACGACCCATCCGAACACTGTGCTCTGGGCTGCGGGAGTACCGCTGTGTCCGGGCACACAGCCTGGTTGGATGACCTCAGGATAGAGGTCTGCCCCGAGCACCACGGACACCAACGCCGGCCGATAGAAATTAGGGTCGGCCAGGATCTGGGTGGCGAATTTCTCACGGACCGGTGCCGACACTTCCCGGATGGGAGTTCGGATGAGCAGGTCCTCTTCGACCAGGAATATAACATTCCGCCGGAACGTACGGTCGGATCTCGGCTCGAGGACGGCCGTGCTGGCTTGGTCGACCCCGACGTTGGTCACGGCCAACCCCAGGGACCGGGCAAATGAAAGATTGATGCGGCTCTCAGCCGCACACGCATCGAGGAGGACGCGGGTCTCGAACCGGAGGACTCCTGTTGGCAAGACAGTCGTCGTCCTGGCATGGAGCAGGGAGGAGAGAGAGATCTCGGGTGCGCCCTCTGGAGAAGCGGATCTGTCGGAAGATGATCGGGAACGGGGTTGTGGCGGTGGCGCAGCACGTCCGGGGGGAGGGAGACGCCGACGCCGGGATAAGATATACTGGGGAAATGCCTTCATTATATCAAGCTTGGTGGCGTTCAGGAAATCTTTTTCGAGCGCCTTTGAGGCCCCTACGAAGGTTTTGCCTTTGTCGGACATGTCGACAGTTGACCAAAGGGATTTGAGCTGTTCTAAGTGCATTTTTAATAGAAAATAAGGGCACTTCAGAAGTTAGAGCTTCACTCTCACGAGCTTCAAACAGAGTCAATGCGTCGCACGGAGAGGGACATTCTGGATTGTTCCCTACGCTGTTGCGACACGGATCGGGTGACGGAAACGTCAGAACAGTGCGTCACAATAACGTGCGGGATCTGAGCCTGGATTAAAAGCTTGGAACGACCTTTGTGTTCACTCGAGTCTTTAACCGAGACTCTGCGACCCTTAGGTAGGCTGGACGAAGACGGACGGGACCTTGGGGATTCGCTGAGGGTGCGCGAAGACGGGGACGAAAGACTTTGGCGCAGTCGACGGCTCAGTGAACATACTCAGGCGACGACCTTACCGACGAAGTCCGAGTTCGTGCGTCCTTTGGTTTTTGGAAAAACAAAAAAAAAAGAGAAGTGGACTGTATGAGGACGCAAGAATTTTCTCACTGTGCACCGCAGGATTGCGGAAGAAATCTCTCGCGCGTGGCTCGGAAACGGAGCCCTTTTAATGGGGATATATGCGGAACAATATACGAACGCACAAGTGCGGATCGAAAATTACACGTGGACAAAGCGGAGTGATTACAAAACAAGTTTAGATGGATTCGTAAGTAACGATGGGAGTACGTATAAACAAAACACGGATGAAATATATAAATAAAGAGGTATAGGGCACAAAAATATACATTTTTGTATAAATCTGGATAGAAATGGATATATGTATATATATGAGCACAATAAAGGCTGGAAGATGAATTATATATGTAGGTATTTATAAATATGGACGGATATATATATGGGCACGATAATGCTGTCAAAAAATTTATATGGATTTATTTAGAAATATGGGCGGATATATATATGTGCGCTAAATACTGGCCGGAAAAATTGTATATATAATTTATAAATATGGACGGATATATAAATAGGGGCACGATAGTGCTGGAAAAACTATTTATTTATATATATGGGCGGATATATATATGCGCGCGAAATACTGGCCGGAGAAAATTATATATATAATTTATAAATATATACAGATATATATGTGGGCAAAATAATGGCCGTTAGGAATTGTATGTATCTGTATTTATAAATATGGACGGGTATATAATTAGGCGAAAGAAGGGAATCGTAACGCGCTTGAGCCGCCTATCGATATCACGACTCGAATCACGTGTAACCAATATTCCGAAAACAGCTGTCGGCCAATGTAAATATATTTGGGGTTTGGTTTTGTTGTTTAATTATTTTTATAATAATTTTTTTTCTTTTTGTGGTTGTGCGGAGAAAAAAAAAGAGAAAAAACGAACGTTTATGTGTTGTGCGCGAAAGGAGGAAACAAAAAAACAAAACGATCAGTGCATATTGACGAATGCTTTGATATATATATTTATTTATTTATTTATTTACGTCAACTAAGTCAGCAGTCGACGAAAAAGCTTAAGCTAAAATACAGATAGTAATTAATTCATGAAGGTAGCTTAGCTTTATGCACAACATCCCCGACTCGGTGGAGGTGTTTTATTTGCAACAAGGTGCCAGCTATGCCCCGATTCACAGCCAATGTGGTCAGGGATGAGTTGCAGCCAATCCAATATCCAGTCCAGAATACTTTCAGTGGTTACGCTGTAGATAATTAAAAAGTATAGCGCGAAGAGAAGTGACAGATAGATGAGGAGAAATAAGGTGAGAAAGGTTGATAAAAGATTGGCAAAGAATACGAAGAGGTTCGTGAAGAGAGTAGTTAGTCAAACATCTACTAAGATGAAGAGGAAAAAAGTTTCTGGTCCGACGTGAGGGAACACAAAAATATAGCGTATCTAGTAAATTGGTAGAACTGACTTCGCCGTTGACTACTTTATGTAGAAAGAGAATGCCAAATACGAGCCTAAGGTTGTAAAGTGAAGGAAGATTAATAAGAAGAAGTCTGTCAGAATAAGAAGGTAGGCAAAGATTCGGGTCCCAATTAAGACCGCGTAACGCAAACTTAAGGAACTGCTTCTGTACCGATTCAATACTACGATGGTGAACATCATATTGAGGGTTCCACACTGGTGAGCAATATTCTAGAGTAGGGCGAACTAACGAAGTGTATAAAACCTTTGTCACATATGGATCATCAAAATCTTTGGCCCAACGTTTAATGAAGCCAAGAAGACTGCATGCTCTATTAACAATTGAAGATATATGAATATTAAAAGAAAGTTTTGGGTCAAACATAACGCCTAAGTTTTTAAATGATGGTACACAATCTAACAGAACAGACTTAATAGAGTAATGAGCTAGGAACGGCGACAAACGACTGAAAGTCATAAAAGAGCATTTAGAGGCATTAAGGTGTAATTTATTAACGTGACACCAAACACAGAACGCATCGAGATCTGATTGCAAGTACTGTTGGAAAGAAGAATCATTATATGAATAACAAATCTTGACGTCATCCGCAAACATGAGCACGAGTGAATGAGCCAAGGCCAAAGGCAAATCATTTATAAACAAGGTAAATAACAGTGGGCCCAGATGACTGCCTTGGGGACACCTGACGTAACTCGAACAGTTTTAGATATCGAGGAACGAAAAGACACCTTTTGGGTTCTACCAATAAGATACGACTTTAACCAAGCCAATGGTTTCGGGGAAAAACCCATGATGTTAAGTTTCATGAGAAGCAAGGAATGATCAACCGTATCGAAAGCCTTACTAAAGTCAGTATAAATAACATCAGTTTGACACTTTTTACGGAAGCCATGGTGTACCAGGGTAGTCAATTCTAAAAGGTTGGTAAGCAACGAACGACCTTTCATGAAGCCATGGTGACAAGCAGAAATAGTGGATCTGGATAGGTGTTGAAGGGAAGACGTAATAATTTTCTCAAACAGCTTAGGTATTGCCGAAAGTTTGGCAATGCCACGGTAGTTAAAAATATCCGATTTGTTACCCTTTTTAAAAAACGGAATAATAAAAGACTCCTTCCAAATATCAGGAAAGCGACAAGTCTCACTCGATATAAAGAATAACCGAGCTAAAGGCTTAGATAGGGAAATCGAACACATTTTAAGGATGCAACTAGGTATAGTATCAGGCCCGGGTACGAAAGAAGACGTCATAGATGACAAGCTAGAGATAATACGGTCTTCACTAATACTAGGAAAAAACATACAATTTAAATGTGGAATTGTGAAGGGATTAGGTGTGGGATCTGAAGCAGTAGCAGAATAAGTCGACTGAAAGAATTTAGCAAACAAATCTGCAATATCTGAATCACTATTAGCAGTCCGGTCATTAAGTCTGAAGGTGGAAGGTAGTAAATAAGAGCGTGTTTTAGAATTAACAAAGTTATAAAATCTTTTGGGGTTGTTATAAAATTCAACCTTACAGCGAACGATATGATTATTGTACCATTGAGTATTTAAAAGACAAAATTGAGATTTGGCTACACAATAATTTGCATAGTCAAGTCGCGAACCAGTTTTTTTAAATCTTTTAAAATATCTCGATTTAATGTTACGGAGATTAGAAGCGCATTGTGGACGGTAGAGACATTCACATAAGGAACGCATTTATCAATTAGAGAATTAAGAGCAGAGTAGAAAAAATTTACTGCACAATCTATATCGCAGCACTCAAATAGAAATGACCAATCAAAAGAGAAAAATAAGGCTGTTAAGAAGATTGAAATTTGTTTTACGAAAACAACTACGACGAGAATTTGAGATGTTATTAAATGAATTATTAACGGAATTGTAAGAAATAGTAATTTCAATGGTAGGGTGATAAGTATCTTCAGGCTTCACTAGGGGCTGTGTTTGTGATACAGCACTAACAGTGGGATCAGAGACAAAAACAAGATCGAGGATTCTTTTAGAAGAGTTAAGAAAAGAATTCAACTGATATAGCGGACATTCAAGTAGGCTATCAAGAAAAACATGTTGAGATGAAGGAATTAAGAAAGATAGATTATCATCAATAAGCCAAGAAACATTAGGCAAGTTAAAATCACCTAAAGCTATAAAAAAATCACGATCTTTAAGACGACTAAAAATAGTTCGCAAAGCATCAGCATGGTGCATGTAGATCATGATATCAGAAGCTGGAGGAATATATGAACAAGAGATATATAAGCTAAAGTTAGAACATGTAACTTCGACGCAAATAAACTCAACACCTAAGGGGAGATCAATCGGCACAACACTTGAACACAGATTCCAGTTGACAGCAATAAGTACTCCACCGCCACGTCGACCAACACGATCAAGCCTATAAGAAATAAAGTTATTAAAAAGAATTTCATTATCCAAAACAGAGGAATTAAGCCAAGTTTCAGAGAAAGCTATTATGTCAGCCGAAAAGGTTAAGCTATCATAGAATAATTTCGAGAGCTTGGTAAGAAGTCCTCTTACATTTTGATAATGAATGCAAAGACTAGACGTTATTAGTTTTTTGAAGCAGAAGATACATTAGGAAGGTGGACAGGCAAAGGGCGGGAGCGCTTATTGGGCGCAAATTCGTGTACAACTAGGCCCTCTGGCCAAAAGTTAGGGTCAACCATAGCTGAGAAATACTCATTTGGTACAGTAATTTTAAGAGAGGAGATTTCATGAGGCCTAGAAAACTTAAACTTTTGAATTAAAACCTTAGCAGGGCATGTATTACCAATGTAAGCTGCCACAGACGATTCAGAAGTATCTGGAGCAAGCCTAGAGATAAATAATTGTTTACGATGAGGCACTACAGTTAGTGGAGGCGGAGGAGCATTGGGATCTGCAAGTGATTGAAAGCCAGCATGATCCAGTAATTGATCAGAGTTCCCGTGAGGGATAAATTGAGGTACACTAGGGCTTGTAGTGGGTACATCAATCTGAAAAGAAGAGCATAAAGAGGGACAAGAAGATGGTGTAGGCGAAAGTAAAATGGGAGAAGATGTAATAGAAAGTGCGGGCGACTGCTTATGAGGCAACTCAAGGGTACATTTCTTGGGCAATTCCTTAGAAGGTGGACCAAACTTGAATTGCGACAATAAATGTATACTAGAGTCACACTCATTAGACAGTTGTTTGGCCATTTTATTTAGAGAAAGAAACTTTAAACGAAGATCCCTGTACATTCGGCTAAAATCAAGCTGCTGGCTGGCACAAGATGGGCAAGTCCAGCGCATTAAGCCAAGCTCAGGCTTAGACACAGACAAACCAGAAAATTTGTCGTAATCACGGCCGTTGAGGCCAGCACATTTTAAGTGAATAAGATTATCGCAAAGCCAACACGATATTGCTCTATACTGATCGTTAAAACGATCAGAATGCTTGCGATTGGGTAGACGACAAGCCATTGAGTACACAGCACAAGAGAGAGTGCAAGAACAGTTATTAGACGAGCTTTGAGAGGCGGCTTTACAAAAGTGCTTACTCGGGATAGAAGCTGAGCACAAGCACAAAGCAGAGAGAACAACAAAACCACTAGCACTGATGGTATGATGGGGTCGATGAGGGGAGCAACTGCAGAAGCAATAACGAGAGAGAATAATAAGAAAAAAATAAAAACAATTTAGATGCACCAAACACTAATCACAAAAAAGAAAAAACAAAACTGTTTAATTTGGCGAATTATGCAAATAAAACACAAGGGTTTCAAGCAAACGACACCAGCGAAAACGAGAAAAAAACTAGGCACAATTATAAATTGGGAGAAAACAATATATATTAATTAAAACTCAGGAGCTAAGCAAAAACACGACCGTCACGTCAGAGAGCAGAAGCTTTATATGTACATAGATACATGTGTAAGTACACAGATAAGTATATGTATGTATGTAGGCACGCGCGTTGTTCACAAAAAACGTAAGTAATTGTTATTTAAAAGGAATTTTTTTTTGTTTTGTGGTAAATGTGTGACACCGAAAGAAATTATATGTTTATGGATATGTACATATGCGCGTACATCAACAGATAACGATGTATATATGTAAGTAGATACGCCGGTGAGCGGATATGCGCGTGAGGAAATCGCGGTTCACACTGTAATTACCATTTTTTCCTCCTTTTTTCCTTTACTCTAGCACTTTAATAATTTTTGACTTTTAAACTTTTACGCGGACACGGCAAACAGCTGTGGAAAATACATGTACATGTGAGTGTAAACGAGTTTTACATATGTAAAAAAAAAAAGGTTGTGTGACCGTAGACGCCGAGGATCAGAAAACCCTCCTCACACTTCACTGCTCTTCGCCGCTCACTGCTGTTCACCCGGTGGCGTGAACATAAGACTATTTCAAAATTGTCCGCTAATCCGAAAGCTTTTGAGAAAATTATAACTTCACAATTGCAACATTTTAAACATTTTAACATTTAACTAACCTTTTGGAATGATCCTCTAGGGGTTCAAAAATGCGAAATAAACGGTGTCATATACACCGACTTCATTTAATCATACCCTATTACTTTCTAAACTGAACGACATTGGGTTCGAGAATATTTAACAAACAGAAAACAGAAGGTACTTTTCAAGTCTTATTTTTCCTATTCCATTCCTGTGACATCTGGGGTACCGGTACCTCAAGGTAGTCATCTTGGCCCCCTGCTTCTCACTTTATTATTTATTCATGCGAGTGTGCTTATGTATGCTGACGATGTTAGGCTTTGTCTTACTCATTAAGAGACATTCATTTCAGTCGGCTAGAAGCTGATCTTAAACATTTTCAATCCTGGTGCCAGTTCAATTTATTAAATCTTAAAACTACCAAATGTAAGGTAATGACTTTTTATCGTAATTCTCCTCAACTGGTCACTTATTTTCTAAACAATAGTCCTTTGGAACGTCTAAATAATATGAATGATTTGGGCGTACTTATGGACTATAAGTTAAATTTTAACACCCATATTTCCACCACGGTCGCAAAGGCCATGAGTGTTCTGGGTTTCATTAAAATATGGTCAAAAGAATTTAATGACCCCTATACCTCTGAAGTTCTTTTTCCTTCGATTGTACGTCCTATTTTAGAATTTGGATCTCGCTTTTGGTCACCTCAATATGAGTCGCACTAGATCAGACTTGAATCAGTTCAAAAGCAGTTCTTGCTATTTGCTCTTCGTGGCTTAAGCTGGGATCGAAATGTCAATTTGCCTTCGTACTCTAGTAGACTTCTTTTAATTAACCTTCCTTCCTTATCGGTGATATTGACTCGCCTGAGTTATTGGTTTGGGAAAATTTGTCGGTACCATGTAAAACAGAGTAGACATCCTATTATAGTCCTTAGTCGTTGTTCTTCTAATTATGCCATGCATAATTTTAGAGTCCTCTGCTCTGATTACAACATTTTATTCCCTGTAATCTGCTCAGAGTCTTCTATTAACTGTAGTATTATTTGTTTGTCTGTTTTCTCCATTGTGTATCTGTCCACGCGATTCGTGCCGTGCGTTATACGTCTGTACCCCTCGGTCGGTCGGGTGGGAGGTGGGCAGCTATCTGCTTGGGCTCGCGCGTAACAGGCTTTGCCGTGGTGTCGTAGGGGGCCACTTGAACGGACTGCGCATAGTATCGTCAACGTCCGCTAAACTTAAACTTAAAAAAAAACAGAGGGCCGAGGCTAACTTCGACGGCTTCAAAGTTTGTATACCCTTGCAAATTTTTATGTAACTTTTTCCTTACCTATAGCCATCAAAGGAAAAATCGTTTTATCTAAAAAGGCTAATGTTTGCGAAAGAACGCCTACAAAAGAATAACTACAATCTTAGCATAGGAAATAACGAAGAGTTTGATCCAAGTCACTGTTTTCCACCGATCGTTCCTATGGGAGCTACATGATATAGTCACCCGATCTTTATTAAATTTGACATGGTGGTTTATATGTGTAATAGACTGACCAATATTAAATTTCACGACAATAGCTGCGAAAATAACGAAGTTATTCGTGACTTTGCCGTTTGTATGGGAGCTATACGATATAGTGGTCCGATCCGAGATATACAACCCATGCAGTATACACAAGCCTACATGCAAAATTTCAGCTCTGTAGCTCTAACGGTCTAGGAGGAGTTCGAGTCGATCCAGACGGACGGACGGACAAGGCTATTTGAACTCGTCTCGTCGTGCTGATCAAGAATATATATACTTTATATGGTCGGAGATGCTTCCTTCTATGCGTTGCACACTTCTGACCAAAATTAATATACCCTTTTTGCAAGGGTATAAAAATGCAATTATTGACAGATTAAATTATACATACGCGGACAAATGACCTATATACCTTCTTGAACGTGAGATGGCCATGCTTACTCAGGGAAGCTTGTCTTTAGAGGAATATTATGAAGACGTTGAAAACAAATTGGCCTTACTCACAAACAATACCACCATGACCCATGAGATATCATTGGCGAATTCCATAAATGATAAATATAGAGCGAACGTCCTATCTGTTTTCATATCAGGCATTAGGAAAATATACAGAGATGCTTTGTTTGCGTCTCGCCCTAGGGATTTACCATCGGCCTTAGCATCAGGAGGTAGAGTATAACCAAGAACGCTATACATTTGCAAACAGCTATGCAAAAAGCCTAGAGGAGAAAGCAACTAAGGCTGAACAGAAGCCTCAAATAAAGGGCAAGCAAAGAATAAATATATAATCACGAACATCGAAACATGGGGAAAAATCCTAATTACACTAGGAATCAAGATTCTAAAAAAGGGGTTTCCAACTAAAACCCAATCAGGAATAAAGCGAGCCGATGGATGTCGATCCGTCCTCCTCGAAATTTAAACAGCCCACAGAATTTGGCCAGCCCCAAAATTTTACAAACAAGCGGGCAAATAGTGGTAGCACTCATTACTCAAATCAAAAAAACCAAAGGGTGAATCATTCGGGTCAAGATGATTCAACCGGGTCAAGGGAGAACAGCCAATATTATAAGGAATCCGAAATTGAGACTGGTGATAAGACATAGAAAAGACGTGCGCATTGAAAACAATTCGTTTGCTGATAGATACGGGAGCTTCAAAAAATTATATAATACCCGGTCTAGAACTGAAAGGTTTGCCAGCAGACTCCCCTCTTACTGTAGAATCCATTCATGGATTTAGCTTAGTTGATAGAAAATGTATGATTCAAATTTTTGAAGTAAATTCAGATTTTTTCGTGTTACCCAATATATCACTTTTCGAGGGTATTATCGGCATTGACTTGTTCAAACAAGCGGGCGCAGTTGTCGATCTGCCCAAACGGCAGATAAAATTTAAAAATGGTATTGAACAACTTTAATTCCTTAAATGAAAAATGTAAATTTTTTAAAAATCAACGATGCCGTTGTGCCTCTCGTTGTAAGGGAAGAATTTAAAGCTATTATCGATAAACGAGCTCACGCATTTGCCGATCCAAAAGAGTCCCTACCCTTTAACCCAAACATTGTTGCTACAATGCGTACAACAAGCAATGTACAAGTCTTCACCGCACTGATGGGTGTATCGGATTTCGTAAACTTTGAAGTTAAGCAACTTCTGAATAACAAGATTATCAGACCTTCCAAATCACCCTATAACAATCCAATTTGGGTTGTCGATAAGAAAGGGATCGACGAAGAGGGACAGAGAAAAAAGCGATTAGTAATTGATTTCAGGAAATTGAATTCAATCGCAATATGTGTCGCTAACATCCCATTCCAAATTTCACGATGATTTTGTCCAATATGGGAAAATCGAAATATTTTTCGACGTTGGATGTGAAGTCTGGGTTTTATCAGAAAACCCTTTCACAACGGGATCGAGAAAAGACAGCATTTTCCGTAAACAACGGTAAATATGAATTTTGCCGGCTACCTTTCGGCTTAAATAACGCGCCCAGTATATTTCAAATTTTCAATTGATGATGTTTTAAAAAAACAAATTGGAAAATTTTGTCACGTCTATGTGAATGACATAATAATTTTTTCTGAAACAAAAGAGGATTACCTAGCGCACATAGATTGGGTTCTTCAGCGTCTAAACGATGCAAACATGAAGGTTTCTGAAAAAAGTCACGCTTCTTCAAAAGTAGCATAAAATATCTTGGGCTCACCGTTTCAAGAAACGGAATCTCAACATCACCGGATAAAGAAAAAACGATTACGAAGTACAAAACTCCTGAGACCCTGTCTGGCCTCCGTTCTTTTCTTGGTCTAGCCAGTTTACTACAGATGGTTCGTTAAAGATTTTGCTCTATTGCAAAACCATTAATACATGCTAAAAGGTGACAACGTAAATTAGCTACAAGGCGTTGAAGAAAACTTTTGATCACATTCAATGTATCTTCAAACAAAAGCATTTGAGAAAATAAAATCAATATTAGCATCTGAGGATGTTTTGCTAAGTTAGCCAAATTTTCACAAACCATTTGATATTACGACCGACGCGTTGGGATCTGGCATAGGGGCTGCCTTGACACAAGAGGGCAGGCTTATACAATAATTTCGAGAATTCTTAGAGGACCTGAACTTAACTATGCCACAAATGAAAGAGAACTACTTGCCATCGTTTGGGCATTGAAAAACTTGAGAAATTATCTGTATGGGGTCCGGTGTCTAAGCATTTACACAGACCACCAGCCACATACATTCGCTGTATGGGAAAGAAATTCAAACGCCAGAATCAAACGATGGACGAATATGGAGCCAACGTTTTTTATAAGCCCGGTAAGGAAAATTAAGTGGCTGATGCGCTTTCGCACCAACATATTAATGCGTTAGAAAATAATCTAATTTAAAACGTAGCAGAAGATGGTGAAAGCACGGTTCACGGTGAGCTATCAAAGACTTACACTATTCAGGCCTCAGAGAAAACAATCAATTGTTACAGAAACCAAATAATCATTTTATTAGGGGAAAAAACTCGGAATGTTGTAGAATTTGATAACTACTCTGATTTGCTACCAATCCGAAGTGAAAAAAATCAATCCCAATGTTGTGAATGGGATAAAGTGCGATTTGCATACTTTAGCAGAAATTCAGCATCAGCTAATTACGAATTCCCCTCCACAGTTAACAAAGATGAACAGGTGGAAATAGTCACCACATAACACAACAGAGCTCATAGGGCAGCTCAAGAAAACGTGAAGCAAGTTCTGAGAGAGTATTTTTTTCCAAAAATGACAAGAATTGCAAACGAAATAGTTATTAGCTGCAGGGTCTGTATAAAAGCAAAATATGATAGACATCCAAAAAAACAGGAAGTATCCGAAAATACAATTCCTTCATGGTCCACAAGGACAATATTAGATAAGGAAAAATAAGTTAAAACAAGAATTAAGAAATATCGTTTCATTACTTTACGATTCTCCTTGTACTTCTCGTAACAACGGTGACGGCCAAGTTAACGGACTTTACCAACTCGAACTACATACCTACAGAGGGAGGCAGTGTCTGGCACTTGGGTACTTGCGTCATACGACAAATCTTTCAGCATACACGGAAATTGATGAAGATGTTCCCACAATCTCTTATGCAGAAAATATTAAAAGCGGACACGGAACAGATGGGCAATTTACTGTCCGAGCTGGAAATTCACCATAGGCTTGCCAGGAGTCAATACATTAATAAAAACTGCCAAAGGCACTAAAATTGACACAGGGCACCTTATTGAAATTTTACTATCTAGAAATAGAATAATCATATCAGAATTACAGAATATTATATTTGCAATCTCTCTGGCTATAGTAAATATTGTAAACCCAACCATCCTAAACTTTGAAGAAATAACTAAATTGGTAAGTGAGCACTCTTTGAATATAAGCATTTTGGCAATTATTGAAGCAGCTAGCATTAAGGTCGTACAAAATTCAGAATACCTATATTTTATTATTAAGTTTCCAAGGCCTAGATTGAAATGTAGGAAAACAACAATATTCCCCGTCCAGAGAAACGGTGTAGCGCTTCGACTAGGAGAAGACAACAATGTGGGTTAATGCGGTGATCGGATTGTCACTGGCAAATTGCAACAAGGCCATCTATACCATTGGTCATTCTGCCAAGCAGAAGCAGCTGCATTCTGGAGCCACGGCGCACTGCGAGACACAGCCAAGCCATTTGGATGCCATAACAATTGTGGACGAAAGAATCCTGATAATTAACGACATGACAATGTCGATTCGCGAGAATGATGAAAGGGAACTCACTGTGAATGGGACTTATCTTGTCACCTTCACAACCGAAGTGCGACTGAACGGAACCATTTACCAGAATCGCAATGGTATTTTTAAGGCCACTTCTAGCTTAGCGGTATTGTCACTTGTAAGCATTACCAGCCACCAAGAGGTAGTTAGTCTCCCGTATCTCCATGGACTGAGCAATAAGAACCTCAAATATATTGGAGACTTGGAGTCAAAACTGGTGTCTCGTCCCATATTATCGGGAGCTGTCTCTCTATGTTTTGTTGCACTTTGTTTCGTTGTATTGAAACTCTGCCACATATGGAAACAACGCCTAACACAGAGCGATCAACGAATCCTTATCGAGAGCCTGGAAAAGAACGAGAAGGTTCTTAACTTAAGTAGGAGAGGAGTTAAGCCCTGCATAACATTGGGTAGACAACGGAAGCTGGAATGCGAGATCTTGCACATGCCGCAAGATCAGCACTTATGTAATTATTTGCCTTTAGCTTAAGTTTTAGTCTTAATCAAAACTCCAAGCACACAAAACTGTGGCTTATAATAAAGCAAATAACCAATGAATTATCATAATGTATATATATTGGGCTTTACAGCATTATTTTTATACCA
Source organism: Drosophila equinoxialis (assembly GCA_018150345.1). Taxonomy (NCBI): domain Eukaryota; kingdom Metazoa; phylum Arthropoda; class Insecta; order Diptera; family Drosophilidae; genus Drosophila; species Drosophila equinoxialis. The sequence goes on along the minus strand of JAECWI010000323.1, from coordinate 1,110,248 downwards.
TACACCCATAGGGTGAAATGGTATATTAAAGTCGCCAAAATATATGTAACGGGCAGAAGGAAGCTTTGCCGACCCTATAAAGTATATTGACCAGTGTCAACAGTGTATGAACGCCTAGATCTCGGAGGCTATGAGATATCGTGGGCGGTAGACAAATCAAACGACTCAGTACGAGTTTCAGGTTATTGTTTGTTTAGAGTTATAATAGTTTTTATTTTATTTGTTTAACTGTACTTATGATTATTCTTAATGTGCTCACCGAGTAATTATTTTTCTTTATCTGCTTCGCTTCCATCAACTCTACACCAAGACTAACTCTTACGCCCGACCCACCAAACATACTTCTCTCTCAGAGAGTGCTTAAAAATCGAGAGTGAAGAGTAGCAAGAGAGCGAGTGTGACCGTCTTTTCTGCTACAACTCTTCCGTCCTGATCGTAAGATCTCCTGATCCTTACATCATTAACGTTACAATAAGGTGAAATCTTATAACTATAAGTTAGTTGGGCACATTACACAAGAGTCTATTACAGCTAACATTATTTTTACTTGCTTAAGAATAACTTTTAACCTTGATAAGGGTTACGACTAAGCTGAAAGCCTTCCACATTCTTCTTTAGAAACCGGTCATTTTTGAAAACCTTGTCTATTACATAAGGACCTTTGTGCTTTGGGATTAACTTTTTTGACGCTCCTATAGTTGAGTCAAAACTCTTCACCATAATATAATCCCCTGCTTTATATCCTGTGGAATTTACCCTTCTGCTATTACACTGCTGCTCATTGTAATTTCGGATTTTCCATCATCTGGATTCTTTGATCATTCACTATTCCTAACTGCTCTAGTCCTTCTCTTAACTCATCTCCGACTTAGCCTTTTTGCTCTACACCGAAGAGCATTTTGCTCGGTAACTGTTTTTAAATGCCCCTATGAAGTGTGTTATTTAAACAATGTTCAACATTCTCCACTGCCAAATTCCAATATATACCTGTTGCTCGTTCGACTAGTTAATCTAGCTCCGCCAGTGCCTTTGAAATAAATTTAATCCATTTAATCCTTAAGTAAGGTCATCGTAAGCTTTTTAATTCCGCAAGTAATTTCAGGTCATTTTTACAAATTTCTTATAACTAATAAGTGTACAATCTCATTTCACTTACTCTAGTCTTGGCCTATTGGCTACGAAAAAACAACTGAACACGCGGTTCTTATGTATGTACGTATATCAATGCAGCTGCGTATTTTTCGCGCTTATATTTTTCGCGCTTATGTGTCTACTTATATATAATAAAGTACCGCAAGAGTAAGATGATAGAGAGAGTTGGTTTGTATTCTCATTTGATTTACGTATTTTCTTGATCAACTTCCTCTTATAGGCAAGCCAACATGCAATTGCCCTTGTCAATCGATTCCATTATGAAAAGAACTCGTAATTAATTCTTGCTGATTACCTTCCCATGTTAAGGAAACGAGGACGCAGTTCCTCGGTGACTGTCTTTTCATTGGTAGTTTTCGGCGGTAGTTTTCGGCGGTAGTTTTCGGCGGTAGTTTTAGAAAACTGGGTCCTTCGAACCATTGTGTATATGTTTCAGGCCTATGTTGTCGTTTGGTGGCGATGTCCGCAACATTTAGTTTGCTTGGTACCCAACTCCAGTTTCTGCCCTCTGTGAGCTCACATATCTCGGCTATCCTAAACATTACCTACATATTGTTCATATCGTCGTGGGTCTCCATTGAGCCACGCTAGTACCGTTTTCGAGTCGGTCCATAAGTAACATTCCTCAAAGTCGATTTCATGTTGTGCTATTATGTTTTTCATCAGTCGCGCTCCAGTTACTGCTGTCTGTAGCTCCAAGCGGGGTACCGAGAGCGGCTGCAACGGAGCTACCTTGGATTTGGCTGAAACGAGACTCAAAAGTATTAGTTCATTTTGTTCGATTCGGAAATACGCAACGGCAGAGTAGGCGTCTTCTCCCGCATCCACGAATACGTGAATTTGAACTCGGCAGTCTTGTGCATTCCAATTTTTAAAATAGCATCTCGGAATTTGCACGTTCTATATCAAGGGTAAGAAGGACAGCCATGATTGCCTGCAGATTGGGTGGTATTTCCTCATCCCAATCAATCTTCGATCGCCAAACTTGTTGGAGCAGTATTTTGAGATACATCATTATACAGGATACAAAACCCATGGGGTCAAAAACTGACATCAAAACTTGTAAAATTTGCCTCTTGGTTGGTGCGACCTTTGTCGCTATTATGTTGCGCTTCAGGCGTACAAACTTTAGTGCATAGGTGAAGGCATCTTGACGTGGGCTCCACCGCATGCGCAATATTTTCTCATAAGAGTGTATCTCTTCACTGTTAAAGAACTGTTTTTCGTCGTAGGTTGTTGGGTCGCAAAGTGCAGCGAGTACCCGTTTGGAATTCGAACACCACTTGCGCATATGAAAGCCCCCGCGTGCGTGGACTTCACTAACTTCCTTCGCTAATGTAATGGCTTCTTCTTCTGAGTGGCATGAATCGATGTAGTTTTCTATGTAGTGACTTCTCTGAATAGCTTTAGCTGCCGAATGAAACTCGTCTGCGTGTTTCTTAGCGCTCCAAATGTCAACACATTTAAATGGAAAGTTTCTACGACTCCTGTTGTTTGATATTGCCATAGGAATCGTTGTTCTTAAGCGTCTTCTTTTCTTACTGCTATTCCATGGAACATTTCGGCGATGTCACAGCTCACGCCAATTGCTCTCATTCTAAAGTTATACATAATCTGCAGCGAGGGCACGAGCAAATCGGGTTCCTTTAGAAGAAAGTCATTCAGGGCTACTCCCGATGATTGAGCTGCCGCGTCCCACACCAATCTGACACTGTCAGGTTTATGTGGATTTCGTACAGTAAAAATGGGCAAGTACCATGCATTTGCTGGTTTTTCCACGACTTCTTCCTCTGCCAACTTTCTTGCATAACCTTTGGTTATCAGGTTTTGTATTTGACTATGTAGCTCGTTTGCATAACGGGGGTCTGCTGCCATTTTCTTTTGCATGCATAAGAGTCGTCGTTTTGCTACCGGCAGGCTATTTGGAAATACACGGGGACCCTCTTTCCAAAGCAATCCCGTGGTGTACGTCCGCGAGTTGTAACTAACAGTGTCCTCCAGAATCTGTAAAGATCGCTCTTCATCAGGGGACTTAGTAAACATCGGTGGTGATTTTTCCAGATCGCATTGACACCGATGAGTCCTCCATCGTCCCGATCCGCCATATATAGTCCATCCTAGTCTCGTTTTTGTAGCAATTTGTTGCTGCCATTTTCCTTCGCGCACCTTTAGCGAAGCTATGAGATTCGGATTATTACTCCTAATTTTCATTTGAGGCATTGCGTTAATGAAGCTCGGGATAGGCAGGTTTTTTAAATTCGGATATCTCTGTTTTATCCTATCTGCTATCATCGTCTCGGCTGAAAGACCAATGGTCTTAACCGTACAGACTTCATTTACCTTAAATAATTTATTGCCCGGTCCTTGTTTTGAGATTCTCAAGTTCAGCTGCTTGGATTCCGGCTCCTGCCGACTAACATCCCCGGTCCATCTAATACATAAGGGATTGGCGAAACCTTTCACTTCGAGCGCATCAGCCAATTTTTCTTCTACAAGTGTTGGAGTCGATTCGTCATCCATAAATGCGTAGATATCGACGGATTTCGAATTGGAGTGCAAAGTGAGTGGAACGATTCGAGCATAGCATTCTGGCTGGTTGGTTAGTGACCCACGATGATTGTGCAGGACGCTTCCCGTCACCTCCTTGTGAAGAAGACGAGGATGATTTGGTTTGCAACCATTTATGTCGCAAGCTACGCGATCCAGCAGGCTCCTTTGTGGTTTTTGAGTGATGGTGATGGTTATTTATCGCGTTCCACCTGGCTTCGACTGACATCCGCAACAACTTTTCGCAAGACACTGGTTTGTGGTGTCCTTTGCATATTGCACAGAATGTGTGTTTAAGGCTCTCTGTAGGCGCTGCGGTATGTGTATGCATCACTTCTCTGTTGATTCTCTTCTTGTCGCTTTCTAGTAATATATTGGGCGTGGATACACGACTCGCCGCTTCAGCCAACTCAAACAACCAATCCGCTAGAAGCTGTATGTTTGGGTAGGGTATGGATTTTAAATGTAGGGCCCAGTTCAGCATCATATCAGGTCCCGTCTTCTCGAGTAACGTAGGGTTGTTCAAGTGCGCATCTAGCTTGCTTGCCCTAATGGTAGCGCACATATTTTTCACCGCAAATGCAAACTCGATCTGCGGTTCTAACTTGCCCTTTGGAGGAGGCAAATTTTGCACGTTCTCCATCAACAGTTTTATTATGTGTTCCGGGAGTCCAAAGTACACTCTCAAAGTGCTTATAACGCTGGGCAGCATTTCTGGGAATAGTAAGCTGTCTCGCACGGCTTCAAGTGCCCTACCTTTCAGACATCTCTGCAGACGCATAGCGTTATTCTCGTTGCTGTATCCACAGATCCGGGTGCTAGTTTCATAGGTGCTTATAAAAAGTGGCCATTCTCTTGGATCCCCTTTGAAAACTGGTAATTCCCTCGGCATTGATTGTCCAGCAGCTACTTGTTGTGGTGTTATGCCATTGGTTTTGCACGGCATGCTCTGCGCTCTGGTAATCGTCGCCTGTGGAGTGTTGGTGGCATCATCCGTCATCATTATGTATCGATGTATTCCAGCAGCATGTTTTAGATGGTCCTTCGCTTCTCCGTTTGACTGTACTCTCGGGTTGAGTAGGGCGTACTTACGGCGAAGATATTCCCTTTCGAGACACATTTCGTCCTCTAATTGTTGCAAAAGTATTTGCTGGTCTTCCGGCATTGCTTCATCTTCCACGTACTGATCTTTGTTACCTGGCTGGTTAACCTTGAAATGTGATTCAGTTTCGTGGCGACATGTCTTGCACATCCAGGAACTCGAGGTGGCACTGTTTTTCGATCCGCTGCAGGTGCAGGGGAATTGAGATTCACACCTGGAGCATGTAAGCATTTCCTGGTTGGCCGGCTCCTGGCACAGACCACAGTTTCCAGACGTTGTCATGTCTATAAGTAATTTTACGCGTGGTAAAATTAAAATTTGTTCTTTCCTTGGGATTTGTGTAAGTCGCTCCTCTTTAGGTCTCCGTAGCCCTACTACACCGTAGGAATTAAAGAATTTGCTCAAAATTCTTTACGAAAGAGTAAATTTAATTTCCGTAGAAATTAAAAAGATTTGTTGCTCGTTCGACTAGTTAATCTAGCTCTGCCAGTGCCTTTGAAATAAATTTAATCCATTTAATCCTTAAGTAAAGGTCAGCGTAAGCTTTTTAATTCCGCAAGTAATTTCAGATCATTTTTATAAATTTCTTATAACTAATAATTGTACAATCTCATTTCACTTACTCTAGTCTTGGCCTATTGGCTACGAAATAACAACAGATCACGCGGTTCTTATGTATGTCGTACATCAATGCAGCTGCGTATTTTTCGCGCTTATGTGTCTACTTATATATAATAAAGTACCGCAAGAGTAAGATAATAGAGGGAGTTTTAAAGTTTTTAAATAGCGTCATTCTGTTTGTTCGAACAGAGTTCCGTTTTGTGGTACAGTGGCACAAAGTTTATTCGCAGGCCCGAATATCTGGTTCCGATAATTTAGCAAGCATAGGTCCCAAGGTACGATTCACCCTCTCAATTTGACCATTAGCTTGAGGGGACCCTGTGGCAATCTTAATGTGCTTAATGTTATTCTGATTTACAAATGTCTCAAAATCTGATGATGTGAAACAGCTTCCTCTATCTGAAACTATGGAAAAGGGTCGACTGTACGCCCTAAAATAGTCCTTGAGAGCTAGAAGCGCTTCTCTAGTATTCGTCGTCTTTGTTGGAACAGTCTGATGAATTTGGTAAAACCGTCAATAATAACAAACAAATGCTTCTTGCATCTGCCTGAAGCTATAGGACCACAATGATCTATGTGATCTAGTTCAAAGGGTCGTTTCCCTTTAGGGATACTGTGCAACATTCCTTCCTCTTTTCCAGACTTTGGCGAATAAGCAACACATTTTAAACAATTGCTAATGTGCTTCACAACTTTCTTCTTGATGTTAGGAAACCAATACGTCTTCGAGATGGCATCCATTACTTTGTCTCTGCCGATATGACCTAGTTCGTTATGATATTTAAAGAGGATTGACTCCTCCATATCACTCGGCACACAAAATAACAACCTCCGTCATTGGTTTTCCTATAAATTATTCCGTTTTTCAATTCAAATAACTTATCCTCAGCAGATTCTAACTTTCTTTTCACTTCCCGCAATTTTTCGTCCCTGTGCTGGCATATAATAAGATTGTCTTCAAAACTATTTGTATCTATAACAAGTATGTTCGTACATCTACTAAGCGCATCTACATGTTGCATCTGCTTGCCTGCCCTGTACACTACTTCATAATCATAATTCTGTAGCTCAAGAGCCCCTCGCGCAAACCTCGGGTTTAATTCAATTCGATTGAGAGTGAGAGTCAGCGAATTACAATCTGTAAGTACCTCAAAATATCTTCCCTGTAAATACACTCCGAACCTGCAGATTGCATACACTACTGCCAAGGTATCTACGTCCGACGTCCGTTTTGAGAAATAAAAAACAGAGCGCAGCTTTTTGTCCTCTTTCCTTTGCATTAACATTGCCCCAAAAACTAATGCGCTCGCATCACAATGCAGCTCTACTTCGTCCTTGTGGTTATATATTGTAACACCGGCGCTTCTACCAATTTATCTTTGAACAACAAAAAACAATCCAGTTCTACCTTTCCAAATTTAAACACCCTATCTTTCTTCAATAGGTCATGGAGTGGTTTCGCAATTAATGAAATATTTTTAATAAAACGACGAAAATAAGAAGCCAAGCCCAAGAAACTTCTTACTATATGAACGTTTGTTGGTATGGGATAATTCTTAACCGCCTCTATGCCGTTATCATTGGCTTTAATGCCCTCTTCCGATATGAGAAATCCTAAGTATTTAATGCTTGACTGAAAGAACTCACACTTATCTATACGCAATTCCAGCTTGTTTCTGATTATCCTTCTAAAAACTTCTTCCAATGTATCCAGGTGCTCTTCTGCAGTTCTACTAGCTACCATGATATCGTCTTGATACACTATTACTTTACTATCTCTAATCATATCTGTAAAAATTTTGTTCACAAATCTTTGAAACACTGATGAGGAATTTTTTAGACCCATTGGCATCCTGAGGAACTCAAACTGGCCTAACGGAGTGACGAATGATGTATATTTAACTGAGTTTTCCTCCATGAACACGTGAAAATACCCATCTTTTAGATCCAATTTTGAAAAAAATCTTTTGTCTCCAAGCCTGTCTAATAAATCGTCTATTAGAGGTATAGGGTTGTTATCTTTAACCGAAACTTTGTTCAATCTCCTAAAGTCAATGCACAACTACACTACACAATGGGTGATGCATACTCCGACTCACTAGGGCGAATGATCTTCTTCTCCAAGTATCCGTCTTCCAAGTTAAGCTTCATTTCACATTTTACATCAGGCAATTCGCGCCTTTGTGCTGCCAAGTATGCACTCTCAAACAACTGCTCAAACTTTTTTCAAACTTTAAAATCTAATCTTTCACCTGTTTTGCAATCAACTCCCGTTTGAAACACTCGATATTTAATAACTCAAATTCTACTTCGGTTAGAGATTCGACATCAGCCTTTTCTCTTTTTTTTCAAACTTTGTAGATCTAACTCTTTCATTAACTAACTCACTAACAGCTTCATTCCCACTTTTCATAACCTTTTTGCTTTTACCTTCATTTTCATATTTCATATTTCACTAACAATCTTGCTGTCACTTTCCTTCACCATTTCACTAACAATTTCGCTATCATTTTCCTTAACTATTTCGCTAACAATTTTCTTCTCCTCACGTTCAGAGGTACATTCTTTCGTTCATTCTCATAATTCTTTTCTCTCAACATTTACATTACTATCTGTACGGCATGACAAGGACTCAAACTTCGACCGCTCTCCGAGTTCATTTTCGGCTTCTTTCATTTCAAGTGTAACCATCGTCAGGGTGTCCAAGTCCAGCTTAATATCACATGCTTTCATAAAATCTCTTCCCAAAATTAGTTCATAACTCATAGACTCGTTATCAACGACTGTTATATGAAATAATATCTATATTGAATTTTTAAAAACAAAACACAAGTGGACCCTTATTTAATCCGTAATATTTATGATTAAGTGAAATTAACTGTATCTTTTCTGGTAGACACGAGATTTAAATAAGTGAAACATCACTGCCTGAGTCTATGAAGCATGCTGTAATTAAGTAAGGATTTGTTAGAGTTTCAAAATACATATGTCGTATATATCTTACGTCGTCGCAATTCTCAGCCAGCTTCTCTTTATTAAGTGGACACTTAGCCACCCAGTGATCCAAGGCACCGCATCCGAAGCAGGACCCTGGCACTCTGTCGGGTTTCTTGCACTCCTTTCTCATGTGACCCTTTGAGTTTGTAGCAACGTCTTGTTGAAACGTCTGCTAGTAGCAGCCACCTGTGTAGCTTCTCTTGCTGCTTGCTGTACCGGTAGCTGAATGCCTGAAAATGCACGGCGTAATTCTACAATGCACTTGAATCCTTGAATCTGCGCTGCGGAGTCCCTCCACTGGAATCCCTTCAATGGCTTTTTCCACTCGTTCATCTTAACTGATGCAGATAGCATCTGACAACCTAGCCTTCTCATCGATGTAGCTGGCGAACTTCTCATTGGCGCACCATATGCGAGACTCGAATAGGCGCCTGGCATCTGCTTGAGAAACCATTTTTCCGAACTTTTCGATAAGCTGCTCACAGATGTTTCCCACGGGTTCCAGAATGCGCGTACCATTGGCATGTAGCCACTCATGAGCCTGCCCTTTTAGCTTGGACACTAGAAGGATATGCATTTGTACACCTTTGATTCCGTATACACCGCTTATTTTTGTCAGTTGCGTGACCCATTTTTTTCCACACGAGTTCCCATTAAATTCCAACAACGCTTCTTTTGCTAAGTGGAATTTTGCAGCCGACGAAAACCCGCTTTCCAATCTTCTCCCGAGCGTTGGTTTACCAACCCTGGTTCACGACGCTGGTTCTGCGCGCCAATTAGTTCTGCTGACGTCTCGTTTTCGCTGCCTTCGTTTTCCTCGCCGCTGTCGTGCCCCGCACAATTGTCGTTGCACACTGAACTGTGTGCTTCGTTTTCTGTCTGGCGTTGAGGCGCCACTATGTCAAACAATTGTGGTCGCAGCAAATCGCACAATATTTTCAGCAAGACATCTGTGTTATTGTATCCCTCTTTCTCATTTATGGTCTCCGACACTCGACAGTTACTTTCGTCTTCTGTACTTTCCTCGTTCCGATGGATATGGAACAAGGTCCTCGTCGATCTGCTGGAACATCGATTGTGCGTGCCACAAGCTCGGCCTTTGACCCTGTAGTAGGCAAGTCCAACAGCTCCAGCCACTTCTTTAATGTTGGCAAATTGTGGGCCTTAATGTTAATGTCCATTGCGTTAAAGTTCATAAAGTTCACTTCTGATATTGTGGGCGGTAGACAAATTAAACGACTCAGTAAGAATTTCTGGTTATTGTTTGTTTAGAGTTATAATAGTTTTTATTTTATTTGTTTAACTGTACTTATGATTATTCTTAATGTGTTCAATTATTTTTGTTTATCTGCCTTGCTTTCACCAACTCTACACCAAGACTGACTGTTACGCCCGACCCGCCAAACTTACTTCTCTCTCAGAGAGTGCTTAAAAACCGAGAGCGAAGAGTAGCAGGATCTGTAGTATTTAAAGTGATCAAGTTATTTTCAAATTTTTGCCACGCCCCTGCAATTTAAGAAAAGCCTTTAAATGCGCACATTTTGTATGTACCACGCCCCTTTCCGATCCAGTAATTGGAAAAACTTTCGTATCACCCGTATTTTTATACCTTGCCGCTAAGGTGCACGTATGCTTGAGTCAGCGAGATTCTAAGATATTCTTGTAAAAATTATGTGAACAGATTTTATGCATTTGTTATCATAAATTTGAAATATTTGTTTCTACTGGTGTAAGGTATACCTAAGTCGGCGAGAAGACTTACTTCATTTTTATTTAAAAATCTTCTTTTACCAGAACCAGCTGATCGTCGACGGTTGGCTCGCTGATGTTCCCTTGAAAGCGTAAAAGGCGAGCTGACTTTCACGGTCATTGTCTCAACTGCTGTTATCCAGGGCCAGTTGTCTCCATACATGTGTCTAAGCAATATAGGCTTTTCAACGGCTCGGGCAGTCTCTTTGGGCTTCTTCGGTAGGTCTTTTTGTGGAGGAGTAGTTTTTGGCTGATAATGTGTTGTTTTTATTATATTTAAATTTGATTGAGCAAGAGTTATTGGCTTTTTTCTGTTTTAGCTTTTACTTAAGAAAGTCAAGCACTTCTTGAAATTTTTGGGTTGTTGCCCAGGGGGGTGGTGTCTGGATAGTGTGCTATTCTTTTTTTCTGCACTCCCCCTACTCCTACTCACTCAGTTTTTCGATTTAGTCACATCTCACATCTCGTGAGAGAGTGTACAAAGTTATATATGTATATAATATATATACTCATGTGTGTGATCATGCATGCATTGAGTTGAGAGCGAATTATTTGAACAGTTGCTTTTGCTGGTAATCTTTTCTTTTAAATTCTATTTAAATGTTCCTCCTTATATTCGTCTACGTTTCACCATGTCACGGTCGCCATGTATTATGTTTGAAGAATTCTACGACAGTGATAATATCTTTTAGTATACCTTTGAAGATGGTCCGCCAATTAATAATTCCTTAATAATTTTCTTATGTTTCGAATCAAGACTAAAAGCATGTCTTGGAGGAGAAGCGGTCTGGTTATAAACATCTCCCACAATATTCCTCGATAGGATCAGCTGAAGTGGTAGCTATTCTTAAAGCCATCAAACACGATATTGATACTAACGAAAAGCACGTGATTTGTACCAACAGTATCTCCTCCCTTTAAAGCATTGAGAACCCTTTTAACAAAAAAAGCCTTCAATGCGAAATTCATGGCCCTTCAAAACAAAAAAAGAAATACACTATTTTAGGTTCTAGAAGAGCTGCCAAGGCAGCGGGATCAGCACCCTGCACTACAGTCATCCCGCGAGTGGAACAGGTGTTCTGGAAACACATCGAGGGTATTTTAAAAAGTATAGATATACAAATACCTCAACCCAAGCAAAACGCCTGCACAATACCCGTCTTTTTGACCCAGGAACGACTGCAAAATCATAACCCGACTAAGAATAGGACATATATAAAAGGACAAAACCGACAATTTGCCATCATTGCGAATGCGACGTGACCATGATGCAATATATCTTAAACGACTGCTCACTCTACAATAACACCAGACAGGATATCTTTGGTCATATCCCGCCTCCAACCACCTAATTGAATTATCCATACAAAATACGACCAAAATAGTAAATTTCCTACATAAATGTGAACTGCAAAATAAAATTTAAGTTAAAAAACAGTCGAGTCGATGACCTAGTAGCTAGTACTCTTAAACAAAAATTAGGTATTATATTGTAAACTAGTTTAATGTATTGTAGTTAATGTAAATAAATAAATAAAAAAATTTGACAACAACATATTTTTTGACAACAACATTAGCAAAACATTGGGCAGATACACTTATTTATTTCACACAAAAATATGACACCTTCTTATAATATAAACTTAACATTCTATAAAGATTCAATAACAAATTAGCTGAAACAACAAAATCTCGTACAAAATAGCAGAAGAAACTAACAACAACATTGCAGGAACATTAGGAGATGAATCATGAGAGACTAAGCTATAAAAGGAAATCTGCTTTCTTTAATAATAACAGAGTTGCCGATTGGTGAGAAGATTCGGAGTTAAGGCCGGATATAACATCATTACTGTTGAGGGGTCCAAAATTTGCTCTGAAAACGACAAAAATCTGGTAGAAAAACTACATAAAATGGGGTTTATTTCAAAGATTAAAAAGCAACAAAATGGCGACATACTGTAATCTCACCAAAAATATTGAGACTACTTTGAAGGTCGATTGGACATAATTTTCCGGATTTTGCAAAGGCATTGTACAAATTTTAAGAAATATAACATTGGACTTAAAATATAATATTAAAAAATGCCACAGAATTTAAACATGGAATCATTTTATAATAAATAAGTTTGTGACAACGAGAAATTAACTTCGTTAGACGTGGTATCATTGTTTTCGAGCATATCGACGGATCTGGACTAACAACCGAAACTTCAGGTATGCGAATCATGCGATATGTTGTTAAATACTCCGTCATCTAAGGCTGTGTGAAATATTTCGGCCCACTATTCTATATATTCTTAACAATCTCGGTTAAAACTATGTTTTCGGTGGCTAATAGGTAAAATTGCAAGAGAGCTTCAACCAGATGGGCGGTCTAGTGAGTAGAGTTCCTGAATACAATTGAGAAAACAGTGGTTCACGGCTCCTAAGAAATTTAATGACACGTAATTATTGTCATGTCAGCTTTCGACGTTTTCGAACGTTTTTTTATTATTTTTATTTTTTAATAATAATTTTATTTGAACTAAGTTCCTTATCGGCCATTCTAAGCAGGCTAGACAGATCAACCCGTAAGAAAGAAAATTTAATGCGAGAGAGACAGTGAATGTATGTATGTGTAATTCACTCTCTCAAGGGCACGATAACACAAAATGAGAGTGTCAGAGAAAGAAAGAGAGATAGACAGAGAGATATTATGCAGCAGGGGTAGGCACAAAGAGAGCCAGCTCAAACTGTCAATGTATGCGTGCGCTTGCTTGTGTGCGTAAGCTGCTTTACAAAGTACAGTTATGGGCCTTGGATTCCTTTCACCTAAATGTCATAAAAATGAATGCATATTTTGTATCGGCTATTACACATATTTTTCATACTATATATGTATATATGTATGTATGTACATATGTGAACAAAATATAAATAATGGTAAAATATTTTTAAAGTTGCCATGTAAGAAAGTGAAGCATTAATTTTTCTGCGTGTAGCTGCGTAACAAAGCGACATAGTACTGCTTTCGTCAAAAGTCTGTGCGACACTAGCTGTTTTTTTACGCTCTCAACTTGTACTTCGTGCTCACATCGGCATGCACACAGACGGCACACGAGCAATTGCCGAGCAAAAGTGCCCGCACGGGCTATGGGCGCCTACCTCTGTTATGCAGCATCGAAACTTTTAAGTGAATTGATTTATAAATGTAATAGTGAAAAGTTATTTCTTTGCCTATGACTAACAATAAGCCCGAAATGAATAAATGGATTCTGAGGTAGCAAATTTTGAAGCAACATAAATACCGTTCGTACTTGTTGTAATGACATGTATAATAATTTAATATCCATTATTTAATATTTCTAATTTTCAGCGTAAATGTAATTTTTCGCTCAGATGTATCAGCTAATTTGCAAGAAAAAAAAAAAAAAAACTGGAATATCGCCGTACAGTATCAAAAAGAATATCGGGAACGGGTATCACAGTGGTCATTGCAGTCATCCACTTTCTCTTGACTTCAAACACATAAGAAAAAGATGCATGAACTCCCTTTAATTTTAGCAGGTGATTTTAATATCAACTTTTGTGATAAAAAATCAGAGTTAATGATACAGTTTCTTTTTTAAGAATTTAATTTAAAATTCAATAACGATCATTTAATACCACTTTATTCGAGATACTTGCCAAAATAGAATCTGAGGCATTCGTATCTTACTTTAGTTACCATAAGCGTATTGTTACAGTAATTAAAATAAATGATTAGATTTATGTGCCCATAATAAAAAAAAAGAAATTCTCTATTTATCACCATCTCCACATTACTGACCCCTTTTTCTCTAGATGAGATGATCATCAGGTAATTGACGGTTGTTGCCAAAAACCTACTCACAATTGAAGGGCTAGCAGTCTATTTTTTGAGTCCAATCAATCAAAACCGAGTATAAAAGGACAACTCCATATATAGTCCAGCTACTCTGTTCTCTTTACTCTGTACAATGATTTTTTTCGCAATAACCGCGAGAGTTTTTTGTAATAAACTGCTGAACTCGCGAGCACCAAAGAAGGAAAAATTTATATTGCTATTTAGTGTGGAACAATTTTCTCAATTGCAGGACACGTGGTGACGACCAGCAATATTGTGAATGAAATTGTTGCGAAGCATTTCTAAGGCTTAAGTAGCAGTGATTGTAACACTGATTACTACAATATGTTTATATACCCTTGCAAAGTGCATTATAAAGTTGGTCGGCCGATCCCATAAATTATATTTATTTTTGATGGGCATAAGCAGCTGCATTGGTATAGCCATGCCTGTCATCATAAAAGCAATTGACACGAATCTTGGTTTTTACGATACTTATAATGTGAGATGACGTATGAAAATCGTTCGGATTGATCCACTATTCCTTTATTATTTATTCCCTTATTATTTATTTTTATTTATTACACATATTCACGAAAAGTATGAGACATGTTTTTAAATAGCATAGAGTTTTTATAGAGTTTGAAAAAGTTTGCAAATATTACTTCAAGAAAAACTTTTGTATTTTCTTGTTTCATGTCATTGTTGAAAATTAGGTGTTAAAAATTTGATGTGGTAAAAGAAGAAGTTACTGTTGTTGGTTAGTAAAAGCCCGTAGTAGATCTGTTGCAGTTTGAATAAATTTAATAGAATGTGCGATGGCATAATAAATATCCATAAGACTAGTGCTTTCATCATTTTCACAATGTTCTCCATACAAGTTAATCCCAGCCAATTTTGAACCGATTATTAAAGGATCGCCAGGTCGGGTGCTACAAATCCAATGTTTTAAATTCTGTCTATTTTTTACGCAATAGAATTCTGGCTCTACACCAGCACCAATATGTTCATATTGAAACAAAGATGATCTACAACGCTGAAGGTGCACCAATTTTGTATCGTACATGCTTATAACGTAGTCAGTCGGGTCGAAAAACACAATTTGCACTGGATCTCCCACTTTTGGTACACCTCTATATAATTTGATTGGACGATAATGTGAACGATGCAGTTTAGTAGCCAGGGCGACGAGTGCAATGTTGTGTGGTTTGAAATTTTTTTCATTTCCTGGCATGTAAAATGCTATAACCTTTTTGGGGATGCCATTTGTCGATATATTGAAATGGGTTCCCGTAAGCACACTCATATCCTTAGCCTTGTACTCTCGAGTGGGATCATAGGTTGATGGAATAAAACATCGCGCTGATGTTACGATCATTCTTTGTGAAATCAATATCCCTGCACACATGATGGAACCTTTATAAAGGATATTGACATAGTAACTCTTATGAAACAAGAAGTCAGTTACATTTTTGCGGGCTTGAGATCTAGCATATTCTTCCAGATGTTTACGATTATAGTCAATGTGGTGCTCAGACCTGTGAGCATGATTGTAATAAGCAATTCTATGGTAATTTTCGGTTTTTTTAATTATAGACATAGCTGATGTTATGACTAATCCAAAATGCATTAAAAGCCAAGTAAGTGAAATACGCATTCTAAAATTTTTCGAAATATATACCGTTAAAAAGGCTAACTTAAACTAATAGGAAGTAGTCATAGAAAATTAAATACGAAGCAAATTAGTATCACTGCAAGTATACAGAAAGTAAGTCACCTGACCGACTTCGGTATACCATGGTATATACATGTATTTCTATTCAACTTTTTATATGTAAATGCTTCATAGCAAGCATATGCACTCCAACACCGCTACCAGCCTACGGTCAACTCTGCCCTTATATACATCTAGTACAATACGTTTCTACGTTTAATTTAAATATTACTAGTCCGATTTTAATAAAACTTGGTAGGTCGGTAGAAATTTAAAAGTCTAAAAGTCTAGATTTCTATAGTCCATGTTATTGGGTAGGAAGTGAGCGTGGGAAAAATTTTAAATAATCGTAATTCCCGCACGTATACAGTATAGATACCAAATTTTTTGTTAAAAAAATCGGCCAAAGCTGGAAGGATAACATTTACATTGACCCGAGACAGCATACTACCTATACATTTCTACGACTTCGCTGTTCGCAGAAATTTAAAATAAACTTGTCACACATACTATACAAGTGCACATACCATACTGACATGGCTAGATCGAATTGGCGGCTGTTAATACTGATCTAGAATATATATAATTTATAGGGTCGGGAAAGCATCCTTTCGACTGTTACATAAATTTTGGAGACTCTTATATGTATATACCTTTTCACTCTATGGGTGCATGGTATGAAAATCAGAATATCATTAGCCGTGTCTAAATCTGTCAGTTTTACACTCTTTTGGTTGAAAGGGGATATCAGCAACGTAAATTGTTTTCTATCTCTTCTTGTTTTCTATAAGACAGCAAATAAACGTTCTTTTGTATGCATGTTTAATTAACTCTTTTTGCAAATTTAATTTTGATAGTCAAAAAATTGCGCCACTCAATTGGTTTTTTACTAAATAATGCAGGCTGAAATAATCATTTTATTTATTTATAAGGTTCGGCAAAACTGAAATTATTGATAGTGCTGGCAGCTAAGGTCTTCGGCTTTGTATGTATATGTGTGTAGTAGTGTTTTGCTTTAAATATATTATAGCTTTCAAAAGGAAGAGTCATGATTATTGTCGGATATGTTGTTATTGTTGATGTTCTCTTTTTTTTTTTTTTAAATAAAATCGAATTTTACCAAATGCATTTTTTTTCCTTTTAGTGTAAAAAAAATCTAAAAAAAAATTGGGGCCGATCGGATAATGTTTAAAAGGCGCGGAACTCACCTTAAGTTTTCAGTGTGATGCTCTCATATAAGCATACATAGCCAGTGCTGCAAAATGAAATTTTTTTTTATACGTAGCTTGAACTAAAAATCTACGTATTTTTACGTAGCCAAAATTTGGTCAAATAAGTAGATCTACGTATTTTTTTTTAAAGTCAAACAAAGCCAATTATTAAGGTTATTTTAATTAAATATATGCCATATTTGTTTACATATAAGTTTTTATTAATAAAATTAACATTTTTTTTAATATTTAGGAGTGAATATTTTTATTAAAATAGCTTAAAATAGCTCTTTCCATGGCTCAGATGATATTTGCTTTAAATGGTCTTTTGTGAATAATAATCCTTTTATGGTTTCTGTGCCTAAACAATTCCTTTTATTCGTTTTAATTAAAGTTATCTCAGAAAAACGTCTTTCAACATTTGCGGTGCTATGCGGCAATGTTAAAATATTTTGAGCAAACTCAGACAAAAAAGGAAAAAGGGAACCATCGCCTTTTTTAATATTTGCAATATACGCCCAAATCTCTACTTCCTTAGCATCTTCCCCAGTAAAGGGCAGATCTGTATTCCGTAAGATACGCCACTCCCTGTCGAGCTCATTGAAATTTCGCGTGCACAGTCCTGTCATGAAAATGCATGTTTATTAGAGGTTATATAAAACAATAAATTTTAAAGTAGTTACCTGAATATGAAAGTGCAGCTTGTGTAATCGATGGTATGTTGCGTATTAATTTCTTGTTTAAGAATACCGCAGGATTTAAGATCTGCAATTGCTTCATTTTTTGCATGTGTTCGTTGTTAAATGGGAAGCGCTTTTTTATTTGACGAAGACTCTCAATAGAAAACTTAAGACAATTTTGCCGAAATAATAATAAATTCGCACAATCAATGGTTCCGCTTTTTTGAAAAGTTAGGGCAGCCACATTGCCTCCCAAATAAATGTCATTAAAGTCCAAGTGTAGATCGGAATTTTCAAATTCGCAATTCAAAATTTTTGTTTCCAAAGCCGCTTTTTCGTTGCTATTTTGTTCGGGTTCCTCCTCAGACAATTCTATGTGTTCTGGCCTTGTGAAACATTCCATTATTGTTTTATAGGCACGAAAAACGTTCTCGTAAAGCAATACAGCTTGGGGCTTTCTGATTGCATCTCCAAATTCAGTTCGTTAAAAATTGGCAACACAAAATTCAGAAATTCTAAATAAAATTCAGTGGTTGGCTCGATGCACATTATTAGAACAGGTTCGGCGGAACGTAATCGGTCGTTCAAAACACCTTCTTGAAAATATAACTTTAATGCCGGTAGTTGTTCCAACAGTCTTTTTACTACTTGCATCAAAGAAAGCCATCTTGTTTGACACGGTTTTAATAATTTGTGTGGCTTTACGTTCACAAAAGCTTGGAATTCTTGAAAGGCCGCAATACGTTTCGGACTGTTTTGTATAAATGTATACACATCGCGAGTCCTCAATATTGCGTGGAAGCTCCTTACAAGCATATGAGGCACAAAGATGAAAGGAGTGGCAAATGCACTTCATAAGAAATAAATCAGGAATACCGTCTAATAGCAATTTTGACAGAGAATGGTGTTGACCAAACATTGAATTCGTCCCATCTGCTGCAAAGCCAATCATGTTTTCTTTAAATGGAATGTTTTTTTCTTCGAAAAATAATACTAAGTCAATGTGCAAATCAGAGGCAGTGCTGCTGGAGAATTTTAAGAGGCCTAAAAAATTATCTTTAACTTTAAAGTTGATTGCAGTTCTTGCAAATGTTTTGTGGTAGACCTGTCGGTGCTCTCGTCAACGATTAACGAGAATTTGTTGTTTTTTAAACGGTTAATTATATGATCTTCTGCCACTTGTCCAGTAGCATGTGTTATAATATCATGAGCTTTACCACGTCCGAATTGTAATTTTGCAGCTATTTTTGAGTCCTTGTCGATACTTTGAATTAAATCTTGTAAATCGGTGGCCAAGGAAAATGGCAAATTATGCTTTGCCAAAAATGAAGACATTTTTATTTCGGCGCTCTTTATGTTGTTTTTAAAAGTAGTTAAAGCTGTGTCAGGCAACATAGATAAAATTGTTGGTTGATGGACGCCTTGAAATTAATGTATTAAAAATATTTATATATATCCATTAAAAATATGTGTAACGTTTGTTGAATAAACACTGGGCTTAGTTCCTCCTGCACAAGGACAAGTTGTTAAAAACACATAAAAACATAAATTAAGATACAGACATAACAAACTCGAAGACAACAGAAACAAATGAATAAACAAAATACATACTTCTCTCGTTGTTCTTATGTTTTGTACAATTTACGTGATTATCTAGAACTCTTGTACCTGCACCACATTTTAAGTCTATTTTACAAATTTTGCAAAAGAAAAAATTGCTACCTTTGACGCTTCTTTTCAGCCAGCCGCAATATTTTTTGTCGTGCTCCCAACTATCCGAATATTTCATGTCATAATGGCGTTTCCGTTTCTTTGTGGAAGTGGTGGATTGCTCCTTATCGCTTTCACTGCTTATGGAAGAGTAGTTTTCCATTTGAGATCAATATAAAAACAACCAAACTTTAGGAACTTTTTATCGCGACAAAAATTTACATGTGCTGCACAGCTGAGAATAATGAATATCGTTGCCAGCCTGTTCTTTATGGCAACATTAGGCAACATCTTGACTAAAGCCTGCTGCTAGCACACTGTTAGTGTTGGTAAATTGCAAATTACTCGTTTACTTTTAAATTAAACATTTAAATTCTTGTTTATATCTAAAAAAATTTGCTAAAATTTTTTTTTTGTACAATTTAAAAAAAAAACGTAGATTTGGGAGCTCTATACGTAGATACGTAGATCGGGGCTGAAAATACGTAGATCTACGTAAAAATACGTAGATTTTGCAGCACTGTACATAGCCCCATACAAATGTCATAAGAGTGAGCGAGATGGCATGTGTTTCGCGCCATTTACAATTAGTGCTGCAAGTGATCTTTTTTACTAAATCTTGAAAAATAACAGCTGGTCAGAGCTTCGGTTCTTCTGGAAAGTTCTAATCGTACAAATACTTATAAAAAGGTAGAGTACAAACGTTAAAATCACATGTGCAAGGGCATATGTTTTCATCATCTGTTATTTTTGCATGACATTTGTTACTGAGAGTTCATTTTGCATTTTAAGTGGTATCGTGTGAGTAAATAATTATTTAACATGGAAATAGTGTCAATTGCATCAAATGTTTTAACGCGTCAAACCGCAGAAAGATTAAAAAAGTTGATTTGATTGGATTTACTTCGCATCAAATAATTGGCGCAAAACTCCCATCAAACAGTCAGGTGCTCCAAGTCTTATTCTACAACATGAGCTTTGTGAAGCTCTCAGCAAAGGAAAGTTTTAGACTAACAATCAATGCAGTGATAGTATTTTGGCAACAAGCCCGTATCCCTAATAAAGCTGTAGCCAAATTAATGAATTTATATGAAGATTGGAATCATATTAAAAAAAACAATTCCCGAGAAAAGATCTGAATCTCAGAAAAAAAATGTCCACACATTTGTGGAATGTCTGGACGACTTATTTGACATTGCAAGTGTAGATGCACTAGAAAAAATTACGATTGAGGAAAAAAAGCAGTTTCTACTAATGCAACGATAGAAAGGACTTCCTAGTTGTATGGTTGGTGTTGATATGACATTATATTTATTTATTTATTTATTGTGCATATGCACGGGAAAAAAGATCTTAAGAGCGGCAAGAAAAACAAGCTACACGGAAAAGAAAACACAAAGATGAAACATCAGCCCAAAAAGGTAAAATAATTATTTAAGTAAAAAAATCATTCATTGCTTAATATTCTTCAGGCATTCCTCAATTCATGGATAGCAGTGATGACAATGATATCAGTCAGCCAATTGCTATACCCGTTTTGGATAAACAAAAAATACGTTTAGAATCAAAATTGGATGCAAAACGAGGTTGCAAAAGCTTTATAACATCTCGAGTAGTGGCAGCTTTAGACAATGCCAAAGTATCTGATGGAATGGCATAAGGAAATCGTGCAGAGGAATTTGTCATCAATCGTTGAACTATTCAACGTATCCGTCAGGAAAACCGTATAAAACAATCTACAGAAATTTCTACTGAATTTAGGGACAAAGTAATAGAGTGGTTTACAAAATTTTTCGGTCATTTTAAACCAATAATCTTTTCATAACTTATAGATGGATAAAACTGGTGGCCTGGTAGTGCATTTTGACGGAAAGTTTATGACAGATTTTAGTCGGTTCTAGTAAAGTTGAACGCATAGCAGTTCTAGTTAACTACAATGGTACTTCAAAGTTCCTAGGTGCACCAAAAGTGGAGTCTTCAACTGGCAAAAATAAGCTGAGGCAGTTTTTGACAGTCTAGTCAAATGGAATGTAGTTGACCAAGTCAATATAGCGGACGTTGACGATACTATGCGCAGTACGATCAAGTTGCCCCTACGACACCAGGACAAAGCCTGGGTGCCTGCACCGAGGGGTACAGCAGTATAACGCACGGCACGAATCGCGTGCACAAATACACAATAGAAAAAACAGACAAACAAATAAATAAAAAATACTATAGCTATCTATTAACTAAATGGGATAGGATAGAAGTTTTAATCATATTAAAAGAAAGCTCTGAGCCAATTACAGGGAATAGAAGGTTGTAATCAGAGCAGAGGACCCTAAAAGGTTCATGCAGGGCATAGTTAGAAGAACAAAGACTAAGGGATAAAGGTATCAAAGGATGTCTACTCCGCCTACTTGGTACCGACAGATTTACCTGAGCTAATAACTCAGGCGAGTCGATATCACCAATTAGGAGCTTGTGCATAAAAATAACACCAAGCATAATTCTACGGTTAGTTAGGGAAGGAAGGTTAATCAAGAGAAGTCTACTAGAATACGAAGGCAAATTGACATTTCGATCCCAGCTTAAGCCACGAAGAGCAAATAGCAAGAACTGCTTTTGAACGGATTCAAGTCTAATCTGGTGCGACTCATATTGAGGTGACCAAATGCAAGATCCATACTCTAAAATAGGACGGACAAGCGAAGTAAAAAGAACTTTAGTTGTATAAGGCTCATCAAATTCTTTTGACCATCTTTTAATGAAACCCAGGACACTCATGGCCTTTGCGACCGTGGTGGAAATATGGGTGTTAAAATTTAACTTATGGTCCAAAAGTACGCCCAAATCATTCATATTACTTAGACGTTCCAAAGGACTATTATTTAGAAAATAAGTGACCAGTTGAGGAGAGTTACGAAAAAAGTCATTACCTTACATTTAATAGTGTTAAGATTTAGTAGATTAAACTGGCACCAGGATTGAAAGTTTTTAAGATCAGCTTGTAGCCGACTAAATGAATCTGTATCTTTATAAGTAAGACAAAGCTTGACATCATCAGTGTACATAAGCACATGCGAATGAATAATGACTGATGGAAGATCGTTAATAAATAAAGTGAAAGCAGGTGGCCAAGATAAGTACCTTGAGGTACCCCAGATGTCACAGAAATGAAATCGGAAAAAGAAGACTTAAAAAGTACCTTCTGTTCTATATTTGTTAAATATTCTCAAACCCAATGTCGTTCAGTTTAGAAAGTAATAGGGTATGATTAACGGAATCAAAGGCTTTGCTGAATCAGTGTATTAGACATCAGTTTGTTTACCATTTTTGAACCCCTTGATAATTATTGATGTAAATTCTAAAAGGTTAGTGGTTGTAGATCACAAACCCATGTTGGGATGGCGAAATAATAGAGCTGCAAAAATGTTGCAATTGAGAAGTTATAATTTTCTCAAAAGCTTTCCTTTATAGTTAGAGGCTTCGGACTTTTTGCCATTTTTATGCAGAGGTATGATATACGACTCCTTCCAAATAGATGGAAAAGAGGAAGATTCGATAGACAATAGAAACAATTTTAAAAAGGGTTTGCATAATGCGTTTGCACAGAACCTGAGTACATATCCAGCAAGACCATCTGGCCCCGGAGAATAAACAGGTTTAACTAATTTAAGTTCGCTAAGAATAGAACTTTCATCAAACACTCGATTGAAAATGCAATTAGCCTTTTTTAAATGATAAGGATACGGACTTGCTCGATATTCCGTTGAGGAATAAGTTCTTTGAAAAAACTCGCAAACATATCGGCAATTGCCTGATCAGTGCTCGCTTTTATATTTTGAAAAAAGATGGGTGCACGGAGGTCTTACGTTTAGAATTGACAAAATTATAAAATTGTTTAGGGTCAGAAGAAAACTGAAGCTTACACCGCTGAAGATAATTCTTATAGCATTGTGTATTAAGCATCATGAATTTTGGACGAGCGACTGTATACAGAGCATAATCTGATGAACGACGTGTTTTTGAAACTTCTTATAATATCGTGTCTTCACATTTTTCAAATTGGATAACTCACGAGAGAACCAAGGAGGTTTGTTAAGCCACTCCAGCCTACCAAGAGGCACACAAATATCAAAAAAAGAATTCAGAGTATCATAGCAAAAACGAACAGCTGAGTTTATATCTCCACAATTGTACAGATAAGACCAGTCGGTAGTAGTAATGTTTTCATTAAGGGTGACAAAGTCAGTCTTACGAAAGCACCTAGTTAGAGGTAACTCATTTGAACCAAGTAATGGTGAAAGCAAGGGCAGATCAATTTTTAAATTTAATGTAGGATGAAATTTGTCTTCTGGAAGAACAAATGGTTCGATCCTAGAAACCTCACAATAAGAGGTATCCAATACAAAAATAAGATCTAACGATTTTCCATTAGAATTTAAGACAGGATTGACTTGGGATAAAGATAAGCCTAGAAGGCCGTCAATAAAGTCATGTGACAAAGAGGGCAGCAACATGGAAGATTCATCTGTTAGTGACCATACTAAAGCGGGTAAATTAAAATCACCTACAACTACGAGCATGTCTTGACTGGGAACTAAAGAGGAGACAAACTGAATTGCCTCTAAATGATTTAAATATACCACCATGTCTGACAATGGTGGAATATAGGAACAAGTAATAAAAGCATTAAAAGATATAAAATTTACTTTAACACCGACAAACTCAATCTCCTGGGTACTAGAAAATTGAATCATTTCAGATGATAAAGCAGCATCAACAGCTATTAGAACGCCACCACCTATGCGAGAAATCCGGTCACGTCTGAATATAGAAAAGTTTGTGGTAACCCAGGTTAAGGGACGAAACTAGTTTTTCGACACACCAGCAGATGCTGATGTGGCAGAAATAGTATTAGTTGTTGTTATTGGCAAGCGAATCGGTTGTCGATTTTTCTTTTTACAGTATATTCCTTAACTATTATATGTTTCCGCCAAAAATCTTATCGACATATAGTGTCGAAGATATTGGCAGAAACACTAATTTTAAAGGACGAAATGTCCCGAGAATAAGAAAACTTTAAACTTCTCCACCGCAATATTCGAGACGTTAACTTTCTTCCGAATGTAGGCTATTACATCATCAGATGTGACAACAGGGTCTAGCCTAGAAACAAATATATGTTTCTTTGGTGGTATGCCAACGAGCGGCTGCGGTCCCGAAGCGTCGGCCGTAGCAGTAACGTTGGACAAGTCACCCACTGCAGCAGTCAACTTGTTTACGGGGCCCTCAATACTTTTAGAACTATCGGCAATTTCCATTGGAATGGGTAATTGCCCGGACACATCGGACACTACAATAGGCATCGTTTTTAAGAGATCATTCCCAGGTGATACCGGTAATTCCTTACTAATAGCATTCACAACCGGGCTCTTAAACGATATCAACTGCTGTACATTAGGAGTGGACGGTGCATGAGACCGGTCGGGGACGATAAGAGACGCTGGCGGATCTACAGATACTGAAACACCCCAAGGACTGGTCCTTTTACGTTTCGGAGACTCATTCATAAGCGATAAACTCCTGAACTGAGTCTCCACCGCAGTAAACTCCGCTTGGAGTTTATTAAAACCTGCCCTTAAAGTGTCAAAACTATCTCTAGTCCGCCTCACGAATAGGGGCATCTCGTTCTCGACCTCCCGGCAAGCATCACATCCATATTTTAAGCCACCGCCTTTAGCAATAGACTCGCTGATTCTGCCTGTGTCACCTGCACACTTAACGTGAACCGCATTGTCACACAGCCAACAAAGAATATAATCATGAGAGTCAACCGGATTAGTGGCCACTATGCAATTACTTTTTGAGCAGACAACCATTTTATCAAAAACTAATTAATTTAATTAAAAAAGGAAATACAAAAAAATTAAAAATTCTAAAGGTTTAAAATCTGTGTATAAG
This sequence comes from Drosophila equinoxialis, assembly GCA_018150345.1. NCBI lineage: Eukaryota > Metazoa > Arthropoda > Insecta > Diptera > Drosophilidae > Drosophila > Drosophila equinoxialis. Next base: position 1,084,969 of record JAECWI010000323.1, on the reverse strand, counting down.
AATATACTGACCAGTTCTGACACAAGGGTTAATGTGCAGAGTAAGCCTTCACAACTAAAGAATAGGAAAGAGCGGAAAAGCGCTTCAAATTGAACACATGCAATAACAATTTGTACGCAAAGACACAAAAGCAAAAGAGATTAGCTAGACAACAACACCGCTAATGCAAGTAATTATTGTAAGTTTAATTTATGTATATTAAAACAAAAAACACAAAAACGACCGAAGCAAATGAAAATATAATTCAATTATTAAAATTTTAATTGAACCGATGGTGAGTTTAAAAGCTAAAAAAAGTTATTAATCACGAGAAACAAATAAAATTTGATAAGCGCAAAAAAAACACGTCCGACCTCTGCAACGAGTGAAAAGAGTTCGTTCGTTGTAATTGACTTCAGGAAACTTAATTCAAAAATTATTGATGACAAATACCCTATACCGAATATAGTAGCTATTCCCTCAAACCTTGGGAAAGCCAAATATTTTACGAACCTTGATTTGAAATCGGGGTTTTTACCAAATTCTTCTTGCAGAAAAAAGACAGGGAAAAAACTGAATTTTCTGCCGACTTACCTTTGGTTTGAAAAACGTGCCTGGAGTTTTCCAACGAGCAATTGACGATGTACTTAGAGAACAGATCGGAAAGTCATGCTATGTTTACGTACGAAAATATGCAAAATCATGTCGATCACATTGCCTGGGTACTAGATAAATTGTATAACGCTAATATGAGGGTATCACGGGAAAAATCTCACTTTTTTAAGGAAAAATTTAAGTATCTTGGATTTGTGGTTTCCCGTGGCGGCATAACAACTAACCCTAGCAAAGTCGAAGCGGTTACCAAATTTCAACAGCCTACCAACCTGTTTCAAGATAGTTCATTCCTTGGCTTAGCAAACTACTACAGATGCTTTATAAAAATTTTTGCATCTATAGCCAAACAATTGACAGACATACTAAAAGGGAATAATGGTAAAACAAGACGACAATCGAAAAAATTCCAGTTAACCTAGATGAGAAACAGATAGCAACCTTCGAGAAATTAAAGAATATCTTAATCTCTGAGGATGTAATGCTTCTATACTCTGATTACCAAAAGCCATTTGATTTTTTTATTGTCTGGACGTTGACGCGTACAAGTACGCGTTGCGAAGTACGTTCAAGTGGCCCATACGAAACCAGGACATAGCCTGTTTCGCGCGAGCCCAAACAGAGCGCTGTCCACCTCCCGCCCGACCGACCGTGGGGCGCAGCCGTATATCGGACGGCACGATCGCGTGGACAAATACAAATATAACGGACAAACAATTAAAAATATGATTAATTACAGCTAATTACGAGCTAAATGAGCTAAAATAGAGGTTTTTAAAAGAGAAAAGAGGCTTCTGATCTGATTACGGGATACAGAAGATTGTAATCAGAACATAGGACTCGAAAAGGTTCATGCAAAGAATAGTTAGAACTACAATGTTTTAAGGATAGAGGAATAAAATTTCTAGTAGGTCTACGGGGTACAGATAGGTTTAACTGGTTCAATAGCTCAGGAGAGTCTATTTCACCAATTAAAAGTTTATGAATAAAGATAGCACCAAGCATTACTCTACGATTAAGTAATGAAGGAAGATTGATTAAAAGAAGCCTACTGGAGTATGATGGCAAATTCACATTGCGATCCCAATTTAGACCGCGAAGAGCAAATAGCTAAAATTGCTTTTGAACAGATTCAATTTTACTTTGGTGCGTCTCATATTGAGGTGACCATATGCAAGATCCGTACTCTAAGATAGGACGGATTAATGAAGTATACAGAAGTTTGGTTGTGTACGGATCGTCAAACTCTTTTGACCATCGTTTCACAAACCCAAGAACATTCATAGTTTTACTAACTGTAGAAAATTGATGATTAAAGGTTAATTTATGGTCCATAAGAACACCTAAGTCATTGATAATATCTAACCTCTCTAAGGCAGTGTCGTTAAGATAATAAGTTGCTAAGTATGGAGTGCATCTATAAAAAGACATAACTTTACATTTAGAGCCGTTAAGGTTTAATAGGTTGGTTTCACACCAACTCTGAAGATCATTAAGATCCGATTGAAGTAGGCAAGAAGACGATATGTCTTTCAAACTGAGGTAAAGCTTAACATCATCCGTGTACATAAGCACCCGACAATGTGACACTACCAATGGAAGATCATTGATAAAAAGAGTGAATAGCAATGGACCCAAATGACTACCCTGAGGTACTCCAGAAGTCACTTGGATGGTCTTAGAAAATGAAGACTTAAAGAGGACCTTTTGTGTACGCTTAGAAAGGTATTGAAGAATCCAATCGAGCAAAAGGCTGGGGATGCCAAGTGCATTTAACTTATATAAAAGCAGAGTGTGATTAACAGAGTCAAAGGCCTTGCTGAAGTCAGTATAAATGGCATACGTTTGCACGGCAGTCTTAAACCCTTTGATTGAGTAAGATGTAGATTCTAATAAACATATCCGCGATTGCCTGATCATTGTCAGCTTTATTGTTTTTAAAAGACAAGATGTCTTACGTTTTCCATTGACGAATTTATAAAATTGCTTAGGATCGCGAGAAAACCTAAATTTACATCTCTGAAGATAATCCTATAGCATTGTGAATTCAGCACCATAAAATTTGATCGAGCAACTACGTATAGGGAAAAATCAGATGCTTTACCGGATTTTTTAAATCTTTTATAGCATCTCGATTTTACGTTCTTCAAGTTACATAACTCACGTGAGAACCAAGGAGGTTTATTAGACCATCCTTGAGTCACACGCGGGACACAAACATCAAAGAACGACTCAAGAGTTTTATAGAAGACAGAAATGGCAGAGTCCATATCCGTGCAAGTATACAGATATGTCCAATCATTAGTTAACAAGAGTTTTTTAAGTTTAGTAAAGTTTGTCTTGCGAAAACATCGGATTGGAGGCATCGAGTTATTATGTCGAGACATAACCCCAAAAGGAAGGTCAATGGTTACATCCAGAGTTGGATGAAAGTTGTCTTCAGGGATAACTAAGGGATCAGTCCTGGAAATATCGCAGTTGGAAGAATCCAACACAAATACCAGATCTAGTGATCTGTTCCGACTATTCCGGACAGGATTTATTTGAGTTAGGGATAACTCAAACAGACCATCTATGAAACAATGTGACGAGGAGGGCAACAGTAATAAAGAATCATATGAGAGGGTCCAGGCAATCTCAGGTAAATTAAAATCTCCCAGAACAACGAGCAAGTCGTTGTCAGAGATATATGAGGAAACAAGTTGAATAGCTTCCAAATGGTGAATGTATACTGCCAAGTCGGACTGTGGTGGAATATACGAACAAGTAATATAGGCAGAAAAAGAATTAAGAGAAATTTTAACACAAACAAATTCAATCTCCTGATTGGAAGACTGTACAATTTCAGACGAGAACGCCGAATCAACAGCGATCAAAACACCACCACCATTACGGATAGTCCGATCATGTCTATATATTAAATATTTTGAGGGGAAAATTGAAGCATCGGCAATATCAGGCTTCAGCCAAGTCTCAGTAAAGGCAAGAATATGAAAGTCAAAAGCTAAACTATCTACATAGAGTCTAGAGAGTTTAGACTTTAGTCCCCGCACGTTCTGATAGGCCAGAGTTAGGGACGAAATTAGTTTTTTGACTCGCCAACAGGTGCAGACGAGCCGGAAGGAACGTTATTCACAGAGGCAGGTAGCAGGCTAATCGGAGGCCGATTCTTCTTTTTTTGTTGTATACTCTTTTACAACAAGGTGTTCCGGCCAAAAATCTTTATGACATATTTGGCCAAAAAGATCTGGGGAGACACTTATTTTAAAGGACGAAATGTCCCGAGTATATGAAAAACGGAACTTTTCCACAGCAATGTTTGGTGCTTGAACTTTGCCCTGGATGTAGGCTATGACTTCTTCAGAAGTAGTATTGGGATCAAGCCGCGAAATAAAAATTTGCTTTTTGGGTGGAACTACAACAAGGGAACTAGAAGTGCCAGGCACAGCAGTAGCAGCAACAGCAGATGCAGCAGCAGCTGAAGCAGCCAACACTTTACTAGCTCCTCTTGTAACTACTTTATTGGCAATATTCCTGGAAACGGATGTTTGCCCGGACGGTTCGGAAACTACAACCGATATCGTGTTAGTAGGTGGGATACTGTCTCCAGGGGAAATGGGAAGAGACTCCACACCTTCCAAAGCCGGACTCCTAAACGATATCAGCTGCTGTATATTTGGTGACATAGGGTCATTGTCGGAAGCCGGAACTGGTAGAGAACGATATGCCGACGGACTGAGGGACGCGCCCTGAAACCTGGCCCTCTTTCGGGTCGGAGATTCAATCAAAAGTTTAGAACTTCTGAATTGAACCTCCATCGCCAAAAGCTCTTCTTGGAGCTTATGAACGCCAGCTGACAGGGTTTTAAACGCATCCCCAGTCCGTTTCATAAAACTACGCATCTCGAGCTCCAAGCCACGACACGAATCACAGCCCCATTTAAGGCCGCCACCCTGTGCAATACTATCCCGCACCTTGACTGTATAACCAGCACATTTAAAGTGCATTACATTGTCACACAGCCAACAGTAAAGAAAGTCTTCACTGGTCTTGCTGGGATTATTGCAATTATATTTGCAACAGACAGACATTATTAAATAATTGATTTATCACAAACAAATTATAAATCAATATGTAAATAAAAAGGGAAAAATGTATATATGTTAAGAGAGGTGTATACAAACCAATGCAAAAGCTAACTGCAATATGCAAATTAGAAAGAGAAAACAAGAAAAAAAAAGAGAATATTTTTTTGTATTACAACACACAACAACAAAAACTTGTCACAAGCGCGAAGTTAACGGCCGCGAGCGCGATCAAAAGAGAAAGCAGAAGAATAGAGAGCACCAACACCACACAAACAAAAACAAACTATGAACTGTAAATTGAGAGCGCGGGTGGGAGCAAAAAAATAGAACGAAATCAGAAACTAAGCAGCGCAACAACAAAATTATATTTGCGTTTGTTAAAGTTTTGATATTGATATAAGTAAATGTTAATAAATTTAATCAAACTTCGCGATGAGTATAGCGTTTATTAAAAATTGGTAAAGGCAATGAATTTAAATTGAATATTATAAATTAACTTCACGAAAGAACGAAAGACAGTAATTAAGCGAGAGCGCAAAAAAAAACACGACCGACTTCGATGAGTGACAATTTTTTTTTTTTTTTTTTTTTTTTTTTTTTTTTTTTTTTTTTTTTTTGTTTTTTTTTTTTTTTTTATAATTAAATTCTTTATCTTTTTTTTTCTTTTTTTTTTTTTTTTTTTTTTTTTTTATTATTTTTTTTTTTTATTAATTAATTTTTTTTTTTTTTTTTTAATAAAATATTATTTATAAAATTATTTTTTTTTATATTTTTTTTTTTTTTTATTTTTTTTATAAAAAAATAATATAATAAATAATAAAAAAAATATTGAAGTCAATAAAAATTTTTTTTTTTTCCCCTTTTTTTTTTTAAAAAAAAATATTTTAATTTTCCCTTTCCTTCAAATTTTTTTTTGTAAAAAAAAAAGTTTTTTAGTTGGTTTTAAAAAAAAAGAAAAAAAAAAATTATAGTCGCAAAACACGGCAGAGCACATAGGGCAGCGCAGGAGAAAATAAATCAAATTCTCCAAGACTATTTTTTCCAAAAATGACTCGTCTAGGAAATGAATTAGTTGCAAATTGTTAGACTTGCAACAAAGGGAACTTTGATCGACACCCACAGAAACAGTACATTGGCGAGACGCTAGTCCCTAACCAAGTAGGAGAAATTCTCCACATTGCCATTTTTTCCACAGATAAAAAATGTTTCTTAACCTGTATAGATAAATTTTCTAAATTTGCCATTGTTCAACCCATAACTTCCAGAACGATAATAGATATCGAGCCCCCATCTTACAGCTCATGAATTTCTACCCCAATACTAAAATTATCTACTGCGATAACGAACCGTCAATAAACTCAGGAAAAATAAACTCTGTTTTAAAAAACTGCTTTAATGTTGATATTGTAAATTCTCCACCACTACTTAGTACTTCAAATAAACAGGTAGAAAGCTTTCACAGTACTCTTGCAGAAATTGCCAACCGGATTAGTGGCCACTATGGAATTATTTTTTGAGCAGACAACCATTTTATCAAAAATTAATTAATTTAATTAAAAAAGGAAATAAAAAAAAAATAAAAATTCTAAAGGTTTAAAATCTGTGTATAAGAATATACTGACCAGTTCTGACACAAGGGTTAATGTGCAGAGTAAGCCTTCACAACTAAAGAAAAGAAATTACAAAAATACACAAAAACAAAAACACTTATCACGGAGTCGCGGGTAGGCAAAAGACGAGAGCGCAAATCAAACAAGAATAGGAAAGAGCGGGAGAGCGCGTCAAATTGAACACATGCAATAACAATTTGTACGCAAGAGCGCGAGAGTTAGTTAAAACGGTAACGACACAAAAGCAAAAAGAGATAAACAAAACAACAACATCGCTAACGCAAGTATTGCTGTAAGTTTTGATTTTATTTAAATTTAAACAAATACACAAAAGCGACAGCAAGAATTCGCGAAATGAAAATAAAATTCGGATGCTGGAAATATATGTAAGCCGATAATGAATTTATGTACAAGTTATAGAAAAGAAGTTAATCGCGAGAAAAAAATAAAAGTTGATAAGCGCAAAAAAAACAAGTCCGTTCTCTGCAACGAGTGAAAGTTTTTTTTCAATTTATTAATAGCATATTGCATAAATTTTAGTAGGTGAAATATTTACCTATCACGATGGTCCCAATATGCGTAGACCTGCGACACCGACGCGTTAGCCATAAGTATTCTACCGGTGCAGGTATAAGGAAGAAGAAGAGCTCATGAGTTACCAGTAGTGGTTCCACGTCACCCCCACCTAAACCCCCCTCGGTCAGTGGCCTAACAAAAAATTAATGCCATTCGACCCAGAAGAGATCGATCATAACATTGCAACGCTTTGCTATTGCAGCAAAACCAACGGATGTGGTCTACACAATTGTTTACACGACATCCCACATATGCCGCGACGGCAAGATGCCGACTCAACAATTTTAGTAAATACCTTTACATATGTATGTATATGCAGCATACATATGCAAAGGTTTCATATGTTTTGAGAATTGAATAAGACGGCACTTAGAATTTGGCACCATCAGAGAGAAGACGTACTTTATTTAAAACTATCTTAAAATGAAACATACCAACTATACTCTCAAAGAACACAGGGAGTTAACTGGCGCAGCTGAAGAAGGAGGAACAAAGGAACGCAACCACAATAAGAAAAACCAAGGATCGCAACCTGTTGATAATAACAACCATGTACATGTACGGGTGAGAACCCAGTGGCAAAGTTAAAAAGTGAAAATTGGTTGTGCTTCATAAAAAGTAAAAATGTCTGAAAAAATATAATTAACAAATAAAAAAAGCAAGGAAAAGTTAAAACAAATTTCATATATATAAATACAAAATATTAATTTATACCATGCAGACATCAAGTGCTGATCACTGTCATGTGTATTAAATTAAAAGTTTAATCCAATTGTACTAGGACGCAGACATCAAGTGCTGATCACTGCTAGTATACAAATGGGAAAAGAAGAACAAAAGTTAAAATAAATTTCAAAAATATGTAGGATCGCGGTATGGTAGAGATGACTTCGAGTGAGAATCGGTATCGGTACAATATCGATCAGCAACGATATACGATGCATGAGGAGTAGAGAGTCAGCAAGTTAGTCGAAAAGAGTCAGTCCGAAGAGCAGAGTCAGTGGATTAGTCTAAGTGTGAGCAGTGTATTCGAAAGATAAAGAGAAATAATGTGAAGTAATTAATATTTTATTTATTTATTTAAACTATGATTAGTAGGTAATTGTAAATTACCTCTTAATCTATGTACTAGCTATAACTGCTATGGTCTTAAGCTAGTTGTAAAATATGACTACTATACAGTTCTTTATATTTAATACTTATTTACATTTCTTTTGTTAACCTATATTTACATGAGTTTGGGTAATATTTTACAATAAGTGGTATAGGTTTATTTCTTTAAAGAATTGAGAGATAACGACGATATTGGGGTTACTTAGGGATAGGGAATCAATAGGGTTGGGGTGTAGGAATTTTTTTCCGCGGCTCATTATACTCCTTGCATTCTGTGAGTATGTGGAGAATGGTAAATTTTTTGTTGCAATGTATACATTGTGGGGGGTTGTTTTTTGTTTGTTTTGCTCAACTATATATGGGACACTGTAAGCTATCTTTGTGGCTCTGCCCACTGTTTCATTGCCCTGAATGCCAGTGTGACCTGGTACCCATATCAAAATTATTTTGGGGTATTGGTGAGTTACTACGTCACGTATATGAGAGATGTACGGATTTTGGTTGTTGACCTGGGTTACTGTCTGTATTGCTGACAGTGAGTCTGATGAAAATTGCAAAATGCTGTTTTTCTCTTAGTGCATATTTACAAGCAACCAGTATAGCTGCTGCTTCCGCTGTGTAATTCGATGTGTGAGGTGGAAGCAAAGCCGTTTTAACTTTGTCTGACTCAGTTGTGATGCTGTATGAGACTCCTTGAATTGATTTTGATCCATCCGTGTAAATAAATTTATACCTATCATATCTCTCTTTGAGGCTAAGGAGCATTTTGCGATATATTATGGGGGGTGTAGATGACTTAGTCGTATAGTGAAAAGAGAGATTAACTGACTCTTTACTGAGAGACCATGGGTGTTTTAATAATTTTATTGGGGTAAACAATAGATCATTGTGTTTGCAGAAGTTCAAGGTGTTATGCAGAATCGATGGTATTCTGGGTGTTTTTTTTCGATTTTATTATTTTGTTTAACACTTCTTGGAGAGGTGTGTTTGATGCGAGCATTAGAGTTTTGTACAGTTTTGCTGTTGCTAGCGAAAATCTCGACTTGATTGGCATAAGGTCGGCTTCATAAAGAAGATTATTAATTGGGGTAGACCGAAGGGCTCCGAAAGATTTCATCAATGCATCATGGTAGATGGATTTGAGTTTTATTTTGTAGGAAGGGGGGCAATTGCCGTACAAAGGTAATCAAAAGTCTATTTTTGACATGATCAAAGCTTTATTTGCATTTATTAGTAATCTAATGTCACAACTATTTTTTTGGTTAGCTAACCATTTTATTATGTTAAGTCTTTGTGCAATTTGGACTGTTAAGTTGTCTATGTGTTGTTTCCATCTGTATCTCTTTGTTATAACCAGACCGAGGATTTTTATTACTTGCGTTGAGGTTGTAAGATTGGGAGCTTAATTGAAAATTCCATTTCTTTTTCCTGCAAATGTGCATGTGTTTGCATTTACTTACAGATAGTTTTGCTCCCGAGTATTTACACCAGTTTAAAATATCTGTGAAAAGGGGATTTATGTTTACCATTATAGCGTTTTTTTTAAATTTTTTTTAATTATTGTGAAGTCGTCGGCGTATGCAACGAAGTCAAATCCTTTGTGTACTGAGATGGTGCGAAACAGCTTGTTGTAAGCTATGAGAAAAAGAATTACGGATAAAGGTGATCCCTGCGGTATGCCATTTTCAAGCGGTTTACTTTCCGAAAATTGATTTGAGTTTTGATGTATCTATTTGTCAGAAAATTTTTGACGTAGTTTAATATTTTAGGTCCTATTTTCCAATTAATTAACTCATCAATGATTGTATGGATTTCTATTTTGTCATAGGCCTTTTCGAAGTCGAGGCTCATGACTGAGAGATGGTTTCTTGTGGATAGGGCGGAAGTAGTCTGGTAGTCTAAGAGGGTTATACATTCCGACACTGACATGCCCTTTCGAAAGCCTAATTGCCGACTATCCAGAAGCTTACTATTGGTAGCAAGCCACCATAGTCGGTTTGCTACAATTTTGTCCAAAACTTAAGCCATGCAAGGGTTTAGTGAAATGGGGCGGTATGAGTTTATTGCAGTTTTTGGAGTATTTGGTTTATGGATAGGGACTACTACGCTGTTTTTGAAGTTTTGTGGGATATGAGAATTACGAATCATGTTATACAGTTTTATTACCCGGTCTGAGACCTCGCTGGACAAGCTTTTTAGCATAGGGTAAGAGATTCGGTCGAGCCCTGGGCTCTTACCTTTAAGGCTATTTAATGCTGACCTGAATTCGATGAGTTGAATCTCAGATTCAATGCTAAGCGCTTCGTGGGGAGGTTCGTAGGAGGGGGTAATTGTTTTAGATCGATTTTTGTGATTCCTAAACGAGGCGCTGAATTTGTGGTCGGAGGGTTCTCTAGACCAGTGATTCACAAACAACTGTGCTATGTCAGTCTTATTAATGACATTTATTGTTGGGTCATTTGGTGAGGTTATACAGTGAATTCCGTTTCTCAATTTTCTGCCACAGAAAGTGTTGATATGTAACCAAATTTTTAAAGGGGTTGATGTTGGGTTAATTTCGGAAGTGAATTTTTGTAGTGAAAGCCTTTTTGATTGTTTTAACTCTCTTCTAACGAGTGCTTTAGCCTTTTTAGCTTAGCCTTTTTTTGCACTTTGCCTAATTATTTTGACTAAACTCGCTGTTTCTTTGTTTACTTCATTGCTATTTGTGAAAGAGTTCAGTTTGGGTAGCAAAATTTAGCCAATCCGCCACATCAAGTCTAAATTTAGGACGTCTATCTTGGTGTTCATAGTTTGTACTGCCAAAAATAGTTATGTAGATGGGGAAGTGGTCGCTCCCATGGAGATCTGTGTCTGCTTTCCACTTAAGATGTGGTAGCAGATTCGGGGTCGTCAGAGTGAGATCTACATGTGTCATCGTATGGTGCGTAGAGTAATGAGTGTGCCGTCGTTTAGGGTAATGAAGTTTTTTTTTTTTTTAACGTTTAATTTATTTGTTGAATCTACTCTTAAATTAGAGCCTAACAACAAGTTTGAGATATTTTTCTTAATCTAGTACTTATGATATATCCAGGGGATATTGCAGGCGGCCCTAATCATTTATTATTGGGTTGGTCTGTCATTTCTTTTAAGACGAGTTCTATTATTAGTTCGCGTAAGGGAATTGGCAAGAACATTAGGGTGTACATCCAGTTTCGCAGAATACTTTAGTTGTTGACTACCTATTTCATATTTTACGTTAGGTATATTTAGATCATTTTGAATGTTGTCGTTCCGTATGTACCACGGAGCCCCAGTGATTGATCTTAAAATCTTCGACTGCGCCCTTTGTATAATGTCGATATTGCTGGTACTTGCATTTCCCCATAGTACGGCGCCGTAAGTCCAGATGGGTTTCAGTACGGAGTTGTATAGGAGGACTTTATACTCCAGACGTAGAGGGGACCGAGCATTGATGATCCAATGTAAGCTACTCGCTTTCAGTTTAAGCTGTAACTTTTTTTGCCTCGATGTGCTTGCGCCAAGTTAGTCTTCTGTCTAGGTGGATACCAAGGTAAGTGACATCCGCGGCTTGAGGAATTGGTACGTCGTTAAGCATTATAGCTGGACAGTTTCTTTTGTTAAGCGTAAATGTAACATGTTTGTATTTTTGCTCGTTGACCCGGATACGCCAGGTTGCTAGCCATTCCTCTACCACCTTGAGGTGTTCCTCTAATTTTGCAGAGGCTTGTATTGGGCATTTGGATCTGCTGAGGATTGCCGTGTCATCGGCAAAAGTGGACGTTGTAAGTCCTAAACTCGTTGGTAAGTCTGCAGTGTACAGCAGGTAGAGCAATGGGCCGAGTACACTGCCTTGCGGTACACCAGCTTTGATTTCAAAGTCAGCCGAGACGGAGCCATTACATCTTACGGCGAATTTTCTATTGTAAAGGTAAGATTCCATGAGTTTGTGGGTGTATTGTGGGAGTTTCTGCCGGATTTTGAACATTAGACCCTCCAGCCAAACTCTGTCGAAAGCCTGGGCAACGTCGAGAAAGACAGCCGTACAGTATTCTTTTAGTTCGAATGCTGTTCGTATTTCGGATGTTATACGATTGACTTGTTCAATTGTCCCATGTTTTTCGCGGAAGCCGAACTGGTGTGAAGGGATTGTGTTCTCCGACGCCAGAAATGAGTTTAGACGAATCTGCAGGACCTTTTCAAAAAGCTTCGAAAGACATGGCAGCAAACTAATTGGCCTATAGGATGATGGTTGGGTTTTGTCCTTTCCCACTTTAGGAATCATGATGATGATGGACCTTTTCCATGCTCTTGGGAAGTAGCCAATTCTTATTATAGCGTTGAACATTTTGCAGATGTATTGTATGGCGATGGTAGGGAGTTCTAGGATCATTTTTGGTGTGATTAGGTCATGGCCAGGGGCTTTGTTCGGCTTCATGTGGTTTTTAATAACTGCAGTGATCTCATCCGATTGGAGTGCCGAGTACTCACTATCCGTTAATGTGCTTGAAGGGGGAAGTACAAATGAGTTTGATGTTGGATTTGGCTGGAAAACCAGTTTAAGGTGTGTGGCAAATACGGATGCCCTCTCTTCGTCACTGCGGGCCCATCCACCGGTAGGACCCCTTATTGGTGAAACTGTCTCTGTAGGAGCGCTTAAAGTTGGGTGGGCTTTCCACAGAGGATGTTTAGTGCTGGATGGACTGAGCTTTTCTATGTATTTCCTTTGAGCCCAGATTTCCTCTTGTCTTAACTCCTTGGAGAGGTTGCGGCTGGCATGCCTTAGGCGAAGTTTTGCTGCTGGTGATCGAGTAACCTGCCATTCTCTTCTTAGACGTCGTTTTTCCGTTACTAATTGTTCTATCCGGTTCGTAGGCCTGGCAGCAGGTTTAGCGTAAGTAGAGGCATGTGGAGTAGATACTCTTGCTGCAGCTCCCATCATCGACTCAAGTGTAGAGACGCACATGTCAATGTCCTCTGCAGCATCCAGTTTCGGCGAACAGTCAATGTGGGCACTCATGTACATTTTAAATTTAAGCCAATTTGTTTTGTTGTTTGTAAGTATATATGGGCGATCAAGTACTTGAGGTCTTGTTAACAGTGTGAATAGCACTGGAGAGTGATCGGAGGTTAAATCTAGCAGTGTTTCCGCAGTGATCCGATTACGCGGAATCCTCTTGGTTACTGCGAAATCAATCAAGTCAGGCACTTTTTGTGGATCTGTGGGCCAATAAGTAGGCCTACCCGGTGAGACGCAATCCATCTTATTGAGGGGGTTGACTATTGTGTTGTACAACTGCTTGCCTTTAGGATTTACCAGGCGAGATCCCCAGTGCGTATGTTTGGCGTTATAGTCCCCTGCTGCAATGAAGCGTTCTCCGAGTGTGTTAAAGAAACCGGTGAATTCCTTTTCAGAGATTGAGAAGCGTGGTGGGCAGTACAGGGCAGCCAACGTAGTGTTGCCGCAGCTGGTTTAGACGGTTATAGCAGTTGCTTGAAGGTGCTGTGTTTCGAATCTGTTGAGAAACGAGTGTTTTATACGGTTTTTGATTAGGATACCAGTCCCGCCATGAGCTTTTCCGTCTGGATGGTTTGTTGCGTAGAAGGCATATTTTGGTATTTGAAAATTATTTTTTGATGTTAAATGTGTTTCAGATATCAGCATGACGTCGATTTCACTTGAGTCTAGGAATAGTTGCAGTTCATTTTTGTGCTTGGAGACGCCGTTAGCATTCCAAAGACATAGACTTAGGGAAGCCATTATTTATTCTCGATAAGCTTCTGGATAAGCAGGTTTTGATTCCGCATCAGTTCCTGCATACAGTTTTGCATGAACGTCATAAAAGCAGTCATGTTTTGATTAAGTGAGATCAATAGGGCCTCTATACCACTTGGAGTTTGCTGGCCAAGTTCTGGTGCGCTAGGTTGCGGATTCTGTAGATGGTGGAGTGACGGGGTCTCTTTCGCGGGCTCCGTCTGTCCAGTTCGGAGTACACTAGCGAAGGATACACTAGGATTGGTTGTAGAAGGCATGTTAGATGATCTAACAGCCTTGGCGAAGAATACCTCCGGTGTAGTTTTGGAGGCGTTGAAGGTGATTTTTGGTCCAGCTGGGGGTTTACGCCCGTTTAGGTGCGATTTAAGATCCTTGAAGACAGGACATCCCCTGTAGTTGGCTGTGTGGTTCCCTCCACAGTTACTGCATAGTCTTAGTGCGACGTTGTTTCTGTCCTTGGGGCAAATGCCATCTTTATGATGTTCGCCGCAGCCAACACACACTGACCTAAGATTGCAATTGTTAGCGGTGTGGTTGTATTCCTGGCAGTTTTTACACTGAGGTGGTTGGTATCTCTTATGGGGCTCCTCTACGGTGATTCTTCTGTGCAATAGGAGCTGAAGGTTGTAGATTGGATGCACTTCATTTGGCTTCGTCCGCTTTGCATCTGGTTGGAGCTCGATTTTAAAGAGCGGCTGTGCGACTTTATTCCTGTTGATGATGTTGACAACGGACTTAACCGCAAACCCTTTTCCGGCCAATGCGTCTGCTATTTCTTGGGGTGGGACCGATGGCTCGATCCCCTTTAACACAACCTGGAGCCCTTTACTGCTTTTTAGTTGGTAGGTATAGAAGTTGATGTTAGCATTACGGAGGTACTTTTCGATGATGCGGAAGTTGTCCTCAGTTTGGGTTTGACATTTAATTTCTTTTATGTTACCCCTGTTGAGAGGGGTTACAACAAAGTTATTTGCCCCTACTGTTTCTACTAGCTTCGAAATCAGGACGCTGCAGTTGGCTCCACGGATGTATAAGGGGGGTGGTCTAGCCGATTTAACTTTATCTACAGCGCCGGCTTGATCGTCTTGCTGATCGGCAAGAATTTTAAAACGATTCCCGCTAAGAAGTGCTACTCGTTCATTAGGTTTGGTTATTTTTGGCGTATTGCCACTTTTTTTCTTTTGCGGGCTTAGCTTCCGCTTAGTTATTTTAATATATCTATCCATTCCAGTTTGGACAGAAGGCGTTGGGTTTATTGTCGTGGCTGACTCTGGGCGACTTGTCGTTGACGGCTTGAGGCAGGTCAATACTTCGGTAGACGTTGCAGTAGTTGCTGTCAACGAGCTGACGGTGCTGGTCGGTGCAATCGGTGACCCAGTTATCGATATTGATGGAGAAGCACAACTCTCTCTCCACGGTAAATTGCTGTTGATTGCTGAGTGGCTTGCACTTTCGGTGTTATTGCTTACGGTAGCATTTAGTGGGGTCGGCGACACCACCGAAAAGTACGCGTTGTTGCGTTGGACCGAGAGACGACGCTCACGTTGTTGTTGTACAAGTAGTTCTTGTAGCTGTTGCTGGTGGGGATCGAGAGAGCTTGGGCCCGAATTGGTGGACATGGCTTTTCCAGGCTTTCCTGTTGCAACTTAGTATTTATTGCTATTAGAACTAATAGCAATATGATTGTAAATAGGCGTCTCTGCGGTGACTGAGAGCCCTACACAATTTTTGCAAACGCGGTCTTTTTTTTTTTTTTTACACTAAATTTTGCGGAGTGCATTAAAAAACACGTCTGCACGCGGCGGCGGTTGAATTGAATCCCGATAATGAAGTTTGACTGGGAAATAAATTTGAACACAATATGCCCTTTAACATTGTTTTTTGGTGATCCACAGCTTTGGTGCCAGCTATTGAAGTCTCCGCATATTATGGTACTAATACTCGGGCTACCAAACATATTTTCTAAATTGTGTTTGTTTAATTGTTTATTTGGAGTGATGTATGTGTTTATAATTTGGATTTTATATTTAAAATGAAGGATTATTCCAACGGAATCGAAATCAATTTTTGTCATATTGAAGAGATTTGTGGATTAGCATAGCTACTCCTCCGTGTGAATTCTTTGATGAATTTTTGTGAATTATTGTGAAGTTAAGTGGGATAGGGATATTGGGTTGGGAGCGGATGTGGGTTTCTTGAAGGCAGATAATTTTTCGGCTAACCGCTTTTATCATTATTTGTAGTTGGTCGTAGTTATTAACGTAGCCATTGCAATTCCATTGAATTATTATTATCATTACTTATAACTCTAAATATGTTATTTATAAAAATTTGACGAATTTGTTAGTTGGTTAGTTTTATTTTTAAGTTGACTTTCTAGTTTGTCAAATTTGTCTTTAGCTTTTAGGGGTTTGGTAAAAGGATTAGGTTTTGAATGACTTCTCAGCTTACGATCTGATTCCGGTATCGATTTTCTTGGATGGTCATTTCTCAATGTTGGGTCTACTTCCATGTCTTCTTGGGTGCCTTGTGTTGTTCCGGTAATGGGTGTTGGGTCGCTTTTCATTATGTCATCACAGGACAAGATTTGTCTAACGGGCAATGGTTGAATTCGTCATTTATGTCATATTTGCAGTTGATGCAAAATTTAGGCTTGGTACATACTTCTCCTTCTTTGTGCATGTCTGTGGAGCATATTTGGCAATGTTGTTTTTCTTTATTGCATTTAAAAGGTAGTGGAATGTAAGGTCGAACCTTAACCGTTTCGTATCCAATCATCATTGTAGTTGGAAGTTTTGTCGTCTGAAATGTTAAAATGACAAGTCCGGTTTCAACCAGTTCACCGTTTTCCATTTTTTTTTTATTTTTTGTACAATTGTATCAATTGAACTACTTCAAAGGTCAATCTTTTGCCGGACATTTTAAAAATCTGATTATTACGGTAATTAGATGCTTACTCAGCGAATTTTCACAATCAAATCAAAGGGAATGCAAAAGAAGAACCGCGTGTTAAAGTTCTAAAAGCATAGTTAACGGTAAATCACCGTTAATTCTACGAATAAAAGCAAAACAGATGAACAAAACGAAATGTGTAAAGAGTTTCTTGACAGTGTCAAGATTGAGTAAAGTTCTTTTTTGTTGTTTTTCTTTTGTTTGCGTTAATGATTTTGTTTTTTTTCTTCTTAAATTTAACAAAAATTGAATAATCTACTGATTACAATTGAAAATAAATCGTTAATTTAAATAAAAAGCTGTTTTTTTCGTATCTAAAGTTAAAAAATTCGTTTTTTTTTTCAGAGTGTAAAGTGTTTCTTGACAGACTGTATGCTATTTTCTGTGTACTTCTAATATTTCCTTTTCATCAACGTTCCGCAGGTCATTGAAGTAGATGACGCCGCTTGAAGAGTTCAACGACTTATGTTCGCTTGCGCACACTGGAAAGTCGTGAAACTGTGTTATTTTAATTAGTCGCTGCGCTTGAGTTGTGCCTTTTGTCTTGACCAAAAGATTTCCATCTCGGGTTTTGGTACATGATTCCACTTCTCCATTGCACGCGTTATCTATAACTTTTTTAATTATGAAAGGTGACACTTTTTCGAAGCTGTTGTTATCTATTCTTCTTATTACAACAAATTTCGGTTCTGTGTTGTTGGATTTGTTCCACGGTGTTGGGAAGGTTATGTCGGGCGGTCGCGACATTGTCGTTGTTGTTGGGCTGGCGCCCGCTTAGTTCGACTTCGTGAACTACTGTTTTGTTTTTGTGTAATTGTTTTTGCTGAGCGTTTTACTTGTGCACTTGTTTCTTTGTACTTGCAAGGTTGTTGCTTTTGTAAATGTTACCACTGGAGGTGTCGATTGATAGCACGTCTTTACTCCGTGAAGTTTCGACTGAGACTGAAGTAATTAATAATTTTATCAATAAGCTAATAAACTAACAAAATACAATAAAGCTGATAAAATTAAAGCCCAGTGTGTGCAAATCGAATCTCTTCATCTCGGGGACTCGGTAAGGAAACTTCATCTAGGAAAAAGTTGAAAGTCCACAACTTGCGGGCTCGTCCGAGAACGTTAGACGGTAGGACTATCCATCAAACATCAAATTGTTGCAGTCTGAAATCCGTTACTATATACATCAGTCATCAAATTGCTGAACAAAAAGAAAACGTTAAATCCATGGGAAAAAATATGAAATTCAACCAATTCTTGGAATAAGTCGCACACAAGTAAGCATGAGACAGCAACAGAGATTTTGACAAACGAAAAAAAAGAGCACACCGAGCGTCCACTGAAAATTTTTGGCGCCATGTCGTAAGAACAAAAAAATAAACAAAATCCACAAGAGCGACAGAGACGGCAACACGGCAACAAACCAGGTAGAAAACGACATGATCGTGAGAATCTGAAAAAGGCAGCAACAAGACGAAACACGAGGCACTGAGTGTGTGAACGGGACGAAAGAGCAACATTCACATCGACGGCGGCATCAACCCCAAAAGTGTGTGTGATGCGACGATCGAGTACAGAGGCGTACGCGGTGATTTTGGCTTACGAGAGAGACTGCAACAGAGTCGAGATACAAGAGCAAGTATTAACTAGACGTCTGCATGAATGGCAAAAAAATCACATTCAAATGTACAAAGTCAAAATGTACAAAACGAAATGAGAATGAGTGAGTGACTGAAGTCGTGTTTCACTCGACTGCTGAAAAATATACCCGAAAAGAAACGAAGTGAGTGAGTGAGCAGCAGAAGTAATGAAATGTTGTATATTGAATACATTCGAATATTGACAGCTGTTTTCTGCTGTGTGTATTATCTGTTAAAAGAAAGAGGAAAAAATAAAGAAAATATAGAAATGTATTTTTTGTTGTGAATTATTTAATTTATATATTTATTACATATTATTTATATTTGAGAAATAATTTATAGACGGTCACAACTACACATTTTGTTAGTAAAACTGAAAGTGAGTACACAAAGTATTCTGCGAACTACTTGAGTAGTTTGAATGTTCTCGAAGTTTTCATTTCATTTTGCTCTCCTTTCGTTATACTCTGTTTTTCGAGACGAAACACAACATGTTCCCCTAGCGAAACAGTACTATACACATTCGTCTCATTCTGTCTTTTTCACTCACTCATATTCTACTCAATTCGAATGTACTCAATGTGGCTTTGTTTTGAATGCATTCATGCAGACGTCTAGTATTAACTGAGCAAGAAACGGCCATAACCGAAGAGTAAAATATTTTTATAACATTACAGATTGATATCAATTAACTTACCCACTAATGTTAGCTTAAGATACATATTCAAAATTTGTTATATAATTTGTTTGAATTTAAATTATGCCTCACGAGGAAATCTTGCAACTCACGGTAGCAGAGCTTAAAGAAAAGTTGAAAGAAAATAACTTGAGTATTAAGGGAAACAAGGCAGAGTTACAAGGAAAACTAATATCTTTTTTCGAGTCAGGAGTTGAAGAAGCATCCTTCTACGAGGACTCACTAGAGCGCAGTAAACGATCAACAAGAGGTACAGAGTATAATGGCGTTTACACTAAGAGATATCCAAGATTCGTTAACTGTTTTCGATGGCAGACAGCAGCAAGTTGTCGACAATTGGCTTGCAGATTTTGAGAACTTTGCAGAGACAGTCAAATGTTTCAGCAAATATTAAATACACATGTTCATACTTAATAATATAATGGATGACCTTTATTTCAAATTTTTTTCTACAAAAGAATGTCTATTTTCCGACTTGTTTTCGCCATTTCGTTCAAAATATCCGCTGGAGTGACTTCAATTTTAGAGTGGATGTTGAGCAAAGCTAGTCCGTTTAACCTCTCTTGATCCATTGTACTTCTTAGGTACGTTTTCAGCCTCCTTAGTGAAGAAAAAGAGCGTTCGCTCGGAGCAACAGATGAACCGTGGGGTAAAAAGACGCGCAACAATGATTCAATGCATCAATGAACGTGTTTTGTCGCTCATCTTTTGGGATTTCCGAACATCGCCTGAAAAAAGTTTTGCTATATTTTATCTTATGGCGTAGTACAAAAATTAATTTGTAACCACATTTTTACTTGATTTACTGAATTATTTTTCCATCGAAAGGTGAGGAAACAAAAATGAAATAAATGAACATGAAAATAATGCGAACAAATATATCATTCAACAATAATTGTGCTACCAGAAATCATAAAAGTCAATTACCTTTGCCACATTTTCATTTCAGCTTCAAATTCTTCGGTCGAAGAGTGTGTATTCGGCCATTGATTTTCAAAACATTCTACACTTGACTTGATCTTATCGAAGTCCAGTTGATCACATTTTGATGGCAATATCGTTTGAATTTTTGAAAGAAGATCACGGTGCTTCGTAAATATTGACTCCAATTCTTTACAATAATGATCCAAAAATGGGATAAAAACTGATTTTCGATAGTATTGTTCTGGATTACCAGTATGGTTATCTCTGTTTGCCTGGCGTCCAACAACCCGGGAAACACTTAACGAACCTCCTACTTTTTTAGTAGTTTCTTTTGCTTCTGCGAATGCGAATGCTTTTGCAAATGTGGCGTTTGCATTTCTCCTCATATCTTGAACTTCGCTCAACAAGTTATCTGCATATCTTACACAAATGCTCAAATCGCAATCTTTTTTTTGTAAACTTAAACTGAGATTTTTCGATAAGTGAAAGATAGGTTTCAAAACTGTGAGAGCAATTATGAACTGAGGTTTTAGTATAGGTTTGAGAAGTGCATTGGGTTGAACTCCGTCAACTTTTGTCATAGTTTCATCTAGTTCTTCAAGTGCCAGACAAACATATTCATACACATCTTGAAACAATTGTAAAGAATCAAGGTGCTCCACCCATCGAGTTTCACAAAATTTGAGCAATCGAGTACGCTTTGCATTAGGAGCATCATTCTTGATAAAAGTCTGCAAAATGATACCAGCTTTACTTGATTGGCGAAAAAAATTAACTATTGCTTTGATTGTCCCAATACAATTTCTGATTGATGGAACGTCGCATGCATGGGAGACGACCAAATTTAAACTGATTCGCACAATGGAGGTAAATGGCTTGTGGATAAGATTTTTGAACTTCAACAGCGCAACCCTTGACTATTCCACTCATCGCGCGCGCTCCGGTATAACCTTGTTAATGAAAGAGACAATAGAAAAAACGTTACAGAAAAATTACATTTAGCACACAAGGAAATTTATTATGGAATTCCATAAAAAAGAAAGGCACAGCAATTTTTCAGTACTAATTTTTTAATTCACCTTGCCCAACCATTAAAGAAGACTCAACTTTCAACTCTTTCAGAGTTGTTAGAAGTGCATTGCTGAGCCCTTTCCCGGTTGCATCTTTCACAGGTGTGAAACACAAAAAATCTTCCTGAAGTCGATATCCCTCTTTTGAATTTTCGGTATATCGCATACAGATTGAAAATTGTTCAATTCCGCTGACGTCAATGGTTTCATCAGCGATAACTACGAAACATTTTGACTTGTTAACGCGCTCGACAAGTTTTTCTGTAATCGTTTTTCCAGCAGCATTTATTATTTCGTTTTGAATAGATGGACTTGTATATGTAGCTTTGGCAGAAGCAGTGTCCAAATGTTGACGTAAATCTGTATCACCACTTTCCAATTGAATGCTTTGAAATTTCCCTCACTTTCTTTTGCAACTTCCGTGGATATTGGACCGGATTCACGATGACCTCTTAGTGCGATCCCTTGTCTGCCACATAGAAGTACAGCCCGGATGATTGAAGTCAATTTCCGTCTATTGTCGATTCGCATTTTCATTCGACTCAAATCGATTTCACTCAAAATATCGTCTTTTTTGTTCTCAAAAACCGATTTGAAATTCTCTGCATCGATGAAAGCATTTTTGTGGTACTCTTTTTCTTGATGATCTCGGAAAATTTCAAGGGCTTTCTTCCAGTTCCTGAACGGTGCCCCACAAAAGTTTTCACAATTTGATGACTCCCCTTGCCAACTGATCCGACTGCAAATAAAACACAATATTTGCAGTAAACTCCATCTTCTTCAGCCGAGTAAGACAACCATTGAAAGGATCGCAACCAAGACAACTGAAATTTTAAATTTCGATTGCTTGATGTTGGAAACTTAAAAGTTTTATCTGGGACCCATACATCAACAAGAAGTTCATACTTTTTTTGTCGTTTTTTCCAGCAGTAAGTAACAATGTGTTTCGGGGAAACCTGCAAACATTTTTTTATTTGTAAAATTTCTATCTGGATCCGAAATTTCTATTTGTCACTTTCAATTACAATGTTATTGATATGGAAAAGTGCAAAACAATTTGCTTTTCCCAGCTGCATTGGGAAAACTACGATTCTTATTGCTAGTAATTGTAACTTCGTGTATTACAAGTAGGAGCATTTTGAATCGAATAAAGGTACAATTGACTGCAGCAGCATAAGTAGTGAAGATGCTGTATCGGGAGCCTCTGCTTGCTGCTTATCAGTTTGTTTAGAAGTTTCCTAAATGAAATGTAATATATTTTTATAACCGTAAGTTTGAGGAAATCCAAAACATGATGTTTCACTTGATATTCCAACTTGTAGTATTCGATATGACAATTTTTACTTACCTCCTGATTTTCTAACCTAGGTCTTTTAACGAAAAATTGACGAATGTCCATTCTTGTGTATGTGATCTTTTAATAATATACGCGCCTGGTCAGTAGCGAAGACGGTCTTACTGACTAGATTAGTCTAAAGTCAGCTTTAGAGAGAGAATTTTCAGAGACGTTGTCCGCAAAACAAGTACATAAGCTACTCGAGAATAGAAAGAAAAAACAGAGTGAGAGTTTGATCGAATATTTTTATGAAATGAAGAGTTTGACGAAAAAGAGTACATTAGATGAAGAAAGTGTTATAGAGTATATAATAGAGGGTATACCAGGTTCGAACCCGAACAAGACTGTGTTGTATCAAGCCAAGAATTTTAGAAAATTACGAGAAAACATGAAAATGTTTGAAAAAATCTCTACTGAGAAAGAGTCAAAGTGGTCTAAAGTTTCTAAAGAATCAGTGTAGAACGCAGGGCGCAGAGCTTAAGGAGACTAGTCGATATGCCCAGCAACTTACTCAGAAATTGGGTAACCGTGTTTTTAAAAATATTCAAGTTGGCAAAGAGGTTATATCAGCATTTTTCGATACAGGTAGTGAAGTCTCAACTATAATTGAAAGTGCGGACAAACGATTTTACCCAGATCCCTTGAGTTCAGATGTGAAAGAGTTATTAGCAATAGGAAGTAAGAGAATGTACACTAAAGGATCTTTAAAAATAGATACGACTTTAGATGGAGTTCCTATTAAGATGTGTTTCGATGTAGTGAGAGATAGAGATATATTATATGATGGTGTAATCGGGAATGATGTATTCGAGGTTGTAAATGCTACTATGGGAAAAAGAGGATTAGTGTTTCACAGGAATGATCTTGCAGCGGAGGAAAATCAAGCGATAAATTCACAAAATTTACCCTCAGTACAAAGGCACATTGGAGTTAAGAAGACTATTGATCTAGTGGAGAAAGAGTTTTATATCCTTAGTTTGCCGAGCAAAGAAGAAAGTGTGGTGAGGTCCTGTAGAGAATGTGTGAGTAAGACGAAGGAGAACCTGGACAAGACGCGAAAGGAAAACTAGAAACCGTTTAATAAAGGTCGAAAATCTGCAGGTGAAGATGAGGTTGAGGAGCTGGTGGCTGTCAAGCGGACGCAGTTTGGATCGGGCCCTAAGCTTAAGGAAAATAATTTAGGATCTTATCGGGTTGTTCAGAAAATGAGGCATGGTCGCTATGCGGTTGAGAAAGTAGGAGATGGAGAAGGTCCGAAATGTACTACCAACGTGGCAGAATATATGAAAAAAACTCTGTCCATCATTCGGGGCGAATGTGGAGGTCGGATGGCCAAAGGATCGCGGTATGGTAGAGATGACTTCGAGTGAGAATCGGTATTGATAGAATATCGATAAGCAACGATATACGATGCATGAGGAGTAGAGAGACAGCAAGGCAGTCGGGACAAGTCAGTCCGAAGAGCAGAGTCGGTGGAATAGTCGTAGTGTGAGCAGTGCATTCGAAAGATAAAGAGAAATAATGTGAAGTAATTAATAATTGTATCAATAAGCTAATAAACTAACAAAATACAATAAAGCTGATAAAATTAAAACCCAGTGTGTGCAAATCGAATCTCTTCAACTCGGGGACTCGGTAAGGAAACTTCATCCAGGAAAAAGTTGTAAGTGCACATATATAAACACAACATATTTATTTATGCCATGCAGACATCAATGGAAAATAAATACATGGCGAGTATACTCGCCCCAATGTGCAAGCTAAGAACCAAGCAACTGGCGTCAACAGTAAACGTACAAACAAATTTGTTTATACCTATGTATATTCATTGCTTAACTTGAAAATTCCAGCAATGTATTACTCGCCGATAGAGTTTATAGCGTACTAACGAACAAAAAAAAATAAATAAATAGAAAAATAAAACAGAAATAAAAGCAAAGAAGAAGGAATAGGAAAAATAATATTCCTCAACAATTAAGCATCAAAATTATTTTATTGCATAATCTCTATTGTAAAGAAAAACCCCTTTAATTCATATTACCATTGCCACTTGGGTCCACATAAAACACACATATAATAAACATTTTATAATTTCACATACATATGTCTTACAGACGTCAACAGTTGTAAAGTCGTCTACCGTATTAAAAGAACAACAAAGAAAAGAATAAAAGAGAATACTTAAACAAAAAATGAAGTAAGTAAGTCGTCTCGGCAACTTAGGTATACGATACACCAGTAAAAAAAATATTTCAAATATATAAGAACAAGTGAATTTAGGTTTTTTTTTTTAAGAATTCTGTTCTCATGCTTTTTACAAGCATATACTAGTATCTCGCTCACTCAAGCATACAAGCACCCTAGCGCCCCCAACAGCCAACGGCCAACTCCGGCGTTTTGGAAAACCGGTTATATGCAACACTTGGCTAATTTTAGTCCGATTTTGAAAATTGGTATTTTTCTGGGTATAAGATCAAATATCAAATTCAAGTGTGCCAAATTTGATTGCACAAGATAGAGAATTACGTAAGATAATCGAGTTATGTCAAATTACGGGAGCGGAAAGGGGCTTGGCAAAATCTTTATACATACAAAATGTTCGCATTTACTAAGCAAATAAACATACCAAATATGGTGTTTCTAGCTACAATAGTTTTTGAGAGAAACGTTTTTGTTTGAATTGCGGAGGCGGAAAGGGGCGTGGCAAAAATTTGAAATAAGCTTGATCACTCTACATACTACATAATCCTACATACCAAACTTGGCAGCTCTATCTCTTATAGTCTCCGAAATCTACGCGATCATACGGACGGACGGACGGATGGACAGACAGACATGGCTAGATCGACTCGTCTGTTGATCCTGATCAAGAATATATATACTTTATGGGGTCGGAAAAGCTTTCTTCTGCCTGTTACATACATTTTGGCGACTTTAATATACTATTTCACCCTATTAATTAATAACCTTCGTCTTCTTAAACGTTCATAATAAATATTAGTTAAACAAAATAACCCAGATGAACACAATCCACGACCAATTATATAAGAACCTCTTAATCCTCAATATCTCATTACTAATAATCCTGCTAATACAATACCTATATGAGCTACTGGAGAATAAGTAAGTAATGCCATCAAATCTGTTTGACGCAAACAAACAAATTTAACTAAAACTCCTTCAATCAATCTAATTCTAATTTAAATAAATCCATAATTTAAATTTTTAAACTGCAAAATAGATAATACCCCCCAAAAGTGCGAATCCTCCTAACTGTAATATAATTCCAGCTAAAATTATTGACCCAGAAACAGGAGCTTTAAAAAAGCAATTATCAATAATTTATAAAATTATTTATTAATAAATAAATAAATGTGGGGTTTTATTTAACGATATAATTATAGTCTAGGGGGTTTACATGAAAATACGACTTTGTAGAGATTACACTATGTGAAATGACAATCGACGTTTGGCTCGGCTCGACTTTGGCGTCCGTCTATGACGCTTCGACTTTTCGCGCCCGACTTTGGCGCTCGACTTTAAGTGTCCGACTTTGACACACGACTTATAGCACCCGTCTCTGGTACTCGACTTGACCTTGCATCCGACTATGACGCAAGACCTCAAAACACGTCCGTCTTGTTTGACGCGCAAAAACCATCTCTCTCGTCGTCATCTCTCATTCGTTTGTCATCCCTCTTGATCGTCTTTTCTTACACGCTCACGTTCTCTCTTGATCGTCGTCTCGTCTCTCGTGTACAGTGGGATTGATACACTTCGCAAATGCACATCCCATATTCGGCCATTCTGATTACGCATTCGACCCGAATGCTGGGTTATCTTCTTCATCGTCTCGGTTTGGGCTCCAGGGCTTCATGTACTCTGCACATGTGGACGTCACTTTAGGCCCTTCGCACTTGCCTACTTTTTCGACATCGTATGCGTTGTTGTGCTTCACCTTCTTAACTTGGTAGGGTCCAAAATATTTTGGTTTTAGTTTGAGACCACTGCCAAATTGCGTCCTCTTAATTGCGACCAGGTCGCCAACACTATAAGATCGAGCTTGCTTACGACGTAGGTTGTAGTACTTCTTGTTTTCGTCTTGGATCTTGGAGATGTGTGCCTTCGCCTTGGCACGGAGCTCCCTTCGTCTGTAAATATTGCCTTCGTCTCTTGGTTGATAAGATCTCTCAGTTTATAATCATCGTTGGTCCTCATCTTTACACCAGTTAGTAACTCAAATGGAGAAGTGCCAATACTTCTGGTGTACGTCGAATTGATAGCCTGCTGAACTTTGCTAACATGTCGATACCACTTCGTCGGATCATCAACGCTCAACTTCGACATAAACAGGAATGATGATCGCATTTAAACGTTCGACTTGGCCGTTTACTCTCGGAAGTGCTGTAGTCGTCTTAACGTGTTTGATACCCTCGTTGTCGCAGTACTTCAGAAAATCTTGGGATGTAAAGGCGGAACCCCGATCTGAGATAATAAACGTAGGGTTGCCAAAAATCGTGCTTTGAATCGTCAGCTCCGTAATAACTTCATTGCTAGTCGTCGATTTGGTTGGTGCCTGACCAATAATCTGCTTCTGCATCGCGTTTGGGACAACAATTAAATCAACGTCATTGACTAATTTGTACAGGATATCGGCTTTCAGAAAATAATCATCATGAGTTTTCGAATTGTCTTTCAGAACTTCTATGATGGCTCTTATTTTCTCATCTTGTGACTGTGCCTTCTTTATGCCAACGCTGATTCCATAGTCGTTAATTTGCATAATTGGATATCTGCTGAGGGCGTCGACATGTCTCATACGAGTACCTGAACGGTGTAAAACGTCAAAATCGTATTCTTGAAGAAAAAGTACCCAGCGAGCTACCCTGGTACAAAGGCTCTTCTTCTCCAGCGTCTTTGTAAATGCGTCGCAATCCGTGATGAGCTTAAAATGCATGCCCACAAGATAAACTCTAAACTTTTCTAACGCTGTTATGACTGCGAGAATCTCTAATTCGTAGCTGCTATATTTTCGCTGTGCGTCTGTGGTTTTTCGACTCATGTAGTATACGGGATGGAGTTCACCGTCGTCTGGACATCTTTGTAGTAAAACTGCTCCAAAGCCTTCAATGGACGCATCAGTATGGACTTCAGATTCGTACGACTGGTTGTAGATACTTAAGACTGGATTTTCTGTTAGTAACTTCTTCAAGATGTGAACTGCATTTTCTTCTTCAGGGCCACAGACAAATTTTGGTGCATTCTTGGTCAATTCGGTCAGAGGCTTGGCTATACACGCATAGTTTGGAATAAACTTTCTAAAATAACCCGTCAAACCTAAGAAACTTTGAACTTGCTTTACGGTTTTAGGCATTTTAAACTTTGCAACAGCCTCAATTTTATCTGGTGATGGATATATCTTCTTATTCTCGACAATGTGCCCCAAAAATTGTATTCTTTTCTTTAAAAAATGGCACTTCTTCAGGTTTAACTCTAAACCATACTCTTCACAGGTTACGATTACCTCTTTTAGATTCTTAACAGCTTCCTCTTCATCTCTGGCCAAGATGATAACATCGTCAACGTATGGCAGCGCAATGCCTCTCTTGGAAAAATGCCGAAATATTGCATTTACATGTCTTTGGAATACTCCAGGTGATTTAGTAAATCCAAACGGAACCCTCTTGAATTGGTACTGACCACAGTGGGTCACAAACGACGTATACTTTCGACTAGATTCTGCAACTGCCACATGAAAGAATCCGTTCTTCAAATCAATCGTACTAAAAATCGTAGCGTCTTGCAAACGATCCAACTGATCCTCGATGAGCGGCAATGGATAATGGTCACGCACACATACCTTGTTTATTTTACGAAAATCGACACATAGCCGGTAGGAATCGTCATGCTTCTTCACAAGTACCACCGGACTTGTGTATTCGGACGTTGACTCTTCAATTATGCCTTCAGCCAACCATTCTTCGACTTTCTCGTTCACGAATTCTGCTTCTTTAAATGCAAGTCTACGGGGTCGCGCAAATATCGGACTATCATCGTTTAAAATTATTCGCATTTTTACATTGGTTGTCTTTTTTGCTACCGGTTGATAATTAGATATCAAATCGAATACCTCTTTTTTAGCACTTGTACTTGCACATTCGTCTATATTAAGTTCATCTTCATTATTCGCGACATCAATTTTTAGAATTTTTATTTCATCACTTTCTTTTTCGAACTTTTCTACTCTTACACCATTTCGACTAAATATAATGTCAGCTTGCAAACATAATTCCTCGCCTATGATCATTTCGACATCTAACAATCTAATCGGAACTACATGAAAATCTAACACGAACGATTGGTCGTCAATCAAAATGGAATTCACAAAGTGTCCAATTGGTTTTATCTTATTTGATTCTCCGCCACCAAATCCTATTAGAAACCCGTCAAAGCTACTCAACTCGGGTTGTTTCAATCGTTTATACAAATCTTCGCGAATGATACAAAATTTACTTCCGGTGTCGAACAATGCTTTACACTCAATATTATCAATTTTAATAACTTTACAGGTTATTTCTTCTTTCGACTTAAAACTTCTTGTGTTTGGTTCAAATTTACCGTTCATTTCTTTTTTATTACAATTTTTAGCTATATGACCAAATTCATTACATTTGTAGCACTTTCTACCTTTCTCTCTATCATCACAATCTTTTGAGTAATGTCCCTTAGCTCCACAGTTGTAACACACAACATCGTCTTTATTATTAGTTTTCATCATTTTGTTTTGCACTCTTGCACTGTTCTCATCGTTTTTGTATTTACCATTGCCTTTCTTACTTTCTTTTTCACTCATTATTTTATAGTGCTTTAATTTCTCTTTAAAATCAATCAAATTTTTCGCACCATATAAAATCGACTTATTCTCACTTTTTTCATCAATGCCGTCAATTAAATATTCTATTAATGAATCGTCTTTAATTTGTCCACGTGAAGCTACATCTTTCATTCTGTAAAAATACTCATAAAGACAAACAGTTTCGCGATACCCTTTAACGCCTTCTTCGCGAACAGAAACTTCTGGAAATCGTTCCAACACATCAACGTTGCTTGCTCATTGAATTCGTTAATCCAAACTTCTACTGCAATAGTGTTAGTGCCGTCAAAAAT
Organism: Drosophila equinoxialis; assembly: GCA_018150345.1. Lineage (NCBI taxonomy): Eukaryota > Metazoa > Arthropoda > Insecta > Diptera > Drosophilidae > Drosophila > Drosophila equinoxialis. Next base: position 1,055,435 of record JAECWI010000323.1, on the reverse strand, counting down.
ACGAATGTTCTCTTCCACGTCGCCAAAACTAATGGCAAAACGCGGCGTCATCATTCTATCTCTCTCTTCGTTTATTCTTCTGTACTCATCGTTGTTGTTCTCGCTTGCTCTCTCGTGCGGTATGTTCCTCAAATTATTCTCTGTTGCTACGTTCCTCTCTGTAGCTACAGAATCATGATCTGTCTCGTCGTCTATTTCATCATCTACTTCGTCGTCTAATTCGTCTTCGTCTTGTGATGCCAACAAATTGTTCAGCTTCAAATTCGTGAAAATATGCAATGCAAGGTCGTCGACACTGTACTTGATTCCCAATACATTGCAAATCGAAACCAGATCACCGTTCGTCAAATTTCGTCGTACATATTCCGCTTTTTCTTTGTATTTTGCGTTCGCTTCATCGTAATCGAAACCAGAAAATTCTCGAATTCTTTTGCGGTTGTTTCTATCTCCCTCGCTCTCATAGATAAATTTATGCAATGCTCTGATATTGTCTACTGTACCCGTTTTCAGAGTACCACTTATTAAATCATTTAGACACGACATAGTTAATGTTTTAATTTCACCACTAACAGAGCAGGACCGACTTAATACAACACGATTGTTAAAGAAAAAAAATTCACTTTTTTTTTTTTTTCTCTCTTCTCCCGCAAGAACGCACAAAAAATGTATGTGGGGTGTTCTCTTGTATCCCGCACTCTTTCTATCACGACAAAATATGTGGGGAAAACTCTTTGTAACCGGATGAGCGCCACTCTTACTCGAATCTATCCCGGTTGAGCCCCCAAAATATGTGGGGTTTCGCGCCCGACTTTGGCACTCGACTTTAAGTGCCCGACTTTGACACATGACTTATAGCACCCGTCTCTGGTACTCGACTTGACCTTGCATCCGACTATGACGCAAGACCTCAAAACACGTCCGTCTTGTTTGACGCGCAAAAACCATCTCTCTCGTCGTCATCTCTCATTCGTTTGTCATCCCTCTTGATCGTCTTTTCTTACACGCTCACGTTCTCTCTTGCTCTTCTCTCGTCTCGTCTCTCGTGTACAGTGGGATTGATACACTTCGCAAATGCACATCCCACATAAATATATAAATATATATTATTGATTAAACATAAAGAAGTTAAAATATGTAAAAAAATACTAATTTGAACACTATATAATTCTAAAAGATTGAAAATAATCTTTACCATGAGTATGAATTATTGAAACTAATTAATTGATAATCCACCTAATCCACCTTTACACACAAAAAGTTAAGAATATTATTATAGAAAATTTTTTATAATTTAATAAATTCAAATAAATAAATAACAAAAAAATAGTACTAACAATAAATTCTAAACTTAATAATATTAATATAAAAATATAATCAGTATTTTTAATAGTTTAATAAAAACATTGGTCTTATAAATCAAAAAATAAGATTATTTTTTTTACAACTTCAAGAGAAAAGATATTTCTTTTTTATTAATCAGCAAAATTAATATTTTAAATAAACTATCTCTTGATATTCATCAATTATTTTAAAACTCTTTAATTTTAACTATATCAATCGTCTTTATTAATTATAATTCATCCTTTAGAAATCGGTTTAACTTTATTAATTCAAACAGTTTTAATCCGTTTAATTAATAACTAACAGATTTTGATATTCATATATTTTATTTTTAATTTTTTAGGGGGTATACTAGTTTTCTTTATTTATGTTTCTTTTTTAGCATCAAAACTTTATAATTTTCCTACTAATTTTATTACAGTTTTATTAATAAATTATTTATTAAATACTTTAATTCTTGCAGTAAAACTTACAAAATTATTTAAAGGACCCCCTTCGAATAATAAATTAATGAATAAACATTTACCATCTTCTCACCCATTTTTTTAAATTGCAAATAATGCATTAGTAGATTTACCCGCTCGCATTAATATTTCAGCTTAATAAAATTTCGATTCATTACTAGGATTATGTTTAGTTATTCAAATTCTTACAGGATTATTTTTAGCAATACATTATACAGCAGACGGTAATTTAGCTTTTCATAGAGTTAATCATATTTGTCGAGATGTTAATTATGGTTGATTATTATGAACATTACATGCTAATGGAGCATCATTTCTTTTTATTTGTATTTATTTACACGTAGGTCAAGGAATGGATTATGGATCTCTCAGTCGCCGACTAACACTCATCGCGAGCAGCTAGTTCAACGTTCATCTATATCTTCTTTTGTTCTCTTTCGCTTTGTGAGCAAAACAAATATTCAACCGGTACTTTTTGTGTGTTTCCGCAGGATTTTTTTCTTTAGTTAAATTCGTAAGACTTTAGGTATCACCATGGTCCCCGGGCCACCCAACGGGGAGGGAAATCGGTTCAGTATTCTTTCCGATAGACCCCCGCTTAAAAAACGGCGACACGCTCAAAAAATAACCCCTTGAGTTTCCCGAACTCCCAAACAGTGTTGCCAACTGCCAGCCACAAAAAAAGGACGGATGGCGAAAAAAAGTGAAAAAAAGGATAAAAAATTTTTAAAATAGGACAGTAAAGAGGACAAAAATGTTTCAGCTTATCAATTGAACTTTTAATACGTATAACATTAATATTTAAAGAGATCTCAACACATTATCTATAATGTAATCATCTTCGATTGATGCTTCAGTGTAGACCTCACTTGTGACCACTTGTTTTAAGATTTTTTCTGGTACCTCGTAATTATGGCAGCAGGCGCCATGCCGCCGTAGTCCAAATCTAAAAATGGAAAAATTTTCAAATAGATGTATAAGTATTTACTGGAAGAATTTTAACTTTACCTTATTGTCATAATGGGAGATTTGTAGAGATTACACTATGTGAAATGACAATCGACGTTTGGCTCGGCTCGACTTTGGCGTCCGTCTATGACGCTTCGACTTTTCGCGCCCGACTTTGGCGCTCGACTTTAAGTGTCCGACTTTGACACACGACTTATAGCACCCGTCTCTGGTACTCGACTTGACCTTGCATCCGACTATGACGCAAGACCTCAAAACACGTCCGTCTTGTTTGACGCGCAAAAACCCTCTCTCCGTCGTCATCTCTCATTCGTTTGTCATCCCTCTTGATCGTCTTTTCTTACACGCTCACGTTCTCTCTTGATCGTCGTCTCGTCTCTCGTGTACAGTGGGATTGATACACTTCGCAAATGCACATCCCACATTCGGCCATTCTGATTACGCATTCGACCCGAATGCTGGTTTATCTTCTTCATCGTCTCGGTTTGGGCTCCAGGGCTTCATGTACTCTGCACATGTGGACGTCACTTTAGGCCTTTCGCACTTGCCTACTTTTTCGACATCGTACGCGTTGTTGTGCTTCACCTTCTTAACTTGGTAGGGTCCAAAATATTTTGGTTTTAGTTTGAGACCACTGCCAAATTGCGTCCTCTTAATTGCGACCAGGTCGCCAACACTATAAGATCGAGCTTGCTTACGACGTAGGTTGTAGTACTTCTTGTTTTCGTCTTGGATCTTGGAGATGTGTGCCTTCGCCATGGCACGGAGCTCGCATCTTTCGTCTGTAAATATTGCCTTCGTCTCTTGGTTGATAAGATCTCTCAGTTTATAATCATCGTTGGTCCTCATCTTTACACCAGTTAGTAACTCAAATGGAGAAGTGCCAATACTTCTGGTGTACGTCGAATTGATAGCCTACTGAACTTTGCTAACATGTCGATACCACTTCGTCGGATCATCAACGCTGAACTTCGACAAAACAGGAATGATGATCGCATTTAAACGTTCGACTTGGCCGTTTACTCTCGGAAGTGCTGTAGTCGTCTTAACGTGTTTGATACCCTCGTTGTCGCAGTACTTCAGAAAATCTTGGGATGTAAAGGCGGAACCCCGATCTGAGATAATAAACGTAGGGTTGCCAAAAATCGTGCTTTGAATCGTCAGCTCCGTAATAACTTCATTGCTAGTCGTCGATTTGGTTGGGTATAACCAGCAGAACTTCGTAAATGCATCTATGACTGCCAGAATATGCTTATAGTCTTTGTGTGTAGACTCGAGAGGACCTAGAAAATCAATATGGTAAGTTAAAAGTGGAATATCATCTTTCTGAAGCGGATGCAACAAGCCTTCTTGCTTGCCAACTTTACGGCTACTGATAATACAAGGAATACAGCATTCGATATATTTTTGTATTTTTTCCTCGATATGCGGTATAAAGTATTCTCTGCAAATCAAGTCTCTCGTCTTCTTTGCCCCGAAATGTCCTTTGTTATGTGCCTGACCAATAATCTGCTTCTCCATCGCGTTTGGGACAACAATTAAATCAACGTCATTGACTAATTTGTACAGGATATCGGCTTTCAGAAAATAATCACCATAAGTTTTCGAATTGTCTTTCAGAACTTCTATGATGGCTCTTATTTTCTCATCTTGTGACTGTGCCTTCTTTATGCCAACGCTGATTCCATAGTCGTTAATTTGCATAATTGGATATCTGCTGAGGGCGTCGACATGTCTCATACGAGTACCTGAACGGTGTAAAACGTCAAAATCGTATTCTTGAAGAAAAAGTACCCAGCGAGCTACCCTGGTACAAAGGCTCTTCTTCTCCAGCGTCTTTGTAAATGCCAACCCGTGATGAGCTTAAAATGCATGCCCACAAGATAAACTCTAAACTTTTCTAACGCTGTTATGACTGCGAGAATCTCTAATTCGTAGCTGCTATATTTTCGCTGTGCGTCTGTGGTTTTTCGACTCATGTAGTATACGGGATGGAGTTCACCGTCGTCTGGACATCTTTGTAGTAAAACTGCTCCAAAGCCTTCAATGGACGCATCAGTATGGACTTCAGATTCGTACGACTGGTTGTAGATACTTAAGACTGGATTTTCTGTTAGTAACTTCTTCAAGATGTGAACCGCATTTTCTTCTTCAGGGCCACAGACAAATTTTGGTGCATTCTTGGTCAATTCGGTCAGAGGCTTGGCTATACACGCATAGTTGTGAATAAACTTTCTAAAATAACCCGTCAAACCTAAGAAACTTTGAACTTGCTTTACGGTTTTAGGCATTTTAAACTTTGCAACAGCCTCAATTTTATCTGGTGATGCATATATATCTTCTTATTCTCGACAATGTGCCCCAAAAATTGTATTCTTTTCTTTAAAAAATGGCACTTCTTCAGGTTTAACTCTAAACCATACTCTTCACAGGTTACGATTACCTCTTTTAGATTCTTAACAGCTTCCTCTTCATCTCTGGCCAAGATGATAACATCGTCAACGTATGGCAGCGCAATGCCTCTCTTGGAAAAATGCCGAAATATTGCATTTACATGTCTTTGGAATACTCCAGGTGAATTAGTAAATCCAAAAGGAACCCTCTTGAATTGGTACTGACCACAGTGGGTCACAAACGACGTATACTTTCGACTAGATTCTGCAACTGCCACATGAAAGAATCCGTTCTTCAAATCAATCGTACTGAAAATCGTAGCGTCTTGCAAACGATCCAACTGATCCTCGATGAGCGGCAATGGATAATGGTCACGCACACATACCTTGTTTATTTTACGAAAATCGACACATAGCCGGTAGGAATCGTCATGCTTCTTCACAAGTACCACCGGACTTGTGTATTCGGACGTTGACTCTTCAATTATGCCTTCAGCCAACCATTCTTCGACTTTCTCGTTCACGAATTCTGCTTCTTTAAATGCAAGTCTACGGGGTCGCGCAAATATCGGACTATCATCGTTTAAAATTATTCGCATTTTTACATTGGTTGTCTTTTTTGCTACCGGTTGATAATTAGATATCAAATCGAATACCTCTTTTTTAGCACTTGTACTTGCACATTCGTCTATATTAAGTTCATCTTCATTATTCGCGACATTAATTTTTAGAATTTTTATTTCATCACTTTCTTTTTCGAACTTTTCTACTCTTACACCATTTCGACTAAATATAATGTCAGCTTGCAAACATAATTCCTCGCCTATGATCATTTCGACATCTAACAATCTAATCGGAACTACATGAAAATCTAACACGAACGATTGGTCGTCAATCAAAATGGAATTCACAAAGTGTCCAATTGGGTTTATCTTCTTTGATTCTCCGCCACCAAATCCTATTAGAAACCCGTCAAAGCTACTCAACTCGGGTTGTTTCAATCGTTTATACAAATCTTCGCGAATGATACAAAATTTACTTCCGGTGTCGAACAATGCTTTACACTCAATATTATCAATTTTAATAACTTTACAGGTTATTTCTTCTTTCGACTTAAAACTTCTTGTGTTTGGTTCAAATTTACCGTTCATTTCTTTTTTATTACAATTTTTAGCTATATGACCAAATTCATTACATTTGTAGCACTTTCTACCTTTCTCTCTATCATCACAATCTTTTGAGTAATGTCCCTTAGCTCCACAGTTGTAACACACAACATCGTCTTTATTATTAGTTTTCATCATTTTGTTTTGCACTCTTGCACTGTTCTCATCGTTTTTGTATTTACCATTGCCTTTCTTACTTTCTTTTTCACTCATTATTTTATAGTGCTTTAATTTCTCTTTAAAATCAATCAAATTTTTCGCACCATATAAAATCGACTTATTCTCACTTTTTTTATCAATGCCGTCAATTAAATATTCTATTAATGAATCGTCTTTAATTTGTCCACGTGAAGCTACATCTTTCATTCTGTAAAAATACTCATAAACGCACTCATTGTTTTTACGCTTCATTTTCATCAGTTGCTCATGTATGTCTTTACTACTCACGCACGATTTGAATTCACTCAAAAGTGCTTTTTCGAGAGAGTTCCATGAATTTATTCCTCTCTCACTCAAGACAAACAGTTTCGCGATACCCTTTAACGCCTTCTTCGCGAACAGAAACTTCTGGAAATCGTTCCAACACATCAACGTTGCTTGCTCATTGAATTCGTTAATCCAAACTTCTACTGCAATAGTGTTAGTGCCGTCAAAAATACGAATGTTCTATTCCACGTCGCCAAAACTAATGGCAAAACGCGGCGTCATCATTCTATCTCTCTCTTCGTTTATTCTTCTGTACTCATCGTTGTTGTTCTCGCTTGCTCTCTCGTGCGGTATGTTCCTCAAATTATTCTCTGTTGCTACGTTCCTCTCTGTAGCTACAGAATCATGATCTGTCTCGTCGTCTATTTCATCATCTACTTCGTCGTCTAATTCGTCTTCGTCTTGTGATGCCAACAAATTGTTCAGCTTCAAATTCGTGAAAATATGCAATGCAAGGTCGTCGACACTGTACTTGATTCCCAATACATTGCAAATCGAAACCAGATCACCGTTCGTCAAATTTCGTCGTACATATTCCGCTTTTTCTTTGTATTTTGCGTTCGCTTCATCGTAATCGAAACCAGAAAATTCTCGAATTCTTTTGCGGTTGTTTCTATCTCCCTCGCTCTCATAGATAAATTTATGCAATGCTCTGATATTGTCTACTGTACCCGTTTTCAGAGTACCACTTATTAAATCATTTAGACACGACATAGTTAATGTTTTAATTTCACCACTAACAGAGCAGGACCGACTTAATACAACACGATTGTTAAAGAAAAAAAATTCACTTTTTTTTTTTTCTCTCTTCTCCCGCAAGAACGCACAAAAAATGTATGTGGGGTGTTCTCTTGTATCCCGCACTCTTTCTATCACGACAAAATATGTGGGGAAAACTCTTTGTAACCGGATGAGCGCCACTCTTACTCGAATCTATCCCGGTTGAGCCCCCAAAATATGTGGGGTTTCGCGCCCGACTTTGGCACTCGACTTTAAGTGCCCGACTTTGACACATGACTTATAGCACCCGTCTCTGGTACTCGACTTGACCTTGCATCCGACTATGACGCAAGACCTCAAAACACGTCCGTCTCTCGTCGTCATCTCTCATTCGTTTGTCATCCCTCTTGATCGTCTTTTCTTACACGCTCACGTTCTCTCTTGCTCTTCTCTCGTCTCGTCTCTCGTGTACAGTGGGATTGATACACTTCGCAAATGCACATCCCACATAAATATATAAATATATATTATTGATTAAACATAAAGAAGTTAAAATATGTAAAAAAATACTAATTTGAACACTATATAATTCTAAAAGATTGAAAATAATCTTTACCATGAGTATGAATTATTGAAACTAATTAATTGATAATCCACCTAATCCACCTTTACACACAAAAGTTAAGAATATTATTATAGAAAATTTTTTATAATTTAATAAATTCAAATAAATAAATAACAAAAAAATAGTACTAACAATAAATTCTAAACTTAATAATATTAATATAAAAATATAATCAGTATTTTTAATAGTTTAATAAAAACATTGGTCTTATAAATCAAAAATAAGATTATTTTTTTACAACTTCAAGAGAAAAGATATTTCTTTTTTATTAATCAGCAAAATTAATATTTTAAATAAACTATCTCTTGATATTCATCAATTATTTTAAAACTCTTTAATTTTAACTATATCAATCGTCTTTATTAATTATAATTCATCCTTTAGAAATCGGTTTAACTTTATTAATTCAAACAGTTTTAATCCGTTTAATTAATAACTAACAGATTTTGATATTCATATATTTTATTTTTAATTTTTTAGGGGGTATACTAGTTTTCTTTATTTATGTTTCTTTTTTAGCATCAAAACTTTATAATTTTCCTACTAATTTTATTACAGTTTTATTAATAAATTATTTATTAAATACTTTAATTCTTGCAGTAAAACTTACAAAATTATTTAAAGGACCCCTTCGAATAATAAATTAATGAATAAACATTTACCATCTTCTCACCCATTTTTTTAAATTGCAAATAATGCATTAGTAGATTTACCCGCTCGCATTAATATTTCAGCTTAATAAAATTTCGATTCATTACTAGGATTATGTTTAGTTATTCAAATTCTTACAGGATTATTTTTAGCAATACATTATACAGCAGACGGTAATTTAGCTTTTCATAGAGTTAATCATATTTGTCGAGATGTTAATTATGGTTGATTATTATGAACATTACATGCTAATGGAGCATCATTTCTTTTTATTTGTATTTATTTACACGTAGGTCAAGGAATGGATTATGGATCTCTCAGTCGCCGACTAACACTCATCGCGAGCAGCTAGTTCCACGTTCATCTATATCTTCTTTTTGTTCTCTTTCGCTTTGTGAGCAAAACAAATATTCAACCGGTACTTTTTGTGTGTTTCCGCACGATTTTTTTCTTTAGTTAAATTCGTAAGACTTTAGGTATCACCATGGTCCCCGGGCCACCCAACGGGGAGGGAAATCGGTTCAGTATTCTTTCCGATAGACCCCCGCTTAAAAAACGGCGACACGCTCAAAAAATAACCCTTGAGTTTCCCGAACTCCCAAACAGTGTTGCCAACTGCCAGCCACAAAAAAAGGACGGATGGCGAAAAAAAGTGAAAAAAAAGGATAAAAAATTTTTAAAATATGACAGTAAAGAGGACAAAAATGTTTCAGCTTATCAATTGAACTTTTAATACGTATACATTAATATTTAAAGAGATCTCAACACATTATCTATAATGTAATCATCTTCGATTGATGCTTCAGTGTAGACCTCACTTGTGACCACTTGTTTTAAGATTTTTTCTGGTACCTCGTAATTATGGCAGCAGGCGCCATGCCGCCGTAGTCCAAATCTAAAAATGGAAAAATTTTCAAATAGATGTATAAGTATTTACTGGAAGAATTTTAACTTTACCTTATTGTCATAATGGGAGATTTGTAGAGATTACACTATGTGAAATGACAATCGACGTTTGGCTCGGCTCGACTTTGGCGTCCGTCTATGACGCTTCGACTTTTCGCCCGACTTTGGCGCTCGACTTTAAGTGTCCGACTTTGACACACGACTTATAGCACCAGTCTCTGGTACTCGACTTGACCTTGCATCCGACTATGACGCAAGACCTCAAAACACCTTCGTCTTGTTTGACGCGCAAAAACCCTCTCTCCGTCGTCATCTCTCATTCGTTTGTCATTACGCATTCGACCCGAATGCTGGGTTATCTTCTTCATCGTCTCGGTTTGGGCTCCAGGGCTTCATGTACTCTGCACATGTGGACGTCACTTTAGGCCTTTCGCACTTGCCTACTTTTTCGACATCGTACGCGTTGTTGTGCTTCACCTTCTTAACTTGGTAGGGTCCAAAATATTTTGGTTTTAGTTTGAGACCACTGCCAAATTGCGTCCTCTTAATTGCGACCAGGTCGCCAACACTATAAGATCGAGCTTGCTTACGACGTAGGTTGTAGTACTTCTTGTTTTCGTCTTGGATCTTGGAGATGTGTGCCTTCGCCTTGGCACGGAGCTCGCATCTTTCGTCTGTAAATATTGCCTTCGTCTCTTGGTTGATAAGATCTCTCAGTTTATAATCATCGTTGGTCCTCATCTTTACACCAGTTAGTAACTCAAATGGAGAAGTGCCAATACTTCTGGTGTACGTCGAATTGATAGCCTACTGAACTTTGCTAACATGTCGATACCACTTCGTCGGATCATCAACGCTCACCTTCGACAAAACAGGAATGATGATCGCATTTAAACGTTCGACTTGGCCGTTTACTCTCGGAAGTGCTGTAGTCGTCTTAACGTGTTTGATACCCTCGTTGTCGCAGTACTTCAGAAAATCTTGGGATGTAAAGGCGGAACCCCGATCTGAGATAATAAACGTAGGGTTGCCAAAAATCGTGCTTTGAATCGTCAGCTCCGTAATAACTTCATTGCTAGTCGTCGATTTGGTTGGGTATAACCAGCAGAACTTCGTAAATGCATCTATGACTGCCAGAATATGCTTATAGTCTTTGTGTGTAGACTCGAGAGGACCTAGAAAATCAATATGGTAAGTTAAAAGTGGAATATCATCTTTCTGAAGCGGATGCAACAAGCCTTCTTGCTTGCCAACTTTACGGCTACTGATAATACAAGGAATACAGCATTCGATATATTTTTGTATTTTTTCCTCGATATGCGGTATAAAGTATTCTCTGCAAATCAAGTCTCTCGTCTTCTTTGCCCCGAAATGTCCTTTGTTATGTGCCTGACCAATAATCTGCTTCTGCATCGCGTTTGGGACAACAATTAAATCAACGTCATTGACTAATTTGTACAGGATATCGGCTTTCAGAAAATAATCACCATAAGTTTTCGAATTGTCTTTCAGAACTTCTATGATGGCTCTTATTTTCTCATCTTGTGACTGTGCCTTCTTTATGCCAACGCTGATTCCATAGTCGTTAATTTGCATAATTGGATATCTGCTGAGGGCGTCGACATGTCTCATACGAGTACCTGAACGGTGTAAAACGTCAAAATCGTATTCTTGAAGAAAAAGTACCCAGCGAGCTACCCTGGTACAAAGGCTCTTCTTCTCCAGCGTCTTTGTAAATGCCAACCCGTGATGAGCTTAAAATGCATGCCCACAAGATAAACTCTAAACTTTTCTAACGCTGTTATGACTGCGAGAATCTCTAATTCGTAGCTGCTATATTTTCGCTGTGCGTCTGTGGTTTTTCGACTCATGTAGTATACGGGATGGAGTTCACCGTCGTCTGGACATCTTTGTAGTAAAACTGCTCCAAAGCCTTCAATGGACGCATCAGTATGGACTTCAGATTCGTACGACTGGTTGTAGATACTTAAGACTGGATTTTCTGTTAGTAACTTCTTCAAGATGTGAACCGCATTTTCTTCTTCAGGGCCACAGACAAATTTTGGTGCATTCTTGGTCAATTCGGTCAGAGGCTTGGCTATACACGCATAGTTTGGAATAAACTTTCTAAAATAACCCGTCAAACCTAAGAAACTTTGAACTTGCTTTACGGTTTTAGGCATTTTAAACTTTGCAACAGCCTCAATTTTATCTGGTGATGGATATATCTTCTTATTCTCGACAATGTGCCCCAAAAATTGTATTCTTTTCTTAAAAAAATGGCACTTCTTCAGGTTTAACTCTAAACCATACTCTTCACAGGTTACGATTACCTCTTTTAGATTCTTAACAGCTTCCTCTTCATCTCTGGCCAAGATGATAACATCGTCAACGTATGGCAGCGCAATGCCTCTCTTGGAAAAATGCCGAAATATTGCATTTACATGTCTTTGGAATACTCCAGGTGATTTAGTAAATCCAAAAGGAACCCTCTTGAATTGGTACTGACCACAGTGGGTCACAAACGACGTATACTTTCGACTAGATTCTGCAACTGCCACATGAAAGAATCCGTTCTTCAAATCAATCGTACTGAAAATCGTAGCGTCTTGCAAACGATCCAACTGATCCTCGATGAGCGGCAATGGATAATGGTCACGCACACATACCTTGTTTATTTTACGAAAATCGACACATAGCCGGTAGGAATCGTCATGCTTCTTCACAAGTACCACCGGACTTGTGTATTCGGACGTTGACTCTTCAATTATGCCTTCAGCCAACCATTCTTCGACTTTCTCGTTCACGAATTCTGCTTCTTTAAATGCAAGTCTACGGGGTCGCGCAAATATCGGACTATCATCGTTTAAAATTATTCGCATTTTTACATTGGTTGTCTTTTTTGCTACCGGTTGATAATTAGATATCAAATCGAATACCTCTTTTTTAGCACTTGTACTTGCACATTCGTCTATATTAAGTTCATCTTCATTATTCGCGACATCAATTTTTAGAATTTTTATTTCATCACTTTCTTTTTCGAACTTTTCTACTCTTACACCATTTCGACTAAATATAATGTCAGCTTGCAAACATAATTCCTCGCCTATGATCATTTCGACATCTAACAATCTAATCGGAACTACATGAAAATCTAACACGAACGATTGGTCGTCAATCAAAATGGAATTCACAAAGTGTCCAATTGATTTTATCTTATTTGATTCTCCGCCACCAAATCCTATTAGAAACCCGTCAAAGCTACTCAACTCGGGTTGTTTCAATCGTTTATACAAATCTTCGCGAATGATACAAAATTTACTTCCGGTGTCGAACAATGCTTTACACTCAATATTATCAATTTTAATAACTTTACAGGTTATTTCTTCTTTCGACTTAAAACTTCTTGTGTTTGGTTCAAATTTACCGTTCATTTCTCTTTTATTACAATTTTTAGCTATATGACCAAATTCATTATATATGTAGCACTTTCTACCTTTTTCTCTATCATCACAATCCTTTGAGTAATGTCCCTTAGCTCCACAGTTGTAACACACAGCATCGTCTTTATTATTAGTTTTCATCATTTTGTTTTGCACTCTTGCACTGTTATCGTTTTTGTATTTACCATTGCCTTTCTTACTTTCTTTTTCACTCATTATTTTATAGTGCTTTAATTTCTCTTTAAAATCAATCAAATTTTTCGCACCATATAAAATCCACTTGTTCTCACTTTTTTCATCAATGCCGTCAATTAAATATTCTATTAATGAATCGTCTTTAATTTGTCCACGTGAAGCTACATCTTTCATTCTGTAAAAATACTCATAAACGCACTCATTGTTTTTACGCTTCATTTTCATCAGTTGCTCATGTATGTCTTTACTACTCACGCACGATTTGAATTCACTCAAAAGTGCTTTTTCGAGAGAGTTCCATGAATTTATTCCTCTCTCACTCAAGACAAACAGTTTCGCGATACCCTTTAACGCCTTCTTCGCGAACAGAAACTTCTGGAAATCGTTCCAACACATCAACGTTGCTTGCTCATTGAATTCGTTAATCCAAACTTCTACTGCAATAGTGTTAGTGCCGTCAAAAATACGAATGTTCTCTTCCACGTCGCCAAAACTAATGGCAAAACGCGGCGTCATCATTCTATCTCTCTCTTCGTTTATTCTTCTGTACTCATCGTTGTTGTTCTCGCTTGCTCTCTCGTGCGGTATGTTCCTCAAATTATTCTCTGTTGCTACGTTCCTCTCTGTAGCTACAGAATCATGATCTGTCTCGTCGTCTATTTCATCATCTACTTCGTCGTCTAATTCGTCTTCGTCTTGTGATGCCAACAAATTGTTCAGCTTCAAATTCGTGAAAATATGCAATGCAAGGTCGTCGACACTGTACTTGATTCCCAATACATTGCAAATCGAAACCAGATCACCGTTCGTCAAATTTCGTCGTACATATTCCGCTTTTTCTTTGTATTTTGCGTTCGCTTCATCGTAATCGAAACCAGAAAATTCTCGAATTCTTTTGCGGTTGTTTCTATCTCCCTCGCTCTCATAGATAAATTTATGCAATGCTCTGATATTGTCTACTGTACCCGTTTTCAGAGTACCACTTATTAAATCATTTAGACACGACATAGTTAATGTTTTAATTTCACCACTAACAGAGCAGGACCGACTTAATACAACACGATTGTTAAAGAAAAAAAATTCACTTTTTTTTTTTTTCTCTCTCTCCCGCAAGAACGCACAAAAAATGTATGTGGGGTGTTCTCTTGTATCCCGCACTCTTTCTATCACGACAAAATATGTGGGGAAAACTCTTTGTAACCGGATGAGCGCCACTCTTACTCGAATCTATCCCGGTTGAGCCCCCAAAATATGTGGGGTTTCGCGCCCGACATTGGCACTCGACTTTAAGTGCCCGACTTTGACACATGACTTATAGCACCCGTCTCTGGTACTCGACTTGACCTTGCATCCGACTATGACGCAAGACCTCAAAACACGTCCGTCTTGTTTGACGCGCAAAAACCATCTCTCTCGTCGTCATCTCTCATTCGTTTGTCATCCCTCTTGATCGTCTTTTCTTACACGCTCACGTTCTCTCTTGCTCTTCTCTCGTCTCGTCTCTCGTGTACAGTGGGATTGATACACTTCGCAAATGCACATCCCACATAAATATATAAATATATATGTATTATTGATTAAACATAAAGAAGTTAAAATATTTAAAAAATACTAATTTGAACACTATATAATTCTAAAAGATTGAAAATAATCTTTACCATGAGTATGAATTATTGAAACTAATTGATTGATAATCCACCTAATCCACCTTTACACACAAAAGTTAAGAATATTATTATAGAAAATTTTTTATAATTTAATAAATTCAAATAAATAAATAACAATAAAATAGTACTAACAATAAATTCTAAACTTAATAATATTAATATAAAAATATAATCAGTATTTTTAATAGTTTAATAAAAACATTGGTCTTATAAATCAAAAATAAGATTATTTTTTTTACAACTTCAAGAGAAAAGATATTTCTTTTTTATTAATCAGCAAAATTAATATTTTAAATAAACTATCTCTTGATATTCATCAATTATTTTAAAACTCTTTAATTTTAACTATATCAATCGTCTTTATTAATTCATCCTTTAGAAATCGGTTTAACTTTATTAATTCAAACAGTTTTAATCCGTTTAATTAACAACTAACAGATTTTGATATTCATATATTTTATTTTTAATTTTTTAGGGGGTATACTAGTTTTCTTTATTTATGTTTCTTCTTTAGCATCAAAACTTTATAATTTTCCTACTAATTTTATTTATTACAGTTTTATTAATAAATTATTTATTAAATACTTTAATTCTTGCAGTAAAACTTACAAAATTATTTAAAGGACCCCTTCGAATAATAAATTAATGAATAAACATTTACCATCTTCTCACCCATTTTTTTAAATTGCAAATAATGCATTAGTAGATTTACCCGCTCGCATTAATATTTCAGCTTAATAAAATTTCGATTCATTACTAGGATTATGTTTAGTTATTCAAATTCTTACAGGATTATTTTTAGCAATACATTATACAGCAGACGGTAATTTAGCTTTTCATAGAGTTAATCATATTTGTCGAGATGTTAATTATGGTTGATTATTATGAACTCCCAAACAGTGTTGCCAACTGCCAGCTACAAAAAAAAGGACGGATGGCGAAAAAAAGTGAAAAAAAAGGATAAAAAATTTTTAAAATAGGACAGTAAAGAGGACAAAAATGTTTCAGCTTATCAATTGAACTTTTAATACGTATACATTAATATTTAAAGAGATCTCAACACATTATCTATAATGTAATCATCTTCGATTGATGCTTCAGTGTAGACCTCACTTGTGACCACTTGTTTTAAGATTTTTTCTGGTACCTCGTAATTATGGCATCAGGCGCCATGTCGCCGTAGTAGTATTTACTGGAAGAATTTTAACTTTACCTTATTGTCATAATGGCATTTAATGTCTGCGTTTGCAGACGACATCTTAATTTAGTTTTCACCAAGGACACTTGGCTGAAAACTCTTTCGATTTCACTATTTGACCATGGTAGCGTCAATGAATTTATAGCGAATGTGGCTATATTTAAGTATGGGTTGTTGCCCGCTGCGTCCTTAAAGGCAATTACTTCCGCCCAAAACTTTATGGTATTATCGGTGTTTTCCCATTTTACAAAATTAGTGTTGTTATATTGTGAAATTATGGAATCTATTTCACTCCCATTCACTTTAAAAAGCTCTAAAAGTTCAACGATTGGAGGTTTGCATGCCCGCAAAACGTTTTCCGCAGAGAAGAATTCAATATGCTTTAAAGTTTTAAAGTTGTCCGTCAATCTAAAACGAAATACAATATAATTATATTGGTCTAGTGTCAAATGGGATGGCCTTACCTTTGGATTAATTGAGAAATTAGTTCAACCACAAAATTGGTGCAATTTAATCGAATCTCATTTTGTATTTGAAGATTTTGTTTGCTCTTTTTTATATGTGATTCAAACTCGTATCCTAAATACAAATCTCTTTGAATAAATTTTTCAAAATTATCAACAAGAATATCCATTTCGAAGTTCGGAGCAATTATTTTACATTTAAGAGAGTTGATGCTCATCATTAAATCGCCTTACTGCTTTGTCGGGTTCGGGTTATTCATTTGGAAGGTTTTATTTATGCGCTGCATATCCTCCAAAATAGGCTTCAAAAAGATTAGATACAATTGGTTGACGTCATCGTTGTACAAGTCGCGTAGAATCGTAGCTCTGTGGCATTTTTCTAATAATGCAGCATTGTTAAAGTGCAGCTTAAGCTCTTCCCATTGCTCTAATATACGTCTTACTGCACTTTCGATAGACAGCCATCGCGTATCGCAAACTCTCGGAATTTTTAATGGAGCCTTCAGAAAAAACATATACATATGTATATATTGGTCATAAAAAAACGTTAAATTTAAATATTGTTTACTGACACAACGACTCTTACGAAATCAATTCTTAAGTTTTTAGTACTACGACGAACACAAAGTGTTAAGACATATAGATACACAGACCATTGAACAACATAAAGCTCACCATATCGCTATTTAATGACTGATACAAATTTCTATAGGCAATTTGCCTACTGATGCTTTTGCAAAACCAGGAGTAAGTTTCGCTAGCAATGAATTCAAGTGACGGGGGCAACATTTTTTTACAAGCAACGTTAACTGCTAATTGTACAGAATGGCACACACATTTCACTAATATAAGAGAAGGCACCAATTTCTTCAACTCGGCAAAAACCCCTCCCTTTTTACCCACCATAACATTGGCATTATCCGTTCCAATGCCGATTAAATTTTGTAAAGGTAGGTCAAACTGATTCAACTCAGCACGAATACTATCGCTGATTGTGACAGCATCTCCGCTCGGAATGGAAATCAGGGACAACAAGGTTGACACCATGTCTTGGCGATGAACACTGAAGTAAATTATAGAAACTCCTGAAAGTATTATCGGTTGGTTAACAGAGATGATATCTAACAATATATCTTACCTAGAATTTTAGTAATGGATATATCCGTAGTTTCATCGATAAGTAAACTATATTTCGCATTACCGACATCTTCTCGAAGATCCTCCTTAAAATGTACGGCGAGAACATTTTTTATCAGGCTAGTGCATTTGGTTCGATGAAGTTTTATTTCAGAATCGCCAAATTTGTTGTGGCACAATTCGCTCAAGTTATCCACGGGTGCAATCGCTGCATGATGTGCAACAAACATGGCCAATGCAAGCTCTCTTTCAGCTGTTTCGTTTCGTGGTAGTGGTTTGAACTTTATTTTATTCGCTTGTGCAAACGGTATTGCATCATGCTCATGTTTTTTGTTGCCACATGTCGCAAATGGTCAATTTTAGAATAAATACTGCACTTGCAATACTTGCAGTACGATTTGTCCGGATCCTTGGGATCGCGGCACAGCCACTTTGCAAAATCGGGTAAATTTAGCCACGCTTCGCGTAATTTTTGCTTGTACACTTCCTTCGGCATGTTAACTTTTATTAGTGACTGCTAAAGCTCGATATACCGCAAATCGATAACCTACGACTACAATTTTTAAAGTTTTAATGGTGGTACGATGATTATTAGACCGCTTCTTCAACACTCATCGCTATAAACAAATTTTTGCACTTAATAAAGAAATATCAAAGAAGCTAACTTCGGCAATGCCGAAGTTTATATACCCTTGCAGTCTTTCGCAATAATTTTTTACATTTTGAAATTTCTTTCCCTGCAACTGAATTCATCAATTCACAAACAAAACATAATTACATAATCACAACATAACATAATCAAATTATTTCTCTTTTTATAATAAATTTTCTTTCTTCTTGCATCATTCCCTAAGCAAAGCACAACACGCATACACATACAGTTCTTGTAGCGCTGCGTCTGTGTGTGTGTATGCATGTGCTCTGTTTCAGCAGCAAGCAGCGCTGTTTGCTGCCGGCAGCGCTGCTTGTTGTCTACTAGGTCATCATTTGAACCGATTTGTGTTGACTGTAACTTCTGTTCTATTTATCCGATCAGATTCAAATTTTGGGATCTGTCAATTTATGCCAAATACTATCATATTGGTAAATTTCATGGGGATACTCCAATTTTTGCAAAAATGTTTGTTCTAGAACTATATGATATAGTAGTCCGATCCTCACAATTTTCATACTTTATCATCTCCCGGCTAAAAGTAGCTCAAATATGAAATTTCATTCCGATAGCTCTTAAGATGCCGGCGTGAAGTTGATTTGCACAGACGGACGGACGGACGGACGGACAGACGGACATGGCTATATCGACTCAGCTTCTCATGCTGATCAAGAATATATATACTTTATGGGGTCGGAAACGTCCCCTTCTGTGCGTTACAAACATCTGACCAATTTTATAATACCCCCTGCAAGGGTATAAAAAAGGACAGATTTCCGGACAAAGGATGTTTAACATTTCTTCCGGCTAAAACAAAAAAAAAGGACAGATCTGTCCGGAAAAAGGCTGAAATGGCAACACAGCTCCCAAACACACATGGACCTATTCCCAAATACATAGTTCTCTCCGCCATAGAAAGTGAAAAACCAATTACCGAATATTCATGTTTTGCTGTGCACAAATTGCACTCAAATTGATTAATAAAAATATAATTTTAATCTCAAACTTTAAAGACAATAGTCTACTTCTACTAGTACCTTCTGATGAAGATGCAAGCAAGATTATTAAAACCTCTGTACTCCCCGGCTTGTGCCAAATAGAATGCATAGCAGTAGCGGCTACAGCAGACGCAGCAGCAGCTGAAGCAGCCAGCACTTTACTAGCTCCTCTTGTAACTAGTTTGTTGACAATATTTTTGGAAACGGATGTTTGCCCGGACGGTTCGGAAACTACAACCGATTTCGTGTTAGTAGTTGGGATACTGTCTCCAGGGGAAATGGGAAGAGATTCCACACCTGCCAAAGCCGGACTCCTAAACGATATTAGCTGCTGTACATTTGGTGACATAGGGTCTTTGTCGAAAGCCGGAACTGGTAGAGAACGATGTGCCGACGGACTGAGGGATGCGCCCTGAAACCTGGCCCTCTATCGCGTCGGAGATTCAATCAAAAGTTTAGAACTTTTGAATTGAACATCTATCGCCAAAAGCTATTCTTGGAGTTTATGAACGCCAGCTGACAGGGTTTTAAATGCATCCCCAGTTCGTTTCATAAAACTTCGTTTCTCGAGCTCCAAACCACGACACGAATCCCTGCCCCATTTAAGGCCGCCACACAGCCAACAGTAAAGAAAGTCTTCACTGGTCTTGCTGTGATTTTTGCAATTATATTTGCAACAAACAGACATTATTATTAATTATATTTGCAACAGACAGACATTATTAAATAATTGATTTATCAAAAACAAATTATAAATCAATATGTAAATAAAAGGGAAAAATGTATATGTATATGTATGTCGGAGAATTTAGAGCGCCTAAGAGTAGGCTAATATTTTGTTAATGTTTGATATGTGAATTGACAGGTATGTCACCTGTAACTATGGTATGTCCAACACTGCCCTTTGCAGGTTGACAATTGGTATGTTAAGATTGACAATTGGTATGTTAAGATTGACAATTGGTATGTTAAGATTGAAGGATGACTCGACAGATTTGAGATGCCTGACAGCGTGACAACATTGGAAATGTTGTCGAGTGAGGTTTGGTGTTAAGTCATTGGAGTCGGCATAAGCAGTCTAAAAGTCAGACGTGCCGAAACAACACCTAAACTCGCTGCGCTAATAGTTGATTAATATAAAGTGAGAGTGAATAGTATAAAGTATCCAAAGTAAAGAAAATGGAAAAGGCTAAGAACAACAATGGACATTCGACATATATATGTTAAGAGAGACGTATATGTATAAACCAAGGGAAAAGCTAACTGCGAAATTAGACAGAGAAAAACAAAAAAAAAAGAATATTTTTTATTTTTTTTTTTCCGTATTAAAACACACAACAACAAAAACTTATCACAAGCAGCGCAACAACAAAATTATATTTGCGTTTGTTAAAGTTTTAATATTAATATATATAAATGTTAATAAATTGAACCCAAACTTCGCAATGAGTATAGCGGTTTATTAAAAATTGGTAAAAGCAATGAATTTAAATTGAATATTATAAATTAACTTCACGAAAGAACGAAAGACAGTAATTAAGCGAGAGCGCATAGAAAACACGACCGACATCGATGAGTGACAATATGAGATGATCCAGTTATAACGGCCATACCATATCATCAACGCTAAAAGTATGGGAATTCAAACGACATGAAGCGAGAAAAGAACGGCAAAGCTTGCAACTGCAGATTCCACCTTTTTTATGGTATGCATATGAAAAATGTAGAATCTGCAGTTGCAAAAATTTTAAAACTTTTATTAGAACTTACGGAATAATTTTTTATCCTTTAAATTATGCTCAAATTATAGTTAAAAGTTTTGATCAGGATTGATCAGTATAATTTGGAGGTCAACATTTATATATATACTCTCAAATTTTATTTGTTATACATAATAATAGTTTAATAAATTATTTATAATTATTTGTATTTTGAGTTTTATATTGTCTGAACGTTGACGCGTACAATGCGAAGTACGTTCAAGTGGCCCATACGACACCAGGACATAGTCAAGCCCAAGCAGAGAGCTGTCCACCTCCTCCGACCGACCGTGGGGCGCAGCCTTATATCGGACGGCACGATCGCGTGGACAAATTCAAATAAAACGGACAAACAATTAAAATATGATTAACTACAGCTTATTACGAGTTAAGTGTGCTAAAATAGAGGTTTCCGCAAGAGAAAGAAAGGCTTCTGATCTGATTACGGGATTCGGAAGATTGTAATCACAACATAGGACTCAAAAAGGTTCATGCAAAGAATAGTTAGAAATACAGTGTTTTATAAAGGAATAAAATTTGTAGTAGGTCTACGGTTTACAGGTAGGTTTAACTGGTTCAATAGCTCAGGAGATTTAGTATCAGTCTATTTTACCTATTAAAAGTTGGTGAATACAGATAGCACCAAGCAAAACTCTACGATTAATTAAAGAAGTAAGATTGATAAAAAGAAGCTTACTGGAGTAAGATGGCAAATTGACATTGCGATCCCAATTTAGACCGAGAAGATAATAAATTAAAGTATTTTATTGTGGTGATAAAAAAATTAAATAAACTTTCAATTTTAAAACCATTAATTTATTATAATTTGATTCATTAATAATGATTAAAAATTTAAGTTACTTTAGGGATAACAGCGTCATTTTATTTTTGGAGAGTTCTTATCGATAAAAAAGATTGCGACCTCGATGTTGGATTAAGATATATTTACATGATCTGAGTTCAAACCGGAGTAGGCCAGGTTGGTTTCTATCCTTAAAAAATTGTAATATTTTAGTACAAAAGGACCAAATATTAAAAAAATTATATTTTAAAAAAGAATATTATGTCAAATTATTTAAAATACAATTTTCTCCAATTTTTTATGTTGTTTGTATGAACATGTATGCCTTTTTTTGTTAAATTATTATTATTGATATTAATGGTTTACTTATAATGTAAAATTATTAGTAAACTTAGCTTAGTGGCTGCAAAGGCCTTATAACATATTTATATTCATAGTTAACTATTTAGATGAGCTCGTAAATGTTAGATGATTTTAAAAATTGAACGACTTTGGATAGGTTTTCTAAGGTTGGGTTAAATATGGCTGAGAGTGGGTTGGTGGATGGGAAAAGGGATTTTCTAAGGTTTAAGGTGTTCGGACAATCTAGTAGGATGTGGTTAATAGAAGAAACAGAGCTACAATGTTGGTATAAGGCGGTGGTGGTGGGGTTGAGGAGGTAGGAATGGGTGAGGTTTGTGTGTCTAAGGCGAAGCCTTTGGTTTTTGTTGTGTTATTAGATTTATAAAAGTTGTTTTGTTTTTGAAAATAGTTTTAGTTTAGTGAGATTATTTAATTTTTTTTTCGTTTGTTTCAATGAGTCTGAGACTTTATAGTTTTCTGTAAATATAAGGGGGAGAGTGTTGACGGTTTTGGAACCCTCATCGGCTTTCTCATTCCCCAAAATCTACCAGTGACCGGATTATTTTTAGTTTATTTGGGTGGCTTAAGAGAGTCTGTCTAATTTGGAAGGGATAGAAAGATAGATTGTATGGGTTAGTTATAGCTTAGACAGAACTTTGGCTAAGTTGGTTGCGGAGAAGATTGCTATAATTTCAGTTGAAAATATACTGCTATGATTTTGTAAAAGGTATTGCATTGTAGAGTGGTTGTTGACAACACTGAAGGATGTGTAGTTGTCATTTCTGGAACCATCAGTGTAAATGAATCTATAATTGGGATATTTCAGTTGTTGGATTTATTTAAATAATTTACGGTATGTTTCGGGAGTTGTGGAAGATTTGTGTAGTGCATGATGGGAGCTGGTCGATATTTGCCCAGGGAGGAAACTTTTCCCGTGCAGGCTATAGAGGTGTAGTCGGGAAATGAAGAGATTTGTTTAATATTATAGCTCTTTGTAGCGCTGAGCATATCCTTGGTGGGGGTTTTTTTGATTTATTAATTTTATTAATATGAGTCGCAAGATGAGAGGAGTGAGATTGAAGGATTTGTTTGATAAGTTTGAAGTCACTAAAAGTTTTTCTGTTCTCAAAGGGAGATATGTTTGCCTCAAATAAAAGGTTTTGGGTTGGACTTGTTCTGAATGCTCCCAGGGCCATTCGAATGGCTGAGTGGTATATGATTTTAATTTATTTGTGTCGGATTGGAGGCCTTTACCTTAGAGGTATATTGCATAGTCGATTTTGGACATTATTATTAGGTTAATGACATTTAGAACGGAGAGGGGGCTGCAAATATATCTGCTATTGGGCAGGCATTTAATAATGTTAATAATGTGGTCGGACCATTTGTGTATGTTGTTGAAGACTATTGCGAGAATCTTTAGGGATTGGACATTGGAGATGTTAGGGAGGGATGTGTGTAGAGAAGATTGGCACCTTTGTTTTTTGCAAAAATTTATATTTTTGCATTTGGGTATGCTGAGTTTGGCTCCAGAGTAGTCACACCATTTGAGGATATCGTTCAAAAGGGGGTCTAGAGAAAAGCTGCTTAGTTTGTTAAGTTTTTTAACTATCAGATAGTCGTCTGCATAGGCATAGAAGTCAACTTTTTTATGAGCAAGAATTGTTCTGTTTAGTTTATTGTAAGAGATGAGGGAAAACGATACTGAGAGAGGAATAAGGATAAGTGTCCGTTGACACTCACAACGATTTTCCTGTTGGTTATGAAGTTGTACTTTATGATATTGCGACCTATTTTCCATAGTTTTCGCTCGTCTATGACGGAGTGTATGCCAATTTTGTCAAAAGCTTTTGCAAAATCGAGTGAGAAAATTGATAAATGGTTTTTGGTGGACAGGGCGGAAGATATCAGATAGTCTATCGATAGTATAGAGTCTGATATTGATTTTCCTTTCCACCAAAAACCATTTATCAATAGTCTCACTCGATTTTGAATAAGGCCATGGAGAGTTCGATAGATGAGATGGGCAATTTAATTTGGACAGCGGTGGAAGAGGGGAAATACAAATGAGTCGATACAGATGTAAATTGTTTGTTGTTCGAAATGGTGCTAGAGATGTTAGAATTTTCCGATTCCGAAGACCAGAAAGAACAAAACTCTTCTGATATTAATTGGCTATTTGTGATTGTATTAGTAGGAAAGGCGAATTTTTTGATACAGTGGATTGGGAGACGTTGTTTGAGGGTACAGAACTTACGTATCAAGAACCAAATTTTTGATGGAGGGCTGTTAGGATATATCTCAGCGGTAAATGATTCAATCGATTTTTTTTTAGATTATTTTAATTCTCTTTTAAAGAGGGCGTTCGTTTTTTTGCAGTTGACGATGTTGTCGAAGCATATATTATTTTTAAGGCGTGACCAAAGAATTTTTTTTTTCTTTTTAAGGGCGGATAGTTTGGAGTTCCACCAAGGAACAAGCGATTATTTTGACGAGAAGGGTTGGTTTGTGGGATACTAAGACTGGCGCTTTCGCGTACGATTTTGATAAGGCTAGCTGCCTCTTTGTTTAAGTTTTGGATGGTGGGCCGGAGAGAATGGTTAGTAAGACTTAGGGGCATGTTTTTTTTTTTTTTTTTTTTTTTTGGTAGGGGGAAAGCATTGAAAGCCGAAAAGTGTGGGACTTGGTATCGACCTTGGTTAGGGGTCACCTCACCGCACTAAAACCTACCCTACTTCCGTATCCCTCTCGCGGAACCAACGCTGAAGTTATTACTTCACGAGGGGGAGATGGCATGAAAGCCTCATCTAGATACTCATCTAGAGTTTGAATTCTGGTTGCGCTGACGTTCTGCGCGACGCAGGGACTGCATGATCACCGCAGCTAGGTGGCTAATTGCGAGCCAATTGTTTTGCGAGCTAAGTAAGATATCCATCAAGTCATGGACTACGAATGGCCTCCCAATGCCTTGGCTTAGCTCTTCCCGTTCAGCGGTGAATCGCGGACAGACAAAAAAGACATGCTCTGCGTCCTCAATCGGCCCCGTACAATATGTGCAGTAGGGGTCAGATTCGTGCTTAAATCTATGCAAATATGATTTAAAACACCCGTGTCCCGTTGGGAGTTGCGTCAAATAAAAATCTGTTTGGCCGTGTGGTCGACTCACCCATTCCCGCACATTAGGTATAAGGCGGTTTGTCCAGCGTCCGTGGGAGGAATGGCGACAGCGGTCCTGCCATGTGCGAATGTAAACCTCTCTTTTTTGAGTTGCTGTACTGTTGCTTCTGGCCTCTAATGCAACAATATCAAGTGGCAACATACCTGATATGACTAAGGCAGCATCTTCGGATACAGTTCGGAACGCACATATGACTCGTAACGCACTAGCTCTGTATTGCGATCTGCAGGCGCGGCTGTATGACTGGATCGCCATCGCTGGAGCCCATATCTTTGCTGCATATAGGATTACTGATCGTACCACCGTGGTGATGAGCCATCTGCTTTTCTGTCGGGGGCCACCGTGATTGGACATTATCCTTGCTAAGGCTGATGTTGCCCTTGCTGCTTTGTCGACTACATGTTGCAGATGGTGCTTGTATGTTAGCCTATGGTCGACCATCACCCCGAGGTATCTTATTGCCGGCTTGGAGCGGATGACGCATCCTGCAACATGGATGATTGCAGTCTCCACACGTTTCCTGCTGCTGACTAACACGGCCTCTGTCTTGTGTGCAGCCAGAGACAGAGAATTCCTTTGCATCCAGGATAGAAATAGGATGAAATGTTTGCGAAGTTGGTCCTGGCCTCGGCTTCTCCCAGCTCCTTTGCCACTGTGACCACTGCTATGTCGTCTGCAAATCCAAGGATCTTCGTCCTTTGTGGCATGTCCAGACGAAGCACTGCGTCATACATGACGCTCCACAGGGTTGGACCAAGCACCGAGCCTTGTGGGACTCCGCCTGTTATTTTGTATTCCTGCTGCCCTCTGTCCGTTTCGTACATCAGAATCCGGTCTTCGAAATAACTGCGAATCATTGCAACCAGGTACTCTGGTGCAGCTAAGCGCTGCAGTGACTCAATTATGCACTTCCAACTCGCTGAGTTGAATGCGTTTCGTACATCCAGAGTGGTGATAAGGCAGTACTCTTTGCCTCCTCCTTTCCATCGCTAGCCCTCTATGGCTTTTTTGGCTATTTCGGTGACGGTATGTATCGCGTCGACCGTACTACGCTTCTTCCGGAAGCCAAACTGGAGCTCCGAAAGTCCATTCCGAGCGTCGATGTGGGCTTCTACTCTGTTGCGAATGATCGATTCGAATACCTTTCCCAGCACATCTATCATGCAGAGCGGCCTGTACGCTGAAGGGTCGTCCGATTTCCCTCCTTTTGGGAGTAGCACCAGCCTCTGCCTTTTCCATCTTGCTGGAAAGACTCCTTGGCACAGACAGGAGTTGAAAACATCGGCCAGTTTCGAGGGCTGATTCATTGCGATGAGCTTGATGATCCCAGCAGGAAATCCATCAGGGCCAGGCGATTTGTTGCTTTTGATCCGCTTGGCAGCCAGCACGATTTCTTCGTTGCTAATATAGCCTGGATTCGTCTCTTGTTGAGGTCCTGCAACTGGAGGCTGCAATATTGGCCGCTCTGGGAATAGCGTTTTTACTATGTTTGCGAGTAGCACTCCATCTGTGGGGGATGGGCGTTTGGCAGGTTTGCCCATTACCAACTTGTACGCAGCTCCGAAGGGTTGGTCATCGGCATCCGCGCAGAACTTCTTCCAACAGTCAGCCTTGCTCTGCTTTATGGCTCTATTTAGCAGTGCTCGTAGCGTCTTATAAGCTTCCAGAAGCCTTTGGAACGAGGGACTTCCTCTGGCCCGTTGCTGTTTGCGTCTGGCTTTAAGGCATTCTTTTCGCGCTTCTGCAATTTCCTGGTTCCACCAATGCACTGGTTTGCGTCTGCTTCCACCTTGGCTCTTGCGGATCATTGACGCATCACAGGCTTCGCTGATGGCAGAACATAGCCTTTTTACGCGGGTTTCTGCATCCATGGCACTAATCTGCTGTGCGTTGTTCATCATGAACAAGAATGCATCCTCGCTTAGGGTTTCTTGTGACCATAACGAGAACTTAGGCCGTGCTAAGCGCGTTGTTTGGCCACCACACTCGAATATTATTGCACTGTGGTCACTGTGCGTATATACGTCGGAGACTATCCATTTTATATTCCGGGCCAGGCTCATGCTTGCAAAAGTAACGTCGATTATAGAATTGCGTCCTGCTCTGCTGAATGTCTGCGTGTTGCCGATGTTCAGTAAACTCACGTTCAGCGAGGCGAAGGAGTCCAGCAGTATTCTTCCTCTTGCCGTGGTTCTGACACTTCCCCATTCCATCGCCCATGCGTTGAAGTCGCCGGCGATGATCACTGGCGGTGATCTTCTGGCTTCTGCGGCTATACAGTCAATAATAGCTGCAAAGTCGTCTATATCCACGCTTGGGGCTATGTAGCAGCTAAAAATGGATTTCGCCCTGGTGTACCCTCTGTGTCTGCCAGTGCACTCTAGTTGTAACGGAGAATGTCCGCAACTCCATATTGCTGCGCCCATGGTGTTGTTTTGGACCCAGGCCACATCCTGTTTTAAGCCATATGGTTCCGACAAAAGCGCTATGTCGATGCCAAGGTCAATAACAGTCTGCTCCAGCAAATCCTGTGCAGCCCTGCAATGATTTATATTAAGTTGCAGAAACTTAATTTTTGCACTTGTTTGTTGCCTTGACATACAACGGGCATCCTCTGCTCAGAGTGTTATGTGCCGCGTTCTTTTCGCCGTGCCTAGTACATAAGATGCACTTTGCGTCGTTGTTGCAGTCTTTCGATGCGTGACCGCTCTCTCCGCAGTTGAAACATAGGCTGCCGGCCTCGTGCTCCTTCTTACACCTGCACCTAGCTGATGTATGCCCAAAGTCGAGACATTTGTCGCACCTCCTTGGCTCTATCTTGGCTCTTATTCTACATTCTGCAAGACCGATGCGAACCGTTCTTGCAGCAATCATTTTCGATGCCTGATTGGCATTCAGCAGCATTGTTGCAGTTTGCGTACCCCTATATGCCCTCCGCATCTTGGGAAACGATTCCTCTGGCAGAGTTTCCTCCGTTAATTTGGCGGCTGCATCAAGAACATCCTCGAGTTTGGAATAGAACGGTATATCCCTGATTTCGATTGTGACTCTTTCAGTGATAAGTTTAACCCGTCCTTCGTCACCAAGCGCTTGCTGCAACGCTTTGTGTAGTACTAACGTACCGCCGTCATCATACTTTTTCATCTCCAGGAGAAGTTCTCCTGCTGCTGTTCGACGCACTCCGCAAACTCCTTCCTTGTGTGAGAGCATGGCGGGGTCAGTCTGGACAGCCTCCAATACTTTTGCATAGTTTGCAGGGTCATTGTATTGCACCATCAAAGCATCAGGCCGTCTTCTACTCTTGCGTTTAGGTCTTTTGACCGTTTCCCATTTGTTGGCGACTTTTTTTAGGGGGACGGTACCCCCCTCTGATGGTTCTGCAGTCGTATTTTGGGTAGTTGGCTGTCTTTCCGCCGCGCTGGGCCGTGTGACGGCTTTCCGTTCCTTTGCCCTCTGCCTTCTACCTGCTACATTTGGTGTTGCACTTTTGGCCACGATAGCCGCAAACGTCAGAGGCCGCGGCTCCTGTTTTGGCTTATTGGCCCGAGGTCTGCTTTGCAGTTGGGTTTTTACACCAACCAAAACCGTCCTCATTCTTGCCAATTCATCCTTCATGCCACAATTTACGAGTGGATGCTGGCTTGGTGCAGGAATAGCGACCATTGCAGCTATTTCGTCGACAAGTGCTCCGAGTTCAGAGATCTGTTCTTTTAGACCTGTCTGGACGCTTCTAGGCCTTTTTGGTGCCGCTTCTGATTCGTCGGCAGGTGGACTTATTTCGCGGCCTCTTTTTGGCGTATCCTCTACTGTAGCAACTGCTGCTGGTGTGAAAGCTGGCAGAGACTTCAAGTTTATGGCCGTCGGAGCCGAAAGCGTAGCTGTTGGCGGCGTTCTGGCCATTAAGCTACTTCACGAAAAGGCAGTTGCTCCGGCTGGCATTTTACAGCCATTACTGCTTGTTGCATTGTCCGCTGCATCGGCCAAGTGTGCCACCGATGCAGTAGTTTTCCTGTTATTTATGGATTTAGGGGCCTCCAGAATCCGTGCCCCGGCCGCGGTTTTGTTCGCGGGTGGATTTCCACTTTTGTGGCTGCCACCTGGAGTAGTTTGGTTTTTTCCAGCCATATTTCTTTTATTAACTACGATGCATTTTATACCTACTGCCAGGTACGAAAGTTCGTTAATATGCTGCCGGCCGATGCGACGCAGACGCAGACCACAAGCCGCTCAATATGAGGACAGACGCTATGTGGATTTAGGGCTTCCCGAAGGGAAAAAGAAAATAAGAGCAAAGAAGAAGATTGGTAGTTCCGTCGGCGATTTCCAATTAAAATTTTTAAAATTTTAAATTTTAAATTTTGGCGGCCAAATGCTGCTCCCGAAAGTATGCAATGTTTCCGGGGGCTGGCCAACGGGGCTTTGGCGCCCTCTGGGGACCAAGATAGGGCGCTGCTTTCCAACACTGATGCACAGCTGCAGTTATCAGCTGTTGTTATCGGCGGTAGTTGGTAAAGAAAGTTTAGCAGCGAAAGGAAATCGGCAAAGCAAAGGAGAAGGAGGAGAAAGTTCCAGGAGTTCCAGCCCTTGGCGAGAGAAGCGCGGTAAAATATGGACCCCTCCCCCTTGCGGAGCGACCCAGCTGCGAATTTTTTTCCCCCCTTCCTAAGGCAAACAGAAAATTTTGTTACCGGTTGCACTCCACCACGTTGGGTGGGCCCAGCTGATTTTGGTGCCAGGTGAGCGACACCTCCTCAATGAGCCTCTACTAGTATTCCCTTTGGTTTGTTGCAGGAAACACACACGAATTCAGGTTCGTTAGACGGAGCGAATACAGAACGCGACCGCACTTCGAAAAAAAATCTATGTGTGACTTAGGGGCATGTATTTGGGCCGATCTGCGAATTCAAATTTAAATTTTGGTGTAAGTTTTGGAGGAGGGGTTGGCTAAAATAGGGAAGTGGTCACTACCGTAGGTGTCGGATTCAACTATCTATGAGGATTCCATGGTAATAGAAGGGGTAGAGAGGGTGAGATCAAAAGAGGGTGAGATTAAAGTCGCCATTGATAATAGTGGGGATATTAAGAGAGTCGAATGTATCTCTGAGATTGCGGATAGAGAAATTTTTGTGGGGAGCGATGTATGAACTGAACATATTGAAAGTTATTTTGGATTTTATTTTTACTCCTACAGTGTCGAAGGTTTGGAGTTAGTATCGTATGTTCGATTGAATCATGAATT
Source organism: Drosophila equinoxialis (assembly GCA_018150345.1). Classification (NCBI taxonomy): domain Eukaryota; kingdom Metazoa; phylum Arthropoda; class Insecta; order Diptera; family Drosophilidae; genus Drosophila; species Drosophila equinoxialis. The sequence continues at coordinate 1,024,639 of JAECWI010000323.1, read as the reverse complement.
AGAATGGCTACGTTACCGGAGGATCCTTGGAAGGAGTTTAGTGCATAGATTTTGTAGTTAATAGGTGTTGGAATGTTAGTTTGGGATTTAAGATTGGTTTCTTGTAGTGATATTATTTTTGAAGAATATTTTTTTATTAGAATTTTTAATTGATCGTAGTTGTTTACGTATCCATTGCAATTCCATTAAATAATCTTTAAGTACATGATTCAGTATAAGAGGAGATTTCAGGGATAGAGAGCAATTACTTATTAATTATAATATGTTGTGGTATTTGGTTTAGGTTTGACTGTGTGTTTGGATTTTAATAATGTTTTAAGATTCTTGTCTGATTTTGGATATATCTTGATTTTAGTATCGTCGTTTAAAGGTTGGGTTTAGGTAATATGTTGGCATCAATATCCATTTCGGAATCCGTAGGGGATTCAATTGTGTCAGTGACGTTTTTCCTTGTATAATTTGGTTGGGGGGTACTCCAAGTAGTAGGGCAGAAATCGGAGTAGTCGACAGTAGCGTGATTTGTTTGTTCGTTCGGTAATTTGGGCATTACTGGGTGAATAGGGATTTCCGAAGAGAGAGAAAATAACCCAGTCTTCATTCGATGAATTCAAAATATGAACTGATTTTATTTAAAAACTCTGAAACTCTAAGAAGCGACAATTGTTCTTAAAAATACTTATTCTAAGGGGTTGAAAATTGTTTATATTTCATGCTCAGCGCTGGTTACTTGATACTAGAGGCCCGCACGAGCACATTGGTTTGCGGCTGTCTTCCAAGTACTCTAAGTATTTCATGTATTTGGTACCGAAAAACTGCTTCCAAACGAATGAAAACAAATAGCAAAATACCGAAGTACTTGTAATTGCAGTGCTTGGTCGCAACAAAGTAAGACAAATGAAAACTAAGATCAAGCGAGCAACACGAAACGAGAATAATTGAAAACGAACCAAGTAAATACGGTACATCTTGCGAGTATGCTTGATATTTCCAAGAATTTACGTATGCTTGGTTTATCTTGATATTCCAAGTATTCTCAAGTATTTGTGTATGCTTGGCTTTCGCTTTACTCGGATCAGTCGTTCTCAGTTAATTGCAAAGCTAATATCGTTTGTGCGTGGTAAAATGAGTAGTAAAGAAAATAATTTATATAATTTATATAGTTATACTTTTGTCCGTTCATATTTATGTTTGAAAGTAACAAAATGTTTTGTCAGAAATCACTGTCCTGTCCATGGTAAGTACGTACATATGTATAGATGTAAGTAGTTTTTATATACATATGTCAGAAAATGTTAGTATCAATTCTAACTGTTTGTAGTTGTATTTATGTATGTATGTGTGTATGTTGTACGCAATATCTTCTACGTGATACTTTTAATTGGTAAATCATTCATCCAACATAAATGCAAAATTAGCAGTACATATTGGACAGCACAAATACAAGTGACCAATATGCCTATATTAAGACTAAATTGCTGTCAAAAGAATACAAATTGGAGAAAAAAAGAGGACGGAGTGATGTATGGGATACCTTTGGCATGGTAATTGACGGGAGTGGTAAAGAAATCAAAAATATTGTTGGATGTAAAATATGTTTTGCAATCCTCAAGTACTCCAATTGTACTTCGAACTTAGTTAAACATAAATGCCATATAATAGCCAAACGCACAATTAAAATAGGCTCGCTCGCACCATCTATCGATGCCGAAACAAAGAAGTGCATTTATGAGGCTGCCACCGAATGGGCAGTTAGAAATTGCCGTCCATTCAATATAATAAATGATGAGGGACTTAAAAAATTATTGGCTCTATTTACCAAAGTAGGCGCACAGTATGTTGGTGGAGTTAATATAGATGACATTACTCCTCATCCATCAACCATATCGAGGAAGGTGTCTGAGCTGTACAAGTTGGAGACTCAAAATATTAAAGCAGATGTTACAAAAGCAAAAAACACCGGCTACAGTATTACATCAGATATTTGGACTGACGATTTCTTAAAGAGGTCATACCTATCCTGCACGGTGCACTTTATAAAAGGAGGCGCAATGGTCACCCGGTTGCTAGCTGTCAAATCTATGGGTCATGAGTCCAAAACAGGTACAATAACTTAATTAATACTTCATACTGCTATAATGCAATAAATGTCTTTTATTTCAGGCGCAAACATTAAGAGAAAAATCATAAATATTTTAAGTGATTTTGAATTGGAAATGGAAGACGACAAAACCATTGTCGTTACTGACCGGGGCTCCAAAATGATTAGTGCTTTTCGTAGTAATCATCATATTCATTGCATAAATCATCTTTTAAATAATATTGCTTTCAGAGACATTGCAGAGTTATCCGACCTTTTATTTCATTGCAACAAGCTTGTGAAATATTTCAAAAAATCAGGGATAAATTCGCAGCTTGATGTTACGCTGAAAAGTTTTTGCCAGACTAGGTGGAACACAGTGTATCACTAGCATTTTGAATGATAAAAATGAAATTTGTAGATTAGAAAATATAAATATCAATAACTTAAATGCGATTGCAAAAATTTTGGAGTATTTCGAAAAGGCTTCCAAATCATTAGAAGGAGAAGACTACCCAACACTGCATTTTGTAATACCACATTTGCTTAATTTAAAAAAAAAAAGTACGTTTGATTTAAGTGACACTGGTCTAGCTAGCCAACTAAAATCTTTTTTGACCGACCTACTTAAAACAGTGGTGGATCCCCATATCAGGGACTACCACAAAATTGCATTTTTTTGTTGCCACCTACAAACAAGTTGATGCCTTTCAGTGCAACTGAAAAAGAACATATTATTCAATTATGTAGAGATTTGATGACGAATTATTGGTTGGAAACTGACACAGTACCAGAAAAATTAGAAAGATCAGAAAGATCCCTACCTATAGTACTGATAGTATAACTGGATCCATTGAATCCGAACTTCAGGCATACATGTCCCTCAAAATTTCTTTGTCGGAAGAGTTTAAAGTTCTGCAGTGGTGGGATGCGAATAAAGAGCATTTTCCACTCCTACATGTCCCTCAAAATTTCTTTGTCGGAAGAGTTTAAAGTTCTGCAGTGGTGGGATGCGAATAAAGAGCATTTTCCACTCCTTTTTAAAGTGAGCTGTAAAATTTTAAGCATTCCGGCTAGCAGTGCATCATCAGAGAGGGCTTTCTCTCAAGCCCGACTCTTAATTTCGGAAAAAAGAAGTAACATTGCCACGAACAGCAATATGATAAATGAAATTATGGTTCTAAATTTCAATTTTAAAAAACATTGAATTTAATTTTTATATATTGTTAATTTAAGTAAAGCAAATGACATTTACATGAATAAAAGGTTGTTATTATTTTGATTTTGAAATACTGTTTATTTTTTATTGGATTTGATGTTCATAAGTGCATACATTGAGATGAACCAAATATTCAAATGGTACCCGGTATTTGGTTCAGTATTCGGTACACCAAGAACGAACAAAATATCCGATCGGTACCCGGTATTTGGTTCAGTTTTCGGTACTCGATTCTTGTTATGCTCATACTTGAAAGTACCGAATTGTTCGGTACGTACCACTCACTCCCACTTACCCGTTCGGTGACCGATGCTCGGTTTACTGTATTTGGTCGAACGAGTATGTGCGAGTGCGAGTAATGCAAGTGTATGGGTATTTCGTTTGGCGTTTCGAATGTGCTCGTGCAGGCCTCTACTTGATACCGCGCCGCTGTTATATTCTTAAGTGTTTTCCACAGAGTGTGGTTTCAATTTTTTTTTTTGGTATTAAGCAATAATTGTCATATGAATTTTATGACTTACTTTTGTTTATGTTTTGTTTTGTATATTTCTTTGGCCAATCTGATTTGGTGAAGCCATTTCAGTTGACCACGATGTTTAATCTTAAACATTCTGGCATAGCTTGCAAATAACTGTTAACCGTTTTTTTCAACCGAAAAAAATCATACTTTCTCGCTCTCGCTCTGAGCAAGACTCTTTGGTTGTTTTCGATCCGGTTTTCAGTTGAGCGCTGACAGTTGAGCAATTTGCTTATCGGTCTTTGAGTGAACAGCGCGTAAAGAGTAAAACGATTCACGCTCACACAGTGAGGCTCACAAAAAAGACCGATTGACTGAAAAACTCAACGCAAACGGTCTTTTTTTAACTATTTGTCTTCTTTTCGTTGCACACGTTGTGTAAAATTGCGACATTAAACTTCACTTTAGATCTTCTTCAAAAAATTGTATGTATTTCACACTAATTTTTTGTTTAAAACAGGAATATTTGATTTTTTTTAAGTATTTTATTTTTGAATTGAAATAAGCTATGAATTAAGCTTAACAACTAATAGTGAACTAGTGAATGCTCTTTCAACGGAGAATTTAGTAGCTGGAGTGGCTAATACAACCTGTGCCAGGCCACTTAAGTGTGGCGATTAAAGCTTCACGTTTTGAAAAAAATTTAATATATCCTGGTTTAATGGTAAGCGGCGATATATTTTGTCGAAGTCCTCGACTTCAGCATATAACTTGACAAGCGCGTCAGAAACCGGCTCTTCTTTTGCTTCTGGAACAGTTCCTGAGTTATCCCATAATCGTCAAGAATTTCTAAAATTTTGTCTCTAATGTAGACCCCAGTGTGTGAATAAGTGAGCTGGATCATGCCCAACGTCTTGACAACAATCTCCACCTTGTTTACATTTGTGTGAATAATTTGCAGAATTATACCTAGAATTGCTTTGTCCATTCTAGTTGCCACGTCGATTTTTAGCGACAACAGTTTTCCATTGACTAAAGCCCTTATGCCTTCTTTGATGGCCTGTTCTCTTACGGACACGCAGCTCATAATGTTCCTCGATGTGATTGGGTTCATACCAAGGGCATTATAAATGGGATCAACAATTTCCCTAAATCCCTCGCTGTCTAAGAATACAAACGGCTTTCCATCAGTTGTCACAATTTTAATAAGTGAATTCACAACGGTTTCTTCACTTGTTTCATATGTTTTTTTTTTTTCATAACTTTAATTTGGGTGTCTTCTTCACTGTCGCACTCTCTAAATATTTCATAATGTTTAGTTGTCAAGTGGCGTTTCAAATTTGTAGTATGAATGCCAGCTAATTTCACGTCGCATATTTTACACACTAATTTTTTGCTTACTGTATCAAATTTAAAAAATTGACAAACGCTATGTCGTAAGAAGAAGAAGAAACACCGAATCCACAAGAGCGACAGAGACGGCAATACGGAAACAAAGCAGAGAGACAACGACATGATCGTGCGAAGCAGAACGAGGCAGCAATAAAACGAAGACCTAAGAGAGTAGGCAGCAAGGCCCTGAGTGTGCAAAGACGAAAACCTAAGAGAGAAGGCAACGAGGCACAAAGAGTGTGCAAAAAAGAAGAATCGGCCTCCGATTAGCCTGCTACCTGCCTCTGTGAATAACGTTCCTTCCGGCTCGTCTGCACCTGTTGGCGAGTCAAAAAACTAATTTCGTCCCTAACACTGGCCTATCAGAACGTGCGGGGACTAAAGTCTAAACTCTCTAGAATCTATGTAGATAGTTTAGCTTTTGACTTTCATATTCTTGATTTTACTGAGACTTGGCTGAAGCCTGATATTGCCGATGCCTCAATTTTCCCCTCAAAATATTTAATATATAGTCATGATCGGACTATCCGTAATGGTGGTGGTGTTTTGATCGCTGTTGATTCGGCGTTCTCGTGTGAAATTGTACAGTCCTCCAATCAGGAGATTGAATTTCTTTGTGTTAAAATTTCTCTTAATTCTTTTTCTGCCTATATTACTTAATCGTATATTCCACCACAGTCTATCTTGGCAGCATACATTCATCATTTGGAAGCTATTCAACTTGTTTCCTCATATATCTCTGACAACGACTTGCTCGTTGTTCTGGGAGATTTTAATTTACCTGAGATTGCCTGGACCCTCTCATATGATTCTTTATTACTGTTGCCCTCCTCGTCACATTGTTTCATAGATGGTCTGTTTGAGTTATCCCTAACTCAAATAAATCCTGTCCGGAATAGTCGGAACAGATCACTAGATCTGGTATTTGTGTTGGATTCTTCCAACTGCGATGCTTCCAGGACTGATCCCTTAGTAATCCCTGAAGACAACTAATCCAACTCTGGGCGTTACCATTGACCTTCCTTTTGGGGTTATGTCTCGATATAATAATCTGGATCCCTCCAACCCGATGTTTTCGTAAGACAAACTTTACGAAACTTAAAAATCATTTGTTAACTAATGATTATCATATCTCTTCCCTCTTCCATAAAACTCTTGAATCGTTCTTTGATGTTTGATGTTTGTTAGTTATGTAACTTGAAGAACGTAAAGATGCTATAAAAGATTTAAAAAATCCGGTAAAGCATCTGATTTTTCCCTATACGTAGTTGCTCGATCAAATTTTATAGTGCTGAATTCACAATGCTATGATTATCTTCAGAGATGTAAATTTAGGTTTTCTCGCGATCCTAAGCAATTTTATAAATTCGTCAATGGAAAACGTAAAACATCAGTGCACCCGTCTTACTTGTCTTTCGAAAACAATAAAGCTGACAATGATCAGGCAATCGCGGATATGTTTGCTGATTTCTTCAAAACAACTTATTCCTCTTCGATTTATCAAGCAAATCCTCCTTATCCTTATCACTTGCAATCGTCTAATTGCATTTTAGACCCTGTGTTTGAAGAAAGTTCGGTTCTAAGCGTGCTTAGTTCCGTCAAACCAATATATGCAATTGGCCCTGATGGAATACCAGGCTGCGTATTAAGGTTTTGCGCAGAGGCCCTATGTAAGCCAAGTTGTTTACACTGTCCGTTACATTTTCCGCCTTCCCGTCCATCTGGAAGGAATCATATATTATTCCTCTTCATAAAAAAGGGAAAAAGTCCGAAGCTTCCAATTGTAGTTGTATTTCTAAACTGTCGGCCATACCCAAAGCATTTGAGAAAATAATAACGTTTCAATTGCAGCATTTTTGTAGCTCAATCATTTCGTCATCCCAACATGGGTTTAAAAAACGTAGATCGACAACTACTAACCTATTAACCATCTCACTCAATCAAAGGGTTCAAGACTGCCGTGCAAACAGATGTCATTTATACTGACTTCAGCAAGGCCTTTGACTCTGTTAATCACACTCTGCTTTTATATAAGTTAAATGCACTTGGCATCCCCAGCCTTTTGCTAGATTGGATTCTTCAATACCTTTCTAAGCGTACACAAAAGGTCCTCTTTAAGTCTTCATTTTCTAAGACTATACAAAAGACTTCTGGAGTACCTCAGGGTAGTCATTTGGGTCCATTGCTATTCACTCTTTTTATAAATGATCTTCCATTGGTAGTGTCACATTCTCGGGTGCTTATGTACGCGGATGATATTAAGCTTTACATCAGCTTTAGAGACATATCGTCTTCTTGCCTACTTCAATCGGATCTTAATGATCTTCTGAATTGGTGTAAAACCAACCTAATAACCTCAACGGCCCTAAATGTAAAGTTATGTCTTTTTATAGATGCACTCCATACTTAGCAACTTATTATCTTAACGACACTGCCTTAGAGAGGTTAGATATTATCAATGACTTAGGTGTTCTTATGGACCATAAATTAACCTTTAATCATCATATTTCTGCTACAGTTAGTAAAGCTATGAATGTTCTTGGGTTTGTAAAACGATGGTCAAAAGAGTTTAACGATCGGTACACAACCAAACTTCTGTATACTTCATTAATCCGTCCTATCTTAGAGTACGGATCTTGCATATGGTCACCTCAATATGAGACGCACCAAAGTAAAATTGAATCTGTTCAAAAGTAATTTTTGCTATTTGCTCTTCGCGGTCTAAATTGGGATCGCAATGTGAATTTGCCATCATACTCCAGTAGGCTTCTTTTAATCAATCTTCCTTCATTAATTAATCGTAGAGTAATGCTTGGTGCTATCTTTATTCATAAACTTTTAATAGGTGAAATAGACTCTCCTGAGCTATTGAACCAGTTGAACCTATCTGTACCCCGTAGACCTACTAGAAATTTTATTCCTCTATCCTTAAAACATTGTAGTTCTAACTATTCTTTGCATGAACGTTTTCGATTCCTATGTTCTGATTACAATCTTCTGTATCCCGTAATCAGATCAGAAGCCTCTGCGATCTGCTTGGGCTCGCGCGAAACAGGCTATGTCCTGGTGTCGTATGGGCCACTTGAACGTACTTCGCATTGTTCGCGTCAACGTCCAGACAATATGAAAAAAAAAAAAAGAAAAAGAAGAGAAGCATTCACACAAACAACGGCATCATCCATCGCAAGTGCGAGCAGCAAAACGTATAGAGTATCCAGAGAGCTATTTTGAGAGTATTTGAGATATAAGTATTTGATGAAAAAAAGAGGCCATAACCGAAGAGTAAAACATTTGTATAACAATATAGATTGATATCAATTGAATTAACCCACTAACGTTAGCTTAAGATACTTATTTAAAATTTGTTATAACTCACGGTAGCAGAACTTAAAAAACAATTGAAAGAATAATTTGAGTGTTAAGGGAAACAAGGCAAAATTACAAGTGAGGCTAATACCTTTTTTCCAGTCAGGGGTTGAAGAAGCATCCTTGTACGAGGACTCACTAAAGCGTAGCTTACAAGTAGTAAACGACCAACAAGAAGTACCAAGTAAAATGGCGTTCACACTAAGAGATATCCAAGATTCGTTAACTGTTTTCGTTAGCAGCCAGCAGCAAGATGTCAACAATTGGCTTACAGATTTTGAGAACTAAACAGAGGCAGTCAAATAGAACGTTTTACAGTAGACAATTGTTAAGAGGAGCTGCGAAATTGTTTGTCAGTAGCGAAGACAGTCTTACCGATTGAATTAGTCTAAAGTCAGCTTTAGAGAGAGAATTTTCAGAGAAGTACATGAGTTTCTCGAGAATAGAAATAAAACACAGAGTGAATATTGACCGAATATTTTTATGAAATCAATAGTTTGGCCAAAAAGGGCATTAGATGAATAAAGTGTTATATAGTATATAATAGAGGGTATACCAGATTCGAAGCAGAATAAGAGTGTGTTTTATCAAGCAAAGGAGAATTGCGAGAAAACTTGAAAATGTACGAGAAAAACTCTACTGAGAAAGAGTCAAAGTAATCTGTAGTATCAAAATCCGAGAAATAAACACCAAAACTTTCCATTAAATGCCGTCATACCTAAGATAACTATCGCTTCTTCAAAACTGAACAAAATGGTCCGCTTGACCAATATCTGTCTAAATCAAATAAAGCAAAAACGATTTCTTCTCTCTCCTCGTGTCCTTCTCAGACAATAATAACACCTCTCCACTGACCATAGAACACAAATCCGCAGTCTAATAGCCCAACTGTCAACAAACATTAAAACAAATATCCAACTCAGTAATATAAAATACATAAATACATAGCAATAAATATTAGTGTTAACAACCTATGGGAATCAAATCAACTAGACCAGCTGGGTAGTGACATATAACTCTCGAGTACTGAGCAACAGGAAATAAATATTGCCACTAGCCCAAGAAAAACTTTACAATTCGGGAATATAAACGCTCTTGCATGGGCAATGTCTTTAATTAATCAAGGCGTAAGACGACACACAAATCGTATTGATCATCAGGAATCTCGACAGTTTCGCATAGGTCAGACATCTGATTATTATATACGTTACATCAGTCCTTCTTAGAACGCCAAAGGTAACTGGCAAGATGCTGTCGAAATTGGTTTCACGAACCAGCTTGTAACGATTCTTTTTCGTTCTTTGGGATGTTTTCATTTTTTTAGGGCTAGGTTCTGCACAACAAAATTTATTTCGTACCCCGGTGAAATTAGAACTCAACGATTTATAAGTTTAAGCGTGTGTTTATTTCGTATACTTTTGTCCTTTTGCAGTGGTTAAGATCCAAGAACAATAAAAAAAACCTTAGGGCCAAATGGGGCTAGTAATTTCCTCCTCAAATGATGCAACATATTAGTATTAAAACATATCGCATCTTTTTTTGACCATTGCTATAATTGTGGAAACTTTCCCTCCATTTGGAAATGTGCCAATTCGTAAATCCAAGGCAAGTCCTAATAGCGTCCAAGGGTACAGGCCCATATCGATCCTCTCCTCAATAAGTCAACTTTTCAAAAAATGTTAATGTAAAAGATAAAAAAAACATATAGACATGAATCAAATTCTTTAAACCACTCTCTGGCTGTAGCAAACAATTTTATCTAAAATCTACAATAAAATAATACAAAATAGTCCCAATTCGTAAATCCAAAGCAAGTCCTAATAGCGTCCAGGGGTACAGGCCCATATCGATCCTCTCCTCAATAAGTCAACTTTTCAAAAAATGTTAATGGAAAAGATAAAAAAATGAAGTAAGTAAGTCGTCTCGCCGACTTGGGTATACCATACACCAGCAAAACAAATATTTCAAATTTGTAATAACTAATGCATTTGCCTATTTTAAAAAATTCTGTTCACATGCTTTTTACAAGCATATCTCAGTATCTCGCGCACTTATGCATATAAGCACACTAGCGCCCCCACCCGCCAACGGCCGGAGATGGCCTTATGCAAAAACGTTTATATGCATAACTCAGCTTTTTTTTTGTCCGATTTTGATCAAATTTGGTATTTTGGTGGGTATTACTATCAAATTTAAGTGTGCCAAATTTGATTGCACAAGACAAAAAATTACAGGAGATAATCGAGTTTTTCAAATTTCGGCGGCGGAAAGGGGCGTGGCAAAAACTTCATAACAAAATGTGCGCATTTACTATGCAAATATACATACCAAATTTGGTGTCTCTAGCTGCAATAGTTTTTGAGATAAACGTTTTGCGGGGGCGAAAAGGGGCGTGGCAAAAATTTGAAACAAACTTGATCACTCTACATACTACACGAGCCTACATTCCAAATTTGGTGGCTCTATCTCTTATAGTCTCCGAGAACTAGGTGTTCATACGGATGGACAGACGGACGGACGGACAGGCGGACAGACGGACATGGCTAAATCGACTCGGCTATTGATACTGATCAAGAATATTTATACTTTATGGTCGGAAAAGCTTCCTTCTGCCTGTTACATACATTTTGGCGACTTTAATATACCATTTCACCCTATGGGTGTATGGTATAAAAACATATAGACATGAATCAAATTCTTTGAACCCCTCTCTGGCTGTAGCAAACAATTTTTGCTACAATAATCTATCTCGTAAGCGAGCCACCATCACCTGTGCTCTTGATTTTGAAAAAGCCTTCGATACAGATGGGACGAACGGCTTAATATATAAAATGAATAATATTTTTCATTTTAACCATAATATTACTCGAATTATATATAGTTATCTAACACAACGATACTTCTTTGCCTGTAGCACAGATAGCGCAGATCACTCACACACCCGTTCAAAAACGGCTGGTGTGCCTCATGGGTCCTTGTTAGCTCCCATCCTTTATAATATATGTGGAAAATTCAACCTTATCTCGGACGATATATTCCGAGTCCCAAAGTTGTGAAGATTCAATTTACACACTGGTTCGATATTAAAAAGCTTTATTGTATTACGTTAATTTTATTAGCTTATGTACAAAAACTTTACATAACTTTACAATGGTTTCCTTCGCACACACTCCGAATGTAGTGCACACACACTTTTGAGACGCAACACAAGTAACTCTTTCTCTTGACGCAACTTCACCGACTCACTCTCTTCTCTTCGACTCCACTCCACAGACTGGCTGCCACACCCTCTATCCACATGCATCGTATATCGTTTCTTATCGATATTCTATCGATACTGATTCTTACTCGAAGTCATCTCTACTACTGCCCATACAGCGATCCTACATTTGGCCATCCGACCTCCGCCCCGAATGACGGACACCATTTTTTCAAATATTCTGCCACGGTGGTAGTACATTTCGGACCTTCACCGTCTCCTACTTTCTCAACCGCATAGCGACCATGCCTTATTTTCGGTACCATCCGATAAGATCCTAAATAATTCCCCTTAAGCTTAGGACCAGATCCAAACTGCGTCCGCTTGACAATCACCAGCTCGTCAACCTCATATTCACCTTCAGATTTTTGACCTTTATTAAACGATTTCCAGTGTTCCTCCCGCCTCTTGGTTAGGTTCTCTTTCGCCTTATTTACAATACATTCTCTACAGGACCTCACCACGCTCTCCAATTTGCTTGGCAAACTTAGAATATAATATTCTTTCTCCACTAAATCAATAGTCTTCTTAACTCCAAAGTGCCCTTGTCGATGAGCAACCAATATTATGTCTCGTTCTAGGCTAGAAGCTATTACAATAAGTTCCTTGACGGGATCTTTACATAATACTCCGGACTGCATTTAGTAATCGGCGAGCGCTCTTTTCTCTTACTCTTTCTGAATCGTACTTATACATTCATATTTTCTCTGCGCAAATGGTATCTTACTCCTCAATGAATTAATGAATGAATCTCCTAACATTACACAACATACTTTATTTAATACGTCGACTTGTTTCATCTTTTGATCTATTGGGCTTTTCTCGCGTACTGAGGATAAATTTTGTGAGCTACTATAACAAGCAATAACTTGATTTTCCTCCGCTGCAAGATCATTCCTGTGAAACACTAATACCATTTTACCCATAGACGGTTTTCATATTTTCATTTGGCCTACAAGCGACATGAGCGAGGTAGCGTATTTACAGGACCATATGGCAACGACTAATTTTCAGCAGTCTAGAGATCCCTCTCAAGACGATGCATGTAGATTTTAGGGTTTTGCCTAATTCATCACCTTCCTTCAGCGCCTTATGTCACTGTATGTAAACCGTGGGGCGTTCGTCGCCTCAAATTCTGGAAACTCCAGCTACGAAATTCCGAGGCCTAGACATTCTCTTAGCTCTAGTACGATTATTCGGTACCTTGTTACGGCTGGGACTGTGAATACACGAATTTAGTTTACAGGGTCAGAGAATCAAAACCTCTCTTAAATATAAAAAATATCACCTCTCAACTCTTTCACTATTAATAAACTAACCGAACGATTAGGTTTGGCACTGTACTGGTCTTCAAATTTTGCACAGATATTGGCTAGATAGCCTGGTAATTAAAAATCACTATATAATTTATGCGACTTATCGCTTCGGCAGAACAAAATAGAATAAATTTTTGAACTAAGGCACGCGTCTTATGCAAAAAGAATTTGCAAACAGAGCTTTGTAGTGTATTCACATAGTCGCCTATCATTCATACTTAAAGTATAGCTCAACTTGTAACACTTTGTTGCAAGCATAAACAATCTTCAATTGTGCAGGCATGCACATACATACATACTGATTATGCATATGCGTAATATGAGCTAGGGCTAAGAGAGGCTCAGAGTGTGACCGCTGAGTCAGCACTTTGGCCGCCCAGACTGTGAGCGTCCAACTATGTGAGTACACTCGCTCCACAGTGTCGGAGAAGGCAAATATGCCCACATGAGTGACACTGGATTTGGAAATTCTGCACCTGTCGTGCAAAGGGACGCGCCAACACTCGAGGAAGCACTCGAGGCGTGTCCAGCCGATGGACCCCGTCCTCTTACCATAGAGCAATATAAGGCGAGGACTGCAAGGAAACAGGAAAAACCAAAACATAAACGAAGCGGCCGGAGGATAAAGCTACTACAACAGAGACGTTTAATGAAGGACATGGTGGAGGCCACCAAAGAAAAAGAAGACCGACAGCGCTACATAGAGCGCCTGCAACAAATAAATAACGAGCTTCGCCAAGGTGCGAAACAACGGCAAACGGGCTGCATAATTGCAGTAGCCCCAATTTGCCCTTAATTTTAATTATTTATAACAAATCTATGCGGGAAACCGCTGTTTACAAATTACTAACAAAAAAAAAGGCTTGTACTAACACATGTGGTAGACATAGATTTAATCAAAATTGTAAAACTTATGTAAGTCTACCACATGCCCTTAACTCTTTTCCTTTTCTCTGGCTCACTGTATTACACAGTTGATGCACTAAAAAAAAATCATCTCTGGCTCACTGTTTAAACAGTTGAGATTTCCAAAATTAAAAAAAAAAAAAAATATTTAAAAAAAAAAAATTTCTAAATATCAATACTTATATTTGCATAAAATTGAAAAAGAAATACAAAAAGAGAGCTTACAATTTTTTTTTTCTTCAAAGTTCAAATACAAATTTTCAAATTTTCCCATGAAACTCTCATTAAATGTATGGAGTCGAACTCCATATCAAAGCTAGATAGTACAGAAGAAAGTATTAGAAAATTAGTTAGCATGTTGGACCATGTGTCCAAGGTAGCGGATTCAACCGCTAATGTTATAAATACTGTCGAAACATCTTTAATCGACTTAAAATTTATAACAATTTTATTAGTAATAATCGTCGTTTTGCTATTAGCAAACTCCCTGACGAAACTTTATAAATTGCACAATAGATGCATCAAAAAGAAATACCAGAGTAGGGCCATAGACTTAGACAAGATCTAAAAAATATGGAATGGAATAATTTAGTAAAAAATCTAAATAATTCCAGAGACAAATTTAACAGATCATATAATTGTATCAATAAAGATACAGTTATTAGAATAGAAACTCTAAAATTACACATAAATAACCTTATTCAACAATATAATAATATTGTTTTAAAAATTCAATTGGTCGACGACCAGCTTACTCCTGCTCATAAAACACAGTGCTACAATTTAATACAATCTTTAAATGAAAGGTTGACAAAAATAAGCGCGAGAAGAAGTCTGGAAATACAAATACCAGAAGAACCATTAGCTTTAGCCGAGTTCGATGCAAATCAACTAAGCGAGCTAAATGAGTCAAAGCCAACAGTCGACATCGAACAAGATAGTGACATTGAATCATTGTTCGAAGAAATAATCCCTACTAAAATGGCACTAACAGTTGTAGATTTTTTGAAGCTGGCCTCAAGTCTAATATCAGACTATGACGGTAAGCCAGAAAATTTGCAAAGTTTCCTAGATTCTTTGAATCTAGTAAACACACTAAAAAGGCGACCATGAGCAAACAGCCATAAGCCTGATCTAAACAAAATTAAAAGGCCACGCCAGAAATTTGATAACCACTGAACAGACAATAGGTGAGATCATTACTCACTTGTCTACAACAGTGAAGGGAGAGTCAGTAGAAGTGGTATCAGCTAAGCTTCTCAATCTCCAGCAAAGAAACAAAACTGCTACTCAATACACTCAAGAGGTGGAAAAGTTAGCAAAGGACCTTGAAGGTGCCTACATCAGCGATGGTGTGACCCCAACTCTTGCTACCAAGTATAGCACAGTAACAGCAGTAAAGGCAATGACGAAAAATTGCACAATAGAAAGGGTTAAGAACATCATGATGGGAGGTATTTTCACAAATATGGATGATGCTGTATCCAAATTTGTAAACACTTGTACTGAGATAACAGGACAAAGCAATTCAGTCCTATATTATCGACGAGGTACAAGTTACAACAATAGAGGAGGCCGAGGTTATAATCGCGGAAGAAATTATAACTATAATAATAACAGCAACAACAATAACAACTTCCATAATAATAATAACCGTGGTGGAAGACGAGGCCAGAATAGAGGAAGAGGCCGAGGAAACTTCAACCGAGGTTATAATACCGGTAATGTCAGATTATTACAGAATACATCGGAAAACCAACAGAACCCTTTAGGCAACACACAATAAATCCAAAAATTTACACTATCAACCTTAGTCTTAACATATTTGTTTGCTTCACAAATCACGAAATAAACACAAATTTAACATTTTTAGTAGATACAGGAGCAGATATATCACTCCTAAAAATAAATTCAGATAATTACAATATCAAAGACAATAAAATTATAGACATTGAAGGCATAGGCCGAGGAATAATTCAATCCAAAGGAATCACAGCAATAGAAATTCAAACAGCCAAATACATAATTCCACATGAATTCCATTTAGTAGATCCCGATTTCGCAATACCATGCGATGGAATAATCGGCATTGACTTCATAAAAAAATTCAATTGCCAGTTGGACTTCAACCCAACCGAAGATTGGTTAATAATTAGACCAAACAACCTAAATTATCCGATTTATGTTCCGATTACATATAGTTCAGGCAATAATGCACTACTTTTACCAGCTAGATCCCAAGTGGTCCGAAAAATAGAAATAAACACGGAAGAAGAGTGCATATTGATACCAAATCAAGAAATTCACAATGGAATTTATGTCGCTAATACAATAGCAACGTCCAAACATGTTTACGTCCGTCTGTTGAATACAACTAATTCTGACCAATTGGTCAATGTAGGAAAACTAAAATATGAAACACTTTCAAATTACGAAATTGTCCGAACAAACCCAGACATCAGATGTGAAACAGTTTTGAATAGCTTAAAGAAAAATTTCCCCCCTCAATTTAAAGAACAGTTAACAAAATTATGTACCAAATATAGCGATGTATTCGGACTAGAAACCGAATCGATATCAACAAACAATTTCTATACGCAAACATTAAGACTAAGGGATGATGAACCTATTTATATTAAGAACTATAGAAGTCCGCATAGCCAAATAGAAGAAATCCAAAAACAAGTAGGAAAATTAATAAATGATAAAATCGTAGAACCATCTGTATCCGAATACAATAGCCCACTCTTATTAGTCCCAAAGAAATCTAACTCAGAAGAAAAGAAATGGCGATTAGTAATTGACTATCGTCAAATAAACAAAAAATTATTGTCCGATAAATTTCCGCTTCCCAGAATTGATGACATTCTAGACCAATTGGGTCGAGCTAAATACTTCTCCTGCCTCGACCTAATGTCCGGTTTTCACCAAATTAAACTAAAAGAAAGTTCAAGAAACGTAACATCTTTTTCAACAAGCAATGGCTCATATCGCTTCACGCGATTGACATTTGGACTTAAAATAGCACCGAACTCTTTTCAGAGAATGATGACAATAGCATTTTCAGGATTGGAACCTTCGCAGGCATTCCTTTATATGGATGACTTAATGGTGATAGGATGTTCCGAAAAACATATGATTAAAAACTTAACTGATGTTTTTAACGTATGTAGGAGATACAACCTAAAGTTGCATCCAGAAAAATGCTCATTTTTTATGCATGAAGTGACATTCCTAGGTCACAAATGCACTGATAAAGGAGTCCTGCCCGATGACAAAAAATACGATGTCATAAAAAATTATCCGGTTCCGCATGATGCAGATAGCGCGAGGCGATTCGTAGCATTTTGTAATTACTACCGTCGTTTCATAGAAAACTTCGCCGACCATTCGCGACACATAACTAGATTATGCAAAAAGAATGTCCCTTTTGAATGGACGAGCGAATGCCAAAACGCATTTATGCATCTTAAAGAAAAGCTTATGCATCCAACACTACTTCAATATCCCGATTTTAGCAAAGAATTTTGTATAATAACTGATGCTAGTAAACAAGCTTGTGGAGCGGTTCTAACTCAGAACCATAGTGGACTTCAACTCCCAATAGCTTATGCATCACGTTCATTTACAAAAGGCGAAAGCAATAAAAGTACAACAGAACAAGAGTTAGCAGCAATTCATTGGGCAATAACACATTTTAGACCATATATTTATGGAAAACATTTTACAGTAAAAACAGATCACAGACCACTAACATATTTATTTTCAATGACAAATCCAAGTTCCAAATTAACACGCATGCGGCTGGAACTTGAAGAATATGATTTCACAGTAGAATACCTAAAGGGAAAAGATAATTTTGTTGCGGATGCACTTTCCCGCATAACAATAACCGATTTAAAAGACATTCAACATAAAGTCCTGAAAGTCACTACCAGGCGACAAAGTAGACAAGAGAAGAACTGTACAGTTAAAAACAATGAACTTTTGCCAAGGCAAAAATTAAATGTATCCAAGCCCAACGTGTACGAAGTCATTGCAAATGATGAAGTACGAAAAGTAGTGACCTTGCGCATCACAGAATCTAAATGTTTCTTTAAGCATGGAAATAAAGTGATCGCAAGAATTGAAGTTAGCGACATATATACTAATGGAATTCTCGACTTAGGTCAGCTCTTCCAAAGGAAAATCATTATCAAAACTCACAGCTAAGGGCACAGACGTGCCGCTGTTTTTATTTAACATTATAATTAATACACAAACTCGGAACCCGGTCATTACAGCTTTCTAACGGATCTTTTCCAAAGTGTTGCGACGTGGCGTCTTTTCATTGGGCAATGTGAGCGTGGGTATCATAACTGTACTCAAAGCTGAGACTCAACCCTGCAATTAACTTGATCGTGATCATTTCAGTGTGACCGTGTTCTTACATGCTCTTCATGAAAGCGCGGTTGATTTAAATAAATTATCTTCATTTTGTCGATTAAATATTTGAAAGGAAAAATCCGGTCAATACACCACAGATAATGAAGCGCGATTTTTATCACAGCAGCATGATCTGAACAAGAAAGGATTTCTTCACTTTTTCTTGACCTGAATATCCTTTAAGTGAAAAACTCCTTGGATCTTACCGTGGTTGTCTACTAATTCGTAATAAAAGGGACTACATTTCTTCTTTACAGTTGCCGGTACGAAAACACATGCTAGATGGTGGCGCTAGGGTGCTTATATGCATAAGTGCGCGAGATACTGAGATATGCTTGTAAAAAGCATGTGAACAGAATTTTTTTAAAACAGGCAAATGCATTAGTTATTACAAACTTAAAATATTTATTATACTGGTGTGGTATACCTAAGTCGGCGAGACGACTTACTTACTTCATTTGTATAGACGACTCAATATTCTGACTTAATATATTGGTCAAATCCTGCACTATCCTTACTTGCTGACAATCAAGTATACTTTCTACTTGCTTTTGTTGTGATCTAGTATTAACTCCGGGTTTGCTGCCGTGTTTCACTCTGCCTTTGTCTCTGTAGTGTTTTGTAGCTGATTTTTTTACATTTTCGTTAGAAGTATTAAAACTTGCTGAAGCCCTCGCTAGTGAATGTAATTTTGCTGCTAAAGTGTTGTTGGAAAATGTTAGCTGTAAAGGAATACAACTAGTCGCACAGGCTACAGTTGTCTTAGGATGCTCAAGAAGGCATTCCTTGTGAAATCTGTGTTTACATGGAGCATTTGCTATCAAATCCGTCGCGTTCATTACCTCATTACAAATACGCAAAATGGATCATCTATGGGCTGGGCTATATTTTCATTACTGCGAAACAGTAAAGTGCTAAATTTTACACTAAGGTCTGTCTTTCCTCTTGTTTTACTTGTACATAGATGTCTCAACTTTATCTTGATCTAAATGTTTGTTTTCTTCTTTGGTCTTAATGTATCTAATGTGCCTATTGCTGATTTGAGAGTGGATAAGCTTGAATGAGTGGACTATGTCCGAAACTCTCCAGAACATAGTAATTCCAAAATAAATCCTCCATGCCTATTAAAACCAAATTTATACTACCGTAGCATTTCCTGAAATATGTATCTAAGGCTAGGCTTTCACGAAACTCACTTGGTCGACCAATCCTCAATTCGGAATTGCAATCGCATTTTCAAAGGTCGTACTCGTGCGCGATACCAAAATACTTCCTAGAATATGCACAATAACTTGTAATCAAATGGAACTCTAATTGTTCCTAAAAAAAATTGTATATATGGATGGACTATTCGAGCTTGGTGGGACGACCCATCATTTGAGAATCTTTTCAAATTCGTCGTGTCCCACGTTTGAGCGCCAATTATTAATATACATATGTAGTGACCAGAATGAGTTTTGGTTTATAATTCTCGCTCAACCTAGTTAACATCTAAAAGGCTCCAAGGTGTTAGTGGACACAATGCTCTTTAAATGAACTCCAGTTCAGAAGTAAAGGCACTAAGGTTGAGGGTAAGTCTTTAAAATGAGTGGTATCCTCCCGAAATGTTATGCGATATACTCATTTGTTGTTGAGATGACAAAAGGGTAAAACCAACAGTGTGATCAGGATCGAGGGTGCGCATTCTTGCTATGCTCGGGTCTAGCTCGTCGGATTGGTCGGGGTTCTTTCTCCCCTTTTCACACTCACTATCATTAATAAATTTTATGCGCGTTTTGAAAACTAAACTAAAAACTATTATTACTATTGCTAAGGTGCCAATTTACCGTGACCTAAACAAAGAAGACAAACCTCAATCTAAATAAAGGATGTGAGAGAACTTAGGTGTGATTAATCCCTCTTCTTTACCCACCCGACCATGACAACAGTTCTATTTTAAAGGTTGCCTTAAAACAAATGATTTTTGAGGATAGAAATTTTAAAGGATGAATACATTACTCATGACTTTGGTTTACTTCACGGTTTTACGTTGTAATCGTTGGGCCCAAGATGACATCGATTTTGCTGTGGTGTGGTTTTTAAAGAAGTTTTAGATTAATTATATAAATGACAATGAAATATACTCCATAGGTTACCTTACGCATATCGCTTCATTCGGAACTAGACTAGAGATTACTTAAATACTGCAGTATGGGAAAAAATTACGATATCTTGGCATTAATCAAATTTTGTTGTTGTCTTAAATCGCCAAACAAATATTTTTTCCCAATTCTAAATTCATTAGATAGAATCAAAATATTTTTTTTCATTTTTGTTGACTACCCCTATTATTTGATAATTTTACAAAGTCAGCTGATTCAGAGTTGCATTGCAACGTGAAAAAGCGCGCCAAATAGATCGCAACTTTTCAGCTGTATTAAATTTGTTTGTTAATCGCATAAATTAAAAGTTACTATGGAAAATGTTAATAAAGGTATGTATAATAAGTGTCCGAAGTGATTTTGTATACTTTTGTGTTTTTGTGTAACTGTGCAATGTGTTGTTCATTCGTATTTTTAGCTTAACCCTAACAAATATGTTTGTGTTCTGTGGAGTATTACTTTAACAGTCTTCGCTAGGCCTCGGCAGTTTTACTTAAGGGTAATTAACTAAACCTTATACTATAAGGTCCAATTAATAACTTTTGCCCGTTTTTGCCCCTTTTCCTTAAAATTGACATGTTGTAGGTGCGCTTAAGTTTAGACGCTCAGTGCTGCTCGAAATTTGGAGCTGCAACAACCGCCAAGAAGACGCTGTAATATCGTTTATTGCCGAATCTTTTAACAACATTGTGAATGAAGATCTTCAAAAAATTATCCAAAAAGAAGTCGAGGAATTTATTCACTGCATAAAAAAATTTTTTTGAAATGCAATCGAATGTTAGATCGATTTAAAGTTAAACATTCTACTTGGCTTGATGGCAATGTTGTAATTACTTTTGGTGAGCACGAGACGTCTCCAAATAAAGCTGGACGTAAATGTTTAAATTATAAAAATCCATGATGTCGTTTAAAAAGAAAGTTAGCATCAGAGCTCGCGTCAAAGGAAAATTACGAAACTCCAATCTTAATACAAGCTGCTTCGATTTCGGCAAGGAAATCGAATAAAAAAGATGTTGCTTTCTTATTAAACAAAACTACGGGTGATGAAGGACTTAACATTAGCGATGTTAGAAAAAAACTTGAAGAAAATCCGCTGAACCCAATCAGCTCGGAAAGAGCGTTGGCGTTCCTCATAGAAAATGGGTCGACGAAACAGCAATACATAAACATCAAATTGTTGAATAAACAGCATGGATCTGATATTTATCCTCCGTATCTAGAAGTTGTGAAAGCCAAGCTAAAATGCAGACCATCCGGAATCCGTATTTCCGAAACAAAAGCGGAAGTTTCTTTACAACACTTACTGGATTATAGTACAGACCCTATTTTTACTATGCAAGAGGAGGTTCTCGAGACTTTATCGGACATATCGTATTGTAAATTAATAGTTAGCTATGGATTTGATGGTTCAACAGGCCAAAGCTGCTACAAACAAAAATTTCAATTTGATGAACCTACTTCTCTGGACCATTCTTTGTTTGTAACAACAATCATTTCGTTGAAACTCATTGATGAATTAGAACGAGTAATATGGATTAATAGGACACCCCAGTCTGTTAGATTCTGTCGGCCATTAAAACTGGAATTTGCCAAGGAAAGCTCGGACCTTATTCTTAATGAAAAATCCAATTTGGTCAATCAGATTACAAATCTTGAAGATCATTTGTATATTTACAAAAACAAAATAGTGCATACCAAATACGATATGCATTGCACGCTTATTGATGGCAAAGTCTTAAACATTTTGACTGGCACCAACTCATGCCAGTCCTGTTCTTTGTGTGGAGCTAAGCCGACTCAATTATTGCATACAAAAATATTAATTCGTCAATATTTAATGTTAAAAGCGAGAATTTACAATATGGAACTAGCCCACTTCATGTTTTAAATGTATCCTATAGAATTCATATAAAAAAGTGGCACGTCAAAGGTATGGACAAAGAGCTTGTACAGTTACGCAAGCAGCACATTCAAGAAAACTTGTGGTCAGAATTAGGTCTTAATGTAAGTAAGCCAAAACAGAACGGCAGTGGTAGTAGCAATGATGGCAATACTGCTAGGAGGGCTTTTTGTAATACCAAACTGTTTTCAGATATTTTAAAAATTAATTATGAAATTATAAAGAATTTTTATATAATATTAATTGCAATATCTTCCGAATTTAAGATTAATGTCGAAAAATTCAAAGACTTCGAGCTTTCGAGCTTTACATGAAATTGTATTATTGGTACCCAATGTCACCGACAGTACACAAAGTATTGGTACACGGACACCAAATAATGAATAAATGCATAGTTCCTGTCGGAGTGCTTGGAGAGAACGCATCTGAGGCCAGAAACAAAATATACAAAAATGACAGAAGATCTCATGCAAGAAAATGCAGTAGATTGGATAACATAACCGATGTTTTTAACAGAGCATTAGACTCGTCGGATCCTCTATTATCCAGCCTCTGCCTAAATGAACGCCAAAAATTAAATAAAAAAATGAATATTCCGAATGAAGTTGTTGCGCTACTTGAATCTGCCGATCATATTTTGAAAAATCATGAAGGTGATTCAAGTTACGAATGGACAGAAGATGAGGATATTGCATTTGATATTGAATTAGAAGAAGAATGTGACTAAATTTAGTTATAAATAAAAAACATGTTACTAAAATATTTTTGTTGTCATATTAATATAAGAAACATAATATAAAAACAACAAAAAATTAAAAGAAGTGTCAAATTCTTACTAACGGCAAAAAATGTCAAGTGCAACTTTTCATATTTAGATTTATTTATTGATTAGATTTTGCTTACACACTTGGTAAAGGAAAAAAATTATAGGGGGTCAAATCAGGGTCAAATTGAAAAAACAAAAAAAATCCGAAATTAAATTAAAGTCTGACGAACATCCAAAAAAAAATTAATGTCTCTAGCTCATTATTTTGAATTAATGCCAAAAAAATTGGATTTTTTCCCATAGTGTACTGTAAAAAAAGGCTTTAAGCTCGCAATGAGCGAAAATGAACTACATTTAAAGGGGGGGTATAGTTAATTCGGTGCAAAATCGGTCATTTTTTAAGAATTTTTATTGGCGATACGGATAGTCTCAGTTCAATTTTTGTTTGCCCGTGTGATAATACAATATTTAAACAATATGTGTGAAAATGTTCATCCAAAAATATTGAAAATTGAGTGAGATATAGGCAATCTTCGGCGGGACCTCGAAAAAAAAGTGGTTTGCGGTGTACATCGTAACTCGTCACAGAATCATCGGAAATGGAAAAATCAAATTGCATTAGTTAAAGGACAAAATTCCCCAGGTAACGCTGTCGAGTTTTTATTTTTAAATTTTTTTTTTTCGATTTTTAAAGGCACTTGAAAGTCAAAAACCCCGATTTACGCCCAAAAAAACAAGTTATTTGTTGTTGTAAAAATGATAAATTAAAAAAAAAAAAAAAAAAAAACTCGACAGCGTTACCTGAAGAATTTAGTGAAGAAGTACTGTGCAAAATTTCAAAACGATTTGTCCAGTAGATTTTGCAGGATCGTGTACACCGACTTCGAAAATGGCAACTTTTCAGGAGAGCGTTTTAAAGTTTTGGACACCCAATTTTTAGGGTGGATTGCGACCGCGACCTGACTTCAACTGCCCATAACTTCAGAAGTTTCACTCGGATCGATCTAAAATTTTTACACACTATTCTTGAGATGTCGTGCATTCAGAAAAAAAATAAAAAAAAAATTGAAAAAAAATTTTAATACTATACCCAATGAACTAACCGAACGATTAGGTTTGGCACTGTACTGGTCTTCAAATTTTGCACAGATATTGGCTAGATAGCCTGGTAATTAAAAATCACTATATAATTTATGCGACTTATCGCTTCGGCAGAACAAAATAGAATAAATTTTTGAACTAAGGCACGCGTCTTATGCAAAAGAATTTGCGAACAGAGCTTTCTAACGGGTCTTTTCCAAAGTGTTGCGACGTGGCGTCTTTTCATTGGGTGATGTGAGTGTGGGTATCATAACTGTACTCAAAGCTAAAACTCAACCCTGCAATTAACTTGATCATGATCGTTTCAGTGCGACCGTGTTCTTATATGCTCTTCATGAAAGCGCGGTTGATTTAAATAAATTCTCTTCATTTTGTCGATTATATATTTGAAAGGAAAAATCCGGTCACTACAATAGGAACTCCATCTAATTTAGATACTTTAGATTTTAAAAGATACTTTAGTGTAAATTTTGTTGCTTTATTCCGAATAACCCTTTCACATCTGTCCTCAAGGGAACTGGATAAACTCGTTTATATGCACTTCCACTTATTTATTTATTTATTTATTTACGTCAACTAAATCAGCAGTCGACGAAGAAGCTTAAGCTAAAATACAGATCATAATTAATTCACGGAGGTAGCTTAGCTTTATGCACAACTAAACATCCCCGACCCGTTAGAGGTGTTTTATTTGCAACAAGGTGCCAGCTATGCCCCGATTCACAGCCAATGTGGTCAGGGATGAGTTGCAGCCAATCCAATATCCAGTCCAGAATACTTTCAGTGGTTACGCTGTAGATAATTAAAAAGTATAGCGCGAAGAGAAGTGACAGATAGATGAGGAGAAATAAGGTGAGAAAGGTTGTTAAAAGATTGGCAAAGAACACGAAGAGGTTCGTGAAGAGAGTAGTTAGTCAGACATCTACTAAGGTGAAGAGGAAAAAAGTTTCTGGTCCGACGTGAGGGAACACAAAAATATAGCGTATCTAGTAAATTGGTAGAAATGACTTCGCCGTTGACTAGTTTATGGAGAAAGAGAATGCCAAATACGAGCCTACGGTTGTAACGTGAAGGAAGATTAATAAGAAAAAGTCTGTCAGAATAAGAAGGAAGGCGAAACCTCGGGTTCGCGTAACGCGAGCTTAAGGTATTGCTTCTGTACCGATTCAATACTACGCTGGTGAACATCACACTGGCGAGCAATATTCTAGAATATATAATGCAATATTAGTTTTTGATATTGAAAAAGGAAAAATATTTAATAAAAATAAATCAAAAATTAATATTTATAAAATTGCTTTTTAATTAACTTTATTATTTAATTTGTTGCTACTGCCAATAAACAATGTGCTAAAATTTGTACTATTATAATCATTCTTGTTGCAAGACCACCAAATTAAGAAATTTGTATACACTTTTTTGTTAGTTAACAGACAATATTAATACAATTCATAATTATTAATCATTTAAAAATCTTGCTAAACCTATCAAACAAACTAAACGTGTAGTAGGATGAAGGAAAATATTTTTTCTAGTTTATTTTCATTTAGGTAATTTAAAAAGCATATGTATGTACATATATTAGTTTTTATGATTTTTATAAATTAACTAGAAATGACCCGGAGAACTTTGTTCCGCCTTAATAATGACAATAAATAAGCAGATTGTGTTTTTTTTTTTTTTTTTTTTTGAAAAAATACAACAAAAAATTATATAACTAAATTAATCATTCATTATTATTTCTGTAATTAGTAATGTAATACACGACATTTTTATACCCTTTCAAAAAGGGTATATTTATTTTGGTCAGTGTGCAACGCATAGAAGGAAGCATCTGCGACCATATAAAGTATATATATTCTTATTCAGCACGACGAGACGAGTTCAAATAGCCATGCCCGCCCGTCCGTCGGTCTGAACGTCTGTCCGTCCGTCTGGATCAACGCGAACTCCTCCTAGACCGTAAAAGCTGCAGAGCTGAAATTTTGCATGTAGGCTTGTATATACTGCAGGGGTTGTATATCTCGGATTCAGCCGGATCGGACCACTATATCATATAGCTTCCATACAAACGTCAAAGTCACGAAAAGTGACTTTTCTCAATAACTTCGTTATTTTCTCAGCTATTGAAATTTAATGCTGATAAGTTTATTACACATATAAACAACTATGCTGTAGTATGTATATCCATGCCAAAAATCATTTAACACAAAGAGCTCAACTTGTAACACTTTGTTGCAAGTATAAACAATGAAATATGTACGCAATAAAACATAAGTCTGCACTTGAGTATGTTCATGTGTATACATTAATATATTCACATAAGCATACTCACAACAATATACAGCTAAACATGTTCACATATGTATGTACATACATATATGCACATATGTATATATATTCATATGAGCAGCAATGCACAGGCGTAGCATGAGCTAGGGCCGAGCCAGCGTGTGAACGCTGACCATGCACTTTGATGCAAGTGCCCCAAATAATATGTATGTATGTACTGACACTTTCTCTCTCTTTTGTAGCTGTCGCCTAACAATAGGTTAAGTCAAAGAATATTTTTGGAATAAAAATCAAATAAATATGACCACAAAGCAACACAGACGTGTTCTTCCTTAAAACTCTTGAACCAAAGAAACCCGGTCTTTACATGGCGACCGTAAAAATAGGTCAAAAATAGACCTAAGGACATCGGAAGGACAAAGGACAAAGGACAAATTTTTGTGTATGTATGTGTGTGTGTGAAGAAAAAAAAAATATATAAAATAAAAAAAAGGGCACGAAAATGAGAAATGGCAACACTGGATAACTACTTTCAAAGAGTTATCAGACGAGGCCCGAGCAAAAGAAACGATACAATTGGGGTGTTTCGTAGTGAGCAAAGCTACTTCCCTCAAAGCTCGCTAACTCTAGTGCAAATAAGAGCTGCATACTCCAGTAAGAGGAGGCTCAAGAGTACAGATGTGCTTCCTGATAGAGGTACCAAATGTATGCTGCTACACAAATGCAGAAGGCACATTCCATTTTTATGTAATGGACTAAAAAAAAAACACACACACACACAGAAAAATAAATAAATAAATAATTAAAACAAAAGAGGCACGTGCTGATGACTAGCACCGAACCGTCACGTCCGGAGGACTTGGATTTCCTGATGGCTGTACCTACCGTACAAAGGGACGCACCACTCCTAGAAGAGGTATTAAAGGTGTGTCCGAACGAAGGACCACGCCCACTCACGATAGGTGAGTACCGGACTCGCCAAGAGAAACAGAAGGAAGACCCCAAACAGAAATCAAGAGGAGGAAAATACGCCAGGCTAAGGCGTGAAAGGAAGCTCCTCCAGGACCTCCTCCACACAGGACAGTATGACAAGGACCGAAAGCACTATACAGAGTGCCTCATGAAAAACACAGTTGAGCGAAGAAACGCAATGAATAAATAATTCTCTTGCCTTTAATTATAATTAAAATTTTATATAAATATTAAGAACAAACATGTACGAGTTTGCACTTGTTGCACAGTACACCTACTAACCAACAACTGACAGGCTAATACTAAAAAACATGCGTAGGCATAGATTTAACTAAAACATTGTTCAAGCTGTAAGCCTACGCATGTCTACTCTTCTATCTTTCCACGTCTCTGGCTCCCTGTGCGAAACACAGTTGAGATAATTTTTCTCTCTTTTAAAGTTTTTGAAATTATATTAAAGAAGAAATTTTTATTATGTAACAATCGAATCCAAAATATCCAAAATTTTTTTTCTTTCTCTCTCTATCAAACAAATAAAAAACAGGTCTAAACGACAAAGAAAACAAAATTTTTTTTTTGCTAGAAAGATGGGTTCTCAAGAAATCCGCCTAAAGCGGAAAAACAGAATTCTACCCACCTGAGTGCATAAACTATTCGAGCAACCCATAGAAAATAATAATAAAGAGCCTAGAAAATATTAGAGCGGTATTCAGCACACTATAGTAAGCTAACTACGGGACGAAAAACAGCCGCAAATGCATTCTATAATGACTGCAAACAAAGCGCAAAATCCGTATTAAAAAGATATAATATTGAATATAAACAAACAATTGATTTGGATATTTCAATATCACTGGAAGACAAAAGCCAGTTAACGGCTGAAGAAGAGGCGGATCATGAAGAACCGTCAGTGAGTTTAGATCAGACAAAAATAACTCTTAATAAACCAGCCATTTCGCCAAGAAACACAAAAATGACTCAAACAGTCAATGATTTTTTAAAGATGGCCTCAAACCTTATGCCACAGTTATATATATTCTTGATCAGCACGACGAGACGAGTTCAAATAGCCATGTCCGTCCGTCCGTCCGTCCGTCCGCCCGTCTGGATCAACGCGAACTCCTCCGAGACCGTAAGAGCTACAGAGCTGAAATTTGCACGTAGGCTTGTATATACTGCAGGCATTGTATATCTCGGATTCAGCCGGATCGGACCACTATATCATATAGCTCCCATACAAACGTCAAAGTCACGAAACAGTGACTTTCTCAATAACTTCATTAATTTTATAGCTATTGTCATAAAAGTTAGTATTTGTCAGTTTTATGTTCTTATTAATGATTGTGCCAAATTCGATCAAGATCGGGTGACTATATCATATAGCTCCCATACAAACGGCAAAGTCACGAACAGTGACTTTCTCAATAACTTCATTAATTTTATAGCTATTGTCATAAAAGTTGGTATTTGTCAGTTTTATGTTCTTATTAATGATTGTGCCAAATTTGATCAAGATCGGGTGACTATATCATATAGCTCCCATACAAACGGCAAAGTCACGAACAGTGACTTTCTCAATAACTTCATTAATTTTATAGCTATTGTCATAAAAGTTGGTATTTGTCAGTTTTATGTTCTTATGAATGATTGTGCCAAATTCGATCAAGATCGGGTGACTATATCATATAGCTTCCATACAAACGGCAAAGTCACGAACAGTGACTTTCTCAATAACTTCATTAATTTTATAGCTATTGTCGTAAAATTTAATAAACGTTAGTTTATTGAAGCTATAAATGTGCCAAATTTGGTCAAGATCGGGTGACTATATCATATAGCTCCCATAGAAACGATAGGTGGAAAACAGTGACTTTCATCAAAAAGTTCGTTATATCCTATGCTAAGATTGAAGGCCGTTCTTTCGCAAACATTAGTCTTTTTTGATAAAACGTTTTTACACTTTGATGGCTATGGGTAAGGAAAGAATTACCAAAACAGTTGCAAGGGTATACAAACTTCGACGCGGTCGAAGTTAACCCCGGCCCTCTGGTCTTAAATCAAGAGGTCGAAAATGGAATATTTATTGGAAATTCGATCTCAAGCCTGAACAAAACATTTGTCCGAATTTTAAACACAACAAAAAGAGTAAAAATTTTAAATTTAAAAAGCATAAAATATGGATCATTAAAGAATTATGAAATTGTACGGACAACTGATGAAGAAGAAAAAGAAAGTCAAAGAAGTCAATCAGTAATACAAAAACTAAAGCCAAACTTCCCACCTATGTTCAAAAACGTACTAGAAGAGCTCTGCATTAAGTATACAGATGTATTTGGTTTAGAAAACGAACCAATTAGTACGAACAACTTTTATAAACAAGAACTAAGATTGAATGACAACCAGCCAGTATACACAAAAATACAGTTTATCTTATTTTTGCTAGATCTACAACTTTTCAAAGAGTTCTTACTTCTATCTTTAATATTTAAGATTTTGGAAAAAACGTCCTAAATATATGCCACCCAAAAAAAGTACTTTTCTTTGTTCAAATGCACCTGTGAAAAAAACGGATTAAACTATGAAGACCATTTTTACAGTTCATCATCTGAATACAACAACTAACAAATTACAGAAAAAATTATTGAATTAAATTATTTAGGAGCCGAAAAAATTAAAGTCAAAAAAAAAAAACGTCCTAAACTCGTGTCCACCACTGTATATGGGAGACATTTCAGAGTCAAAACAAACCACAGACCTCTAAAGTATTTATTTTCTATGATAAATCCGAGTTCAAAATTAACAAGAATGAGACTTGATCTAGAGGAATATGAATTTACACTAGAATATCTGAAGGGAAATATAATTTCGTTGTGGATGCATTATCCCGCATTACAATACAGGATCTAAAAAACACAAAAGCAACTGTCCTGAAGGTCACTACCAGGCAGCAAAGTAGACAAAATAATCTCTGGCCAGACGATAAAAATGAAAAAACAATTAAGCACGTAACTAATGATGCTTCTAAGCCCAAAATATGTATATGAAGTACTCTGCAATGATGAAGTACGAAAAGTAGTGACCTTGCGTATAACACACGATTTATGTTTCCTCAAACATGGAATGAAAGTTATAGCAAGAATTGAGATTGGAGATCTGTATACCAATGGATATCTAGACTTAGGTCAGTTTTTTCAAAGGCTTGAAAAACAAGCCGGTATACTCGAAATCAAACAACTCAAGTTGGCACCGAATGAAAAGATCTTTGAAACATTTTCAATAAAATATTGAGAACATTAAGAGTAGCGCTACTCCAACCGGTGACCATTATAGAAAAAGATAAAGATAAAGAAGCAATATTGTCTACATACCATGATGATCCGATACAGGGAGGCCATAAAGGCATTACAAAAACTTTGGACAAAGTAAAAAGATATTATTATTGGAAAAACATGACACGTCATGTAAAAGACTACATTAATAAATGTGAAAAATGCCTAAAGACAAAAACGACAAAGCACAAAAAAACACCCTTGGTTTTACAGAAACCCCCCATACATGCTTTTGATAGATAATAGTGGACACCATTGGTCAATTACCAAAATCCGACAATGGTAACGAATATTCAGTCTCTCTAATATGCGACTTGACGAAATACTTAGTAGCAATACCAGTTCCCAATAAAAGCGCTACAACAATTGCAAAAGCTATATTCGAATCCTTTATTCTGAAGTACGGTCCAATGAAGACGTTCATTACGGACATGGGAACAGAATACAAAAATTCAATAATAAATGACTTGTTCAAATATTTAAAAATAGACAACATTACGTCTACTGCACACCACCACCAGACCTTGGGTACCGTTTAAAGAAGTCATTGGACATTCAATGAGTACATTCGATCATATATATCAGTAGATAAAACTGATTGGGACATATGGTTACAATATTTTGTGTACTGTTTTAACACAACCCCGTCCCTATGAACTTGTATTTGGTAAACAAAATAATCTACCAACGCATTTGAATAGCATAAATAGAATAGAATCATTATATAACGTAGGTGATTATGCTAAAGAAGTTAAATTTAGATTAGAACTAGCATACAGCAGAGCCAGAATTATGTTAGAGAAACGTAACAAAAAGCAGAAAAATTTTTATGAAAATAAGACAGCAGATTTTAAAATAGAAATAGGAGTTAGGGTTTTCTTAAAAAACGAAGCTGGTCATAAGCTTGACTCAGCCTATATAGGACCATTCGAAAACAACAACATAAAAATTAGGAATAATAAAAATAAGATACAAACAAAAAAAAAAAAAAAAAAAAAAAAACGAAAAGAAAAATATAAAATTTTTTATGGATTCAACTTCTATAACTACTTAATTTTATTAAAAATACAAAAAAAAAATTTGTCTGGCCAGATACAAATAAAACAATTTTCCTAACAAACATACATACATTACTATTAATCAATCATTTATTATCATTATTAGTAATTAATAAATAACTCCATGATATTACGTTATCTTCTAAAAAGGGGAGGTGTAGTATACTGCAGGGGTTGTATATCTCGGATTCAGCCGGATCGGACCACTATATCATATAGCTTCCATACAAACGTCAAAGTCAC
The DNA here is from genome assembly GCA_018150345.1 of Drosophila equinoxialis. Taxonomy (NCBI): domain Eukaryota; kingdom Metazoa; phylum Arthropoda; class Insecta; order Diptera; family Drosophilidae; genus Drosophila; species Drosophila equinoxialis. The sequence goes on along the minus strand of JAECWI010000323.1, from coordinate 992,420 downwards.
GAAAAGTGACTTTTCTCAATAACTTCGTTATTTTCTCAGCTATTGAAATTTAATGATGATAAGTTTATTACACATATAAACAACTATGCTGTAGTATGTATATCCATGCCAAAAATCATTTAACACAAAGAGCTCAACTTGTAACACTTTGTTGCAAGTATAAACAATGAAATATGTACGCAATAAAACATAAGTCTGCACTTGAGTATGTTCATGTGTATACATTAATATATTCACATAAGCATACTCACAACAATATACAGCTAAACATGTTCATATATGTACATATGTACATACATATACATATGCACATATATATATTCATATGAGCAGCAATGCACAGGCGTAACATGAGCTAGGGCCAAGCCAGCGTGGGAACGCTGACCATGCACTTTGATACAAGTGCCCCAAATAATATGTATGTATGTATGTATGTACTGACACTTTCTCTCTCTTTTGTAGCTGTCGCCTAATTGGCAGCATAAGAATATCTATGTAACAATAGGTTAAGTCAAAGAATATTTTTGGAATAAAAATCAAATGAATATGACCGCAAAGCAACACAGACGTGTTCTTCCTTAAAACTCTTGAACCAAAGGAACCAGGTCTTTACAATGCCAAATTTTGTTAAGATCGGGTGACTATATCATATAGCTCCCATAGGAACGATCGGTCGAAAACAGTGACTTTTGTCAATAACTTCGTTACTTTTGACGCGATTGCTTTCGAATGAAACATTTGTTAGTTTAATAAATTTGTTAATGACAGTGCTGAATTTGATAAAGATCGGGTGACTATATCAAATAGCTCCTATAGGGACGATCGGTGAAAAACAGTGATTTTGATCGTTATTTCGTATGCTAAGATTGTAGGCCATTCTTTCGCAAACATTAGCCTTTTAGCTAAGGAAAGAGAAATCCAAAAAGTTGCAAGGCAATACAAACTTTGACGCGATCGAAGTTAGCCCCGGCCTTCTGGTTTGTTTTATTATCAGGCGCAAAAACAAACAACGCAGATGGTCTTCCGACCCGTGAATATGTCACGTATAATTGACCATGGGAAAACATGAATGTTCTAGATTTAAACCACAAACTTTTAAAGAATGGCCTTGTGATTTTTTGATGGTCATGGCAAATGCAAGACGTATCGGAAATTTAAGTCTTTTAAATTCAAACATCATATCGGTTGGGATCATCGAGATCCTTGGAATGAGAACTTCCTCACCTTTGAATTTTCCTATCATTATCGTAGCGTAAATTACATTGTTAATCAATTTACTAACCACCAAACGCGTACCGCTGCACAGTTTCGGTTGGTTTATGTTTCGAAGCATGATTACTAGGGAGCCAGCCTTTAGGCACAAATTGTGCACGTCCAGGCACGTCCAAAGAGTTTAAAAATTCAAATGGATAGTTGGTGGCTTCATATTCATTTGTGACGATTTGAATGAATGCATTGTTCCAATGATCTTATTTTGAATTATGTGAGTCATAATCTACATCTTTATACTTAGCCGCTAAAATTGCTCGCTCACTGAACCATTCATTTTTTTTGTAGTTAGAAATAATGTTTGGAATACATTGTTGACAAGTTCGCCTTTTGATGAGACAAAAATAAAGAAATTATTTGGAAATGATATTAATCCGCTCGATTCATCGACCATTACCGATAGTCAGCAATTGCTCCTAGAAATCTTCTGCAGATGCATCATTAAGCAATGTAACTCTCATGTTTGTTGTCAGCTGCAGTTTCTTCACATAGCGCCATAGATTTGACGATCGAACGGGATAAACAGTATCCTATGTCCATCTCCTGGCTCTAAGCTACCTCCCTATCAATTTTCAGACAAATCTGTTCTGCCGTTCTACCACGACTTTCTTTTATATATATAGATGTTGTGCCCTTACGCTTTTTATACCATACACCCATAGGGTGAAATCACTAACCATAAAATACATAGATGCGTCAAACTCAAGATTTTTTGATTACAAACGCTAGCCTGAGCGTGGAACCCCAGAGAACTTCGGCAAAAGCCGAACAGCGTAGAACCCCAGAGAGCGGCCGCGGCAAGAGCGAAAAACATTCGCTCGCAGCAGTGTCGCTACGCATCGAAAATAATTCAGTCTGGCACAGACTACCGAACGACGCAGGCAGCTCTATGTCGCTTGTCATTTCGTGTATGTATGTATGTATGTGTACACTCGTCGGTACATGCTCAGGCTTCGTAGTGTGTGTGTGTGACAACACCGCATTTCAATAGCTCGTTCGACAAAAATTTTTCATTTTCGACAAAACAGCGACTAAGCGAATAGGACATGCCCCTGTGGAAAGAATATCAAGAAATATTGGGATCAGTTTTGTATGTAGCCCGGTGGCTGTGTCAATACAGTGCTCGCTTGGCGATCGGGCAGCCGGGGTTCGACTCTCAGCTTGGCCAAAGTTTTTTATATTGTTTTATATATTTTTTTGATACATTTTTATTTACTTTTTACTATTAAAATTGTTTAGAAAATATTAAATATAAATTTAATTAAATATATATTATTGAGTATACAAATATTGAAAACCTGCATAATAAAGGTCGCCGCTCGAATTCGTTACCGATTGCAATGTACAGTATGTACAATCGGTATCCAGGGAACACCACGAGGAGGCCATTGCAATAGCAATGGGGTCATTTACGAATGACCTTCGAGTCGACTTGAGATGATTAAATTCACATTTAATTTTCTTCATGTTCCCCACCTACAAAAAAAGCTGATTAATAAATCCTGAGCAAATCCATATTTTAAAGAATTACCCCTGACGGACGGACGTTCCCAGAATACCGACTCTGTTGCTTATCGACCTTTTTTTATTTTAAGACTCTAAAATTTCTATTTTCTTATTGCTTTTGTGCTTTTCAGAAGCACCGCATAAACTATCCATCAGGCATTTGCTATTTTTCTTAAGCAGAACGAGTAGAAAATAATTTAAAATAAATTTTCGATGCTCGCTGCATTCATGCGCTTCACTGTACCAATCTCGGTAATTCGGGTCCTTTTCATTCGAAAGGCATTCATTAAAAAAATTTTTTTTATTTTGAACTGATAAAGAACTGATGGAAAATCTTATAATGCTGCTTCATAAGGTTAAATAAATGATTTTGTGGGGCTTTAAGCATTAGGTTGTTGTTTATAGTTTTAAAATTTTTGTTAATGATAAAAAATTCCGATTCCTCATAATTTACGATCTCTTCTTTTAAAAGTTCTTTGCATGTATCGCAATTGAACTTTTGTTGGGCTTTATGCATAACAAATCTTACGAAATATCTCAATGAATTCTCAGTGGCTATACTGATTTCAGTTGGCTGTTCTTCATCAGCCTCGGATACTTCCATATTTTCATCTAAGATTTTCATCTAAGATTAAAATCTTCGTAATACACCTGATCTTGGTCATTTACGTTTTCAATTGCCAGTTCATGCTTTGTTTCTTCAATAACATTTATTAGCATATCTTCATCTGGCTCGCAATTACCTGTTGTCGTTTTTGAAATTATTAATTTCATTGACAACATTTTTGATATTATTGCATTGAATTCGAATAACATAAGATTATTGTTTGTACCACCCCTACTTCTTATTAGATAAAATAGATGTTCTAGCGCATCTTGGTTTAGACGTGACAACATTAAAAAGAATACTTCGTGCCCTTCATTCCAAATATCGCTTGTAAGCATTAGCATTGCGTTTATTGATAGAACTATTCCATCTAAACAATAAACTTTTCTGCGATATAGACACTTCTTAAAATACTCTCTCATTTCTATTATGTATTTTTGGTTGTCACTGTCTTTCTGGATCGCTGATTTATTCGGATTTTTATCGTAAATATTACTGCTATTCAAGCAATCAAACAACCTGTTGACTTTTTCTATAAATTTAGATGTAGCGATTGCCACATCTTCGCAGTCAATAAATTTGCCATGTTGAATCAATGTTTTAATCGCGGATGATACTGTTTGGCTAAATACCTGCGTTGCATATTTAACCTTCATCTTCTCGAAAGAATTTGGAAATATGTGTTTCCTTGTTAATTTTGGGCACATTCTTGTAGAAGTGTTGCTTGTGTCAATTTCAAGCAATCTCACCACTATATGCCAGGAGACTGTACCATCAGGAGTCTCAATAGAATCTCGCATTAGAATGTTTCTAATGGATTTTGTGAGGTGGGGGACATCATATATGCCATATATTTTCTGGTCATCCAGAGAAAAATTTTTTCGTAGCCATCATCCACAAATCCTTCCACTTCATCACGGTGCGAATTATATTGCAGCCCTTTTCTAATGGAAATTTCATCAAATACTAATACGGCATTCTTGCTCTTTTCGTCCATGTTTTTTAAATACAGCTTGTAAATTGGTTAATAAACTTTCATTAAGGCCCGGAACCATATTTTTTACCGGAGCCCATCTTAATAAGAACGATTTGCTTGGCAGGTTTAGCTCAAGATCGTCACTCATAAAATTATAGGCCTTCGAAGAATAAAAATTAATGCTTTGAGCAATTATTTTTTCATCTTCTATCCACGATTGCTTGTTTTTCAGTAACATAGTGCAAATCGTGTTTGAATTCTTTGATAGGCCTTTTTTCTTTATATTTTCAAAAATATTTTTGTTTGAGTTTTTTTGTTTCATTGTCAGATATTTAATTTTTCTTGCCTTTTCCGTTTGCAAAAGAATTCTTAAATGTCGAATTTTTTTATTGAAAAGTTTAATTTTTTGTTTTTCTTTTCTTAAATTCTCTGACATTTCAAAGTACTTTTTTCTGTAGTACGCTTCATTTTGCTCTTTTTTAAGGCAATTTGCACAAAATTCAATTTGTGTCTCAATAGAGCTGCCATTATTCTTATTTCCATTAATAATTGGGCTTTCAACAATATCCATGCTGTCAACCTGGGTTGCAGCATTTGGAAAAATTCAAAATTTCAGAATCTTCTGTGCAAAAATCATACACATCATAATTATTATCTCTTTCCGAGATATTAAACTTTATATTGGTTTCTTCAAATAAGCGAAGAGTCGGTATAGCACCTGCTTTCAAATATTTCACGCGGAAAAATTTTTTTCAAAATGTAAGTTGCAAATCAACGCCTTGTCAACATTGACGTCAGATTGCAAATTACATTTTGAAACCCACTGGCGACGGACAGAATCGTTTTTGGGAAACTTAAAAAGACGTACGGGAAAGTGCTCTGAGCCATCTCTGTGGTTTCTCAGGCACGACTTAATAACACATTTAAGCCCACTTTTTCTACGATCACTAACCTTGTTTATTTTTATTTACCTTTTTTTCTTAAATACACTAGCTCACAAACTACACTTTGAAAAATCACTTCCAGAATGAAAAAAAAAGCGCGGTCAAGAATAGTGCAAGCAGAAGGAGAAAAACTAGTAGATCAAAACAAACAGAGAAAGCGCGCCAAAACTAAGAATAGGGGGCACGAGTAAAAGCAAAACAAAAGAGGGTCTCATTTTCGCATTGTCGCTAGCTCGTCAAAAACCCAAAAAGCCTGCGAGCCAGCGACTGAAAAATCAACGGTCACATCTTCGCTTGCTTACGTCAGCCTACGCATACATATGCAAAACGAGTCAAGTCGACTCGAAGGTCATTCGTAAATGACGTAAATGACCTCCTCGTGGTGTTCCCTGGATACCGATTGTACATACTGTACATTGCAATCGGTAACGAATTCGAGCGGCGACCTTTATTATGCAGGTTTTCAATATTTGTATACTCAATAATATATATTTAATTAAATTTATATTTAATATTTTCTAAACAATTTTAATAGTAAAAAGTAAATAAAAATGTATCAAAAAAATATATAAAACAATATAAAAAACTTTGGCCAAGCTGAGAGTCGAACCCCGGCTGCCCGATCGCCAAGCGAGCACTCTATTGACACAGCCACCGGGCTACATACAAAACTGATCCCAATATTTCTTGATATTCTTTCCACAGGGGCATGTCCTATTCGCTTAGTCGCTGTTTTGTCGAAAATGAAAAATTTTTGTCGAACGAGCTATTGAAATGCGGTGCTGTACAACTTCACGTCACACACACACACTACGAAGCCTGAGCATGTACCGACGAGTGTACACATACATAGACAGAACGAAATGACAAGCGACATAGAGCTGCCTGCGTCGTTCGGTAGTCTGTGCCAGACTGAATTATTTTCGATGCGTAGCGACACTGCTGCGAGCGAATGTTTTTCGCTCTTGCCGCGGCCGCTCTCTGGGGTTCTACGCTGTTCGGCTTTTGCCGAAGTTCTCTGGGGTTCCACGCTCAGGCTAGCGTTTGTAATCAAAAAATCTTGAGTTTGACGCATCTATGTATTCTATGGTTAGTGGTCAAATGGTATTTTAAAGTCGCCAAAATGTATGTAACAGGCAGAAGGAAGCTTTTCCGACCCCATAAAGTATATATATTCTTAATCAGTATCAACAGCCGAGTCGATCTAGCCATGTCCGTCTGTCCGTCCGTCCGTCCGGCCGTATGAACGCGTAGATCTCGGAGACTATAAGAGATAGAGCCACCAAATTTGGTATGTAGACTCATGTAGTATGTAGAGTGATCATGTTTATTTTTTTTGCCACGCCCCTTTCCGCCCCTGCAATTAAAAAAAAACGTTTATCTCAAAAACTATTGCAGCTAGAGACACCATATTTGGTATATATATTTGCTTAGTAAACTTTTTATATGTCAAAATTTAGCCACGCCCCTTTCCGCCCCCGCAAATTAAACAAAACCGATTTTCTCAAACACTATACAAATTAGAGACACCAAATTTGGTATGTATATTTGCTCAGTAAATGCTCACATTTTTTATGTGTAAAGATTTGGCCACGCCTCCGTAATTTGAAAAAAACTCGATTATCTCCCGTAATTTTTTACCTTGTGCAATTAAAGTTGGCACACTTAAAATTGAGACTAATATCCAGCAATTATTTGTTATTCTGGTGTATGGTATACCTAAGCCGGCGAGACGACTTACATGCTTCATTGATTAGAATGTATATAAAAGTCAAAATTGATTATTAATGTATTTAGTTGAAATCGATCTATATATAAATGTTAGATCTTTAAAAATATAAACAAAAAATTGTTTAATATTAAAGCTGGATAATTTGATGTATATGACTGGCATATAACCATATGCCAGATATAACGGTTTAATAATAATTAAATAACCATTAAATGACATATGTATATGTATTTAATATATTTATACTGATAACCAAACGTTGAATAAAAAATCAAGTTTAATTTGGAAAATAATAATCTGAAACAATCTAATTATTGAAAAAGAATGATAACGATTAGTTTGTATTTTCTGGATTTAATTTTGGTTTGTTCTGCGCAGACAACTTGTTCGTTGCGTTGCCGGAAGAGAAGAGAGAGAAACCGTCTTCTATCTATCGAGAACTTATCGCTAACCATCGATACTTAAAACTAGCAATCGATACTTATTACTAACAATCGATACTTATTACTAACAATCGATACTTATCACTAACAATCGATACTACAATACTGGTTTCGGTATATGCATGAGTATTTAACAGACTTTGTAAATAATTGGAATCTTACAACTCGGCCGTCCTGACGAGGAATCGACCTCGATTCCAATTGTTAACAACGGGAAAGGGGAGGGGAGGTAAATAAGAACCTTAAGTGGCTGGTGTCGCCTTTGTTTGGTTATCAGAAGTGCAATCCTGATCAGGGGCAACCCATAGCTTTAATTTGGAGGCTTCTAGGACCCCGTCATATGGTAGTTGGGTGATTTGGGAACCTTCTACATCCCGGATAACGTATAGGTCATTCGGAAGTTTTTTATGAACCACATACGGACCACGATATCGCCTGATAAGCTTTTTGTTTGTGCCTGCCGAAGTATCCACATTCTTAATAACTACGAAATCCCCTTCCTCGAAACTAACGGCGGGGGGTGATGCTTCGAATAATATTCCGAATTATATTCCTGGGATTTAACAATGTTACGAAAGGCTAATCTCCGGACGTCTACCTCTGAGGCATCGACCTCCTCCGTTCTCTCACCCAACCGTTCGGTTAGTTCATCTACTACCACACCTCGTTGTTCAACACCGAATAGAAGTACGGAAGCGGCCAATTTGGTTGTGGAGTGGACGGAGTTATTCAATGCAAACTCTATGTTCGGCAGTTGTTGGACCCAATCTGCGTGGTCCACAGGTTCCGTTAGTTTCCCCAACATGGGGCCCAAAACACGGTTAACCCGCTCGACTTGGCCGTTGGCCCGGGGGTGAGGCAGTGGCATTCAGCACATGAATTATATTATTGGCCTTCAGAAACTCTTCAAACTCGGAGGAAGTAAAGCAGGTACCTCGATCGCTGATGATTCGGCGGGGCCTACTGTAATTTGCGAAATACTGGGATTCTAATGCCTGACATACTTCACGTGAATTGGTCGTGGCGGCAGGGTACAGCTTCACGAATTTAGTAAAAGCGTCAATGACAACCAGAAGATACTTTTTCTTAGAGCGTATGGACGGAAGGGGGCCCAGATGGTCAATATGAACGGTATCAAACGGAAGGGGCACTTTCGGAATACTATGTAACGAGACACGGTGGTCCGAAGCGGACGCGGAGTAGTATATACACTTGAGGCAATTTTTAATGTAATTGTTAACATAAGACTTCATACACGGGAACCAGTAATGCTTCTTGATCTGTGTACAACATTTCTCCGTGGCCATATGGCCAAGCTTCTCGTGCACTACTCGTATGACATGATTTTTCATTTCGGAAGGGACATAAAGTTGGGGTACACTCGTTGAGGACAGGCGGTACACTACGCCATCTCGCAGTTCGAAATCCGCTATCTCATAATTCTCCAACTCATCTCGGAGTTTGACAATCTCAGGGTCCCGGTTCTGGGTTAACTGCAGTTGGAAGTCGAGGTTTAGATCATCAACGTAGGCGGCAGTTTCTATTCTGCTTAGAGCATCAGCATGGGGCATACCAACCCCCGAGCGGTGTACAATCGTGTAGTTATAGTTTTCCAACAGCAGGGCCCAGCGAGCAATCTTGGCGGAATGTCCACCATTTCTCAGTGTCAGCGCAAGGGAATTACAATCGGTCACGATTTTGAACGGGATGAACTTAAGGTATGTCTCAAAACGTTTTAAGGAATACACGATAGCTAACGTCTCTAGCTCATAACTGTGTAGTTTCGATTCAGCGGCGGAAGCCATCTTAGAGAAGTAGGACACTGGGTGTTATTTACCGTCTGTTTGTTTCTGGAGGAGCACTGCTCCGAAACCAATTGAACTAGCATCGCAGTGTAACTCTGTTTCAGACTTCGGGTTGTAAATAGATAACACGGGGGATTCGATCAACTTCAACTTCAGTGTTCGGAAAGCTTCAAGGCATTCCTCGGAGAAGACATAAGGGGTATCTTTTCTTAACAATCGGGACAGCGGACACGCAATCTTAGCGAAACCTGATACAAATCGGCGGAAGTATGAGAATAGGCCTAAGCAACGCTCTAATTCCTTGCTATTTCTTGGAATGGGCAAATCCCGTATCGCCTGAATATGAGCTGGTTTAGGCGTGATACCGGCGGAATTGGCTAAGTAGCCCAAGTACTCTAGTTCCCTATACGCAAAACGGCATTTGGTCAGCTTCAGGCCTAGCCCGTTCACTCTTAACACATTCAATATTTCCTTCAGAATCTCAAGGTGGGTTTCAAAGTCATGCGACGCGACTAGAATATCGTCCATATATATCACAGTTGACCTCGGTTTATAAATTCCTTAAGGACAAAATAAACGAATCTAGCGAACACGGAAGGGCCATTACAAAGTCCGAAGGGCATGCGTACATATTCAAACTGGCCATCAGGGGTTACAAAGGCAGTATATTTGATCGAGTATGGGTGCATTTTCACATGGTGGAAACCGTTCTTCAAGTCCAAGATAGTGAAGAATGATTTGCCACCCAGATGTTCAATGCAATCATCTAACAGAGGAATCGGAAAATGATCTCGAACTGTAATTTTGTTTAACGGCCGGTAATCTACACATTTCCTCATTGTGTTGTCCTTTTTCCGGACAGGGACAATAGCGGCAGCGTAAGGCGAACTACTGTGGCGAATAATACCAGCTTTCAAGAGATCGTCACAAATCTCACGCACCTCGATGCGTTCGTGGTGCGACAGACGGCGGGGGCGGCAGAAAATCGGAGTTTGGCTAGTCAATTCTATTTTCATCTCATAGTTCATGGGCTTGACTAAATCTGGATTAACTTGTACGTACGAAGTGGAAATAATAGACTTAAGGGCTGCGGTTTGCTCTTCCCGTAACGTGGGCTCTATATCAAAGTCTAACTCACTGACAGCCGGAAGCTCAATGGCATTTATCGTCATAAGTGCATCATTCAGTGTTTCCGAAGGTACAGCAGAAGTTTCTAGAAGGGGAGAATCAGACAACAACTCGGCAGACACAATCTCATTCCTGTCGTGCGGTAGTACCGCTAGATCTTTCCTCAATATATTAAAAGACTTCAGAACAGCAGTAAGTTTTGGATTTATACATTCAGTCGGTTTATTTATGAGTATCAACGATTCTTTTTCATATTTCAGTTCTTTCATTTTACAGAGTCTAATATTAATTTTATACAGGAGATCTCTGCCTATGATCATCGGCAGTTCGGTTGCTTGGTTCGTTAGGACTTCAAACGTATGTATTGTATGCGTGTTGCAGAGGTTAATTCTACATTGGACTTGGCCTAATGACATAAGTTGGCGATTTCCTAACCCACGGCAGTTCAATTTATGGGGTCTAAGACGGCAGTTGGAAGGGACTTCAGAGTGACGTATAAAACTCTTAGGGCTGCCCGAATCAAGGAGAGAAAACATATCTATAAATTTCCTATCTTGCACTTCATCACAAACAAAAGCGACACTCACCCGTTGTAGATGGTCTAATCGATTTCCTGCGTCATCAGCAGCGGCGGCAGCAGTGCTATTGGTGGCATTCCCAACCCGAGACGGGCAGTTTTTGTAGATGTGGCCCACTATGCCACACTTGAAACACGAATTCGGAGGTCGAATTGGTTTCGGGCATTGACTCTTGAAATGCCCCCATCCCGAGCAGTTGTAACATCTGGTCTCACTCATGGGGGAGCCAACCGATTTGATTCCAGCAGTTGTTGTTGGCTGCGCCTTCCCGCTGCTACTCTGTTTGGAGGCGACGGCCTGCACGCGGAGGCGCTCGTAGCGTTCCAGGAGGGGCTTCAGTTCAGCCACCGTCCGAGCTGAGTACAGCATGCCGACTCGCGTGGAGTTATCGCGCAATCCATCGATAATCATATCTACCAGCTCATTCTCCGGAATCGGAGCACTCATGGCAATCTCTTGCATTTCGATTGCAAATCGTAGACATCCCTCGCCTGCCTTGATGCGCCGGTTCCGCAGAGCGTGGTACACCTCCTCCGTGCTACGCGAGCGTCCAAATTCTCGCAAGAGGATTGCTCTTAATTCTCCATAACTGTGCACCGACACTGTCCGCAGCAGCACCGCCGCCGTCCCTTCTAGCATGCGACGGTATGCGACCAAACGTAGGCGATCGTTTAACTGTAGGATTTCAAAAGCGTCCTCCAGGTCGTTCAACCATTTCTTTACGTCGTATGCGGTATCCGCTGAAAATGGAGCCACCATGCTCTCAATGACGCTCACGTCGCTGACCTGCTGCCTCGGTGCTCGGAATTCGTCCATCCCTTGCTGCAGTTTCAGGATTTGTTGCTGCAGCTGTAGCAACTCGTGTTGTTTCCGCAGCGTCACCAGTTGCTCATCCAGGCTGGGGGAAGCGGAAGCGGCCGGTGTGCTGGCGGCCGCGGCTGACGACACGGAGGGCACTAACGCAGGCATCCCTTCCCATGGGTCCGCGTCGGGACCGGTGACGGGTGCGGCGAGTGAGGCCGCCGCCCGCATGGCAGACATATAGACAGTGGGCACAGCGTCCGCAGGTTCAGCGGACGTGGCAGCGGCAGCGGGTACAGTAATGGATGCGGCGGCGGGTATAGCAGTGGCAGCGGTGGTGGGTACAGCAGTGGCAGCGGTTACAGCGGTGGCAGCGGGTGCAGAGGCGGCGGTCGGCAGAGGTGGCTTGCAAGCGGAGGACACCGCAGCGGTGGGTACAGCAGGAGCGGGTGCGGCGACAGCGGTTACGGCATGGGCGAATATAGTAGCGGCGGGACCGGCAGGGGCGAATATGGCAGCGGTTGGCCCAGCAGGGGCGGATGCAGCAGCGGCGGGTTCGGCAGGGGCGAATGTGGCAGCCGTTGGCCCAGCAGGGGCGGATGCAGCAGCGGCGGGCCCGGCAGGGGCGAATGTGGCAGCAGTTTGCCCAGCAGGGGCGAATGCGGCAGCAGCGGGCCCAGCAGGGGCGATTGTGGCAGCGGTTGGCCCAGCAGGGGCGGATGCAGCAGCGGCGGGCCCGGCAGGGGCGAATGTGGCAGCAGTTGGCCCAGCAGGGGCGGATGCCGCAGGGTATGCCAGCAGGGGCGGATGCGGCAGCAGCGGGCCCAGCAGGGGCGGATGCAGCAGCGATGGGCCCGGCAGGGGCGGATGCAGCAGCGACGGGCCCGGCAGGGGCGAATGTGGCAGCGGTTGGCCCAGCAGGGGCGGATGCAGCAGCGACGGGCCCGGCAGGGGCGAATGTGGCAGCGGTTGGCCCGGCAGGGGCGGATGCAGCAGCAGCGGGCCCAGCAGGGGCGAATGTGGCAGCGGTTGGCCCAGCAGGGGCGGATGCAGCAGCGACGGGCCCGGCAGGGGGCGCAGCAGCGGATGCAGCAGCAGCGGGCCCAGCAGGGGCGAATGTGGCAGCGGTTGGCCCAGCAGGGGCGGATGCAGCAGCGACGGGCCCGGCAGGATGGGATGCAGCAGCGACAGGCCCGGCAGGGGCGGATGCAGCAGCAGCGGGCCCAGCAGGGGCGAATGTGGCAGCGGTTGGCCCGGCAGGGGCGGATGCGGCAGCGACGGGCCCGGCAGGGGCGGATGCAGCAGCAGCGGGCCCAGCAGGGGCGAGTGTGGCCGCGGTTGGTCCAGCAGGGGCTCGTATAGCAGCAGTTGGCCCGGCGGGGGCGAGCATGTCAGCAGTTGGCCCAACATGGGCGAGTATGGCAGCCGTTAGCCCAGCAGGGGCGGGTGCGGCAGCAGCGGGCCCAGTAGGGGCGGATGCGGCAGCAGCGGGCCCAGCCGGGGCGAGTGTGTCAGCAACAGAACCCGCAGGCGCGCGTGTGTCAGCAGTTGGCCCAGCAGCGGCGGGCCCGGCAGGGGCGAGTGTGTCAGCGACGGGACGAGTGTAGACGGCAGGGGCGAGTGTATCAGCAGTCGGCACAGCGGCTCTCGGCACTGCAGCGGCAGGTGCAGCAGCGGCGGCTCCAGAGGCCGCTGGTACTTTAGCAGTGGTTACAGCCGTGGGTGCATCAGCAGCGGTGGGCGTGGAGGCAGCCGTCCTAGAGAAGAGAGAGAAACCGTCTTCTATCTATCGAGAACTTATCGCTAACCATCGATACTTAAAACTAGCAATCGATACTTATTACTAACAATCGATACTTATTACTAACAATCGATACTTATCACTAACAATCGATACTACAATACTGGTTTCGGTATATGCATGAGTATTTAACAGACTTTGTAAATAATTGGAATCTTACAAATCTCAAAATCGATATTAATAGTTTGTGGTCCTGAAAAGGACCGAGTTGTATTAAAAATGAGCTTTGCATTAAAATTGTGTTCGAAATAGTTACTCTGACGGTAAATACACGAGTTGATTTAATTTAGGCACGCTCGCCTCGAATACGTCTGGCTAGTTGGATATCCTTGGGCATTATCGTCACTCGTTTGGCATGGATTGCACACAAGTTATTATCTTCAAAGAGACCAACCAAATAGGCTTTGCTAGCTTCTTGTAAAGCCATAACTGCAGAACTCTGAAAACGCAAGTCGGTCTTGAAGTCCTGAGCGATTTCACGCACTAAACGCTGGAATGGCAATTTGCGAATGAGCAGTTCTGTGCTCTTTTGGTAACGACGGATTTCACGGAGGACACCAGTACCGGGACGGTAACGATGTGGTTTCTTTATACCACCGGTTGCGGGAGCGCTTTTACGTGCTGCTTTAGTAGCCAGCTGCTTCCTTGGTGCCTTGCCACCAGTCGATTTTCCAGCAGTTTGCTTAGTACGAGCCAGGTTTTCACTACACTTTTTTTTATATGTTCACTCTTCACAAACAAAAAACCCTTCTCTTTTATAGCAAAATCAGGGTGGGTTAGAAAGAGAAAGAGAGAAAAACATTCGCGTTTACTTTCTGACGAACCCTCTGAGCGAGATGCAACATATTTCTCACTCTCTCGTGTTTTCTTGATTTTTGGTATAAATAGAAGCGAGGGCAACACATACAGCATTAGTTTATTTCTGACTCTTGTGCAGTGCGTTTATAGTAAAAAGTGAAAAATAAAAATGACTGGTCGTGGCAAAGGTGGAAAAGGATTGGGAAAGGGTGGTGCTAAGCGTCATCGTAAAGTATTGCGTGATAACATTCAAGGTATCACGAAACCAGCTATCCGCCGTTTGCCTCGTTGTGGCGGTGTGAAGCGAATTTCTGGTCTTATATATGAAGAAACTCGTGGTGTCCTAAAAGTATTTCTTGAAAATGTGATCCGCGATGCAGTGGCCTACACGGAACATGCCAAAAGAAAGACAGTCACTGCCATGGATGTTGTATACGCATTGAAGAGACAAGGCCGCACTCTTTATGGTTTCGGCGGTTAAAATATTTATAAAAACCAAAATGTATTAACTAAAAACCATGCCCTTCAAAAAATCGGTCCTTTTCAGGACCACTAAAATTATTAATCAAATGAGAAAAAAAAAAAAAAAAAAATACAACCAGAACATGTTCTTGTTTTATCAATTTTTTATTTAATAAAAAGAAAAATAATAAAATATATATACCGATTTAATGTTAATTTAATATACATATATGTATACAAAAAACCAAATAAAGAATTTATGCAGAAAATCTGATTCATTTTATTATTAAACTATCTGATGTGTCACCTTCGATGAAACAAACAAATTTATTGAATACATGTACATGTACATGTATTAGTATCTCCAATGAAAATAAATAAAGCAAATTCTCACATATACATTTGTCCGTTAGGCTGTCCTTACACATACAAATACAATATATATGCATGGATCGAAAACTGTATTAATTTCTTTTAATTTTTTGGTCGTCCTGAAAAGGACGGTTGTTTTATGTTTGTTGTATGTACGAAGTTGTATTATTTTAAAGCAGGTATTAATTGATTTAGCCCTTCTTATCGGTTTTCTTGGGCAGCAGTACAGCCTGAATGTTAGGTAGCACACCACCCTGTGCAATAGTTACGCCAGAAAGCAATTTGTTTAATTCCTCATCGTTGCGAATGGCTAATTGTAGATGACGAGGTATAATTCTGGTCTTTTTGTTGTCTCGAGCAGCATTACCAGCCAACTTAAGAACTTCAGCCGCCAAATATACCATAACGGTAGCCAAATATACTGGAGCGCCAGCACCAACACGCTCGGCATAATTTCCTTTACGGAGTAAACGGTGAATACGGCCAACAGGAAACTGGAGTCCAGTTGGTTCGGGGGGGATTTTGCCTTTCCCTTCACTTTGCCACCTTTACCACGACCAGACATTTGTTTGTTTTATGTTTGTTGTATGTACAAAGTTTTTTTTTTTTTTTAAAATTTTTTTTTTTTTTTTGGGCTTTTTTTTGGTTTTTTTGGGGGGGGGAAAGGCCTGATTTTTAGGTAGCACCCCACCCTTTCCAATAGTTACGCCAGAAAGCAATTTGTTTAATTCCTCATCGTTGCGAATGGCTAATTGTAGATGACGAGGTATAATTCTGGTCTTTTTTGTTGTCTGGAGCAGCATTCCCAGCCAACTTAAGAACTTCAGCCGCCAAATATACCATAACGGTAGCCAAATATACTGGAGCGCCAGCACCAACACGCTCGGCATAATTTCCTTTACGGAGTAAACGGTGAATACGGCCAACAGGAAACTGGAGTCCAGCTCGGTTCGAGCGAGACTTTGCCTTTCCCTTCACTTTGCCACCTTTACCACGACCAGACATTTTTAAATTTTTTTTCCTTTTTTACACACTGTTCACTTTTCAGACACAAATGTTGATGTTGATGTGTTACATTGTCGTTTTATTTATACATTTTCCAACGACATACTCGCTCAACTAGGGGTTGGTGCTCAATAATTATATTTATCCAGAAAGCGATGCACAAAAGAGTCATTATGTATAAATTGGAGACTCACTAATCGTGGCATTTGTTAAAAGTGAATTGTGTTTTGTGAAATTTAAATTATTGAATTTGAAGTGAGAAATGCCGCCAAAAACTAGTGGAAAGGCAGCCAAGAAGGCTGGCAAGGCTCAAAAAAAAATACTTTACAAAAAAAAAAGAAAAAGGGAAGGGAGAGTTTTTTTTTTTTTTTTTTTTTTTTTTTAACCATTAACAAATAAAATATAAATTTGTAAAAAACAAAATTTTTTTTTTATAAACCCTTCCCTGAGCGGGGAACCCCAGAGAACTTCGGCAAAAGCCGAACAGCGTAGAACAGGGGTAGGCACAAAGAGAGCCAGCTCAAACTGTCAATGTATGCGTGCGCTTGCTTGTGTGTGTAAGCTGCTTTACACTGCGCAAATCGTATGTGAAGAAACGAATAAAAAATTAAAACCAAAAACAGTTATGAGCCTTGGGTTCCTTTTACCTAAATGTCATAAAAATTAATGCTTATTTTGTATCGGCTATTACACATACTTTTCATACTATATATGTATATATGTACACACATGTACATGTACATGTACATTTATATTAGATTATGCGTGTTCGTTTATATTTTTTACCTTGTAGGGACAAAGTATAAATAATGGCAAAATACTTTTAAAGTTGCCATGTAAGAAAGTGAAGCATTAATTTTTCTGCGTGTAGCTGCGTAACAAAGCGACATAGTACTGCTTTCGTCAAAAGTCTGTGCGATACTAGCTGTTTTTTTACGCTCTCAACTTGTACTTCGTGCTCACATCGGCATGCACACAGACGGCCACACGAGCAATTGCCGAGCAAAAGTGCCCGCACGGGCTATGGGCGCCTACCTCTGGCGTAGAACCCCAGAGAGCGGCCACAGCAAGAGCGAAAAACATTCGCTCGCAGCAGTGTCGCTACGCATCGAAAATAATTCAGTCTGGCACAGACTACCGAACGACGCAGGGGGCTCTATGTCGCTTGTCATTTCGTTCTGTCTATGTATGTGTACACTCGTCGGTACATGCTCAGGCTTCGTAGTGTGTGTGTGACGTGAAGTTGTACAACACCGCATTTCAATAGCTCGCTCGACAAAAATTTTTCATTTTCGACAAAACAGCGACTAAGCGAATAGGACATGCCCCTGTGGAAAGAATATCAATAAATATTGGGATCAGTTTCGTATGTAGCCCGGTGGCTGTGTCGAGAGAGTGCTCGCGTGGCGATCCGAATGCTACCTGGTTCGATTCCTAGCTCGAAATTGTGAAATAAGGTTTTATTTCTTTTTTATTATATTCATTTTTTTTTAATAAAAAAAAAGATAAAAAAAAGAAAAAATAAACAAAAAATTAGGGAAAAAAAATAAAATTATAAGCCTTAGAAGAGTAAGAATTAATGCTTTCAACAATTATTTTTTTTCATCTTCCCACTTCAATAACATTTTGCAGTGTTTGAATTTTTTTGGATGACATACATATGTACATATGCACATACATATTTTATCAAGTAATCTTTCTATTATACCATTTTCTTTTTTTTCCTCGTTTTTTTAAGATTTCTTGCTATTTCATTTTTTTCACTAAATTTTTTGTTTATTTTTCTTTTTTTATCTTTTTTTTTTATTAAAAAAAAAATGAATATAATAAAAAAGAAATAAAACCTTGTTTCACAATTTCGAGCTAGGAATCGAACCAGGTAGCATTCGGATCGCCACGCGAGCACTCTATCGACACAGCCACCGGGCTACATACGAAACTGATGCTAATATTTCTTGATATTCTTTCCACAGGGGCATGTCCTATTCGCTTAGTCGCTGTTTTGTCGAAAATGAAAAATTTTTGTCGAGCGAGCTATTGAAATGCGGTGTTGTACAACTTCACGTCACACACACACACTACGAAGCCTGAGCATGTACCGACGAGTGTACACATACATAGACAGAACGAAATGACAAGCGACATAGAGCTGCCTGCGTCGTTCGGTAGTCTGTGCCAGACTGAATTATTTTCGATGCGTAGCGACACTGCTGCGAGCGAATGTTTTTCGCTCTCGCTGTGCCGCTCTCTGGGGTTCTACGCTGTTCGGCTTTTGCCGAAGTTCTCTGGGGTTCCACGCTCAGGGTAGCATTTGTAATCAAAAAATCTTAAGTTTGACGCATCTATGTATTCTATGGTTAGTGATGTAACGTTGAATCTCACAAGGAGTGTTGAGCAGATGTTCGTTCATAGTGCTGGCCGAGTACGCGATAGGTTCGGCTAGGGTCAGGTCGGCTGGGAGTGGGTTACACGATAGAGATTAGCCAGAACTATAGTTGCTCACATTCGATACAGACATAAGATTTTAAATTCGCGTACTTAAGGACACCAAGGGACAACGGTACAGGGTTAAAGACAAAAGAAAGAAGGCCTGAGGAGAACAGAAACCGGAACACGTTAAACTCTTTAGTATCAAGATGATCACATGTTGGTTTATTTCATGATAGCCTATTGGCTTGTCATGTCAACGGCCACCCTACCATGATCCTCGGGCCACGTCTGAATTGAGGATCCCTCCAACATGTCCTACGGCCTCTTTTTATTTCTCAGTCGGTTGCACAGAAATAGTTGGGAGTTGTGACAAAGTTGGTAGTGAGGAACCCACCGAGGATTCCCTAAAGAGTGTTCACCGGGTTCAGTTTGAGTGCACTTTTCGACAGTGCACGGCGAACTCCGTTTTTGGAATTATTACATCGATTACAAGTAGGTTTGTAGGCATCAGGTTGACCGCAGCCATAGCAAAATATCTTTCGCTCTGCATCGCAATCCTGATATCTATGTCCATTTTCTTTGCAATTCCAACAAGTTAAGTTATTTCTACATCGGGATCTATATCCGGGTCGGTTTCTAATTCTACATTGGTAGCCGAAAATTCTAGTTCATGAACCTGCCGTTTCGGGGTTGATCTAGGCATGGTTGTCGTCACCGACCTATTTACCGATTGCATAAATTGTTCACGTGTGCACACAACGTGGCGCAAATGCGAAGCCGACATTATTAGTACGTACAAAATCTCATGTTGAATTTCTTGTAGTAAGTTTGCCTTCAGCACATCTAACAATGCAGTCTCTGTCAATGGGACGGCTAATCTATCTCCCAGTGTTACGATAGCGTCGTAAAAACCATCAAAGGATTCATTTGGACGTTGTTTTCGCTGAAACATGGCCGTACGAATTTCTAGATCGGTTCTTCCGTCTTGAAATTGTGCTCTTAATGCCACCCGAAGCTGTGACCAGGTCCCTAGTGAAACGCTCCGGTGAAACCTCCAGAACCAGTCGCTAGCAGCTCCTTCAAATAAGTTGCTCGCATAGCGAGATACAAGTTCTAAATCATTATTGAGTGTATATATAAAGTCATCTACCACTATGAACGAACATCTGCTCAACACTCCTTGTGAGATTCAACGTTACATGCTACAGATAAGATACAATTTTTGGCGCCCAACATTGGGGCCCGATTCGGCTGCCCCAACCAGATGTTAATTTTCTTACGCTAGTCGTGTCATCAGAACCTCTGGGTTTATACTATCGACTAGAATCCCATTTTTCTGTGAATTTTATGTAATCATAGTAGTGAGCAGTGTTAGCAGTGATTGGAATTATTTAAGTTAAATACCTTGCTTAAATACCCGCACTGACTAAGAAACGCTGGTCATTGACTTAGTCATCCCCGTTTGAAAAAGCCGTAATATATTGTTCGTCCCTGGACGCCGAATTAGTGGCCAAGTGCTACCGTCGGACCGGACTCAAGTGATAAATGTCGG
Organism: Drosophila equinoxialis; assembly: GCA_018150345.1. Lineage (NCBI taxonomy): Eukaryota > Metazoa > Arthropoda > Insecta > Diptera > Drosophilidae > Drosophila > Drosophila equinoxialis. The sequence goes on along the minus strand of JAECWI010000323.1, from coordinate 972,211 downwards.
CCTTCAAACTGCACCCTTTTGTCGTGTCTTATAAAGAGTGAGAAAATTATTACCTGGATTCAACTTTGGTGGATAAACGCTACCGACTGCCCGGAATAAATTTTACAATTCTTAGGACATCCGCATTGGACTGCAAGCCAGGACAGCTGGAGTCAAGTAATGTGTCATTGAGCTACCACTTAGCCGCGATAGTGGCCAAGCAGCGCAATGCGAGACGAAAATTTCAGTCCTCGTATGTGCTTCGTCTATTTTTTTTTCAACTACCTATTTTGTAGTATCTAGTGTTAGGCTGACTTTTGACTTTTACTGAAATGGTTGTATGGTTTCCCAGTTTTAGATGAATTTTGCTGATTTACCATAATATTGCATTATACCCAGTTTGATATAGAAAAGTTTCATATATATTTAGATGTACAATAATAATAAGGATATTTCAATCGAAGTGTTAGTAAGTTATGTCCGTATTTGATAGTTCCGATATTGTGGACAGATCTGAAGAAATTAGTAGAAGCTGTGGCATTTGTGTGCGGGAGTTGGACGTCAACGCAGAGTGGATAACCACCCCCCGCAATCATTCATTTCACATTAGTTGCTTTTCGCTTTGCGAAGGAGCTAAGTCCGTGTGTCCAGTGTGTCGTACTTCCGTACAGTCCAACGTTACTAATTTGGCGGATGAGTTAATGTTAGCAGGCGGCGTCGACATGCGGAACTTAAGATCATCACGTACTGTAGCGGGATCAACTGAGGGTAATCCAGAATTGGAACCACAGGCCGACACGCTAGAGGCATCCGACCTGCCGGCATCGCAAGCAAGCATAGATCAAGTAATAGCCCGAGCCCTTTCCGAAGGCATTACCCAAATGAATCAGGTAGTAGCTCAATCAATGACTCAGGTCTCCCAAACCTTGTCGCAGACCATGTCTCAGGCTGTAGCCCAAATGACCCAGTCTTTAGAGATAACTGTACAACGAGCGGCGTCTAACGGCCCACTACTTGCAGAAAACCTAGCATCTCGAGCATCCATCCAACCCTCGTGACAAAGACAGACATTTGAAGAGTTATTTCAAATCCCTCCACGGGAAAGTCAAAGTCAACGACCCAATCAGACTACGTATCCAAGTACGTCTATGATGAATGGTGGAGCATCGCCAAGTTCCGAATTGCGTGCTGATCGGGTTAGTCAAATAATTACGAATTGGAAAATTCGATTTTCAGGACATTCGTCCATAGCGGTAGATGACTTTATATATAGAGTCGAGCCCCTCACAAAACAAACACTCAATAATGATTTAGAACTTGTATCTCGCTATGCGAGCAACTTATTTGAAGGAGCTGCTAGCGACTGGTTCTGGAGGTTTCACCGGAGCGTTCCACTAGTGACCTGGTCACAGCTTCGGGTGGCACTAAGAGCACAATTTCAAGACGGAAGAACCGATCTAGAAATTCGTACGGCCATGTTTCAGCGAAAACAACGTCCAAATGAATCTTTTGATGGTTTTTACGACGCTATCGTAACACTGGGAGATAGATTAGCCGTCCCAATGACAGAGTCTGCATTGTTAGATGTGCTGAAGGCAAACTTACTACAAGAAATTCAACATGAGATTTTGTACGTACCAATAATGTCGGCTTCGCATTTGCGCCACGTTGTGTGCACACGTGAACGATTTATGCAATCGGTAATTAGGTCGGTGACGACAACCATGCCTAGATCAACCCCGAAACGGCAGGTTCATGAACTAGAATTTTCGGCTACCAATGTAGAATTAGAAACCGACCCGGATATAGATCCCGAGGTAGAAATAGCTGCTATTAACTTAACTTGTTGGAATTGCAAAGAAAATTGACATAGATATCAGGATTGCGATGCAGAGCGAAAGATATTTTGCTATGGCTGCGGTCAACCTGATGCCTACAAACCTACTTGTAATCGATGTAATAATTCAAAAAACGGAGTTCGCCGTGCACTGTCGAAAAGTGCACTCAAACTGAACCCGGCGAACACTCTTTAGGAGAATCCTCGGTGGGTTCCTCACTACCAACTTTGTCACAACTCCCAACTATTTCTATGCACCTACGAGAGTTTAAATCTCCACTATGTGCAAATACTAAACAGATGCGAGGAATTAAGCGTTTAATTCAATATAGAAAAAAAACATAAATTAGAGAAAACGGCGGTTTTGGATTCAATAATAGATGATTTCCTTGATTGGCGGCCGTACGCAGATGTGAACCTCTTGGAAGAGAATTGAAGGGTCTGATGGACACTGGAGCGTCAATTAGTTGTGTAGGTGGAAATTTGGCGGCAGAATTGGTCAATGAATTGCTACCCCTTAAGACGGTAAAAACCATGGTGCACACAGCAGATGGACAAAAACAAGCCGTTCTAGGAAAGACTCTTACCTCTGTTAGCTTTCAAGGAATCGAAAAACCAATAACTCTTTATGTTGTAGCCTCGCTGGCACAGAATCTTTATTTAGGCATAGACTTTTGGAGAGCTCTTAATTTGTTACCGGCCTTTTTGGCGCATAAAGGAAAAGAACCAACCGTAGCTTGTATTAATCTCGATAGCGAATTAAATGTGTCATTATCCGAATCCCAGAAAAAACACTTACTTAAAACCATTCAATTGTGTCCATCCTTCGAGGCAGAAGGATTAGGAAAAACCAGCTGGCTGTCACATGAAATTGATGTAGGTGATGCAAAAGCGATCAAGCAGCGGCACTATGCTGTATCTCCGGCCATAGAAAAATTAATGTACCAAGAGATAGATCGTATGCTTGCCCTTGGAGTAATAGAAGAATCAAATAGCCCCTGGTCATCACCTGTTGTACTGGTGCGCAAACCAGGAAAAGTTCGATTATGTATTGACAGTCGAAAACTTAATGAAGTCACGATTAAAAATGCGTATCCTATGCCTTTAATTGACGGAATTCTTAGTCGGTTACCGAAAGCAGAATTTATTTCAAATATTGATCTAAAGGATACTTATTGCCAAATACCGCTAGCCGCTAACGCCCGAGAGAAAACGGCCTCTACCATACCAGGAAGACCTCTCTATCAGTTTACTGTAATGCCCTTCGGTTTGTCAAACGCACCTCAGACAATGTCCAAACTTATGGATCGAGTGATACTACCAAGTTTGCGAAATGAAATTTTTATATACTTAGATGACCTTTTAGTAGTTTCGGAGTCCTTTGAGAGACATATTTCAGTATTATTCGAGTTAGCTAATAGACTAATCATAGCGGGACTTACAATTAATGTGAGAAAAAGTAGTTTTTGTCTCAAAGAAGTCAAATATCTTGGACATGTTATTGGTAATGGAACCATTCGAACGGACCCTGATAAGGTGTCAGCGATCCAAGAATTCCCAGTGCCCAAGTCTGTAAAGCAAGTACGTAGGTTTCTAGGCCTCACGGGATGGTATCATAAGTTTATAAAAAATTATGCTGGTATTGCCGCACCCATTTCCGACACGTTGAAGCAAAAACGAAAATTCATTTGGTCTGAAGAAGCACAAAATTCATTTGATCGGTTAAAATATTCTCTGTGTACAGCCCCTGTACTACATAGCCCTAATTTTAACGCTCCTTTTTCTATACACTGTGATGCTAGTCATACAGGTGTGGGAGGTGTACTTATGCAAATCGATAACGAAGAAAATGAAGTGCCAATCGCCTTCATGTCACGAAAACTAAATCAGTGTCAAAGGGCTTATTCCGTAACGGAAAAAGAATGCCTTGCGGCTGTCCTATGTGTAAAAAAATTTCGAGCTTATATTGAGGGTCAAGAATTCTCTATTATTACAGATCACGCGTCCCTAATATGGTTAATGACGCAAGGTGACTTAAGTTCTAGATTGGCGCGATGGGCACTTAAACTGCAAGGATTCTCATTTAAAATAATGGATAAGAAAGGCTCACAAAATATAGTTCCTGACGCTTTATCCCGAGTACATACTGATGATATATCAGCTATTACCTTAGCGAATAGTTTCGATTTGTCGTCAGACGCCTTCGACGCTAAGCTAAGCTAAGATTCAATTAAAGCAATCTCAGCTACCCGATGTCAAGGTTATAGACAAATACATTTATCGGCGAACAGAACACGCATCCGGTAATCGTGTAGCGGATGACCTGTGCTGGAAGCTTTGGTTTCCAAAATCGTTAGTTCTGGATGTGATACAACAAAATCACGAAGACCACTTAGCGGCACTCAGTGGAATAAATAAAACACTGGAGCGGATCAGACGCTATTTTTATTGGCCCAACCTAATAGGTGATGTAAAGGAATTTATTGCGAACTGTTCTGTTTGTAAGACTACTAAGCATTCGAACACCTATTTGCGTCCCCCAATGGCCAAATCAGAGCAAACATATAGGGTTTTTCAAAAATTATACATAGGATTTTTAGGCCCATATCCCAGAAGCAAACTCGGAAACATAGGGATCTTCGTAGTTCTCGATCACTTCACTAAATTTCCTTTTTAAAAGCTGTTCGAAAATTTACTGCAGATGCTGTTATTACCTATCTGGAAACAGAATTGTTCCATTGTTTTGGAATTCCGGAAGTAGTTGTATCAGACAACGGATCTCAGTTCACATCCCATCAGTTTAAAGCACTGCTGGAGAAGTATAAAGTTCGACATTCCTTTACCGCAGCGTATGCCCCGCAAGCAAACGCGTCCGAACGTGTAAATAGATCGGTGTTAGCTGCAATAAAGTCTTATGTGAACAAAGATCAGACCAATTGGGATAAAAACCTAAGTTCAGTTGCATGTGCGTTAAGCTCCAGTTGGGCAACAAATGATAACGAACGGTGCAACTTACCCCCTGTTAAGAAGCTTAAACATATTAGAGGATAGATCTATTCAGTTTGACCGTACTGATTCTCTGGAAATAATTCGTCAGACTGCGATCAAGACTGTAGCAAAACAGCATGAACGCAACGAAAAAACATATAATTTGAGAAGTCGAGACGTGTCATTTCAACCAGGTCAAGAAGTTTACCGACGTAATTTTCAGTTGAGTAATTATGCAAAGGGTTTCTCAGCCAAGTTAGCTCCAACGTTTATAAAAGCCAGAGTCCGTCAGCGGATTGGGACCAGTTATTACGAACTAGAGGATATGCAAGGGAGAATGATAGGGAAATTCCATGCAAAAGACATTAAACAATAGGGCATTATTTATTGTTTTCGTTACTCCAAGCGGTATTCCACTTTGATGTTTAACAACCCCAAAGTGTGATTTTGTCAGGGAGGTGTGTAACATGCGCTTGTTCAAAATTTAAAAAAAATCAACAGAAAATATTTAAACGTGGAAACAACCCATTTAGCTTCTTTTTAGTACCCGAATCAATACATAGTGTTATCGATAATTTATGACCTTACGTATTCACGTAAGTCGTCACGTATCGATCGGTGAGATATCGGCTGAAAGCTCAGGCCTAGACTAAAGAATATAAAAGAAAAGATAATTGGCGAAAGGAAGATTAAAAGATTAAATACGCGTGGCCTCGTTCTTTTCTTAACTCAACTACCAAAGGAGACGGAGGTGCTACAATCCTCGCTGCCAACTTCACGGCAATCATTGCTGCACCCACCGCGTATGTCGTGCAAGAAAAAAAAAATATATATATAACCATTTCAATTGCATCCTTCATAGGATTGCCCAATAAAACCCACAACTTGGTTCTGGGGTAGTATCTGGTATTTCATTGGAGAGAATATCCGCGGAGCGCCTGTGAGTATCCGCGTCCAATAACATCGTTTTGTTTTGTGGCGTTTTGGATATCGCCGCTCCAATCGGAATAAATTTATTCCAAAATTTTTGTGGCTGTGGTGTCGCTCTCCTACAGTAAATATACAGTGGTGGCCACGAATTTATGATGTTTTCTTTTTGACTTTAGTTCTAATTTTTTTCGGATCCTAAATAATTTAACGCAATAATTTTTTCTGTAATTTGTTGGTTATTGTATTCAGATGATGAACTGTAAAAATGGTCTTTATAGTTTAATCCTTTTTGTCACAGGTGCATTTGAACAATGAAAAACCCGTTTTTGGCTGGACATATATTTAGGACGTTTTTTCCAAAATCTTAAATATTAAAGATAGAAGTATGAGTTCTTTGAAGAAGTTGTAGATCTAGCAAAAATAAGATAAACTGCATACCACAAATTTTCATTTAGCCCCCAACTTGATTTGGAGCCAATTGAAAATCTGAATTTTGTATGGAAATTTTTGGTCCTTTGAGCGAAGCTATTTTGAGACACTAGTTTGCACTAAAGTACTTTTTTCCATGAACGAGGAAAGAAAGTTGAATGACATATTTTTCATTAAAATCGGATAAAAATTAGATATATTTTATTGCCTATCAATATGGGACATGGCGGCCGTACGCAGATGTGAACCTCTTTGGAAGAGAATTGAGGGGTCTGATGGACACTGGAGCGTCAATTAGTTGTGTAGGTGGAAATTTGGCGGCAGAAGTGGTCAACGAATTGCTACCCCTTAAGACGGTAAAAACCATGGTGCACACAGCAGATGGACAAAAACAAGCCATTCTAGGAAAGACTCTTACCTCTGTTAGCTTTCAAGGAATCGAAAAACCAATAACTCTTTATGTTGTAGCCTCGCTGGCACAGAATCTTTATTTAGGCATAGACTTTTGGAGAGCTTTTAATTTGTTACCGGCCTTTTTGGCGCATAAAGGAAAAGAACCAACCGTAGCTTGTATTAATCTCGATAGCGAATTAAATGTGTCATTATCCGAATCCCAGAAAAAACACTTACTTAAAACCATTCAATTGTTTCCATCCTTCGAGGCAGAAGGATTAGGAAAAACCAGCTGGCTGTCACATGAAATTGATGTAGGTGATGCAAAAGCGATCAAGCAGCGGCACTATGCTGTATCTCCGGCCATAGAAAAATTAATGTACCAAGAGATAGATCGTATGCTTGCCCTTGGAGTAATAGAAGAATCAAATAGCCCCTGGTCATCACCTGTTGTACTGGTGCGCAAACCAGGAAAAGTTCGATTATGTATTGACAGTCGAAAACTTAATGAAGTCACGATTAAAAATGCGTATCCTATGCCTTTAATTGACGGAATTCTTAGTCGGTTACCGAAAGCAGAATTTATTTCAAGTCTTGATCTAAAGGATGCTTATTGCCAAATACCGCTAGCCGCTAACGCCCGAGAGAAAACGGCCTTTACCATACCAGGAAGACCTCTCTATCAGTTTACTGTAATGCCCTTCGGTTTGTCAAACGCACCTCAGACAATGTCCAAACTTATGGATCGAGTGATACCACCAAGTTTGCGAAATGAAATTTTTATATACTTAGATGACCTTTTAGTAGTTTCGGAGTCCTTTGAGAGACATATTTCAGTATTATCCGAGTTAGCTAATAGACTAATCATAGCGGGACTTACAATTAATGTGAGAAAAAGTAGTTTTTGTCTCAAAGAAGTCAAATATCTTGGACATGTTATTGGTAATGGAACCATTCGAACGGACCCTGATAAGGTGTCAGCGATCCAAGAATTCCCAGTGCCCAAGTCTGTAAAGCAAGTACGTAGGTTTCTAGGCCTCACGGGATGGTATCATAAGTTTATAAAAAATTATGCTGGTATTGCCGCACCCATTTCCGACACGTTGAAGCAAAAACGAAAATTCATTTGGTCTGAAGAAGCACAAAATTCATTTGATCGGTTAAAATATTCTCTGTGTACAGCCCCTGTACTACATAGCCCTAATTTTAACGCTCCTTTTTCTATACACTATGATGCTAGTCATACAGGTGTGGGAGGTGTACTTATGCAAATCGATAACGAAGAAAATGAAGTGCCAATAGCCTTCATGTCACGAAAACTAAATCAGTGTCAAAGGGCTTATTCCGTAACGGAAAAAGAATGCCTTGCGGCTGTCCTATGTGTAAAAAAAATTTCGAGCTTATAATGAGGGTCAAGAATTCTCTATTATTACAGATCACGCGTCCCTAATATGGTTAATGACGCAAGGTGACTTAAGTTCTAGATTGGCGCGATGGGCACTTAAACTGTAAGGATTCTCATTTAAAATAATGCATAGGAAAGGCTCACAAAATATAGTTCCTGACGCTTTATCCCGAGTACATACTGATGATATATCAGCTATTACCTTAGCGAATGGTTTCGATCTGTCGTCAGACGCCTTCGACGCTGACGAATATAAAGATTTAAAAGCTAAGATTCAATTAAAGCAATCTCAGCTACCCGATGTCAAGGTTATAGACAAATACATTTATCGGCGAACAGAACACGCATCCGGTGATCGTGTAGCGGATGACCTGTGCTGGAAGCTTTGGATTCCAAAATCGTTAGTTCTGGATGTGATACAACAAAATCACGAAGACCACTTAGCGGCGCACAGTGGAATAAATAAAACACTGGAGCGGATCAGACGCTATTTTTATTGGCCCAATCTAATAGGTGATGTAAAGGAATTTATTGCGAACTGTTCTGTTTGTAAGAATACTAAGCATTCGAACACCTATTTGCGCCCCCCAATGGGCAAATCAGAGCAAACATATAGGGTTTTTCAAAAATTATACATAGACTTTTTAGGCCCATATCCGAGAAGCAAACTCGGAAACATAGGGATCTTCGTAGTTCTCGATCACTTCACTAAATTTCCTTTTTTAAAAGCTGTTCGAAAATTTACTGCAGATGCTGTTTATTACCTATCTGGAAACAGAATTGTTCCATTGTTTTGGCATTCCGGAAGTAGTTGTATCAGACAACGGATCTCAGTTCAAATCCCATCAGTTTAAAGCACTGCTGGAGAAGTATAAAGTTCGACATTCCTTTACCGCAGCGTATGCCCCGCAAGCAAACGCGTCCGAACGTGTAAATAGATCGGTGTTAGCTGCAATAAAGTCTTATGTGAACAAAGATCAGACCAATTGGGATAAAAACCTAAGTTCAGTTGCATTTGCGTTAAGATACAGTTGGGCAACAAATGATAACGAACAGTGCAACTTACCCCCTGTTAAGAAGCTTAAACCTATTAGAGGATAGATCTATTCAGTTTGACCGTACTGATTCTCTGGAAATAATTCGTCAGACTGCGATCAAGGCTGTAGCAAAACAGCATGAACGCAACGAAAAAACATATAATTTGAGAAGTCGAGACGTGTCATTTCAACCAGGTCAAGAAGTTTACCGACGTAATTTTCAGTTGAGTAATTATGCAAAGGGTTTCTCAGCCAAGTTAGCTCCAACGTTTATAAAAGCCAGAGTCCGTCAGCGGATTGGGACCAGTTATTACGAACTAGAGGATATGCAAGGGAGAATGATAGGGAAATTCCATGCAAAAGACATTAAACAATAGGGCATTATTTATTGTTTTCGTTACTCCAAGCGGTATTCCACTTTGATGTTTAACAACCCCAAAGTGTGATTTTGTTGGGGAGGTGTGTAACAAGCGCTTGTTCAAAATTTAAAAAAAATCAACAGAAAATATTTAAACGTGGAAACAACCCATTTAGCTTCTTTTTAGTACCCGAATCAATACATAGTGTTATCGATAATTTATGACCTTACGTATTCACGTAAGTCGTCACGTATCGATCGGTGAGATATCGGCTGAAAGCTCAGGCCTAGATTAAAGAATATAAAAGAAAAGATAATTGGCGAAAGGAAGATTAAAAGATTAAATACGCGTGGCCTCGTTCTTTTCTTAACTCAACTACCAAAGGAGACGGAGGTGCTACAATCCTCGCTGCCAACTTCACGGCAATCATTGCTGCACCCATCGCGTGTGTCGTGCAAGAAAAAAAAAATATATATATAACCATTTCAATTGCATCCTTCATAGGATTGCCCAATAAAACCCACAACTTGGTTCTGGGGTAGTATCTGGTAGTTCATTGGAGAGAATATCCGCGGAGCGCCTGTGAGTTTCCGCGTCCAATAACCTCGTTTTGTTTTGTGGCGTTTTGGATATCGCCGCTCCAATCGGAATAAATTTATTCCAAAATTTTTGTGGCTGTGGTGTCGCTCTCCTACAGTAAATATACAGTGGTGGCCACGAATTTAGGACGTTTTTTTTTTTTTTGACTTTAGTTCTAATTTTTTTCGGTTCCTAAATAATTTAACGCAATAATTTTTTCTGTAATTTGTTGGTTATTGTATTCAGATGATGAACTGTAAAAATGGTCTTTATAGTTTAATCCTTTTTTTTCACAGGTGCATTTGAACAATGAAAAACCCGTTTTTGGCTGGACATATATTTAGGACGTTTTTTCCAAAATCTTAAATATTAAAGATAGAAGTATGAGTTCTTTGAAGAAGTTGTAGATCTAGCAAAAATAAGATAAACTGCATACCACAAATTTTCATTTAGCCCCCAACTTTCGATTTGGAGCCAATTGAAAATCTGAATTTTGTATGGAAATTTTTGGTCCTTTGAGCGAAGCTATTTTGAGACACTAGTTTGCACTAAAGTACTTTTTTCCATGAACGAGGAAAGAAAGTTGAATGACATATTTTTCATTAAAATCGGATAAAAATTAGATATATTTTATTGCCTATCAATATGGGACATGGCGGCCGTACGCAGATGTGAACCTCTTTGGAAGAGAATTGAGGGGTCTGATGGACACTGGAGCGTCAATTAGTTGTGTAGGTGGAAATTTGGCGGCAGAATTGGTCAACGAATTGCTACCCCTTAAGACGGTAAAAACCATGGTGCACACAGCAGATGGACAAAAACAAGCCATTCTAGGAAAGACTCTTACCTCTGTTAGCTTTCAAGGAATCGAAAAACCAATAACTCTTTATGTTGTAGCCTCGCTGGCACAGAATCTTTATTTAGGCATAGACTTTTGGAGAGCTTTTAATTTGTTACCGGCCTTTTTGGCGCATAAAGGAAAAGAACCAACCGTAGCTTGTATTAATCTCGATAGCGAATTAAATGTGTCATTATCCGAGTCCCAGAAAAAACACTTACTTAAAACCATTCAATTGTTTCCATCCTTCGAGGCAAAAGGATTAGGAAAAACCAGCTGGCTGTCACATGAAATTGATGTAGGTGATGCAAAAGCGATCAAGCAGCGGCACTATGCTGTATCTCCGGCCATAGAAAAATTAATGTACCAAGAGATAGATCGTATGCTTGCCCTTGGAGTAATAGAAGAATCAAATAGCCCCTGGTCATCACCTGTTGTACTGGTGCGCAAACCAGGAAAAGTTCGATTATGTATTGACAGTCGAAAACTTAATGAAGTCACGATTAAAAATGCGTATCCTATGCCTTTAATTGACGGAATTCTTAGTCGGTTACCGAAAGCAGAATTTATTTCAAATATTGATCTAAAGGATGCTTATTGGCAAATACCGCTAGCCGCTAACGCCCGAGAGAAAACGGCCTTTACCATACCAGGAAGACCTCTCTATCAGTTTACTGTAATGCCCTTCGGTTTGTCAAACGCACCTCAGACAATGTCCAAGCTTATGGATCGAGTGATACCATTAAGTTTGCGAAATGAAATTTTTATATACTTAGATGACCTTTTAGTAGTTTCAGAGTCCTTTGAGAGACATATTTCAGTATTATCCGAGTTAGCTAATAGACTAATCATAGCGGGACTTACAATTAATGTGAGAAAAAGTAGTTTTTGTCTCAAAGAAGTCAAAAATCTTGGACATGTTATTGGTAATGGAACCATTCGAACGGACCCTGATAAGGTGTCAGCGATCCAAGAATTCCCAGTGCCCAAGTCTGTAAAGCAAGTACGTAGGTTTCTAGGCCTCACGGGATGGTATCATAAGTTTATAAAAAATTATGCTGGTATTGCCGCACCCATTTCCGACACGTTGAAGCAAAAACGAAAATTCATTTAGTCTGAAGAAGCACAAAATTCATTTGATCGGTTAAAATATTCTCTGTGTACAGCCCCTGTACTACATAGCCCTAATTTTAACGCTCCTTTTTCTATACACTGTGATGCTAGTCATACAGGTGTGGGAGGTGTACTTATGCAAATCGATAACGAAGAAAATGAAGTGCCAATAGCCTTCATGTCACGAAAACTAAATCAGTGTCAAAGGGCTTATTCCGTAACGGAAAAAGAATGCCTTGCGGCTGTCCTATGTGTAAAAAAATTTCGAGCTTATAATGAGGGTCAAGAATTCTCTATTATTACAGATCAAGCGTCCCTAAAATGGTTAATGAGGCAAGTTGACTTAAGTTCTAGATTGGCGCGATGGGCACTTAAACTGCAAGGATTCTCATTTAAAATAATGCATAGGAAAGGCTCACAAAATATAGTTCCTGACGCTTTATTCCGAGTACATACTGATGATATATCAGCTATTACCTTAGCGAATGGTTTCGATCTGTCGTCAGACGCCTTCGACGCTGACGAATATAAAGATTTAAAAGCTAAGATTCAATTAAAGCAATCTCAGCTACCCGATGTCAAGGTTATAGACAAATACATTTATCGGCGAACAGGACACGCATCCGGTGATCGTGTAGCGGATGACCTGTGCTGGAAGCTTTGGATTCCAAAATCGTTAGTTCTGGATGTGATACAACAAAATCACGAAGACCACTTAGCGGCGCACAGTGGAATAAATAAAACACTGGAGCGGATCAGACGCTATTTTTATTGGCCCAACCTAATAGGTGATGTAAAGAAATTTATTGCGAACTGTTCTGTTTGTAAGACTACTAAGCATTCGAACACCTATTTGCGTCCCCCAATGGCCAAATCAGAGCAAACATATAGGGTTTTTCAAAAATTATACATAGAATTTTTAGGCCCATATCCTAAAAGTAAACTCGGAAACATAGGGATATTCGTAGTTCTCGATCACTTCACTAAATTTCCTTTTTTAAAAGATGTTCGAAAATTTACTGCAGATGCTGTTATTACCTATCTGAAAACAGAATTGTTCCATTGTTTTGGCATTCCGGAAGTAGTTGTATCAGACAACGGATCTCAGTTCACATCCCATCAGTTTAAAGCACTGCTGGAGAAGTATAAAGTTCGACATTCCTTTACCGCAGCGTATGCCCCGCAAGCAAACGCGTCCGAACGTGTAAATAGATCGGTGTTAGCTGCAATAAAGTCTTATGTGAACAAAGATCAGACCAATTGGGATAAAAACCTAAGTTCAGTTGCATGTGCGTTAAGATTCAGTTGGGCAACAATTGATAACGAACGGTGCAACTTACCCCCTGTTAAGAAGCTTAAACCTATTAGAGGATAGATCTATTCAGTTTGACCGTACTGATTCTCTGGAAATAATTCGTCAGACTGCGATCAAGGCTGTAGCAAACAGCATGAACGCAACGAAAAAACATATAATTTGAGAAGTCGAGACGTGTCATTTCAACCAGGTCAAGAAGTGTACCGACGTAATTTTCAGTTGAGTAATTATGCAAACGGTTTCTCAGCCAAGTTAGCTCCAACGTTTATAAAAGCCAGAGTCCCTCAGCGGACTGCGCCCCGGGCGGCACGTTTAAGGGGCGGCAAAATTTCAGAGAAAATAATACAAATATTTTGTTAATATTTAAATCTTTTTATTTTTATTGCAACTAAAAATTTTTGAATTTTGCAATTCAACACTGCAGTGTTGCAGTGCAGTGTTAACAGTGCATTGTTAAGATTGACACATTATGAAGACATTTTAGTAACATTGGAAAAACTGACGGAGACAGGAGAAAGCTTAACCACTAGGACAGATGCTGGAGCTTTACTAACTATGATGCAGTCGTTTTCTTTTCTTTGCTTTTTTGGGACTTTGGCAACCGGTGCTGCACGAAGTGAATGATGCGCAAAAGTGTTTACAAACCAAGGGACTTGACATAATATTGTCCGCTCAGAGAATAAATGCTTTGCAGACGATATTGACAAAGAAACGAGAAATATGGGCAGATGGCGCTGTAAACTATGCAAAAAATATGTGTCAAAAACTTGGAATTTCTTTAGAGCCTCAGAGGCGGCTAATAAGAAAGCATACTTTTGATACCGGAACTGGAGATGCTTGCTTGTCTTTTGAAAGTGAATTAAGGCGAAGGCTGTTTTCTTCATTGGATAGAGTTATTGTTGAAATTGGTCAGCGTTTTCAACAGCTACAGAGTTTGAAGGATAAATTTGCCTGTCTTACGCCGGCTTTGTTACTAGATCTAGACAACAATACATATAATATCGACTACGGATTTCTCGAAATTGACGAGCAGGATTTCCAAGCGGAACGACTTCGACTGCGGTCTTTTGTTATTGCTACAGGCAACAAAGAATATCTTTCTAAGGCAGACTCACTTGAATTGTTTAAATTTATTGTAAAAATCAATATGGATGATTCTCTGCCGAACATTATAATACTACTGCGAATTTTTTTTACTATTGCCATAAGCAATGCAAGCTGTGAAAGAAGTTTTTCAAAATTAAAACTAATAAAAAATTATTTAAGATCAACAATCAGCACTTTACGACTCAATAATTTGGCCATCTTGTCTATTGAACAAGAGGTGTGTGATGCTCTTGACATTGATGCTGCCATTACAGACGTTGCCTTAAAAAAAACTAGATGCATAAATTTATAAATAGAAACATGATTAGTTATAAATTATAACAGTTACTCCATTGTCTTTCAATAAAAACATTTATATTACATACATGTTGTTGATTTGCATTTTATATTCAAAAATAAATTCTGTTCCTCTCAAAAAATTATTTAGAATCTATATATGTAAACATATGAAATAAAATACACCTTAAAATTGGAGTACCTAGATAAGAGGGCGGCATAAATGTGTTCCGCCCCGGGCGCCCGCAACCCACGCTACGCCACTGCAGATTACTCCTGAGTGGTAGGCCGCCAAGTCTGAGTTTTTAACTGAGGAAAGAGGACTCAGTCTCAATGAATTAACGAAACATTAAGCGAAGGAAGTCTTAACCTGCGCCTTTCTGTTCATTTTTTACCGGACTCATTTCGAAAAAGAGCACGTGGTTTTGTGCAGTGCAGCTGTAAAATAATCAGGATGGGTGCAAGCGTTTAAAAGAATCTTCAAATTTAATTGGGTCTATGCATTCGAGCCTCCCGGTCCTGCCAATGATCGCGAGTACTCAACCAAAAGAACAAAAAAACCTAAAAAAAAAACTTGAATCCGTAATTTTCAGGTCTTACTACACGTGTACCCAACGTTACTAATTTGGCGGATGAGTTAATGTTAGCAGGCGGCGACGACATGCGGAACTTAAGATCATCACGTACTGTAGCAGGATCAACTGAGGGTAATCCAGAATTGGAACCACAGGCCGACACGCTAGAGGCATCCGACCTGCCGGCATCGCAAGCAAGCATAGATCAAGTAATAGCCCGAGCCCTTTCCGAAGGCATTACCCAAATGAATCAGGTAGTAGCTCAATCAATGACTCAGGTCTCCCAAACCTTGTCGCAGACCATGTCTCAGGCTGTAGCCCAAATGACCCAGTCTTTAGAGATAACTCTACAACGAGCGGCGTCTAACGGCCCACTACTTGCAGAAAACCTAGCATCTCGAGCATCCATCCAACCCTCGGGACAAAGACAGACATTTGAAGAGTTATTTCAAATCCCTCCACGGGAAAGTCAAAGTCAACGACCCAATCAGACTACGTATCCAAGTACGTCTATGATGAATGGTGGAGCATCGCCAAGTTCCGAATTGCATGCTGATCGGGTTAGTCAAACAATTACGAATTGGAATATTCGATTTTCAGGACATTCGTCCATAGCGGTAGATGACTGTATATATAGAGTCGAGGCCCTCACAAAACAAACACTCAATAATGATTTAGAACTTGTATCTCGCTACGGGAGCAACTTATTTGAAGGAGCTGCTAGCGACTGGTTCTGGAGGTTTCACCGGAGCGTTCCACTAGTGACCTGGTCACAGCTTCGGGTGGCACTAAGAGCACAATTTCAAGACGGAAGAACCGATCTAGAAATTCGTACGGCCATGTTTCAGCGAAAACAACGTCCAAATGAATCTTTTGATAGTTTTTACGACGCTATCGTAACTCTGGGAGATAGATTAACCGTCCCATTGACAGAGTCTGCATTGTTAGATGTGCTGAAGGCAAACGTACTACAAGAAATTCAAAATGAGATTTTGTACGTACCAATAATGTCGGCTTCACATTTGCGCCACGTTGTGTGCACACGTGAACGATTTATGCAATCGGTAAATAAGTCGGTGACGACAACCATGCCTAGATCAACCCCGAAACGGCAGGTTCATGAACTAGAATTTTCGGCTACCAATGTAGAATTAGAAACCGACCCGGATATAAATCCCGAGGTAGAAATAGCTGCTATTAACTTAACATGTTGGAATTGCAAAGAAAATGGACATGGATATCAGGATTGCGATGCAGAGCGAAAGATATTTTGCTATGGCTGCGGTCAACCTGATGCCTACAAACCTACTTGTAATCGATGTAATAATTAAAAAAACGGAGTTCGCCGTGCACTGTCGAAAAGTGCACTCAAACTGAACCCGGCGAACACTCTTTAGGGGAATCCTCGGTGGGTTCCTCACTACCAACTTTGTCACAATTCCCAACTATTTCTATGCACCAACGAGAGTTTAAATCTCCACTATGTGCAAATACTAAAAAGATGCGAGGAATTAAGCGTTTAATTCAATATAGAAAAAAACATAAATTAGAGAAAACGGCGGTTTCGGATTCAATGATAGATGATTCCCTTGATTGGCGGCCGTACGCAGATGTGAACTTGTTTGGAAGAGAATTGAAGGGTCTGATGGACACTGGAGCGTCAATTAGTTGTGTAGGTGGAAATTTGGCGGCAGAATTGGTCAACGAATTGCTACCCCTTAAGACGGTAAAAACCATGGTGCACACAGCAGATGGACAAAAACAAGCCATTCTAGGAAAGACTCTTACCTCTGTTAGCTTTCAAGGAATCGAAAAACCAATAACTCTTTATGTTGTAGCCTCGCTGGCACAGAATCTTTATTTAGGCATAGACTTTTGGAGAGCCTTTAATTTGTTACCGGCCTTTTTGGCGCATAAAGGAAAAGAACCAACCGTAGCTTGTATTAATCTCGATAGCGAATTAAATGTGTCATTATCCGAATCCCAGAAAAAACACTTACTTAAAACCATTCAATTGTTTCCATCCTTCGAGGCAAAAGGATTAGGAAAAACCAGCTGCCTGTCACATGAGATTGACGTAGGTGATGCAAAAGCGATCAAGCAGCGGCACTATGCTGTATCTCCGGAAATAGAAAAATTAATGTACCAAGACATAGATCGTATGCTTGCCCTTGGAGTAATAGAAGAATCAAATAGCCCCTGGTCATCACCTGTTGTACTAGTGCGCAAACCAGGAAAAGTTCGATTATGTATTGACAGTCGAAAACTTAATGAAGTCACGATTAAAAATGCGTATCCTATGCCTTTAATTGACGGAATTCTTAGTCGGTTACCGAAAGCAGAATTTATTTCAAATATTGATCTAAAGGATGCTTATTGGCAAATGCCGCTAGCCGCTAACGCCCGAGAGAAAACGGCCTTTACCATACCAGGAAGACCTCTCTATCAGTTTACTGTAATGCCCTTCGGTTTGTCAAACGCACCTCAGACAATGTCCAAACTTATGGATCGAGTGATACCACCAAGTTTGCGAAATGAAATTTTTATATACTTAGATGACCTTTTAGTAGTTTCAGAGTCCTTTGAGAGACATATTTCAGTATTATCCGAGTTAGCTAATAGACTAATCCTAGCGGGACTTTCAATTAATGTGAGAAAAAGTAGTTTTTGTCTCAAAGAAGTCAAATATCTTGGACATGTTATTGGTAATGGAACCATTGGAATGGACCCTGATAAGGTGTCAGCGATCCAAGAATTCCCAGTGCCCAAGTCTGTAAAGCAAGTACGTAGGTTTCTAGGCCTCACGGGATGGTATCATAAGTTTATGAAAAATTATGCTGGTATTGCCGCACCCATTTCCGACACGTTGAAGCAAAAACGAAAATTCATTTGGTCTGAAGAAGCACAAAATTCATTTGATCGGTTAAAATATTCTCTGTGTACAGCCCCTGTACTACATAGCCCTAATTTTAACGCTCCTTTTTCTATACACTGTGATGCTAGTCATACAGGTGTGGGAGGTGTACTTATGCAAATCGATAACGAAGAAAATGAAGTGCCAATCGCCTTCATGTCACGAAAACTAAATCAGTGTCAAAGGGCTTATTCCTTAACGGAAAAAGAATGCCTTGCGGCTGTCCTATGTGTAAAAAAATTTCGAGCTTATATTGAGGGTCAAGAATTCTCTATTATTACAGATCACGCGTCCCTAAAATGGTTAATGACGCAAGTTGACTTAAGTTCTAGATTGGCGCGATGGGCACTTAAACTGCAAGGATTCTCATTTAAAATAATGCATAGGAAAGGCTCACAAAATATAGTTCCTGACGCTTTATTCCGAGTACATACTGATGATATATCAGCTATTACCTTAGCGAATGGTTTCGATCTGTCGTCAGACGCCTTCGACGCTGACGAATATAAATATTTAAAAGCTAATATTCAATTAAAGCAATCTCAGCTGCCCGATGTCAAGGTTATAGACAAATACATTTATCGGCGAACAGGACACGCATCCGGTGATCGTGTAGCGGATGACCTGTGCTGGAAGCTTTGGATTCCAAAATCGTTAGTTCTGGATGTGATACAACAAAATCACGAAGACCACTTAGCGGCGCACAGTGGAATAAATAAAACACTGGAGCGGATCAGACGCTATTTTTATTGGCCCAACCTAATAGGTGATGTAAAGGAATTTATTGCGAACTGTTCTGTTTGTAAGACTACTAAGCATTCGAACACCTATTTGCGTCCCCCAATGGCCAAATCAGAGCAAACATATAGGGTTTTTCAAAATTTATACATAGACTTTTTAGGCCCATATCCCAGAAGCAAACTCGGAAACATAGGGATCTTCGTAGTTCTCGATCACTTCACTAAATTTCCTTTTTTAAAAGCTGTTCGAAAATTTACTGCAGATGCTTTTATTACCTATCTGAAAACAGAATTGTTCCATTGTTTTGGCATTCCGGAAGTAGTTGTATCAGACAACGGATCTCAGTTCAAATCCCATCAGTTTAAAGCACTGCTGGAGAAGTATAAAGTTCGACATTCCTTTACCGCAGCGTATGCCCCGCAAGCAAACGCGTCCGAACGGGTTAATAGATCGGTGTTAGCTGCAATAAAGTCTTATGTGAACAAAGATCAGACCAATTGGGATGAAAACCTAAGTTGGCACTGTGCCATCAATCATAGTCCGTACCGTGTATGTTTTGGGCAACAAATAATAACGAACGGTGCAACTTACCCCCTGTTAAGAAGTTTAAACCTATTAGAGGATAGATCTATTCAGTTTGACCGTACTGATTCTCTGGAAATAATTCGTCAGACTGCGATCAAGGCTGTAGCAAAACAGCATAAACGCAATGAAAAAACATATAATTTGAGAAGTCGAGACGTGTCATTTCAACCAGGTCAAGAAGTGTACCGACGTAATTTTCAGTTGAGTAATTATGCAAACGGTTTCTCAGCCAAGTTAGCTCCAACGTTTATAAAAGCCAGAGTCCGTCAGCGGATTGGGACCAGTTATTACGAACTAGAGGATATGCAAGGGAGAATGATAGGGAAATTCCATGCAAAAGACATTAAACAATAGGGCATTATTTATTGTTTTCGTTACTCCCACTTTGATGTTTAACAACCCCAAAGTGTGATTTTGTCGGGGAGGTGTGTAACATGCGCATGTCGTTCAAAATTTAAAAAAATCAACAGAAAATATTTAATCGTGGAAACAACCCGTTTAGCTTCTTTTTAGTACCCGAATCAATACATAGTGTTATCGATAATTTATGACCTTACGTATTCACGTAAGTCGTCACGTATCGATCGGTGAGATATCGGCTGAAAGCTCAGGCCTAGATTAAAGAATATAAAAGAAAAGATAATTGGCGAAAGGGAGATTAAAAGTTTAAATACGCGTGGCCTCGTTCTTTTCTTAACTCAACTACCAAAGGAGACGGAGGTGCTACAATCCTCGCTGCCAACTTCACGGCAATCTTTGTTGCACCCACCGCGTGTGTCGTGCAAGAAAAAAAATAAAAAACCATTACAATTGCATCCTTCATAGGATTGCCCAATAAAACCCACAACTTGGTTCTGGGGTAGTATCTGGTAGTTCATTGGAAAGAATATCCGCGGAGCGCCTGTGAGTTTCCGCGTCCAATAACCTCGTTTTGTTTTGTGGCGTTTTGGATATCGCCGCTCCAATCGGAATAAATTTATTCCAAAATTTTTGTGGCTGTGGTGTCGCTCTCCTTAGGGTAAATATATATATAATTGTTTGACGTGTAGCTAATTAACCTGTTCCTACTAGGGACTGGCACCACAAGTACGTAGCAGATTACCCCTGAGTGGTAGGCCGCCAAGTTTGAGTTTTCGGCTGAGGAAAGAGGACTCAGTCTCAATGAATTAACGAAACTTTGAGCGAAGGAAGTTTTAACCTGCGCCTTTCTGTCCATTTTTGACCGGACTCATTTCGAAAAAGAGCACGTGGTTTTGTGCAGTGCAGCTGTAAAATAATCAGGATGGATGCAAGCGTTTAAAAGCCTCCTCCAATTTAATTGTGTCCTGCCAATGATTATCGCGAGTACTTAACCAAACGAAGCAGGTGCAACACATTGGCATGACCTAGGGACGTTCGGAAACAATGTTCTTGTAATACTTAGACATCCAATACTTATAAGAGTTATTTGTTCACAGAGAGAGAGAGAGGATACGAATAATGTTAATGTTAATGTGCTTAATCGAAAACGGGTGCTCCCAAACAAAATCAGAGGCTTCTGACTACCTTAAATCATCTTATCTATTTTTGAACAGCCTCCGCTTCGAAAGATCTTTCGCCGCTGGACTCAAACTGTAAGTTAAACCATAAAAGAAAAATTATTATTTGATTCGGGTTATTCGTTTTTGGAGCCTTTGAATATGTTGGACGTTGGTGCCATTGCCAATACTTGAATTTGTTAGGAAATTTAACCGTCTAGTTTTTATTTTTATCCTTGTCTCTCCCTGTATCAGTTTGATATGATTTGATTTTTTTTGTAAATTCGATTACATTTGGTTTTTGTAACCTAATCGCAAGTTAACGAGTAAGATAATTATGGTTGATAATCGCATTGCTGCATCGTATATATTATGAAATTGAGGATAAGATCCAAACTTATTTTTCGACCAGTATTTAGTTTAAGATTTCAAAGTATGAAGATAAGCTTGAATAGCCAAAAACAAATTTGGTAATCAGTAACCAGTAATTTCGTACTAATCATACTTTAGGGACCCCCCACATATTAACTTCATTAATTCTGAATAATATTAAGTTCGTTTGTTTCCGAAAGAGATATAAAGAATGAATTAAATTAGAAAATGAATCCTGCCTTGTTCATAAGTTTAGAAATTAATAAAACTATTGTTCTTTGAAATGAACTCCCTATAATCGTTAAATTTTGGGGAACCATGCAACCGACTGAGAAATAAAAAGAGGCCGTAGGACATGTTGGAGGGATCCTCAATTCAGAAGTGGCCCGAGGATCATGGTAGGGTGGGCGTTGACATGACAAGCCAATAGGCTATCATGAAATAAACCAACATGTGTTCATCTTGATACTACAGAGTTTAACGTGTTCCTGTTTCTGTTCTCCTCAGGCCTTCTTTCTTTCGTCTTTAACCCTGTACCGTTGTCCCTTGGTGTCCTTAAGTACGCGAATTCAAAATTTTATGTCTGTATCGAATGTGAGCAACTATAGTTCTGGCTAATCTCTATCGTGTAACCCACTCCCAGCCGACCTGACCCTAGCCGAACCTATCGCGTACTCGGCCAGCACTATGAACGAACATCTGCTCAACACTCCTTGTGAGATTCAACGTTACATGCTACAGATAAGATAAAATTTTTGGCGCCCAACATTGGGGCCCGATTCAGGCTGCCCCAACCAGATATCAATTTTCTTACGCTAGTCGTGTTATCAGAACCTCTGGGTTTATACTATCGACTAGAATCCCATTTCTTCTGTGAATTTTATGTAATCATAGTAGTGAGCAGTGTTAGCAGTGATTGGAATTATTTAAGTTAAATACCTTGCTTAAATACCCGCACTGACTAAGAAACGCTGGTCATTGACTTAGTAATCCCCGTTTGAAAAAGCCGTAATATATTGTTCGTCCCTGGACGCCGAATTAGTGGCCAAGTGCTACCGTCGGACCGGACTCAAGTGATAAATGTCGGCCTTCAAACTGCACCCTTTTGTCGTGTCTTATAAAGAATGAGAGAATTGTTACCTGGATTCAGCTTTGGTGGATAAACGCTACCGACTGCCCGGAATAAATTTTACAATTCTTAGGACATCCGCATTGGACTGCAAGCCAGGACAGCTGGAGTCAAGTAATGTGGCATTGAGCTACCACTTAGCCGCGATAGTGGCCAAGCCGCGCAATGCGAGACAAAAATTTCTGTCCTCGTATGTGCTTCGTCTATTTTTTTTTCAACTATCTATTTTGTAGTATCTAGTGTTAGGCTGACTTTTGACTTTTACTGAAATGGTTGTATGGTTTCCCAGTTTTAGATGAATTTTGCTGATTTACCATAATATTGCATTATACCCAGTTTGATATAGAAAAGTTTCATATATATTTAGATGTACAATAATAATAAGGATATTTCAATCGAAGTGTTAGTAAGTTATGTCCGTATTTGATAGTTCCGATATTTTGGACAGATCTGAAGAAATTAGTAGAAGCTGTGGCATTTGTGTGCGGGAGTTGGACTTCAACGCAGAGTGGATAACCACCCCCTGCAATCATTCATTTCACATTAGTTGCTTTTCGCTTTGCGAAGGAACTAAATCCGTGTGTCCAGTGTGTCTTACTTCCGTACAGTCCAACGTTACTAATTTGGCGGATGAGTTAATGTTAGCAGGCGGCGACGACATGCGGAACTTAAGATCATCACGTACTGTAGCGGGATCAACTGAGGGTAATCCAGAATTGGAACCACAGGCCGACACGCTAGAGGCATCCGACCTGCCGGCATCAGCAAGCAAGCATAGATCAAGTAAAACCCGAGCCCTTTCCGAAGGCATTACCCAAATGAATCAGGTAGTAGCTCAATCAATGACTCAGGTCTCACAAACCTTGTCGCAGACCATGTCTCAGGCTGTAGCCCAAATGACCCAGTCTTTAGAGATAACTCTACAACGAGCGGCGTCTAACGGCCCACTACTTGCAGAAAACCTAGCATCTCGAGCATCCATCCAACCCTCAGGACAAAGACAGACATTTGAAGAGTTATTTCAAATCCCTCCACGGGAAAGTCAAAGTCAACGACCCAACCAGACTACGTATCCAAGTACGTCTATGATGAATGGTGGAGCATCGCCAAGTTCCGAATTGCGTGCTGATCGGGTTAGTCAAATAATTACGAATTGGAAAATTCGATTTTCAGGACATTCGTCCATAGCGGTAGATGACTTTATATATAGAGTCGAGGCCCTCACAAAACAAACACTCAATAATGATTTAGAACTTGTATCTCTACGCGAGCAACTTATTT
This sequence comes from Drosophila equinoxialis, assembly GCA_018150345.1. NCBI lineage: Eukaryota > Metazoa > Arthropoda > Insecta > Diptera > Drosophilidae > Drosophila > Drosophila equinoxialis. The sequence goes on along the minus strand of JAECWI010000323.1, from coordinate 948,512 downwards.
GAAGGAGCTGCTAGCGACTGGTTCTGGAGGTTTCACCGGAGCGTTCCACTAGTGACCTGGTCACAGCTTCGGGTGGCACTAAGAGCACAAATTCAAGACGGAAGAACCGATCTAGAAATTCGTGCGGCCATGTTTCAGCGAAAACAACGTCCAAATGAATCTTTTGATAGTTTTTACGACGCTATCGTAACTCTGGGAGATAGATTAACCGTCCCATTGACAGAGTCTGCATTGTTAGATGTGCTGAAGGCAAACTTACTACAAGAAATTCAACATGAGATTTTATACGTACCAATAATGTCGGCTTCGCATTTGCGCCACGTTGTGTGCACACGTGAACGATTTATGCAATCGGTAAATAAGTCGGTGACGACAACCATGCCTAGATCAACCCCGAAACGGCAGGTTCATGAACTAGAATTTTCGGCTACCAATGTAGAATTAGAAACCGACCCGGATATAGATCCCGAGGTAGAAATAGCTGCTATTAACTTAACTTGTTGGAATTGCAAAGAAAATGGACATAGATATCAGGATTGCGATGCAGAGCGAAAGATATTTTGCTATGGCTGCGGTCAACCTGATGCCTACAAACCTACTTGTAATCGATGTAATATTTCAAAAAAACGGAGTTCGCCGTGCACTGTCGAAAAGTGCACTCAAACTAAACCTGGCGAACACCCTTTAGGGGAATCCTCGGTGGGTTCCTCACTGCCAACTTTGTCACAACTCCCAACTATTTCTATGCACCTACGAGAGTTTAAATCTCCACTATGTGCAAATACTAAAAAGATGCGAGGAATTAAGCGTTTAATTCAATATAGAAAAAAACATAAATTAGAGAAAACGGCGGTTTTGGATTCAATGATAGATGATTCCCTTGATTGGCGGCCGTACGCAGATGTGAACTTCTTTGGAAGAGAATCGAAGGGTCTGATGGACACTGGAGCGTCAATTAGTTGTGTAGGTGGAAATTTGGCGGCAGAATTGGTCAACGAATTGCTACCCCTTAAGACGGTAAAAACCATGGTGCACACAGCAGATGGACAAAAACAAGCCATTCTAGGAAAGACTCTTACCTCTGTTAGCTTTCAAGGAATCGAAAAACCAATAACTCTTTATGTTGTAGCCTCGCTGGCACAGAATCTTTATTTAGGCATAGACTTTTGGAGAGCCTTTAATTTGTTACCGGCCTTTTTGGCGCATAAAGGAAAAGAACCAACCGTAGCTTGTATTAATCTCGATAGCGAATTAAATGTGTCATTATCCGAATCCCAGAAAAAACACTTACTTAAAACCATTCAATTGTTTCCATCCTTCGAGGCAAAAGGATTAGGAAAAACCAGCTGGCTGTCACATGAGGTTGATGTAGGTGATGCAAAAGCGATCAAGCAGCGGCACTATGCTGTATCTCCGGCCATAGAAAAATTAATGTACCAAGACATAGATCGTATGCTTGCCCTTGGAGTAATAGAAGAATCAAATAGCCCCTGGTCATCACCTGTTGTACTGGTGCGCAAACCAGGAAAAGTTCGATTATGTATTGACAGTCGAAAACTTAATGAAGTCACGATTAAAAATGCGTATCCTATGCCTTTAATTGACGGAATTCTTAGTCGGTTAGCGAAAGCAGAATTTATTTCAAGTATTGATCTAAAGGATGCTTATTGGCAAATGCCGCTAGCCGCTAACGCCCGAGAGAAAACGGCCTTTACCATACCAGGAAGACCTCTCTATCAGTTTACTGTAATGCCCTTCGGTTTGTCAAACGCACCTCAGACAATGTCCAAACTTATGGATCGAGTGATACCACCAAGTTTGCGAAATGAAATTTTTATATACTTAGATGACCTTTTAGTAGTTTCAGAGTCCTTTGAGAGACATATTTCAGTATTATCCGAGTTAGCTAATAGACTAATCCTAGCGGGACTTTCAATTAATGTGAGAAAAAGTAGTTTTTGTCTCAAAGAAGTCAAATATCTTGGACATGTTATTGGTAATGGAACCATTGGAACGGACCCTGATAAGGTGTCAGCGATCCAAGAATTCCCAGTGCCCAAGTCTGTAAAGCAAGTACGTAGGTTTCTAGGCCTCACGGGATGGTATCATAAGTTTATAAAAAATTATGCTGGTATTGCCGCACCCATTTCCGACACGTTGAAGCAAAAACGAAAATTCATTTAGTCTGAAGAAGCACAAAATTCATTTGATCGGTTAAAATATTCTCTGTGTACAGCCCCTGTACTACATAGCCCTAATTTTAACGCTCCTTTTTCTATACACTGTGATGCTAGTCATACAGGTGTGGGAGGTGTACTTATGCAAATCGATAACGAAGAAAATGAAGTGCCAATCGCCTTCATGTCACGAAAACTAAATCAGTGTCAAAGGGCTTATTCCGTAACGGAAAAAGAATGCCTTGCGGCTGTCCTATGTGTAAAAAAATTTCGAGCTTATATTGAGGGTCAAGAATTCTCTATTATTACAGATCAAGCGTCCCTAAAATGGTTAATGAGGCAAGTTGACTTAAGTTCTAGATTGGCGCGATGGGCACTTAAACTGCAAGGATTCTCATTTAAAATAATGCATAGGAAAGGCTCACAAAATATAGTTCCTGACGCTTTATTCCGAGTACATACTGATGATATATCAGCTATTACCTTAGCGAATGGTTTCGATCTGTCGTCAGACGCCTTCGACGCTGACGAATATAAATATTTAAAAGCTAATATTCAATTAAAGCAATCTCAGCTGCCCGATGTCAAGGTTATAGACAAATACATTTATCGGCGAACAGGACACGCATCCGGTGATCGTGTAGCGGATGACCTGTGCTGGAAGCTTTGGATTCCAAAATCGTTAGTTCTGGATGTGATACAACAAAATCACGAAGACCACTTAGCGGCGCACAGTGGAATAAATAAAACACTGGAGCGGATCAGACGCTATTTTTATTGGCCCAACCTAATAGGTGATGTAAAGAAATTTATTGCGAACTGTTCTGTTTGTAAGACTACTAAGCATTCGAACACCTATTTGCGTCCCCCAATGGCCAAATCAGAGCAAACATATAGGGTTTTTCAAAAATTATACATAGAATTTTTAGGCCCATATCCTAAAAGTAAACTCGGAAGCATAGGGATATTCGTAGTTCTCGATCACTTCACTAAATTTCCTTTTTTAAAAGATGTTCGAAAATTTACTGCAGATGCTGTTATTACCTATCTGAAAACAGAATTGTTCCATTGTTTTGGCATTCCGGAAGTAGTTGTATCAGACAACGGATCTCAGTTCACATCCCATCAGTTTAAAGCACTGCTGGAGAAGTATAAAGTTCGACATTCCTTTACCGCAGCGTATGCCCCGCAAGCAAACGCGTCCGAACGTGTAAATAGATCGGTGTTAGCTGCAATAAAGTCTTATGTGAACAAAGATCAGACCAATTGGGATAAAAACCTAAGTTCAGTTGCATGTGCGTTAAGATTCAGTTGGGCAACAATTGATAACGAACGGTGCAACTTACCCCCTGTTAAGAAGCTTAAACCTATTAGAGGATAGATCTATTCAGTTTGACCGTACTGATTCTCTGGAAATAATTCGTCAGACTGCGATCAAGGCTGTAGCAAACAGCATGAACGCAACGAAAAAACATATAATTTGAGAAGTCGAGACGTGTCATTTCAACCAGGTCAAGAAGTGTAACGACGTAATTTTCAGTTGAGTAATTATGCAAACGGTTTCTCAGCCAAGTTAGCTCCAACGTTTATAAAAGCCAGAGTCCCTCAGCGGACTGCGCCCCGGGCGGCACGTTTAAGGGGCGGCAAAATTTCAGAGAAAATAATACAAATATTTTGTTAATATTTAAATCTTTTTATTTTTATTGCAACTAAAAATTTTTGAATTTTGCAATTCAACACTGCAGTGTTGCAGTGCAGTGTTAACAGTGCATTGTTAAGATTGACATATTATGAAGACATTTTAGTAACATTGGAAAAACTGACGGAGACAGGAGAAAGCTTAACCACTAGGACAGATGCTGGAGCTTTACTAACTATGATGCAGTCGTTTTCTTTTCTTTGCTTTTTGGGACTTTGGCAACCGGTGCTGCACGAAGTGAATGATGCGCAAAAGTGTTTACAAACCAAGGGACTTGACATAATATTGTCCGCTCAGAGAATAAATGCTTTGCAGACGATATTGACAAAGAAACGAGAAATATGGGCAGATGGCGCTGTAAACTATGCAAAAAATATGTGTCAAAAACTTGGAATTTCTTTAGAGCCTCAGAGGCGGCTAATAAGAAAGCATACTTTTGATACCGGAACTGGAGATGCTTGCTTGTCTTTTGAAAGTGAATTAAGGCGAAGGCTGTTTTCTTCATTGGATAGAGTTATTGTTGAAATTGGTCAGCGTTTTCAACAGCTACAGAGTTTGAAGGATAAATTTGCCTGTCTTACGCCGGCTTTGTTACTAGATCTAGACAACAATACATATAATATCGACTACGGATTTCTCGAAATTGACGAGCAGGATTTCCAAGCGGAACGACTTCGACTGCGGTCTTTTGTTATTGCTACAGGCAACAAAGAATATCTTTCTAAGGCAGACTCACTTGAATTGTTTAAATTTATTGTAAAAATCAATATGGATGATTCTCTGCCGAACATTATAATACTACTGCGAATTTTTTTTTACTATTGCCATAAGCAATGCAAGCTGTGAAAGAAGTTTTTCAAAATTAAAACTAATAAAAAATTATTTAAGATCAACAATCAGCACTTTACGACTCAATAATTTGGCCATCTTGTCTATTGAACAAGAGGTGTGTGATGCTCTTGACATTGATGCTGCCATTACAGACGTTGCCTTAAAAAAAACTAGATGCATAAATTTATAAATAGAAACATGATTAGTTATAAATTATAACAGTTACTCCATTGTCTTTCAATAAAAACATTTATATTACATACATGTTGTTGATTTGCATTTTATATTCAAAAATAAATTCTGTTCCTCTCAAAAAATTATTTAGAATCTATATATGTAAACATATGTAATAAAATACACCTTAAAATTGGAGTACCTAGATAAGAGGGCGGCATAAATGTGTTCCGCCCCGGGCGCCCGCAACCCACGCTACGCCACTGCAGATTACTCCTGAGTGGTAGGCCGCCAAGTCTGAGTTTTTAACTGAGGAAAGAGGACTCAGTCTCAATGAATTAACGAAACATTAAGCGAAGGAAGTCTTAACCTGCGCCTTTCTGTTCATTTTTGACCGGACTCATTTCGAAAAAGAGCACGTGGTTTTGTGCAGTGCAGCTGTAAAATAATCAGGATGGGTGCAAGCGTTTAAAAGAATCTTCAAATTTAATTGGGTCTATGCATTCGAGCCTCCCGGTCCTGCCAATGATCGCGAGTACTCAACCAAAAGAACAAAAAAAACCTAAAAAAAAAATTGAATCCGTAATTTTCAGGTCTTACTACACGTGTACCCAACGTTACTAATTTGGCGGATGAGTTAATGTTAGCAGGCGGCGACGACATGCGGAACTTAAGATCATCACGTACTGTAGCAGGATCAACTGAGGGTAATCCAGAATTGGAACCACAGGCCGACACGCTAGAGGCATCCGACCTGCCGGCATCGCAAGCAAGCATAGATCAAGTAATAGCCCGAGCCCTTTCCGAAGGCATTACCCAAATGAATCAGGTAGTAGCTCAATCAATGACTCAGGTCTCCCAAACCTTGTCGCAGACCATGTCTCAGGCTGTAGCCCAAATGACCCAGTCTTTAGAGATAACTCTACAACGAGCGGCGTCTAACGGCCCACTACTTGCAGAAAACCTAGCATCTCGAGCATCCATCCAACCCTCAGGACAAAGACAGACATTTGAAGAGTTATTTCAAATCCCTCCACGGGAAAGTCAAAGTCAACGACCAAATCAGACTACGTATCCAAGTACGTCTATGATGAATGGTGGAGCATCGCCAAGTTCCGAATTGCGTGCTGATCGGGTTAGTCAAATAATTACGAATTGGAAAATTCGATTTTCAGGACATTCGTCCATAGCGGTAGATGACTTTATATATAGAGTCGAGGCCCTCACAAAACAAACATTCAATAATGATTTAGAACTTGTATCTCGCTATGCGAGCAACTTATTTGAAGGAGCTGCTAGCGACTGGTTCTGGAGTTTTCACCGGAGCGTTCCACTAGTGACCTGGTCACAGCTTCGGGTGGCACTAAGAGCACAATTTCAAGACGGAAGAACCGATCTAGAAATTCGTACGGCCATGTTTCAGCGAAAACAACGTCCAAATGAATCTTTTGATAGTTTTTACGACGCTATCGTAACACTGGGAGATAGATTAGCCGTCCCATTGACAGAGTCTGCATTGTTAGATGTGCTGAAGGCAAAGGTAGAAATAGCTGCTATTAACTTAACTTGTTGGAATTGCAAAGAAAATGGACATAGATATCAGGATTGCGATGCAGAGCGAAAGATATTTTGCTATGGCTGCGGTCAACCTGATGCCTACAAACCTACTTGTAATCGATGTAATAATTCAAAAAACGGAGTTCGCCGTGCACTGTCGAAAAGTGCACTCAAACTGAACCCGGCGAACACTCTTTAGGGGAATCCTCGGTGGGTTCCTCACTACCAACTTTGTCACAACTCCCAACTATTTCTATGCACCTACGAGAGTTTAAATCTCCACTATGTGCAAATACTAAAAAGATGCGTGGAATTAAGCGTTTAATTCAATATAGAAAAAAAACATAAATTAGAGAAAACGGCGGTTTTGGATTCAATGATAGATGATTCCCTTGATTGGCGGCCGTACGCAGATGTGAATCTCTTTGGAAGAGAATTGAAGGGTCTGATGGACACTGGAGCGTCAATTAGTTGTGTAGGTGGAAATTTGGCGGCAGAATTGGTCAATGAATTGCTACCCCTTAAGACGGTAAAAACCATGGTGCACACAGCAGATGGACAAAAACAAGCCATTCTAGGAAAGACTCTTACCTCTGTTAGCTTTCAAGGAATCGAAAAACCAATAACTCTTTATGTTGTACCCTCGCTGGCACAGAATCTTTATTTAGGCATAGACTTTTGGAGAGCCTTTAATTTGTTACCGGCCTTTTTGGCGCATAAAGGAAAAGAACCAACCGTAGCTTATATTAATCTCGATAGCGAATTAAATGTGTCATTATCCGAATCCCAGAAAAAACACTTACTTAAAACCATTCAATTGTTTCCATCCTTCGAGGCAAAAGGATTAGGAAAAACCAGCTGGCTGTCACATGAAATTGATGTAGGTGATGCAAAAGCGATCAAGCAGCGGCACTATGCTGTATCTCCGGCCATAGAAAAATTAATGTACCAAGAGATAGATCGTATGCTTGCCCTTGGAGTAATAGAAGAATCAAATAGCCCCTGGTCATCACCTGTTGTACTGGTGCGCAAACCAGGAAAAGTTCGATTATGTATTGACAGTCGAAAACTTAATGAAGTCACGATTAAAAATGCGTATCCTATGCCTTTAATTGACGGAATTCTTAGTCGGTTAGCGAAAGCAGAATTTATTTCAAGTATTGATCTAAAGGATGCTTATTGGCAAATGCCGCTAGCCGCTAACGCCCGAGAGAAAACGGCCTTTACTATACCAGGAAGACCTCTCTATCAGTTTACTGTAATGCCCTTCGGTTTGTCAAACGCACCTCAGACAATGTCCAAACTTATGGATCGAGTGATACCACCAAGTTTGCGAAATGAAATTTTTATATACTTAGATGACCTTTTAGTAGTTTCAGAGTCCTTTGAGAGACATATTTCAGTATTATCCGAGTTAGCTAATAGACTAATCCTAGCGGGACTTTCAATTAATGTGAGAAAAAGTAGTTTTTGTCTCAAAGAAGTCAAATATCTTGGACATGTTATTGGTAATGGAACCATTGGAACGGACCCTGATAAGGTGTCAGCGATCCAAGAATTCCCAGTGCCCAAGTCTGTAAAGCAAGTACGTAGGTTTCTAGGCCCCACATTGGGCGCCAAAAATTTTATCTTATCTGTAGCACGTAACGTTGAATCTCACAAGGAGTGTTGAGCAGATGTTCGATCATAGTGCTGGCCGAGTACGCGATAGGTTCGGCTAGGGTCAGGTCGGCTGGGAGTGGGTTACACGATAGAGAGTAGCCAGAACTATAGTTGCTCACATTCGATACAGACATAAAATTTTGAATTCGCGTACTTATTGACACCAAGGGACAACGGTACAGGGTTAAAGACGAAAGAAAGAAGGCCTGAGGAGAACAGAAACAGGAACACGTTAAACTCTGTAGTATCAAGATGAACACATGTTGGTTTACTTCATGATTGCCTATTGGCTTGTCATGTCAACGCCCACCCTACAATGATCCTCGGGCCACTTCTGAATTAAGGATCCCTCCAACATGTCCTACGGCCTCTTTTTATTTCTCAGTCGGTTGCATGGTTCCCCAAAATTTAACGATTATAGGGAGTTCATTTCAAAGAACAATGGTTTTATTAATTTCTAAACTTATGAACAAGGCAGGATTCATTTCCTAATTTAATTCATTATTTATATCTCTTTCGGAAACAAACGAACTTAATATTATTCAGAATTAATGAAGTTAATATGTGGGGGTCCCTAATGTATGATTAATACGAAATTACCGGTTACTGATTACCGAATTTGTTTTTGGCTATTCAAGCTTATCTTCATACTTTGAAATCTTAAACTAAATACTGGTCGAAAAATAAGTTTGGATCTTATCCTCAATTTCATAATATATACGATGCAGCAATGCGATTATCAAACATAATTATCTTACTCGTTATCTTGCGATTAGGTTACAAAAACCAAATGTAATCGAATTTACAAAAAAAATCAAATCATATCAAACTGATGCAGGGAGAGACAAGGATAAAAATAAAAACTAGACGGTTAAATTTCCTAATAAATTCAAGTATTGGCAATGGCACCAACGTCCAACATATTCAAAGGCTCCAAAAACGAATAACCCGAATCAAATAATAATTTTTCTTTTATGATTCGACTTACAGTTTTAGTTTAGCGGCGAAAGATCTTTCGAAGCGGAGGCTGTTCAAAAATAGATAAGATGATTTAAGGTAGTCAGAAGCCTCTGATTTTGTTTGGGAGCACCCGTTTTCGATTAAGCACATTAACATTAACATTATTCGTATCCTCTCTCTCTCTCTCTGTGAACAAATAACTCTTATAAGTATTGGATGTCTAAGTATTACAAGAACATTGTCTCCGAACATCCCTAGGTCATGCCAATGTGTTGCACCTGCTTCGTTGGGTACACATGTAGTAAGACCTGAATTCCACGGATTCAAGTTTTTTTTTTAGGTTTTTTTTTTCTTTTGGTTAAGTACTCGCGATAATCATTGGCAGGACCGAGAGGCTCCAATGCATAGACCCAATTAAATTGGAGGAGGCTTTTAAACGCTTGCACCCATCCTGATTATTCTACAGCTGCACTGCACAAAACCACGTGCTCTTTTTCGAAATGAGTCCGGTCAAAAATGGACAGAAAGGCGCAGAGTCCTCTTTCCTCAGCTGAAAACTCAGACTTGGCGGCCTACCACTCAGGGGTAATCTGCTACGTACTTGTGGTGCCAGTCCCTAGTAGGAACAGGTTAATTAGCTACACGTCAAACAATTATATATATATTTACCCTAAGGAGAGCGACACTACAGCCACAAAATATTTTGGAATAAATTTATTCCGATTGGAGCGGCGATAACCAAAACGCCACAAAACAAAACGAGGTTATTGGACGCGGAAACTCACAGGCGCTCCGCGGATATTCTCTCCAATGAAATACCAGATACTACCCCAGAACCAAGTTGTGGGTTTTATTGGGCAATGAATGAAGGATGCAATGGAAACGGCTGTTCGTTTGCTATTGCCCGGTGAGCTCGCTAAACACGCTGTTAGTGAGGGAACAAAAGCTGTCACCAAGTATACCAGCTCAAAATAAATGCCCTTAGCTTGAATACACGCTTCCTATTAAAAAAAGGCCCTTTTCAGGGCCACAATTTTATATTAAAAAGGATTAACATATTTTCAATTAATATTCAAAAAAACATACAGCCAGTGGTAATGGGACTAAAAATCATTTTTATTAGTTTTATTTTAGTCATTTCTGTTTATCGCAAGGCAAAACTGGAAAAAAATGCATCTACATTGAATGAAAAAGACTCGTATAGTTTAAAATTTGTATACGTTGCTTATGTATATGTACATATGTATATGTATATTTGTATGTATATATGGATATGTATGAACATTATGTAAATTACATATTTGTAATTTTCATAAAATATGATTTTTTTTCTCTTGTTATATGGAATTGTAGCCCTGAGAAGGGCTGTGTTTAATTAAAATTTTAGATTTTCGTATTTGATATCTAAAATTGTTTCAATATTACGATTGCAATAAAGTATTAATTATTTACTTTTTGGTAGCAGTTGTCTTGGCTTTTGGCTTCTTGACGGTAGCAGGAGCAGCTGCCTTTTTGGTTGCCTTTTTTGGTTTAGCCGATGATACGGCAACTGTTTTAGCTTTTGGCTTAGTTGAACTTGACTTAGCCTTCGATGCGACAGGTTTGGATTTTACAGTTCCTGTTTTCTTAGCATCCTTTACCTTTACCTTTTCACTTTTCTTTTTCTCTGCTGTCTTTTTGGTTGCGACTGCCTTTTTGGCCTTTGGTTTCTTATCAACAGAGCTAGCACCAGCTGTTTTTTTGCTACCGATTGCTTTCTTTTTAGCTGCTGCTGATTGAGTTACCTTTTTCGGTTTGCTTTTCTTTTCTACAGAGGCAACCTTTGATTTCGGTTCCTTTTTAGCGGCAGCAGACAGTTTAAATGAACCAGAGGCACCCTTTTCCTTTTGTTTGGATCAGTTTACCATTTCCGACAGCTGACTTTAAGTACCTCTTGATAAATGGTGCAAGTTTCTGGGCATCGCACTTGTATGTGGCACTAATATATTTTTTGATTGCCAGTAGTGAGGAGCCACCACGTTCCTTTAAGTTTTTAATCGAAGCGTCTACCATTTGCTGAGTCGGTGGATGCGATGGTGGAGCAGTTGATTTTTTGGTCTTTGTTGACGACGCTGCCGATGTTTTTTTAGCAGCCACCTTCTTATCAACTGATGCCGTTGCTGGTGCTGTTGGGGCAGCCACAGGAGATGCTGATGTTGCTGCTACTGAATCAGACATTATGCACTTTACTCTCAAACAAAAATATCACCAAATACACTTTTTAATATAATGATTGGATGAAAATTTCGCTATGACATAGGCCCTCATTCGAATGAGAATCGAGGAGGACGGCTGTATGAACATGTTTTTGGTATTGGACGATTAAGATGTTTTAGTTTTGTTAAATAGTACTCGCATATTGCTGTTTTCACTGTTAATAATAACAAAATTTTTAAAAATTATTTTCTCCTAATATTAATAATTGTTGTAGAATTTGTATTCCAACTATTTTTTTCATTTAATTTCATGGATACATTTTGAATAGACAATCAAATTTCAACTATATGTATTACAGAATGCAATTTTCTCATGTAACCCAACATAAAAAATAGAAAAAAACAAAATTTAAAAAAATTATTCTTTTGTTATAAAATTTCAACAATTTACTTTAGATATTATTCAAAAAATTTAGCATTTTATAATTTTTTCGTATTTTAATATCGTATTGTAATTGACTCTATCCGGTGAAAAATTACCAATTTTGCAAAGTACATGCAATATTAGTTTTTGATATTGAAAAAAGAAAAATATTTATTAAAAATAAATCAAAAAGTAATATTTGTAAAATTGCTTAATTAACTTTATTATTTAATTTGTTGCTACTGCGAATAAACAGTGTGCTAAAATTTGTACTATTATAATCATTCTTGTTGCAAGACCACCAAATTAAGAAATTTGCATACACTTTTTTTGTTAGTTAACAGACAAAATATAAATACAATTCATAATTATTAATCATTTAAAAATCTTGCTAAACCTATCACATAAACTAAACGTGTAGTAGGATGAAGAAAAATATTTTTTCTAGTTTATTTTCATTTAGGTAATTTAAAAAGCATATGTATGTACATATATTAGTTTTTATGCTTTTTATAAATTTACGTTGTGCCCTTACGCTTTTTGATTAGTATGTATATAAAAGTCAAAATTGATTATTAATTTATTTAGTTGAAATCGAGCTATATATAAATGTTAGATCTTTAAAAATATAAACTAAAAATTTTTTAATATTAAAGCCGGATAATTTGATGTATATGACCTTATAACCATATGCCAGATATAACGGTTTAATAATAATTAAATAACCATTAAATGACATATGTATATGTATTTAATATATTTATACTGATAACCAAATAAAACACATTGAATAAAAAATCAAGTTTAATTTGGAAAATAATAATCTCAATATCGATATAAATAGTTTGTGGTCCTGAAAAGGACCGATTTGTATTAAAAATGAGTTTTGCGTTAAAATTGTGTTCGAAATAGTTACTCTGACGGTAAATACACGAGTAGATTTAATTTAAGCACGCTCGCCTCGAATACGTCTGGCTAGTTGGATATCCTTGGGCATTATGGTCACCCGTTTGGCATGGATTGCACACAAGTTAGTATCTTCAAAGAGACCAACCAAATAGGCTTCGCTAGCTTCTTGTAAAGCCATAACTGCAGAACTCTGGAAACGCAAGTCGGTCTTGAAGTCCTGAGCGATTTCACGCACTAAACGCTGGAATGGCAATTTGCGAATGAGCAGTTCTGTGCTCTTCTGGTAACGACGGATTTCACGGAGGGCAACAGTACCGGGACGGTAACGATGTGGTTTCTTTACACCACCGGTTGCTGGAGCGCTTTTACGTGCTGCTTTAGTAGCCAGCTGCTTCCTTGGTGCCTTGCCACCAGTCGATTTTCTAGCAGTTTGCTTAGTACGAGCCATGTTTTCACTACACTTTTTTTTTATATGTTCACTCTTCACTGTTCAAAACACAATAAACAAGCCAGCTCGTTTGGTGCCTGCTTTTATAGCAAAATCAGGGTGGGTTAGAAAGAGAAAGAGAGAAAAACATTCGCGTTTACTTTCTGACGAACCCTCTGAGCGAGATGCAACATATTTCTTACTCTCTCGTGTTTTCTTGATTTTTGGTATAAATAGAAGCGAGGGCAACACATACAGCATTAGTTTATTTCTGACTCTTGTGCAGTGCGTTTATAGTGAAAAGTGAAAAATAAAAATGACTGGTCGTGGCAAAGGTGGAAAAGGATTGGGAAAGGGTGGTGCTAAGCGTCATCGTAAAGTATTGCGTGATAACATTCAAGGTATCACGAAACCGGCTATCCGCCGTTTGGCTCGTCGTGGCGGTGTGAAGCGAATTTCTGGTCTTATATATGAAGAAACTCGTGGTGTCCTAAAGGTATTTCTTGAAAATGTAATCCGCGATGCAGTGACCTACACGGAACATGCCAAAAGAAAGACAGTCACTGCCATGGATGTTGTGTACGCATTGAAGAGACAAGGCCGCACTCTTTATGGTTTCGGCGGTTAAAATATTTATAAAAACCAAAATGTATTAACTAAAAACCATGCCCTTCAAAAAATCGGTCCTTTTCAGGACCACTAAAATTATTAATCAAATGAGAAAAAAAAATACAAACCAGAACATGTTCTTGTTTTATCAATTTTTTATTTAATAAAAAGAAAAATATTAAAATATACCGATTTAATGTTAATTTAATATACATATATGTATACAAAAAACCAAATAAAGAATTTATGCAGAAAATCTGATTAATTTTATTATTAAACTATCTAATGTGTCACCTTCGATGAAACAAACAAATTTATTGAATACATGTATTAGTATCTCCAATGAAAATAAATAAAGCAAATTCTCTCATATACATTTGTCCGTTAGGCTGTCCTTACACATACAAATACAATATATATGCATGGATCGAAAACTGTATTAATTTCTTTTAATTTTTTTGGTCGTCCTGAAAAGGACGGTTGTTTTATGTTTGTTGTATGTACAAAATTGTATTATTTTAAAGCAAGTATTAATTGATTTAGGCCTTCTTTTCGGTTTTCTTGGGCAGCAGTACAGCCTGAATGTTAGGTAGCACACCACCCTGTGCAATAGTTACGCCAGAAAGCAATTTGTTTAATTCCTCATCGTTGCGAATGGCTAATTGTAGATGACGAGGTATAATTCTGGTCTTTTTGTTGTCTCGAGCAGCATTACCAGCCAACTCAAGAACTTCAGCCGCCAAATATTCCATAACGGCAGCCAAATATACTGGAGCGCCAGCACCAACACGCTCGGCATAATTTCCTTTACGGAGTAAACGGTGAATACGGCCAACAGGAAACTGGAGTCCAGCTCGGTTCGAGCGAGACTTTGCCTTTCCCTTCACTTTGCCACCTTTACCACGACCAGACATTTTTCAATTTTTTTTTTTTTTTTTACACACTGTTCACTTTTCACACACAAATGTTGATGTTGATGTGTTACATTGTCGTTTTATTTATACCTTTTCCAACGACATACTCGCTCAACTAGGGGTTGGTGCTCAATAATTATATTTATCCAGAAAGCGATGCACAAAAAAAATGTATAAATTGGAGACGCACTATTCGTGGCATTTGTTAAAAGTGAATTGTGTTTTGTGAAATTTAAATTATTGAATTTGAAGTGAGAAATGCCGCCAAAAACTAGTGGAAAGGCAGCCAAGAAGGCTGGCAAGGCTCAAAAGAACATCACCAAGAATGACAAAAGAAGAAGCGCAAGCGTAAGGAGAGCTATGCTATTTACATTTACAAAGTGTTAAAGCAAGTCCACCCAGACACTGGTATTTCTTCAAAAGCAATGAGTATAATGAACAGTTTTGTGAACGACATTTTTGAACGTATTGCTGCTGAGGCCTCCCGCTTGGCCCACTACAATAAGAGGTCGACCATCACCAGTCGCGAAATCCAAACGGCTGTTCGTTTGCTATTGCCCGGTGAGCTCGCTAAACACGCTGTTAGTGAGGGAACAAAAGCTGTCACCAAGTATACCAGCTCAAAATAAATGCCCTTAGCTTGAATACACGCTTCCTATTAAAAAAAGGCCCTTTTCAGGGCCACAATTTTATATTAAAAAAGGATTAACATATTTTCAATTAATATTCAAAAAAACATACAGCCAGTGGTAATGGGACTAAAAATCATTTTTATTAGTTTTATTTTAGTCATTTCTGTTTATCGCAAGGCAAAACTGGAAAAAAATGCATCTACATTGAATGAAAAAGACTCGTATAGTTTAAAATTTGTATACGTTGCTTATGTATATGTACATATGTATATGTATATTTGTATGTATATATGGATATGTATGAACATTATGTAAATTACATATTTGTAATTTTCATAAAATATGATTTTTTTTCTCTTGTTATATGGAATTGTAGCCCTGAGAAGGGCTGTGTTTAATTAAAATTTTAGATTTTCGTATTTGATATCTAAAATTGTTTCAATATTACGATTGCAATAAAGTATTAATTATTTACTTTTTGGTAGCAGTTGTCTTGGCTTTTGGCTTCTTGACGGTAGCAGGAGCAGCTGCCTTTTTGGTTGCCTTTTTTGGTTTAGCCGATGATACGGCAACTGTTTTAGCTTTTGGCTTAGTTGAACTTGACTTAGCCTTCGATGCGACAGGTTTGGATTTTACAGTTCCTGTTTTCTTAGCATCCTTTACCTTTACCTTTTCACTTTTCTTTTTCTCTGCTGTCTTTTTGGTTGCGACTGCCTTTTTGGCCTTTGGTTTCTTATCAACAGAGCTAGCACCAGCTGTTTTTTTGCTACCGATTGCTTTCTTTTTAGCTGCTGCTGATTGAGTTACCTTTTTCGGTTTGCTTTTCTTTTCTACAGAGGCAACCTTTGATTTCGGTTCCTTTTTAGCGGCAGCAGACAGTTTAAATGAACCAGAGGCACCTTTTCCTTTTGTTTGGATCAGTTTACCATTTCCGACAGCTGACTTTAAGTACCTCTTGATAAATGGTGCAAGTTTCTGGGCATCGCACTTGTATGTGGCACTAATATATTTTTTGATTGCCAGTAGTGAGGAGCCACCACGTTCCTTTAAGTTTTTAATCGAAGCGTCTACCATTTGCTGAGTCGGTGGATGCGATGGTGGAGCAGTTGATTTTTTGGTCTTTGTTGACGACGCTGCCGATGTTTTTTTAGCAGCCACCTTCTTATCAACTGATGCCGTTGCTGGTGCTGTTGGGGCAGCCACAGGAGATGCTGATGTTGCTGCTACTGAATCAGACATTATGCACTTTACTCTCAAACAAAAATATCACCAAATACACTTTTTAATATAATGATTGGATGAAAATTTCGCTATGACATAGGCCCTCATTCGAATGAGAATCGAGGAGGACGGCCGTATGAACATGTTTTTGGTATTGGACGATTAAGATGTTTTAGTTTTGTTAAATAGTACTCGCATATTGCTGTTTTCACTGTTAATAATAACAAAATTTTTAAAAATTATTTTCTCCTAATATTAATAATTGTTGTAGAATTTGTATTCCAACTATTTTTTTCATTTAATTTCATGGATACATTTTGAATAGACAATCAAATTTCAACTATATGTATTACAGAATGCAATTTTCTCATGTAACCCAACATAAAAAATAGAAAAAAAAAAAAAAAAAAAAAATTTTTTTTTGTTATAAAATTTCAACAATTTAAAAACTTTAGATACTATTCAAAAATTTCATTATATAATTTCGTATAATTTTAATAAATGTACACAATCTGAAACTTATCCAAATCATGCACATCCCCTCTTTTTAATGAAAAAAAGGGGTGGTTTTTGGCCTATATATATGTATGTGGTAACTCTCGCAGTCCCAATTTATCAGATGTTATGATGGGCAAGAGCACCACAAATCGGGCCAAAGCCAACACGTACGGGCTGAATGTATCGAGAAGTTTTGGTCCGGGTGGGACTTCTGGCTGTCGGCTAGCAAACAGTCTTTGGGGGGTTCTTTGGACCAGTCGTTCTCAATACACCCGTTTTACATAAAATAAAACAAAGTCCCTAGAGCACGAATATTACACAATTACATAATAAAAGAAATTAACTATAAGGATAGAGAAAGAGATTATATTAGTGTCACACGAATAGGGAAGCTATGAGGATGGTAGTATAGCTTCGCGTCTAAACCCTCCCAACCAATGATTTTCCTGTCGCAAGATTCTGGAAAATCCCAATATAATTCGGGTCACCGCTCACATTTCGGCACAAGGAAGATCACACCACTTTTACTCAAACATTATAAATGATATTTATTCATGAGGGTTACGGAATACCAAAAAACTTCAATAAGTCGGAAACATAATCCGAGTTATACAAACTAAAATGAAGGTTCTTATAATAAACGGTAATCAAATTAAATAATTGGATCATTTTCAGGCATCCAAATGCACAAATTAAGAATAATATTGTTATGTTTTGGTGAATCTTAATTGTCAGGCGGATATATATAAACTTATCAGTAATCAAAATAAAAAGGTCAAATGAAATTTGGAAGTCTCTAACTTAAATTATTCAAATTCTAAATTATAGACCCGCTCACACAGTCAAAGGCGATTTACTTGAACTTTAATAATTTTCTTTTGATGTTACCAAACTAGAGAGAGAACTTTTTCTTATTTGCGGCTTATTTGACGCAGATTCGCTATCTTCTTGCCAAACAAAACAGGGAAATGCCAGAACGAACATGATTTTTTTTTGTCAAGAACTTAGGACTTACCCATCCGTCCGGTCCGTCGAAGGCCTTCGTCGTCCGCTGGATGATGCTTAGGAATAAAATGTTAAGTTAAATCAAGCGTTTGGCACTCCTAGGCAATACAGGCGATCTGGTGGACTTTCAATCCGCAACAAAGAAACTTTCTTTGCCCGTATCCGATTCGGGCGGCTATTCCAATCTTGTTGACTTTGTCGAAATGTCTCTGTGCCCTTCACGGTGTGCAGCTTTTGAGCCCTCGGTGTCTCAAAAATATATCTGATTGATTTTCGGAACTTAAAAATGAAATTCCCTGTTCAGATTTTCGACATCCAATTTATTTATGGCTGAGTTTTCAAAAGAACTTATTAGACACTTCCAAATATCCAAATATCCACAAAAATTAACTTACGATAATCAGATTCACAAAACTCCACAATAATGGCTGTCCTATATGCTCCAAATTAATATTTAAATTATAATTCGACTGGATGGCCGAGAAAATTTCAGATTTAAATTTTTATATTTTTTCTAGAGGAGCAGCGTGGTTTAGGCGTCTAGCCAGGGCGGAAGTTCGTCAGAAAAGAGTGTGACCAATCCATGCGATCGCGCATAATGCCTCCTCGCTAGGGCTGCACTAGCATAATTATCGAACTTCTAAGCTCAGCTGATCACTTCCATCGACACAATTACCCACCCCTTACCGATTTGTAACTAACGCCTTAAAATTTAAAAAATAAAACTAACGGCAGAAACTGGGCACTACAACCACAGGATAATACTAGAGCTTGCTTCGGAGTATTAACCTGAAAAAAGACAGTTACTGCCTAATGTCCTTTGCGTGATAAGTTCCTATCAGTTTGCCAATCAAATCTTCCAACACATAATGACAGTTTCCTAATCTTTCTCGTACTCGAGACTTTAGCCACAACAAATTCAACTTCGCACTAACACATTTTTGAAAATTGCTCTGTCCAAAATTACGTCTAAAAACTTCTTGTCCTACCTTAAAATTAACCTCCTTGGTTCTCAGATTATATACCTTTGCATTATGCTCTGCTGCTATATTCTTCTTGAGTAAATTACGCCGTAATGCTAACTGATCGTCCTTTCTCAACACATTATTCGATTCATTCAGCATATTAATCTTTTCGAGAAGAGTGTATTGGGAACCATGTGTGGCCATGTCAAAGCCAAACAAAGCATCAAAAGGAGAGCATCCTATACTCTGATGATACGGATTTCTTAATGCACAACTTATAGCAGGTATATGTAGATCCCATTCGCGCTGGTCCTCTTTGAGATAGGCGCATATTGCTGCAATTATGGATCTGTTTACCCTCTCAGATGCATTCGACTGTGGGGAATAAACTGCTGTATATATATTTGTTTTACACCCAACGTCGTTAACCATGCATTAAATTCGCTTGCCTTAAATTGTGATCCGTTGTCGCTTGACCAAAAGAATGTACGACGTAGGAGCTCCAAAGTCTTTGCCATTCCTCCATGTGCAGATATTGTATCTTCATGAGCTCTTTTGATGGCTTCTTTTGATAAACTTTGTGGAATCCATAATTTCCAATTATTGACTAGGCTAAACTCTGTTCCATCGTCATGCTCCGTGCGTATATATACAAATTGATCTATTATTTTCAAATCCGGGTATCTGTCCTCTTCTTTTTGAATTCTCTCTCTTAGTTGTTGATACTCTTCGTCATTGAAACTAGGAGAGTTCAAATCGACTAAGGGGCGAAGTTCCTCCAAAGCACACAAATCCTCTGAAAGCATTCTGGACAAGGCATCCGGTACTACATTATCTCGACCTCGTCGGTGATTTACTTCAAACTTATAACCTTGCAGCTTCATAGCCCATCTCACGAGTCTTCCTTTCAGATCTGTTTGTCGCATCAGCCAAACTAAACTGGCGGGGTCGGTTATAACTTCGAACTCTTGTAGTTCCAGATAGCAGCAAAATTTTTCAATTGCTTCCAAAGCAGCCAAACACTCGCGTTCTGTTACGCTATAGTTTCGTTGAGCAGTTGTTAACTTCTTCGACATAAAGGCTACGGGTTTCTCAGCTCCTTCTTCATCCAATTGTATCAGCGTTGCGCCAATGCCGTAGTTGCTTGCGTCACAATTCACAAAGAATTTCTAATTGAAGTCTGGATTGATTAAAATCGGGGCGATGTAAGCTTTTCCTTAAGTTTTTCGAAGGCAATTTGAGCTTCCTGTGTTAATAAAAATTTCTTTTTCTTAGTTAGCAATTGGGTTATCGGAAATGTAATATCAAAATAATTATCAATGGATCTACGATACCAACCAACAACACCCAAGAAACATCTGGTTTGCTTTATTGTTTTCGGAATTGGCCAATTCTTTATTGCTTCTATCTTGGCAGGGTCTGTTGAAATTCCTCCTCTTCCTATAATATATCCCAGATATGGCACTTCAGTGACACAAAACTTTGTCTTTTCTATATTTAAAGTTAAATTTGCTTTTCTAAATTGCTGAGACATACGAATCAGAATTTCCAAATGGGTATCGTAGTCTTCTGACACCACACAGAGATCGTCGAGGTATCCGAACACACAGTATTTCAGATCTGCTGGAATTAAATCGTCTATCATTCGTGCCATGGTTTGCGAAGCATTGCATAATCCGAATGGCATTACGGTGAACTGTTATAGGGGGCGGCCGGGTATCGTGAAAGCTGTTATGGGTTTGGATTTATCTGAAAGGGCAATTTGCCAGTAGGCATCTTTTAAATCAATTTTTGTTATGAAATTTGCCTTGGGCAGTCGTGCGAAAATTCCATCTATGCTTTGCAGTGGATAGGTGACTTCATTTATTTTTCTTGCGTCCAAACATAATCTCACTTTTCCGGGTTTTACCACCAGACGCATAGGAGAACTCCAAGGACTATTTGCTCTCTCGATCACTCCCATTTCCAACATTCGGTCGATTTCTTTATACATTAACTTATCAACCGCTGGCGACACCGGATAGCAGCTTTGTTTGATTGGAGTTGCTTCTTTGATCTCTATGTCATGAACAATAAGTGGAGTTCGGACTAATCCCTGTTGTTCAAAATCCAGAAACAATTGAATAACCACCTTCAATCTTTTTTCATGCTCTGGGGTTAATAAACATTTCTTTTCATCATCAACCGAGTGAATATTTTTATCTAATATGGGAGTCTTACAACGAAATGAAAATTCTGGGCATAACTCAAAAGATTTCCAGAAATCGATTCCTAAAATGACTCGTTTCGCTAATGACGGGATAATAAAAAGAGAAAGAGATTTTCGCTTGCTTTCGTATTGAACCTCTGTTCTTATTATTCCGGTAACTGGATGTCTTTTTCCATCTGCTGTGGCTACACTTGCAACAATAGTCGAAAATCCGGGATATTTCGTCCAGTCTTTTGCTGCTAAATCTGATCCGATACAACTGATATTAGCTCCAGTATCCAATAGACCAAGCTCAGAAAATTCAAGAAACTTCACTGGAGCATAGAAACGGCCATCTGCAGCTTCGTTAATCATAGACGCTATTATAAGTTTTTGGGCGTCTTTTACTTTCTTCCAAAAGCGACGCAGACGTTCGCAAGATCGACTTCTAATGAACTGGCAAGTTGTAACCTCCTGCGCAAATATTTTATCTCGAATCGCTAAATAGTTTTGCAGCCGTTGATGGTATGATAGTCTGGGATACGGCTGAATTTTATTCATATCGGTGTTATCTGTCGAATCTGGTGTTTTGTTGTTTGTCGCTGTATTATCATTGACATCTACTGAGGGTCCACTCGATTGCGACGGGATGATGGGCCCTGATTGAAGTTTTTCGAACGGGTTTGGCATACATCACATTGTGGTTTGTAGACGTTCTTCTTTCCACATCCATAGCAGAAAATACGGCGCTCTTCTAAACACATGTCCCATCTGTGTCCTTCGATGTCACAATTCCAACAAATGTATTTCTTTTCCTTGACGTGAATCGCATTTAATTCCGGTTGAACATCTTCCTCCTCGGGAGTTTCGTCTGTTTCTTCGAGTAAAGCGATATTCTTCCTAATATTCGTATACTTCGTAATGCGTTTTCCTGATTCTTCACGGAGAAATTGCTCTCGGCGGTGCACCAACTGGCGAAGTTTAGATACCGATTCAATTGGAACTTATAATAAAGCTTCTCCTACTTCTGAAATCTTTTCCTCCATAGGTATTACCAATCTCGATACCAAAGTCATTACGTCTTCATAGTAAACATCAAATTCTTCACCATACCTCTGTTTTCGGTTACGTATTTCTTCGAAAATCAAATCATCGTTTTTGAAATCCTCCCAAACAACTTCGTCATGTTCTTTTCGATAGCGCCAATACCATTCCTTGGCTCTTCCGGTTAACAGTAGATGCAAATTTCTGCATAACGGTGTAAAATCACTCTGAAAATTGTAAACAGTTAATGCTTTTATTCTGTATAGAAACTCTGATACTCTAGGACCTTTAGGAGACGCATCAAATTTAATACCCCAACTTTGTACTAATTGGGCGGCTTTTCCAGGATTAATGTAATGGTGTGATATGGAATCTGATCTTGGGGTTGGAGCGCGATGCTCGTCGTGGTTGCTAGATCGTCCAACTGAGTTATTTACATTCAAATTTCCCAATCTCTGATCAATTAAATATTCAATTCTTTCAAAAATTGTATCTGTTGCTGTGAAAAAGCTGAACGCTGGCTGTGTCGATTCGAGTTCTCCGGTTTACGGTCCGTTGATGATTTGGGTTTTCTACCTCCTGATTTTAACTGACTAGCCGGAGATGCTACATTGCTTGATTGTGATTGAGCTCTTGTATTATGGGTCTTCTTGTTTTTATTACTTATGGGACCCGCGGGTCGATCTGACATTATAAATTGTACTAAATCTTTCTGATGGCATAATTTTTTACAGAAATGACATTCCTGATGTTCTTGTATATAATTTTCTATACACTCCTGATGGAAAACATGATTACATTTAGTAATCCTAAGCTCTTCTGTTTCTAATAAATCTTTCGAGCAAATTGTGCATTTTGCTTCTGGTAGCACACTCAATTCTTCGCTACTCCGAAATACAGACATTTTGATTATTTTTCCACAAACATTACTTTAGATACTTTAATAAATTCGTTTTCATATATTTAATCATTTTACGATTATCTTCCTTGTTTTGCAAGTGAGGGTGAGCAAAATTATAGGTGCGGCACTAATAAAGAGGGAGAATCAAACTAATTGATAGTTCAATCTCAGAAAATTTATATATGAAGGGATAGAGAAATCTTGTCGCGGTAGACCTAATCATTAATCAAATCCAAAACGAAAAGACTAGTTTCACCCAATATCATAAACTGAACTCACTTTGTTTCATCGGTCAGAATTCGGGCCTCGCCAAATATCTGCAGTTCCAGATGATTAAGCAGTCAATTCATTGATCTCTGCTGAAACATTTGTTCTATTGTAATTAAAAGAAATGGACGAATCAATAAACTACAATGCTAACGCCGACATCACAAGCCTATCATGCTTCACTGGTCGTAAAATCGAGACAATCAAATTTACGAATTCCAAGAAAAACACAGCCTATAATATACGTCTGTTATTATATCGTAGAGTTTGTATATGTTTCTAAGTATATTCACCGATTCATGCTTAAGCGCCTCATCACTGGTCAGAACTCGGATTCCCCAAATATCTGCATTCCTAATGAATAAGTCACTTAAACAATTATCCGCGAACACAAAAAGAAAGCGAAATAAAAAGAAAATAAAAGTATTTGACAGCAAAGAATAGATAAAAAGACTGGGGATTTTATTAAGACATAGAATAAGAAGTAGGAGAAGGAAAAAGGAACCTGAAATTCTTGAACAAAACGGCTCAGCCTGAGTCCTATAAAGATACGCGGTTGAACCGGAAAACTGTATACAAGTCTAACAAGCCTCCTAGTTGGGCTCCAAAATTATGTAATGTACACATAATGGAATCAATCCCAAATTATGCACATCCCCTCTTTGTTAAAGGATGTCATTTGATCCAAGAGGAGGTCAGATTTGGCCTATATATATGTATGTGGTAACTCTCGCAGTCCCAATTTATCAGATGTTATGATGGGCAGGAGCACCACAAATCAGGCCAAAGCCAACACGTACGGGCTGAATGTATCGAGAAGTTTTGGTCCGGGTGGGACTTCTGGCTGTCGGCTAGCAAACAGTCTTTGGGGGGTTCTTTGGACCAGTCGTTCTCAATACACCCGTACTACATAAAATAATACATAAACTACATAATAATATTACACAATTACATAATAAAAGAAATTAACTATAAGGATAGAGAAAGAGATTATATTAGTGTCACACGAATAGGGAAGCTATGAGGATGGTAGTATAGCTTCGCGTCTAAACCCTCCCAACCAATGATTTTCCTGTCGCAAGATTCTGGAAAATCCCAATATAATTCGGGTCACCGCTCACATTTCGGCACAAGGAAGATCACACCACTTTTACTCAAACATTATAAATGATATTTATTCATGAGGGTTACGGAATACCAAAAAACTTCAATAAGTCGGAAACATAATCCGAGTTATACAAACTAAAATGAAGGTTCTTATAATAAACGGTAATCAAATTAAATAATTGGATCATTTTCAGGCATCCAAATGCACAAATTAAGAATAATATTGTTATGTTTTGGTGAATCTTAATTGTCAGGCGGATATATATAAACTTATCAGTAATCAAAATAAAAAGGTCAAATGAAATTTGGAAGTCTCTAACTTAAATTATTCAAATTCTAAATTATAGACCCGCTCACACAGTCAAAGGCGATTTACTTGAACTTTAATAATTTTCTTTTGATGTTACCAAACTAGAGAGAGAACTTTTTCTTATTTGCGGCTTATTTGACGCAGATTCGCTATCTTCTTGCCAAACAAAACAGGGAAATGCCAGAACGAACATGATTTTTTTTTGTCAAGAACTTAGGACTTACCCATCCGTCCGGTCCGTCGAAGGCCTTCGTCGTCCGCTGGATGATGCTTAGGAATAAAATGTTAAGTTAAATCAAGCGTTTGGCACTCCTAGGCAATACAGGCGATCTGGTGGACTTTCAATCCGCAACAAAGAAACTTTCTTTGCCCGTATCCGATTCGGGCGGCTATTCCAATCTTGTTGACTTTGTCGAAATGTCTCTGTGCCCTTCACGGTGTGCAGCTTTTGAGCCCTCGGTGTCTCAAAAATATATCTGATTGATTTTCGGAACTTAAAAATGAAATTCCCTGTTCAGATTTTCGACATCCAATTTATTTATGGCTGAGTTTTCAAAAGAACTTATTAGACACTTCCAAATATCCAAATATCCACAAAAATTAACTTACGATAATCAGATTCACAAAACTCCACAATAATGGCTGTCCTATATGCTCCAAATTAATATTTAAATTATAATTCGACTGGATGGCCGAGAAAATTTCAGATTTAAATTTTTATATTTTTTCTAGAGGAGCAGCGTGGTTTAGGCGTCTAGCCAGGGCGGAAGTTCGTCAGAAAAGAGTGTGACCAATCCATGCGATCGCGCATAATGCCTCCTCGCTAGGGCTGCACTAGCATAATTATCGAACTTCTAAGCTCAGCTGATCACTTCCATCGACACAATTACCCACCCCTTACCGATTTGTAACTAACGCCTTAAAATTGAAAAATAAAACTAACGGCAGAAACTGGGCACTACATAATATAGTATTGTAATTGACTTTATCCGGTGAAAAATTACCAATTTTGCAAAGTGCATGCAATATTAGTTTTTGATATTGAAAAAAGAAAAATATTTATTAAAAATAAATCAAAAATTAATATTTGTAAAACTGCTTAATTAACTTTATTATTTAATTTGTTGCTACTGCCAATAAACAGTGTGCTAAAATTTGTACTATTATAATCATTCTTGTTGCAAGACCACCAAATTTAGAAATTTGCATACACTTTTTTTGTTAGTTAACAGACAAAATATAAATACAATTCATAATTATTAATCATTTAAAAATCTTGCTAAACCTATCACATAAACTAAACGTATAGTAGGATGAAGAAAAATATTTTTTCTAGTTTATTTTCATTTAGGTAATTTAAAAAGCATATGTATGTACATATATTAGTTTTTATGGTTTTTATAAATTTACGTTGTGCCCTTACGCTTTTTGATTAGTATGTATATAAAAGTCAAAATTGATTATTAATTTATTTAGTTGAAATCGATCTATATATAAATGTTAGATCTTTAAAAATATAAACTAAAAATTGTTTAATATTAAAGCTGGATAATTTGATGTATATGACGGCATATAACCATATGCCAGATATAACGGTTTAATAATAATTAAATAACCATTAAATGACATATGTATATGTATTTAATATATTTATACTGATAACCAAATAAAACACATTGAATAAAAAATCAAGTTTAATTTGGAAAATAATAATCTCAATATCGATATAAATAGTTTGTGGTCCTGAAAAGGACCGATTTGTATTAAAAATGAGCTTTGCGTTAAAATTGTGTTCGAAATAGTTACTCTGACGGTAAATACACGAGTAGATTTAATTTAAGCACGCTCGCCTCGAATACGTCTGGCTAGTTGGATATCCTTGGGCATTATGGTCACCCGTTTGGCATGGATTGCACACAAGTTAGTATCTTCAAAGAGACCAACCAAATAGGCTTCGCTAGCTTCTTGTAAAGCCATAACTGCGGAACTCTGGAAACGCAAGTCGGTCTTGAAGTCCTGAGCGATTTCACGCACTAAACGCTGGAATGGCAATTTGCGAATGAGCAGTTCTGTGCTCTTCTGGTAACGACGGATTTCACGGAGGGCAACAGTACCGGGACGGTAACGATGTGGTTTCTTTACACCACCGGTTGCTGGAGCGCTTTTACGTGCTGCTTTAGTAGCCAGCTGCTTCCTTGGTGCCTTGCCACCAGTCGATTTTCTAGCAGTTTGCTTAGTACGAGCCATGTTTTCACTACACTTTTTTTTTATATGTTCACTCTTCACTGTTCAAAACGGAATAAACAAGCCAGCTCGTTTGGTGCCTGCTTTTATAGCAAAATCAGGGTGGGTTAGAACGAGAAAGAGAGAAAAACATTCGCGTTTACTTTCTGACGAACCCTCTGAGCGAGATGCAACATATTTCTTACTCTCTCGTGTTTTCTTGATTTTTGGTATAAATAGAAGCGAGGGCAACACATACAGCATTAGTTTATTTCTGGCTCTTGTGCAGTGCGTTTATAGTGAAAAGTGAAAAATAAAAATGACTGGTCGTGGCAAAGGTGGAAAAGGATTGGGAAAGGGTGGTGCTAAGCGTCATCGTAAAGTATTGCGTGATAACATTCAAGGTATCACGAAACCGGCTATCCGCCGTTTGGCTCGTCGTGGCGGTGTGAAGCGAATTTCTGGTCTTATATATGAAGAAACTCGTGGTGTCCTAAAGGTATTTCTTGAAAATGTAATCCGCGATGCAGTGACCTACACGGAACATGCCAAAAGAAAGACAGTCACTGCCATGGATGTTGTGTACGCATTGAAGAGACAAGGCCGCACTCTTTATGGTTTCGGCGGTTAAAATATTTATAAAAACCAAAATGTATTAACTAAAAACCATGCCCTTCAAAAAATCGGTCCTTTTCAGGACCACTAAAATTATTAATCAAATGAGAAAAAAAAAATACAACCAGAACATGTTCTTGTTTTATCAATTTTTTTTTAATTCTTTTTATAATTTTTATTTAATAAAAAGAAAAATAATAAAATATATATACCGATTTAATGTTAATTTAATATACATATATTTATACAAAAAACCAAATAAAGAATTTATGCAGAAAATCTGATTAATTTTATTATTAAACTATCTAATGTGTCACCTTCGATGAAACAAACAAATTTATTGAATACATGTATTAGTATCTCCAATGAAAATAAATAAAGCAAATTCTCACATATACATTTGTCCGTTAGGCTGTCCTTACACATACAAATACAATATATATGCATGGATCGAAAACTGTATTAATTTCTTTTAATTTTTTGGTCGTCCTGAAAAGGACGGTTGTTTTATGTTTGTTGTATGTACAAAATGTAATTTTAAAGCAAGATTAATTGATTTAGGCCTTCTTTTCGGTTTTCTTGGGCAGCAGTACAGCCTGAATGTTAGGTAGCACACCACCCTGTGCAATAGTTACGCCAGAAAGCAATTTGTTTAATTCCTCATCGTTGCGAATGGCTAATTGTAGATGACGAGGTATAATTCTGGTCTTTTCCAGCCAACTCAAGAACTTCAGCCGCCAAATATTCCATAACGGCAGCCAAATATACTGGAGCGCCAGCACCAACACGCTCGGCATAATTTCCTTTACGGAGTAAACGGTGAATACGGCCAACAGGAAACTGGAGCCCAGCTCGGTTCGAGCGAGACCGTGCCTTTCCCTTCACTTTGCCACCTTTACCACGACCAGACATTTTTAAATTTTTTTTTTTTTTTTACACACTGTTCACTTTTCACACACAAATGTTGATGTTGATGTGTTACATTGTCGTTTTATTTATACCTTTTCCAACGACATACTCGCTCAACTAGGGGTTGGTGCTCAATAATTATATTTATCCAGAAAGCGATGCACAAAAAAAATGTATAAATTGGAGACGCACTAATCGTGGCATTTGTTAAAAGTGAATTGTGTTTTGTGAAATTTAAATTATTGAATTTGAAGTGAGAAATGCCGCCAAAAACTAGTGGAAAGGCAGCCAAGAAGGCTGGCAAGGCTCAAAAGAACATCACCAAGAATGACAAAAAGAAGAAGCGCAAGCGTAAGGAGAGCTATGCTATTTATATTTACAAAGTGTTAAAGCAAGTCCACCCAGACACTGGTATTTCTTCAAAAGCAATGAGTATAATGAACAGTTTTGTGAACGACATTTTTGAACGTATTACTGCTGAGGCCTCCCGCTTGGCCTACTACAATAAGAGGTCGACCATCACCAGTCGCGAAATCCAAACGGCTGTTCGTTTGCTTTTGCCCGGTGAGCTCGCTAAACACGCTGTTAGTGAGGGAACAAAAGCTGTCACCAAGTATACCAGCTCAAAATAAATGCCCCTAGCTTGAATACACGCTTCCTATTAAAAAAAAGGCCCTTTTCAGGGCCACAATTTTATATTAAAAAAGGATTAACATATTTTCAATTAATATTAAAAAAAACATACAGCCAGTGGTAATGGGACTAAAAATCATTTTTGTTAGTTTTATTTTAGTCATTTCTGTTTATCGCAAGGCAAAACTGGAAAAAATGCATCTACATTGAATGAAAAAGACTCGTATAGTTTAAAATTTGTATACGTTGCTTATATGTACATATGTATATGTATATTTGTATGTATATATGGATATGTATGTAAGAGAGAGAGAGTTACCAGACAGCTGGCAACGGGTAATACGTTTGGGAAGCAAGTGTTTGCTGGGTTAGGAGTAGCGTTGAGTTGGAAGTTGCGTTTGTTGGTCGTCAGCCGAAGTGAAAAGTTGTATCGAAGTTGTGTAAAAGTCGATTTAAATCTATTACTTGCATCATATATCTTTACTCTGTATTATCATGAACCTATTAAATAACTATTATAATAAACATTAAATTAATCTAAACCTTACATGTATGAACATTATGTAAATTACATAATACATAACATACATACATAAACTGTTGAAATAATTTTTAACCTGTGAAGCTGTTAAACCTTTTCCTGACATATTTCCTGCGTAAGAAGTACTATTTGTATATATGTATGTAGTCTCGTAAAACACATACGACAAAGCCAAGACAGTTTCTATGACACATAACAACGTATAACCATATGTATAAACTCATAACAACATATAATATAACCACAAATACTCTATGTTGCATATATACAACAAAATAAATTCTGTAAAATATAACTTCGAATAGTTGTTTGTTGTATATCTGCAACATACCGATTTTTCAATTCTACACACAATACACAACAAGAAACATCAAAACTTGATAGCACATGCATTTCAAATATATCTACCTTTGGTTTTTGCTAGTTTTTCTTATAGAAATATTTATAATTTTAATAAAATTTGGCAGCACAATATTTTTGGCGCACACAACTTGTGCTTCCCACAAAATTGGCAGGAAATTGAACATATGTTTCACAAAACATCTAAAAGTGGGTCCAAACCAAATTATATATAAAATACGTATGTTTTAGATGTACAACAAATAACATTCGATTCGTTCGATTTGCATTGCGAAAAAATACATTTTAAGCGGTATGTTGCAGATATGCAACACGGCCATATAAAGGGTTAATCTAAACCTTACATTTGGGGGCTCGCCCGTGTCAAATACAGAGACT
Organism: Drosophila equinoxialis; assembly: GCA_018150345.1. Taxonomy (NCBI): domain Eukaryota; kingdom Metazoa; phylum Arthropoda; class Insecta; order Diptera; family Drosophilidae; genus Drosophila; species Drosophila equinoxialis. Next base: position 918,177 of record JAECWI010000323.1, on the reverse strand, counting down.
TAAAATGCATATGTGATCGCGAAAAGTCGAGTACGGTTTTGTTAAAAGTTGCTAAGTTGTTGTATGCTGCTGAAAAGTTGTTAAAGTTGTTAAAAGTAGCTAAAAACATTAAGTTGTGCTGTTCAAAACAAAACATTCTTGCAGACGCGTGGTCTCAAAAATCCGTTGCATAAAGTTGTAAAATTCGAAGTCGCCCTAGCGTCGCCAGAGGAGTCCCGAAGTTAGGCGAAAGAAAGAGACAGAAGAAAAAAAGGCGCGAAAAAAAGTTGTGAAATTCGAAGTCGCCAGAGTAGTCCCGAAGTTAGGCGAAAGAAAGAGACAGAAGAAAAAAAAAGGCGCGAAAGAAAAGTGGTGAAATTCGAAGTCGCCCTAGCATCGACAGAAAAGTCCCCAAGTTAAGCGAAAGAAAGAGACAGAAGAAAAAAAGGCGCAAAATACCATGTCGACGCCCAAGACGAAGAAGACGGTTGCAAAGCCGGCAGTAAAACGTGCAAGTCAAAAAGAGATAGGAGATATTAAACATAAAACAACACGTATGAGCGAGAAAGCAGAACACACGACTCCGATTCGAATTCAAAGCGAGATGGCAGATGAACTCAAAGTGTGTCCAAACGAAATTTATATGGAGGAAGCTGAACAGCCTGCAAAGGATAAAATGGAACAAATAATACAGCTGCTGAGTCAAAAAATTGTTTCTGATGAGAAGCGTGATGGTCAAATGAAGATTTCTGCAGACAATTTTGGAAAAGTTGTGGGCGAATATGATGGAAAATCTATACAAGTGGAAAAGTGGTTGGAAATAGTTGAAAGAAATGCCGAAGTTTATGACCTTAGTGAGAAGCAGAAATATTGCTATGCCAGAGCTAAAATGAGCGGTGCAGCCCAACTGTTTTTAGAATCCGAGAATATTTGCAATTATGAAGAATTTAAAAGTGCCCTAGTGGAGGAGTTTGCATGCAACTACAACAGTGCTGACATTCATCAGATGTTGCAAGAGAGAAAGAGAAAGAACAGTGAAACACTGCATGAGTACTTACTTCAAATGAAAAAGATAGCTTCACTTGGTTATGTTGAAGATACAGCTGTTATAAGCCACATAGTCAATGGTCTGGATATAAAAAATGAATATAAGGTTGCAATGTATCGTTGTAAGTCTTTTAAGGCTTTGAAAGAGGAGTTCGATATCTATGATCGTTTGAACATATCGGAAAAGAAGGTCAATAAAGAACAATAGAAATCATTTTTCAAGCAGAATAACGGACAAATGGCTAAAAAAGAGTATTGCTTCAACTGCGGATCGGGAAACCATAAGCGCAACAAATGTGACGCCGAAACGAAATGCTTCAAGTGCAACCAAAACGGACATATTTCCCGTGACTGTCCTAAGAATGCTGATAAAGTTCGTGTTATTTCCAATCGCAGTCGCTTGAAGAAAATCCGTATAAATGGTGTTGAAGTCGAATGTCTGGTAGATACAGGATCAGACGTCTCTGTGATCAAGGAGAGTATTTTCAAAAGATTAAAAAACGTGGCGCTAATTGAAGATATACGTGTGTTGCACGGTCTAGGCAATGGTACAGCGAAGCCTATTGGACACTTCACTGCAGATGTGGTCGTGGGTAAGTTGAACACAAACCAAAAATTCATAGTACTTCCGAATAACCAGATTGATTACGATGGGCTGCTGGGGGATGATTTGATCAAAAAGTTCCGTTTGGTGGGCAGTAAGCAAGGATATACGTTCCTGGAGGAGAACTCAGATGAAATGCCATTGAACGAGTTTGCACTTATATATAATGTCACAGAAGAATCTTCCTTTACAGCTCCGCCAGAATATCGCAAAGAGGTTGAACAGATGATTGAAAGCAATTACCATGGGTCACCAGAGGTTGTAAAGCAGTGCCCGATTCAATTAAAGATTATTCCTGATGGAGTAATCAAGCCATTTCATCACTCACCGAGTCGCCTAGCAGCAGATGAAGCCAGTGAGGTAAAGAAGCAAGTCGAGCATTGGATCGTTCGAAAGTCATCTTCAAATTTCGCCAGCAGAGTAGTCGTCGTGAAGAAAAAAGATGGAACACTTCGAGTTTGCGTAGACTACAGAAAGCTGAACAAAATGGTATTGGTTGATTGTTTCCCCGTGCCGATTATAGAGGAGGTGTTGGAAAAGCTACAACCGGCGAAATGGTTTACCATAATGGATCTGGAAAATGGATTTTTTCATGTCCCTATTGAAGAGCAAAGCAAGCCGTATACATCATTTATCACAAAAGAGGGGTTGTTCGAGTTTAATCAAGCGCCTTTTGGTTTTAAAAACTCTCCAGCGGCGTTTATAAGGTTTGTTAATTATATTTTTCAAGAACTAATTAACTCTGGTGTAATGCAGCTCTACATGGATGACATAATTGTATATGCCGAGACGCCCGACGTCTGTATGCGAAAGACAAAGATGGTACTCGAGACGGCAGCCCAATATGGCTTAAAGATGAATGGAAATGGCTGTCAGTCGGTTTGCTACGCCGAAGGACATAAAATCAGTTCAAGCTTTTACAGGGTTTTTTCGAAAATTCTTGCCCTGGGTACGCACAAATCGCACGTCCGCTGACGAACTTACTCAGGAAGGAAGCTGTTTTTAATATTGGAGAAGCAGAGCAGCAATCGCTGCAAACACTAAAGAATCTACTGGTAATGGATCCGGTGTTGCATATTTACTCAAGGGAAGCGCCAACCGAACTCCACACGGATGCATCCAAAGACGGATTTGGAGCAATGTTGCTGCAGCACTTTGGTGGCTATCTTCATCCAGTTTATTATTGGAGCAGAAAAAGCACAGAAGCAGAGTCCAAGCGTCATAGCTATTATCTGGAGGTTAAAGCAGCCTACCTCGCTCTCAAGAAGTTTCGACACTATCTCTTAGGCTTGAAATTTGATCTTGTTACTGACTGTGCGGCGTTTAAGCAGACGACTACTAAAAGCGACGTACCAAGAGAAGTCTCGCAATGGATTTTGTATATGGAAGACTTCACTTTTAATGCAGTTCACCGGCCGGGTGATAAGATGAGACACGTGGACTTCTTCAGCCGTTTCCCGCTCACAAGCATGGTCGTAACAACGGAATTAACTACTCGTATAAGGAAGGCCCAGCTAGAAGACAACTTCATCAAGGCAGTCTTGGAAATCCTAAAACAACGTTCATATGAAGATTTCAAGCTGAAAGGTGGTCTCCTTTACAAAGTCGTAAATGGCAATGATTTGTTGGCTGTTCCAAAGCTGATGGAACGAGACGTGATTTAAGGGGCGCATGAAGTGGGGCATTTTTCGACGGCGAAGACGATGCACTCAATCCAGCAGCAATATTGGATCCCACATCTTGAAAGGAAAGTAGCTAATGTGATTGCTAATTGTATAAGTTGTATAATTTTCAGTAAAAAGTTGGGCAAACAAGAGGGCTATCTTCACTGCATAGAGAAAGGGGGCACGCCACTGGGTCCGATGTACGAGACAGCGAAACAATATAAATATGTTCTGACGACTTTGGATGCTTTTTCTAAATTCGTATGGCTTTTCCCGACTAAGTCAACCGGCTATGAAGAGGTTATTAAAAAGATCACCGACTGGTCTGCTGTGTTTGGTTTCCCAAGGCGTATAATCAGCGACAGAGGAGTAGCATTTACTGCTTTTGCTGAGTTTCTGAATAAAAACAAAGTGGAGAATGTGTGGACAACAACAGGTGTAGCCAGAGGTAATGGAAAAGTTGAAAGAGTAAACCGTTCGATCCTGAGTATCATCGCAAAACTGTCGGCTCATGACTCGGCAAAATGGTACAAGTTTGTGCCACAGGTCCAGAAAGCGATTAATTCCGCACCAGCTGTTTTTTTGCTACCGATTGCTTTCTTTTTAGCTGCTGCTGATTGAGTTACCTTTTTCGGTTTGCTTTTCTTTTCTACAGAGGCAACCTTTGATTTCGGTTCCTTTTTAGCGGCAGCAGACAGTTTAAATGAACCAGAGGCACCCTTTCCTTTTGTTTGGATCAGTTTACCATTTCCGACAGCTGACTTTAAGTACCTCTTGATAAATGGTGCAAGTTTCTGGGCATCGCACTTGTATGTGGCACTAATATATTTTTTGATTGCCAGTAGTGAGGAGCCACCACGTTCCTTTAAGTTTTTAATCGAAGCGTCTACCATTTGCTGAGTCGGTGGATGCGATGGTGGAGCAGTTGATTTTTTGGTCTTTGTTGACGACGCTGCCGATGTTTTTTTAGCAGCCACCTTCTTATCAACTGATGCCGTTGCTGGTGCTGTTGGGGCAGCCACAGGAGATGCTGATGTTGCTGCTACTGAATCAGACATTATGCACTTTACTCTCAAACAAAAATATCACCAAATACACTTTTTAATATAATGATTGGATGAAAATTTCGCTATGACATAGGCCCTCATTCGAATGAGAATCGAGGAGGACGGCTGTATGAACATGTTTTTGGTATTGGACGATTAAGATGTTTTAGTTTTGTTAAATAGTACTCGCATATTGCTGTTTTCACTGTTAATAATAACAAAATTTTTAAAAATTATTTTCTCCTAATATTAATAATTGTTGTAGAATTTGTATTCCAACTATTTTTTTCATTTAATTTCATGGATACATTTTGAATAGACAATCAAATTTCAACTATATGTATTACAGAATGCAATTTTCTCATGTAACCCAACATAAAAAATAGAAAAAAACAAAATTTAAAAAAAATTATTCTTTTGTTATAAAATTTCAACAATTTACTTTAGATATTATTCAAAAAATTTAGCATTTTATAATTTTTTCGTATTTTAATATCGTATTGTAATTGACTCTATCCGGTGAAAAATTACCAATTTTGCAAAGTACATGCAATATTAGTTTTTGATATTGAAAAAAGAAAAATATTTATTAAAAATAAATCAAAAAGTAATATTTGTAAAATTGCTTAATTAACTTTATTATTTAATTTGTTGCTACTGCGAATAAACAGTGTGCTAAAATTTGTACTATTATAATCATTCTTGTTGCAAGACCACCAAATTAAGAAATTTGCATACACTTTTTTTGTTAGTTAACAGACAAAATATAAATACAATTCATAATTATTAATCATTTAAAAATCTTGCTAAACCTATCACATAAACTAAACGTGTAGTAGGATGAAGAAAAATATTTTTTCTAGTTTATTTTCATTTAGGTAATTTAAAAAGCATATGTATGTACATATATTAGTTTTTATGCTTTTTATAAATTTACGTTGTGCCCTTACGCTTTTTGATTAGTATGTATATAAAAGTCAAAATTGATTATTAATTTATTTAGTTGAAATCGAGCTATATATAAATGTTAGATCTTTAAAAATATAAACTAAAAATTTTTTAATATTAAAGCCGGATAATTTGATGTATATGACCTTATAACCATATGCCAGATATAACGGTTTAATAATAATTAAATAACCATTAAATGACATATGTATATGTATTTAATATATTTATACTGATAACCAAATAAAACACATTGAATAAAAAATCAAGTTTAATTTGGAAAATAATAATCTCAATATCGATATAAATAGTTTGTGGTCCTGAAAAGGACCGATTTGTATTAAAAATGAGTTTTGCGTTAAAATTGTGTTCGAAATAGTTACTCTGACGGTAAATACACGAGTAGATTTAATTTAAGCACGCTCGCCTCGAATACGTCTGGCTAGTTGGATATCCTTGGGCATTATGGTCACCCGTTTGGCATGGATTGCACACAAGTTAGTATCTTCAAAGAGACCAACCAAATAGGCTTCGCTAGCTTCTTGTAAAGCCATAACTGCAGAACTCTGGAAACGCAAGTCGGTCTTGAAGTCCTGAGCGATTTCACGCACTAAACGCTGGAATGGCAATTTGCGAATGAGCAGTTCTGTGCTCTTCTGGTAACGACGGATTTCACGGAGGGCAACAGTACCGGGACGGTAACGATGTGGTTTCTTTACACCACCGGTTGCTGGAGCGCTTTTACGTGCTGCTTTAGTAGCCAGCTGCTTCCTTGGTGCCTTGCCACCAGTCGATTTTCTAGCAGTTTGCTTAGTACGAGCCATGTTTTCACTACACTTTTTTTTTATATGTTCACTCTTCACTGTTCAAAACACAATAAACAAGCCAGCTCGTTTGGTGCCTGCTTTTATAGCAAAATCAGGGTGGGTTAGAAAGAGAAAGAGAGAAAAACATTCGCGTTTACTTTCTGACGAACCCTCTGAGCGAGATGCAACATATTTCTTACTCTCTCGTGTTTTCTTGATTTTTGGTATAAATAGAAGCGAGGGCAACACATACAGCATTAGTTTATTTCTGACTCTTGTGCAGTGCGTTTATAGTGAAAAGTGAAAAATAAAAATGACTGGTCGTGGCAAAGGTGGAAAAGGATTGGGAAAGGGTGGTGCTAAGCGTCATCGTAAAGTATTGCGTGATAACATTCAAGGTATCACGAAACCGGCTATCCGCCGTTTGGCTCGTCGTGGCGGTGTGAAGCGAATTTCTGGTCTTATATATGAAGAAACTCGTGGTGTCCTAAAGGTATTTCTTGAAAATGTAATCCGCGATGCAGTGACCTACACGGAACATGCCAAAAGAAAGACAGTCACTGCCATGGATGTTGTGTACGCATTGAAGAGACAAGGCCGCACTCTTTATGGTTTCGGCGGTTAAAATATTTATAAAAACCAAAATGTATTAACTAAAAACCATGCCCTTCAAAAAATCGGTCCTTTTCAGGACCACTAAAATTATTAATCAAATGAGAAAAAAAAAAAATACAACCAGAACATGTTCTTGTTTTATCAATTTTTTATTTAATAAAAAGAAAAATATTAAAATATACCGATTTAATGTTAATTTAATATACATATATGTATACAAAAAACCAAATAAAGAATTTATGCAGAAAATCTGATTAATTTTATTATTAAACTATCTAATGTGTCACCTTCGATGAAACAAACAAATTTATTGAATACATGTATTAGTATCTCCAATGAAAATAAATAAAGCAAATTCTCTCATATACATTTGTCCGTTAGGCTGTCCTTACACATACAAATACAATATATATGCATGGATCGAAAACTGTATTAATTTCTTTTAATTTTTTGGTCGTCCTGAAAAGGACGGTTGTTTTATGTTTGTTGTATGTACAAAATTGTATTATTTTAAAGCAAGTATTAATTGATTTAGGCCTTCTTTTCGGTTTTCTTGGGCAGCAGTACAGCCTGAATGTTAGGTAGCACACCACCCTGTGCAATAGTTACGCCAGAAAGCAATTTGTTTAATTCCTCATCGTTGCGAATGGCTAATTGTAGATGACGAGGTATAATTCTGGTCTTTTTGTTGTCTCGAGCAGCATTACCAGCCAACTCAAGAACTTCAGCCGCCAAATATTCCATAACGGCAGCCAAATATACTGGAGCGCCAGCACCAACACGCTCGGCATAATTTCCTTTACGGAGTAAACGGTGAATACGGCCAACAGGAAACTGGAGTCCAGCTCGGTTCGAGCGAGACTTTGCCTTTCCCTTCACTTTGCCACCTTTACCACGACCAGACATTTTTCAATTTTTTTTTTTTTTTTTACACACTGTTCACTTTTCACACACAAATGTTGATGTTGATGTGTTACATTGTCGTTTTATTTATACCTTTTCCAACGACATACTCGCTCAACTAGGGGTTGGTGCTCAATAATTATATTTATCCAGAAAGCGATGCACAAAAAAAATGTATAAATTGGAGACGCACTATTCGTGGCATTTGTTAAAAGTGAATTGTGTTTTGTGAAATTTAAATTATTGAATTTGAAGTGAGAAATGCCGCCAAAAACTAGTGGAAAGGCAGCCAAGAAGGCTGGCAAGGCTCAAAAGAACATCACCAAGAATGACAAAAAGAAGAAGCGCAAGCGTAAGGAGAGCTATGCTATTTACATTTACAAAGTGTTAAAGCAAGTCCACCCAGACACTGGTATTTCTTCAAAAGCAATGAGTATAATGAACAGTTTTGTGAACGACATTTTTGAACGTATTGCTGCTGAGGCCTCCCGCTTGGCCCACTACAATAAGAGGTCGACCATCACCAGTCGCGAAATCCAAACGGCTGTTCGTTTGCTATTGCCCGGTGAGCTCGCTAAACACGCTGTTAGTGAGGGAACAAAAGCTGTCACCAAGTATACCAGCTCAAAATAAATGCCCTTAGCTTGAATACACGCTTCCTATTAAAAAAGGCCCTTTTCAGGGCCACAATTTTATATTAAAAAAGGATTAACATATTTTCAATTAATATTCAAAAAAACATACAGCCAGTGGTAATGGGACTAAAAATCATTTTTATTAGTTTTATTTTAGTCATTTCTGTTTATCGCAAGGCAAAACTGGAAAAAAATGCATCTACATTGAATGAAAAAGACTCGTATAGTTTAAAATTTGTATACGTTGCTTATGTATATGTACATATGTATATGTATATTTGTATGTATATATGGATATGTATGAACATTATGTAAATTACATATTTGTAATTTTCATAAAATATGATTTTTTTTCTCTTGTTATATGGAATTGTAGCCCTGAGAAGGGCTGTGTTTAATTAAAATTTTAGATTTTCGTATTTGATATCTAAAATTGTTTCAATATTACGATTGCAATAAAGTATTAATTATTTACTTTTTGGTAGCAGTTGTCTTGGCTTTTGGCTTCTTGACGGTAGCAGGAGCAGCTGCCTTTTTGGTTGCCTTTTTTGGTTTAGCCGATGATACGGCAACTGTTTTAGCTTTTGGCTTAGTTGAACTTGACTTAGCCTTCGATGCGACAGGTTTGGATTTTACAGTTCCTGTTTTCTTAGCATCCTTTACCTTTACCTTTTCACTTTTCTTTTTCTCTGCTGTCTTTTTGGTTGCGACTGCCTTTTTGGCCTTTGGTTTCTTATCAACAGAGCTAGCACCAGCTGTTTTTTTGCTACCGATTGCTTTCTTTTTAGCTGCTGCTGATTGAGTTACCTTTTTCGGTTTGCTTTTCTTTTCTACAGAGGCAACCTTTGATTTCGGTTCCTTTTTAGCGGCAGCAGACAGTTTAAATGAACCAGAGGCACCCTTTCCTTTTGTTTGGATCAGTTTACCATTTCCGACAGCTGACTTTAAGTACCTCTTGATAAATGGTGCAAGTTTCTGGGCATCGCACTTGTATGTGGCACTAATATATTTTTTGATTGCCAGTAGTGAGGAGCCACCACGTTCCTTTAAGTTTTTAATCGAAGCGTCTACCATTTGCTGAGTCGGTGGATGCGATGGTGGAGCAGTTGATTTTTTGGTCTTTGTTGACGACGCTGCCGATGTTTTTTTAGCAGCCACCTTCTTATCAACTGATGCCGTTGCTGGTGCTGTTGGGGCAGCCACAGGAGATGCTGATGTTGCTGCTACTGAATCAGACATTATGCACTTTACTCTCAAACAAAAATATCACCAAATACACTTTTTAATATAATGATTGGATGAAAATTTCGCTATGACATAGGCCCTCATTCGAATGAGAATCGAGGAGGACGGCTGTATGAACATGTTTTTGGTATTGGACGATTAAGATGTTTTAGTTTTGTTAAATAGTACTCGCATATTGCTGTTTTCACTGTTAATAATAACAAAATTTTTAAAAATTATTTTCTCCTAATATTAATAATTGTTGTAGAATTTGTATTCCAACTATTTTTTTCATTTAATTTCATGGATACATTTTGAATAGACAATCAAATTTCAACTATATGTATTACAGAATGCAATTTTCTCATGTAACCCAACATAAAAAATAGAAAAAAACAAAATTTAAAAAAAATTATTCTTTTGTTATAAAATTTCAACAATTTACTTTAGATATTATTCAAAAAATTTAGCATTTTATAATTTTTTCGTATTTTAATATCGTATTGTAATTGACTCTATCCGGTGAAAAATTACCAATTTTGCAAAGTACATGCAATATTAGTTTTTGATATTGAAAAAAGAAAAATATTTATTAAAAATAAATCAAAAAGTAATATTTGTAAAATTGCTTAATTAACTTTATTATTTAATTTGTTGCTACTGCGAATAAACAGTGTGCTAAAATTTGTACTATTATAATCATTCTTGTTGCAAGACCACCAAATTAAGAAATTTGCATACACTTTTTTTGTTAGTTAACAGACAAAATATAAATACAATTCATAATTATTAATCATTTAAAAATCTTGCTAAACCTATCACATAAACTAAACGTGTAGTAGGATGAAGAAAAATATTTTTTCTAGTTTATTTTCATTTAGGTAATTTAAAAAGCATATGTATGTACATATATTAGTTTTTATGCTTTTTATAAATTTACGTTGTGCCCTTACGCTTTTTGATTAGTATGTATATAAAAGTCAAAATTGATTATTAATTTATTTAGTTGAAATCGAGCTATATATAAATGTTAGATCTTTAAAAATATAAACTAAAAATTTTTTAATATTAAAGCCGGATAATTTGATGTATATGACCTTATAACCATATGCCAGATATAACGGTTTAATAATAATTAAATAACCATTAAATGACATATGTATATGTATTTAATATATTTATACTGATAACCAAATAAAACACATTGAATAAAAAATCAAGTTTAATTTGGAAAATAATAATCTCAATATCGATATAAATAGTTTGTGGTCCTGAAAAGGACCGATTTGTATTAAAAATGAGTTTTGCGTTAAAATTGTGTTCGAAATAGTTACTCTGACGGTAAATACACGAGTAGATTTAATTTAAGCACGCTCGCCTCGAATACGTCTGGCTAGTTGGATATCCTTGGGCATTATGGTCACCCGTTTGGCATGGATTGCACACAAGTTAGTATCTTCAAAGAGACCAACCAAATAGGCTTCGCTAGCTTCTTGTAAAGCCATAACTGCAGAACTCTGGAAACGCAAGTCGGTCTTGAAGTCCTGAGCGATTTCACGCACTAAACGCTGGAATGGCAATTTGCGAATGAGCAGTTCTGTGCTCTTCTGGTAACGACGGATTTCACGGAGGGCAACAGTACCGGGACGGTAACGATGTGGTTTCTTTACACCACCGGTTGCTGGAGCGCTTTTACGTGCTGCTTTAGTAGCCAGCTGCTTCCTTGGTGCCTTGCCACCAGTCGATTTTCTAGCAGTTTGCTTAGTACGAGCCATGTTTTCACTACACTTTTTTTTTATATGTTCACTCTTCACTGTTCAAAACACAATAAACAAGCCAGCTCGTTTGGTGCCTGCTTTTATAGCAAAATCAGGGTGGGTTAGAAAGAGAAAGAGAGAAAAACATTCGCGTTTACTTTCTGACGAACCCTCTGAGCGAGATGCAACATATTTCTTACTCTCTCGTGTTTTCTTGATTTTTGGTATAAATAGAAGCGAGGGCAACACATACAGCATTAGTTTATTTCTGACTCTTGTGCAGTGCGTTTATAGTGAAAAGTGAAAAATAAAAATGACTGGTCGTGGCAAAGGTGGAAAAGGATTGGGAAAGGGTGGTGCTAAGCGTCATCGTAAAGTATTGCGTGATAACATTCAAGGTATCACGAAACCGGCTATCCGCCGTTTGGCTCGTCGTGGCGGTGTGAAGCGAATTTCTGGTCTTATATATGAAGAAACTCGTGGTGTCCTAAAGGTATTTCTTGAAAATGTAATCCGCGATGCAGTGACCTACACGGAACATGCCAAAAGAAAGACAGTCACTGCCATGGATGTTGTGTACGCATTGAAGAGACAAGGCCGCACTCTTTATGGTTTCGGCGGTTAAAATATTTATAAAAACCAAAATGTATTAACTAAAAACCATGCCCTTCAAAAAATCGGTCCTTTTCAGGACCACTAAAATTATTAATCAAATGAGAAAAAAAAAAAATACAACCAGAACATGTTCTTGTTTTATCAATTTTTTATTTAATAAAAAGAAAAATATTAAAATATACCGATTTAATGTTAATTTAATATACATATATGTATACAAAAAACCAAATAAAGAATTTATGCAGAAAATCTGATTAATTTTATTATTAAACTATCTAATGTGTCACCTTCGATGAAACAAACAAATTTATTGAATACATGTATTAGTATCTCCAATGAAAATAAATAAAGCAAATTCTCTCATATACATTTGTCCGTTAGGCTGTCCTTACACATACAAATACAATATATATGCATGGATCGAAAACTGTATTAATTTCTTTTAATTTTTTGGTCGTCCTGAAAAGGACGGTTGTTTTATGTTTGTTGTATGTACAAAATTGTATTATTTTAAAGCAAGTATTAATTGATTTAGGCCTTCTTTTCGGTTTTCTTGGGCAGCAGTACAGCCTGAATGTTAGGTAGCACACCACCCTGTGCAATAGTTACGCCAGAAAGCAATTTGTTTAATTCCTCATCGTTGCGAATGGCTAATTGTAGATGACGAGGTATAATTCTGGTCTTTTTGTTGTCTCGAGCAGCATTACCAGCCAACTCAAGAACTTCAGCCGCCAAATATTCCATAACGGCAGCCAAATATACTGGAGCGCCAGCACCAACACGCTCGGCATAATTTCCTTTACGGAGTAAACGGTGAATACGGCCAACAGGAAACTGGAGTCCAGCTCGGTTCGAGCGAGACTTTGCCTTTCCCTTCACTTTGCCACCTTTACCACGACCAGACATTTTTCAATTTTTTTTTTTTTCTTTTACACTGTTCACTTTTCACACACAAATGTTGATGTTGATGTGTTACATTGTCGTTTTATTTATACCTTTTCCAACGACATACTCGCTCAACTAGGGGTTGGTGCTCAATAATTATATTTATCCAGAAAGCGATGCACAAAAAAAATGTATAAATTGGAGACGCACTATTCGTGGCATTTGTTAAAAGTGAATTGTGTTTTGTGAAATTTAAATTATTGAATTTGAAGTGAGAAATGCCGCCAAAAACTAGTGGAAAGGCAGCCAAGAAGGCTGGCAAGGCTCAAAAGAACATCACCAAGAATGACAAAGCTTACTCGAACTAATAATAGAACTCGTCCTAAAAGAAATGTCAGACCAACCCAATAATAAGTGATAAGGGCCGCCTGCAGTATCCCCAGTATTTAGCTTTAATACTAGTACTAATTATACCAATTATAATTAATTATACACCCATATGTGAAATGGTATATTAATGTCGCCGAGGTGTATGTAACATCCAGAAAGAAGCCATTCCGACCCCATAAAGTATACTGAAAAGCATGTGAACTTTTAAATCCCACCCAAATCTAGTTAAAACAATGGATTATGATTATCTTAATAAATTAAATTACAAATGGCAAACAAATTAACATAGGGTTAACAGGAACTTAAACTTATCATTGTCGCCAACTTTACGGAGATGGCTTTGCGTCTGTGTGTATTAGTTTTTCCTTATATTATTTTACAAATATAAATCGTAGTTTTCTTAAATTTTAGTGCAAGGCAAATGTCTCTGATGTTGATAATATTAGTAATTAATATTTTACAAAATAGTAAAAAATATAGTAAATGTAACGTTAAGTAGATTTGATGGGTTATTCTTATTCTCTTACAATTATAGAATTGGAAAAAAAAAAAAATTTTAAACTTGATATATCTTATATTCGAGTTACATTGATTGCATCTGCATGTTCTCTTGTTAAGAGCTGTTTAGTATCATTTTCGATTGGTGAAATGCCGGCGCTGCGATCGTTTAAATAATGAGCATGCTCCTCAACTAATTTTTCAAGTAGTATGTCACCATTAAAATCTACAAAAAAATTAATGTTAATAAGTAAGAAAACTTGTTAAATTTTTTATTAAGATGTGGTATGTGAAGCGTACGGATGGTAGGTAACGATCCCCGGGATCAACTTTTCTATCTAAGATTCTGCACATACTGGACTGTGATTAAGTTCGTAGAGCCTAGCAAGTTTTTATACGATTTCATAGGGTAGTATTATATTGGTCTGATTTTTGAAACCTAGAGAAGGAGACGTTTCCTATCCCCTATATTATATATATTCTAAATCAGCATGAGAAGCATGAGTAATAAAATCATATCCGTCTGTCCATCGGTGCGTATGGACTTTACGCCGCGAATTCGAAAGCTATTGGGATTAAACTTGGAGTTTAAGCTATTTATAATCTGTAAAAGATTATGAATAAAAATCGTCCGGCCAGAATAAAGTTTTAATGTATGTGTGTATACATTGAGCCAAAGGAAAAACAGTCTTGCCGATTGTAATCATTATTCGTCCGTCCAGGATTAAAAATATTATCAACAAACGATCACTCAAATATTTTATATTCATGTATTAGCATCTTAGTTATTTCCTTGAAAAAACATAAAAGATTTTAATTATCACATTGTATTAGGCATACAAGCAAATTGAGTAGCTTTGTTTGGTTTTTGTATCATTAAACCGGTATATTAGGAAAGAGAGGAAAAAGAAACATAAGAGAGGTAAGGTAAGGTACGGAAGGTATTGAAATCTACCAATGTTATTTTAATTTTTGATCCAATCTAGTTTTTTTGACAAAATTTATTTTTTGACAAATTTTCAATAACTATATGACATTGTCACTCGGTCTTGAAAAATGTTGCCACTAACAAATATAAATTTATATAACAATAGCTTTCAAAATAACAAAAGAGAAAACTTCGGTGTGCTTCCTTGTACGCCTTGCACACAGACCAGAACTAATTTACCATTTTAACAGAGTTAAAAACGTGGTTGTTGGTAATTTTTTTGGACTAAGCTTATCACAAATGTTTTGCTAGGAGAAACCTAAAAAACAGTTTTTTAGAGTCCAAGTATTTTTGGTAAACTGTCTGAAGCAGAAGAAAATCGTGGCATCAGTAATACTTTCACCAGCACCATTAGCTGAAACGGCTACATCCGTGGTGGAGTTATTGCGTGCATTTTTTTGTAAAGCTACTGCTTTTCGCGTATGTCGCGTTGTTAGAACTTTAGTCTCTATGTCGCTTTCTAGGCGATGACCTAGCAGGATAAGGCATCTCATTAAATTTAAGATATATTAAGCAATTAAATTTATATAATACCAGAACGAGATCTGGTCAGTTGTCTCTGTACATAGTCCTCAAGGTCTTCTTCTTCCTTTCGACTAATTAAACAGTTTAAAATTATTAAAAACAGACCTAATCCGAAAGAAAATAGCCCAGTGCAAGTAACTTCATTCCACCACGCAGAGCTAGAGCCTTATTAATTTAAACATTAGAATGCGTCATGAATAAATGTTTCTTATCTACGCTTACTAAACACGTTCCATGACATTGTTTCGTCCGGGACGATTCCAGCACCGCACAAAAACACTCCAAAAACGATGAATACAATACCAATGTGCAACATTCCAATGCTGGTCACAACCTACAAATAGAAAGAAGTTTTAATATT
Organism: Drosophila equinoxialis; assembly: GCA_018150345.1. NCBI lineage: Eukaryota > Metazoa > Arthropoda > Insecta > Diptera > Drosophilidae > Drosophila > Drosophila equinoxialis. The sequence goes on along the minus strand of JAECWI010000323.1, from coordinate 902,687 downwards.
AATTGGTATAGATTTCAAAGTACATTTTCTTACCTGACTGTCGAGCATACCAGGTCCGGATCTAGCTGAGTGACGTGAATGATGATATTTACGTCTTACGGATCCACTTGGAGAATGAAACGTTTCACCACTTTCTGAGCTTTGAGTACTATAACGTCGCTCTCGGGCTCTTTTCTGTTCATCTCGCCGCGTTCGCTGGCGCTTAATGGCCATAGCGGAATGTATCCCAACTGAATGCATTAAGTTTTTAAATATATCTTTTAATGAAAAGAGAGAAATAACTATCATTTTATAGAAAAAAAGTGAACCTTTATCGCACCCAGGCCAGGTAGCGGGCATATACTCTCGTATAGTATAGTTAAAAACAAATTCCCAATGCTAATTTCGAAGCGGCAGCATTCCCTGTTACGACACCACCTACATTCGATGGTGCGGAAATAGCATTCCGGCCGTACCAAAACCAAAGTTCTTCTACGTCGGGTTGTACCAAACTTCACTGCAACTCCAGATGTATCAAAATCCTAATATTTTGCAAGTCAGATTGAAAAGTAATGCATGCGTCCAATTCATCGGCTAGTAGCGACGGAGGGCAGAAGCTCATCCTAGCATATGTATATGTATATTCGTTTCGAAGTCTGCTTGGAACGAACATAACTCAACACAATCTCAGAAACTCCAATAACAGGGAACTGGAACCGGTAACGAACGGTGGTGCGACACCCCGTTTAAGTACTGCTTTCTTAATTATGACTGAGTTCGTTATAAAATTTGAAAAGGATTGACTCCTCCATTTCATTCAGTACACAAACAAAAAACAACGTTCCATCAGTTTTTCGGTATATTTCTTACTCATTTCAAATAACTTATCCTTTCAACTTTCTTTTCACTTTCTTACACTTTTTGTTCCTGTGCTGGCATATAACAAGAATGTCTTCAAAACTATTTGTATCTACAATACAATCTATATCTGTTTGCCTGAACTGTGTACTACCTCATAATCATAATTCTGTAGCTAAAGAGCCCATCTATGACTTTTAAGTTAATAAAACTGAAAAATAGGCACAAAAAAAGAATTTTATCATTTTATTAGGACTAACATCAACCTTGGATGTGTCACGAAAAATAGGAAATATGAAGCGACAGTTGTCAGTTGTCTCATACATTTAGGCAGTGAACACAAGTAAAATGCGGTTTACTTGCGGGCTGTGGCGGTCGCAATGAATGACGAGGACTTGCCATTCACTTCCCATGTGAGACTGGTAAAGCCATGTCGACCAACTCGGGTCCAACATCTCTCGATCCCCACCAGCAACAGCTACAAGAACAAGTTGTACAACAACAACGTGAGCGTCGTCTTACGGCTTTTCAAAGGTGTTGCCGACCTCACTAAATGCTGCCGTAAGCACTAAAACCGAAAATGCAAGCACTCAGCAACCAGCAGCTCGACAGCAACTACTGCAACGTCTGCAGAAGTATTTACCTGCCGACAACGCCAATTCACACAGAGCCACCCACAACAATAAATTCAACGCCATCTGACCAAACTGGAATGGATAGATATATTAAAATAACTAAGCGGAAGCTAAGTCCACAAAAGAAAAAAAGTGACAATACGCCGAAACTTACCAAACCAAATGAACGTATAACACCGCTAGGCAGGAATCGTTTTAAAAATCTTGCCGATCAACAAGACGACCAAGCCGGCGCTGTATAAAAAGTGTATACATCCGGCAAAAACCTTTGTTGTAACTACTCTCAACAGAGAAAGCATACAACAATTAAATTTCAAACCCAAACTGAGGGGTATTCTTCACCAAGGTTGTTACATCATCTAACATTCCTGCTACAACCAGCCCTTGGTTATCCTTCGCTAGCTTACACCGAACTGGACAGGAGCCCGCGAAAGAAACCCAGTCGCTTCACCATCTACAGAGTCCGCCACCTAGTACACCAGAACTTGGCCAGTAAACACCAAGTGGTCTAGAAGCCCTATTGATCTCACTTAATCAAAAGATGACCACTTTGCAAAACTGCATGCGGGAACTGATGCGCAATCAAAACCTGCTTATCCAGAAACTTATCGATAATAAATAATGGGTTCCCTACCTCTATGTCTCTGGAATGCTAACAGCATCTCCAAGCACAAAAATGAACTGCTACTATTCCTAGACTCATGTGAAATCGACGTCATGGTGATAATATACCTTCTACGCAACAAACCATCCAGACGGAAAAACTCATGGCGGGACTGGTATCTTAATAAAAAACCGTACAAAGCACTCGTTCCTCTTGTTCCTAGATTTAAAACACAGCACCTACAAGCAACTATCTAAACCAGCTGCGGCAACAGTACATTGGTTGCCCTGTACTGCCCACCACGCTTTTCAATCTCTGAAAAGTAATTTAATGAGTTCTCTAACCAACTCGGTGATCGATTGCTTGCAGCAGGGGACTACAACGCCAAATATACACAGAGGGGATCTCGCCTGGTAAATCCTAAAGGCGAGCAGTTGTACAACACAATAGTCAACCCACGCAATCCGTCTTGGGTCTCACCGGGTACGCCTAACTGGCGCACAGACCCACAGAAAGTGCTTGACTGGATTGATTTTGCAGTTACCAAAAGGATTCCATGTAATCAGATCAATGCGGAGACACTGCTAAATTAAACTTCTGACCACTCTCCAGTGCAATTCACAGGTTTACAATCAACAAAACGAATTGGCTGAAATTTAAAATGTATATGAGCGCCCCCCTTGACTGTACGCCGAAACTGGATGCTGCAGAGGACATTGACATGTGCGTCTCTGCACTTGAGTCAGTGCTGAGAGCTGCAGCAAGAGTATGTACTCCACCTGCCTCTACCTATCCTAAACCTGCCCACAGGCCTACAAAACGGTGAATAAAGCAACTAGTAACGGAGAAACGACGATGGCAGATTACTCGCTCACCAGCAGCAAAACTTCGACTAGTCAATCGAAAAACCTTCCAACAGCATTTGAACTAAAAGAATACTGTGCGGCTGTTTTCCTCGATGTTGCCGGAGGGTCTGATGATCGAAATCCGACAAAAACTCCCACACTACACCCACAAACTCATGGAATCTTAAGTTTACAATAGAAAATTCGCTGTTAGATGTAATGGCGCCGTCACGGCTGATTTTGAAATCAAAGCTAGTGTACCGCAAGGCAGTGTACTCGGCCCATTGCTCTATCTGCTGTACACTGTCCAGCTCTAATGCTAAACAACGTACCAATTCCTCAAGATGATGATGTTACTTACCTTGGCATCCACCTAGACAGAAGGCTAACTTGGCGCAACCATATCGAAGCAAAAAATCACACCTAAAACTGAAAGCGAGTAGCTTACATTGGATCATCAATGCTCGCTCCTCTCTACGTTTGGAGTATAAAGTCGTCCAATACAAATCTGTACTGAAGCCCATCTGGACTTACGGTCCTATGGGGTTATGCAAGTTATGCACGGGGACTCCGTGGTATATACGGAACGACATCATTCAAAATGATCTGAATATACCTGAGTTAGCTTAAATACTAGTACTAATTACACCAATTATAATTAATTATACACCCATATGTGAAATGGTATATTAATGTCGCCGAGGTGTATGTAACATCCAGAAGGAAGCTATATATATTCTTGATCAGTATCAACAGCCGAGTCGATCTAGCCATGTTTGTCTGTCCGTCCGTCCGTCCGTATGAACGCCTAAATCTCGGAGGCTATAAAAGATAGCGCCACCAAATTTGGTATGGGCTCGTGTAGCATGTAAAGTGATCAAGCTTATTTCTAATTTTTGCCACACCCTTTTCCGCCCACGAAAATAAAAAAAAAGCGTTTATTTCAAAAACTATTCTAGTTGGGGACACCACATTTGGTATGTATATTAGCCAAGTTATGCATATAAACGTTATTCCATAAGACTGGAGTTGGCCGTTGGCTTGTGAGGGCTCTTGGGTGAGCGAGATACAAGATATGATACTGAAAAGCATGTGAACTTTTAAATCCCACCCAAATCTAGTTAAAACAATGGATTATGATTATCTTAATAAATTAAATTACAAATGGCAAACAAATTAACATAGGGTTAACAGGAACTTAAACTTATCAATGTCGCCAACTTTACGGAGATGGCTTTGCGTCTGTGTGTATTAGTTTTTCCTTATATTATTTTACAAATATAAATCGTAGTTTTCTTAAATTTTAGTGCAAGGCAAATGTCTCATTAGTTTGTACAGTATCCATATACTTATTAATATGATGTTGATAATATTAGTAATTAATATTTTACAAAATAGTAAAAAATATAGTAAATGTAACGTTAAGTAGATTTGATGGGTTATTCTTATTCTCTTACAATTATAGAATTGGAAAAAAAAAAAAATTTTAAACTTGATATATCTTATATTCGAGTTACATTGATTGCATCTGCATGTTCTCTTGTTAAGAGCTGTTTAGTATCATTTTCGATTGGTGAAATGCCGGCGCTGCGATCGTTTAAATAATGAGCATGCTCCTCAACTAATTTTTCAAGTAGTATGTCACCATTAAAATCTACAAAAAAATTAATGTTAATAAGTAAGAAAACTTGTTAAATTTTTTATTAAGATGTGGTATGTGAAGCGTACGGATGGTAGGTAACGATCCCCGGGATCAACTTTTCTATCTAAGATTCTGCACATACTGGACTGTGATTAAGTTCGTAGAGCCTAGCAAGTTTTTATACGATTACATAGGGTAGTATTATATTGGTCTGATTTTTGAAACCTAGAGAAGGAGACGTTTCCTATCCCATAAATTATATATATTCTAAATCAGCATGAGAAGCATGAGTAATAAAATCATATCCGTCTGTCCATCGGTGCGTATGGACTTTACGCCGCGAATTCGAAAGCTATTGGGATTAAACTTGGAGTTTAAGCTATTTATAATCTGTAAAAGATTATGAATAAAAATCGTCCGGCCAGAATAAAGTTTTAATGTATGTGTGCATACATTGAGCCAAAGGAAAAACAGTCTTGCCGATTGTAATCATTATTCGTCCGTCCAGGATTAAAAATATTATCAACAAACGATCACTCAAATATTTTATATTCATGTATAAGCATCTTAGTTATTTCCTTGAAAAAACATAAAAGATTTTAATTATCACATTGTATTAGGCATACAAGCAAATTGAGTAGCTTTGTTTGGTTTCTGTATCATTAAACTGGTATATTAAGAAAGAGAGGAAAAAGAAACATAAGGGAGGTAAGGTAAGGTACGGAAGGTATTGGTTTTGATCCAATCTATTTTAATTTTTGATCAAAATTTTTTTGACAATTTTTTTTGACAAATTTTTCAATAACAATATGACATTGTCACTCGGTCTTCAAAATTGTTGCCACTAACAATTATAAATTTTTATAACAATAGCTTTCAAAATAACAAAAGAGAAAACTTCGGTGTGCTTCCTTGTACGCCTTGCACACAGACCAGAACTAATTTACCATTTTAACAGAGTTAAAAACGTGGTTGTTGGTAATTTTTTTGGACTGAGCTTATCACAAATGTTTTGCTAGGAGCAACCTAAAAAACAGTTTTTTAGAGTCGAAGTATTTTTGGTAAACTGTCTGAAGCAGAAGAAAGTAATACACACAACTACATAAATTGTATGTGTATGTAAGCCGATTACTTACTCTTATATATACATGTTGAAAGGGTATTCCAAGAGAAAGGACCGAAATAAATTAAATTGAAAGAGCATCGAAATAAAAGGACACATTGTGATGATGAGGCCATCACATGAAATGTACGTGAGTAATGTATGTATGAATGACTAATATATTAAAACATTACGTACCATTTCGATTGGAAATCGTGGCATCAGTAATACTTTCACCAACACCATTAGCTAAAACGGCTACATCCGTGGTGGAGTTATTGCGTGCATTTTTTTGTAAAGCTACTGCTTTTCGCGTATGTCGCGTTGTTAGATTTCCAGTCTCCAGTCTAGGCGATGACCTAGCAGGAGAAGGGATCTCATTAAATTTAAGATATGTTAAGCAATTAAATGTATATAATACCAGAACGAGATCTAGTCAGTTGTCTCTGTACATAGTCCTCAAGGTCTTCTTCTTCCTTTCGACTAATTAAACAGTTTAAAATTAATAAAAACAGACCTAATCCGAAAGAAAATAGCCCAGTGCAAGTAACTTCATTCCACCACGCAGAGCTAGAGCCTTATTAATTTAAACATTAGAATGCGTCATGAATAAATGTTTCTTATCTACGCTTACTAAACACGTTCCATGACATTGTTTCGTCCGGGACGATTCCAGCACCACTCAGAAACACTCCAAAAACGATGAATACAATACCAATGTGCAACATTCCAATGCTGGTCACAACCTACAAATAGAAAGAAGTTTTAATATTAATTGGTATAGATTTCAAAGTACATTTTCTGAGCTTTGAATACTATAACGTCGCTCTCGGGCTCTTTTCTGTTCATCACGCCGCTTTCGCTGGCGCTTTATGGCCATAGCGGAATGTATCCCAACTGAATGCATTAAGTTTTTAAATATATCTTTTAATGAAAAAAAAGAAATAACTATCATTTTATAGAAAAAAAAGTGAACCCTTATCCCACCCAGGCCAGGTAGCGGGCATATACTCTCGTAAGGGGAAATTGAAAACGAATTCCCAATGCTAATTTCGAAGCGGCAGCATTCCCTGTTACGACACCACCTACATTCGATGGTGCGGAAATAGCATTCCGGCCGTACCAAAACCAAAGTTCTTCTACGTCGGGTTGTACCAAACTTCACTGCAACTCCAGATGTATCAAAATCCTAATATTTTGCAAGTCAGATTGAAAAGTAATGCATGCGTCCAATTCATCGGCTAGTAGCGACGGAGGGCAGAAGCTCATCCTAGCATAGATGCATTTCATTTTCCAAGACAGCACCAATGACATCACGGTTGTAATTCTAAAAATCAACCGTGGTAGACCTAGCAAGGATGGGTAAAGATGTAGAAAAGCTTAAGCAGACCATCCGTATCAGATTATAGATATGTATATTCGTTTCGAAGTCTGCTTGGAACGAACATAACTCAACACAATCTCAGAAACTCCAATAACACGGAACTGGGACCGGTAACGAACGGTGGTGCGACACCCCGTTTAAGTACTGCTTTCTTAATTATGACTGAGTTCGTTATAAAATTTGAAAAGGATTGACTCCTCCATTTCATTCAGTACACAAACAAAAAACAACGTTCCATCAGTTTTTCTGTATATTATTCAGTTACTCCTTTCAACTTTCTTTTCACTTTCTTACACTTTTTGTCCCTGTGCTGGCATATAACAAGAATGTCTTCAAAACTATTTGTATCTACAATACAATCTATATCTGTTTGCCTGAACTGTGTACTACCTCATAATCATAATTCTGTAGCTAAAGAGCCTTTAATTAATAAAACTGAAAAATAGGCACAAAAAAAGAATTTTATCATTTTATTAGGACTAACATCAACCTTGGATGTGTCACGAAAAATAGGAAATGTGAAGCGACAGTTGTCAGTTGTCTCATACATTTAGGCAGTGAACACAAGTAAAATGCGGTTTACTTGCGGGCTGTGGCGGTCGCAATGAATGACGAGGACTTGCCATTCACTTCACATGTGAGACTGGTAAAGCCATGTCGACCAACTCGGGTCCAACATCTCTCGATCCCCACCAGCAACAGCTACAAGAACAAGTTGTACAACAACAACGTGAGCGTCGTCTTACGGCTTTTCAAAGGTGTTGCCGACCTCACTAAATGCTGCCGTAAGCACTAAAACCGAAAATGCAAGCACTCAGCAACCAACAGCAATTTACCGTGGAGAGAGCAATGTTCTTCTCCATCAATATTGATAACTAGGTCACCGATAGCACCGTCAGCTCGACAGCAACTACTGCAACGTCTGCAGAAGTATTTACCTGCCGACAACGCCAATTCACACAGAGCCACCCACAACAATAAATTCAACGCCATCTGACCAAACTGGAATGGATAGATATATTAAAATAACTAAGCGGAAGCTAAGTCCACAAAAGAAAAAAAGTGGCAATAAGCCGAAACTTACCAAACCAAATGAACGTATAACACCGCTAGGCAGGAATCGTTTTAAAAATCTTGCCGATCAACAAGACGACCAAGCCGGCGCTGTAGAAAAAGTGTATACATCCGGCAAAAACCTTTGTTGTAACTACTCTCAACAGAGAAAGCATACAACAATTAAATTTCAAACCCAAACTGAGGGGTATTCTTCACCAAGGTTGTTACATCATCTAACATTCCTGCTACAACCAGCCCTTGGTTATCCTTCGCTAGCTTACACCGAACTGGACAGGAGCCCGCGAAAGAAACCCAGTCGCTTCACCATCTACAGAGTCCGCCACCTAGCACACCAGAACTTGGCCAGTAAACACCAAGTGGTCTAGAGGCCCTATTGATCTCACTTAATCAAAAGATGACCACTTTGCAAAACTGCATGCGGGAACTGATGCGCAATCAAAACCTGCTTATCCAGAAACTTATCGATAATAAATAATGGGTTCCCTACCTCTATGTCTCTGGAATGCTAACAGCATCTCCAAGCACAAAAATGAACTGCTACTATTCCTAGACTCATGTGAAATCGACGTCATGGTGATAATATACCTTCTACGCAACAAACCATCCAGACGGAAAAACTCATGGCGGGACTGGTATCTTAATAAAAAACCGTACAAAGCACTCGTTCCTCTTGTTCCTAGATTTAAAACACAGCACCTACAAGCAACTGATCTAAACCAGCTGCGGCAACAGTACATTGGTTGCCCTGTACTGCCCACCACGCTTTTCAATCTCTGAAAAGTAACTTACCGAGTTCTCTAACCAACTCGGTGATCGATTGCTTGCAGCAGGGGACTACAACGCCAAAAATACACAGAGGGGATCTCGCCTGGTAAATCCTAAAGGCGAGCAGTTGTACAACACAATAGTCAACCCACGCAATCCGTCTTGGGTCTCACCGGGTACGCCTAACTGGCGCACAGACCCACAGAAAGTGCTTGACTGGATTGATTTTGCAGTTACCAAAAGGATTCCATGTAATCAGATCAATGCGGAGACACTGCTAGATTTAACTTCTGACCACTCTCCAGTGCAATTCACAGGTTTACAATCAACAAAACGAATTGGCTGAAATTTAAAATGTATATGAGCGCCCCCCTTGACTGTACGCCGCAACTGGATGCTGCAGAGGACATTGACATGTGCGTCTCTGCACTTGAGTCAGTGAGCTGAGCAAGAGTACTCCAGCCTCTACCTACCCTAAACCTGCCCACAGGCCTACAAACCGGTGAATAAAGCAACTAGTAACGGAGAAACGACGATGGCAGATTACTCGCTCACCAGCAGCAAAACTTCGACTAGTCAATCGAAAAACCTCCCAACAGCATTCGAACTAAAAGAATACTGTGCGGCTGTTTTCCTCGATGTTGCCCTGATGATCGAAATCCGACAAAAACTCCCACACTACACCCACAAACTCATAGAATCTTACGTTTACAATAGAAAATTCGCTGTTAGATGTAATGGCGCCGTCACGGCTGATTTTGAAATCAAAGCTAGTGTACCGCAAGGCAGTGTACTCGGCCCATTGCTTTATCTGCTGTACACTGTCCAGCTCTAATGCTAAACAACGTACCAATTCCTCAAGATGATGATGTTACTTACCTTGGCATCCACCTAGACAGAAGGCTAACTTGGCGCAACCATATCGAAGCAAAAAATCACACCTAAAACTGAAAGCGAGTAGCTTACATTGGATCATCAATGCTCGCTCCTCTCTACGTTTGGAGTATAAAGTCGTCCAATACAACTCTGTACTGAAGCCCATCTGGACTTACGGTGCCGCTATGGGGTTATGCAAGTTATGCACGGGGACTCCGTGGTATATACGGAACGACATCATTCAAAATGATCTGAATATACCTGAGTTAGCTTAAATACTAGTACTAATTACACCAATTATAATTAATTATACACCCATATGTGAAATGGTATATTAATGTCGCCGAGGTGTATGTAACATCCAGAAGGAAGCTATAATATATATATTCTTGATCAGTATCAACAGCCGAGTCGATCTAGCCATGTTTGTCTGTCCGTCCGTCCATCCGTCTGTCCGTATGAACGCCTAGATCTCGGAGGCTATAAAAGATAGCGCCACCAAATTTGGTATGTAGGCTCGTGTAGCATGTAAAGTGATCAAGCTTATTTCTAATTTTTGCCACACCCTTTTCCGCCCACGAAAATAAAAAAAAAAGCGTTTATTTCAAAAACTATTCTAGTTTGGGACACCACATTTGGTATGTATATTAGCCAAGTTATGCATATAAACGTTATTCCATAAGACTGGAGTTGGTTGAGGGCTCTTGGGTGAGCGAGATACAAGATATGATTCTAAAAAGCATGTGAACACATTTTTGTAAAAATATGTAAATGCATATGTTAAAATAAATTTGAAATATTTGTTTCACTGGTGTATGGTATACCTAAGTCAGCGAGACGACTTACTTTTTCATATAGAAGTATATTCAACAAATATATTAAACGTAAAAAAAAAATAACAAAACTAAGCCAATCAGAATCATTGAATATGTAGCGCTCATTTTGCCGTATAGCACATTGCTGATGCTGACCCTGAGTAGAGCTATGCTCCATTTTTAATACTAGGAAGTTTTAAATCCCACCCAAATCCAGTTAAAACAATGGATTATGATTATCTTAATAAATTAAATTACAAATGGCAAACAAATTAACATAGGGTTAACAGGAACTTAAACTTATCATTGTCGCTAACTTTACGGAGATGGCTTTGCGTCTGTGTGTACTAGTTTTTCCTTATATTATTTTACAAATATAAATCGTAGTTTTCTTAAATTTTAGTGCAAGGCAAATGTCTTTTTATTAGTTTGTGACAGTATCCATATACTTATTAATATGATGTTGATAATATTAGTAATTAATATTTTACAAAATAGTAAAAAATCTAGTAAATGTAACGTTAAGTAGATTTGATGGGTTATTCTTATTCTCTTACAATTATAGAATTGGAAAAAAAAATTTTAAACTTGATATATCTTATATTCGAGTTACATTGATTGCATCTGCATGTTCTCTTGTTAAGAGCTGTTTAGTATCATTTTCGATTGGTGAAATGCCGGCGCTGCGATCGTTTAAATAATGAGCATCCTCCTCAACTATTTTTTCAAGTAGAGTCACCATTAAAATCTACAAAAAAATTAATGTTAATAAGTAAGAAAACTTGTTAAATTTTTTATTAAGATGTGGTATGTGAAGCGTACGGATGGTAGGTAACGATCCCCGGGATCAACTTTTCTATTTAAGATTCTGCACATACTGGACTGTGATTAAGTTCGTAGAGCCTAGCAAGTTTTTATACGATTTCATAGGGTAGTATTATATTGGTCTGATTTTTGAAACCTAGAGAAGGAGACGTTTCCTATCCCCTATATTATATATATTCTAAATCAGCATGAGAAGCATGAGTAATAAAATCATATCCGTCTGTCCATCGGTGCGTATGGACTTTACGCCGCGAATTCGAAAGCTATTGGGATTAAACTTGGAATTTAAGCTATTTATAATCTGTAAGAGATTATGAATAAAAATCGTCCGGCCAAAATAAAGTTTTAATGTAGGTGTGCATACATTGAGCCAAAGGAAAAACAGTCTTGCCGATTGTAATCATTATTCGTCCGTCCAGGATTAAAAATATTATCAATAAACGATCACTCAAATATTTTATATTCATGTATTACCATCTTTGTTATTTCTTTGGAAAAACATAAAAGATTTTAGTTATCACATTGTATTAGGCATACAAACAAATTGAGTAGCTTTGTTTTGGCTTGTATCATTAAACTGAACTAAACACCACTTATGTATAAACTCACGGGAGGAATATTAAGAAAGAGAGGAAAAAGAAACATAAGGGAGGTAAGGTACGGTAAGGAAGGTATTGAAATCTACCATTATTTTAATTTTTGATCCAATGTAGTTTTTTTTGACAAAATTTATTTTTTGACAATAACTATATGACATTGTCACTCGGTCTTGAAAAATGTTGCCACTAACAAATATAAATTTTTATAACAATAGCTTTTAAAATAACAAAAGAGAAAAGTTCGGTGTGCTTCCTTGTATGCCTTGCACACAGACCAGAATTAATTTACCATTTTAACAGAGTTAAAAACGTGGTTCTTGGTAATTTTTTTGGACTAAGCTTATCACAAATGTTTTGCTAGGAGCAACCTAAAAAACAGTTTTTTGGTGTCGAAGTATTTTTGGTAAACTGTCTGAAGCAGAAGAAAGTATATATATCTTATATGTACATGTTGAAAGGGTATTTCAAGAGAAAGGACCGAAAAATATTAAATTGGAAGAGCATCGAAATAAAAGGACACATTGTAATGATGAAGCCATCACATGAAATGTACGTACCTACATTCAAAACGCTTAAATTGAGTGTAAACTGGGTATGACTAATATATTAAAACATTACGTACCATTTCGATTGGAAACCATGGCATCAGTAATACTTTCACCAACACCATTAGTTACAACGGCTACATCCGTGGTTGAGTTATTGCGAACATTTTTTTGTAAAGCTACTGCTTTTCGCGTATGTCGCGTTGTTAGAACTTTAGTCTCTATGTCGCTTTCTAGGCGATGACCTAGCAGGAGAAGGCATCTCATTAAATTTAAGATATGTTAAGCAATTAAATTTATATAATACCAGAACGAGATCTGGTCAGTTGTCTCTGTACATAGTCCTCAAGGTCTTCTTCTTCCTTTCGACTAATTAAACAGTTTAAAATTAATAAAAACAGACCTAATCCGAAAGAAAATAGCCCAGTGCAAGTAACTTCATTCCACCACGCAGAGCTAGAGCCTTATTAATTTAAACATTAGAATGCGTCATGAATAAATGTTTCTTATCTACGCTTACTAAACACGTTCCATGACATTGTTTCGTCCGGGACGATTCCAGCACCGCACAAAAACACTCCAAAAACGATGAATACAATACCAATGTGCAACATTCCAATGCTGGTCACAACCTACAAATAGAAAGAAGTTTTAATATTAATTGGTATAGATTTCAAAGTACATTTTCTTACCTGACTGTCGAGCATACCAGGTCCGGATCTAGCTGAGTGACGTGAATGGTGATATTTACGTCTTACGGATCCACTTGGAGAATGAAACGTTTCACCATTTTCTGAGCTTTGAGTACTATAACGTCGCTCTCGGGCTCTTTTCTGTTCATCACGCCGCTTTCGCTGGCGCTTTATGGCCATAGCGAAAGTATCCCAACTGAATGCATTAAGTTTTTAAATATATCTTTTAATGAAAAAAAGAAATAACTATCATTTTATAGAAAAAAAGTGAACCTTCATCCCACCCAGGCCAGGTAGCGGGCATATACTCCGTAAGGGGAAATTGAAAACGAATTCCCAATGCTAATTGGCAGCATTCCCTGTTACGACACCACCTACATTCGATGGTGCGGAAATAGCATTCCGGCCGTACCAAAACCAAGGTTCTTTTACGGTCTTTCTTATAGTCTTAATATTTTGCAAGTCAGATTAAAAAGTAATGCATGCGGCCAATTCATCGGCTAGTAGCGACGGAGGGCAGAAGCTTATCCGAGCATAGAAGCGTTTTATTTTCCAATACAGCACCAATGACATCACGGTTGTAATTCTAAAAATCAACCGAATTTTCATGGCTATAGAGTAGCTAGTGTGGGGAGTGAACCAGCATATACTGGGTATGAGATAACGTGGTAGACCTAGCAAGGATGGGTAAAGATGTAGAAAAGCTTAAGCAGACCATCCGTATCAGATCATAGATATGTATATTCGTTTCGAAGTCTGCTTGGAGCGAACATAACTCAACACACTCCCAGAAACTCCAAAAACAGGGAACTAGGACCGGTAACGAACGGTGGTGCGACACCCCGTTTAAGTACTGCTTTCTTAATTATGACTGAGTTCGTTATAAAATTTGAAAAGGATTGACTCCTCCATTTCATTCAGTACACAAACAAAAAACAACGTTCCATCAGTTTTTCTGTATATTATTCAGTTACTCATTTCAAATAACTTATAATTTCAACTTTCTTTTCACTTTCTTACACTTTTTGTCCCTGTGCTGGTATATAACAAGAATGTCTTCAAAACGATTTGTATCTACAATACAATCTATATCTGTTTGCCTGAACTGTGTACTACCTCATAATTATAATTCTGTAGCTAAAGAGCCCATCTATGACTTTTAAGTTAATAAAACTGAAAAATAGGAACAAAAAAAGAATTTTATCATTTTATTAGGACTAACATCAACCTTGGATGTGTCACGAAAAAGAGGAAATGTGAAGCGACAGTTGTCAGTTGTCTCATACATTTAGGCAGTGAACACAAGTAAAATGCGGTTTACTTGCGGGCTGTGGCGGTCGCAATGAATGACGAGGACTTGCCATTCACTTCCCATGTGAGACTGGTAAAGCCATGTCGACCAACTCGGGTCCAACATCTCTCGATCCCCACCAGCAACAGCTACAAGAACAAGTTGTACAACAACAACGTGAGCGTCGACTTACGGCTTTTCAAAGGTGATGCCGACCTCACTAAATGCTGCCGTAAGCACTAAAACCGAAAATGCAAGCACTCAGCAACCAACAGCAATTTACCGTGGAGAGAGCAATGTGCTTCTTCATCAATATTGATAACTAGGTCACCGATAGCACCGTCAGCTCGACAGCAACTACTGCAACGTCTGCAGAAGTATTGACCTGCGTCAAGCCGACAACGCCAATTCACCCAGAGCCACCCACAACAATAAATTCAACGCCATCTGACCAAACTGGAATGGATAGATATATTAAAATTACCAAGCGGAAGCTAAGTCCACAAAAGAAGAAAAGTGTCAATACGCCGAAACTTACCAAACCAAATGAACGTATAACACCCCTAGGCAGGAATCGTTTTAAAAATCTTGCCGATCAACAAGACGACCAAGCCGGCGCTGTAGAAAAAGTGTATACATCCGGCAAAAACCTTTGTTGTAACTCCTCTCAACAGAGGAAGCATAGAAAAATTAAATTCCAAACCCAAAAAAAAAAAAGCTTCTGCTCTCTGACTTGACGGTCGTGTTTTTGCGTAGCTCCTGAGTTTTTATTAATATTTATTGTTTTCTCTCAATTTTTAATTATGCCTAGTTTGTTTTCGCTTTCGCTGGTGTCGTTTGCTTGAAACCCTTGTGTTTTATTTGCATAATTCGCCAAATTAAACAGTTTTTTTTTTCTTTTCGTGATTAGTGTTTGGTGCATTTCAATTGTTTTTATTTTTTTTTATTGTTCTCTCTCGTCATTGCTTCTGCAGTTGCTCCCCTCATCACCCCCATCATACCATTAGTGCTAGTGGTTTTGTTGTTCTCTCTGCTTTGTGCTTATGCTCAGCTTCTCTCCCGCGTAATCACTTTTGTAAAGCCGCCTCTCAAAGCTCGTCTTATAACTGTTCTTGCACTCTCTCTTGTGCTGTGTACTCTAGCTGTCTCTTTTTTTTTATTTGTAAGTATTGATTTTTTATCGATAATTATTTTTGTGCTATGTATTTAAATTTTTCTATATATATATTTTTTTTTTTTTTTTTTCTGCCCTGTGTTTCTTTTGGGTTTTCAATGGCTTGTTGTCTACCTACTTGCAAGCATTCTGATCGTTTTGACGATCAGTATAGAGCAATATCGTGTTGGCTTTGCGATAATCTTATTCACTTAAAATGTGCTGGCCTCAACGGCCGTGATTACGACAAATTTTCTGGTTTGTCTGTGTCTAAGCCTGAGCTTGGCTTAATGCGCTGGACTTGCCCACCTTGTGCCAGCCAGCAGCTTGATTTTAGCCGAATGTACAGGGATCTTCGTTTAAAGTTTCTTTCTCTAAATAAAATTGCCAAACAGCTGTTTATTGTCGCAATTCAAGTTTGGTCCACCTTCTAAGGAATTGCCGAAGAAATGTAACCTTGAGTTGCCTCATAAGCAGTCGCCCGCACTCTCTATTACATCTTCTCCCATTTTACTTTCGCCTACACCATCTTCTTGTCCCTCTTTATGCTCTTCTTTTCAGATTGAAGTACCCACTACAAGCCCTGGTGTACCTCAATCTATCCCTCACGGGAACTCTGATCAATGTGCTGGCTTTCAATCACTTGCGGATCCCAATGCTCCTCCGCCTCCACTAACTGTAGTGCCTCATCGTAAACAATTATTTATCTCTAGGCTTGCTCCAGATACTTCTGAATCGTCTGTGGCAGCTTACATTGGTAATATATGCCCTGCTAAGGTTTTAATTCAAAAGTTTAAGTTTTCTAGGCCTCGCGAAATCTCCTCTTTTAAAATTACTGTACCAAATGAGTATTTCTCAGCTATGGTTGACCCTAACTTTTGGCCAGAGGGCCTAGTTGTTCACGAATTTGCGCCCAATAAGCGCTCCCGTCCTTTGCCTGTCCACCTTCCTAATGTATCTTCTGCTTCAAAAAACTAATAACGTCTAGTCTTTGCATTCATTATCAAAATGTAAGAGGACTTCTTACCAAGCTCTCGAAATTATTCTGTGATAGCCAAACATTTTCGGCTGACATATTAGCTGTCTCTGAAACTTGGCTTAATTCCTCTGTTTTGGATAATGAAATTCTTTCTAATAACTTTATTTCTTATAGGCTTGATCGTGTTGGTCGACGTGGCGGTGGAGTACTCATTGCTGTCAACTCGAATCTGTGTTCAAGTGTTGTGCCGATTGATCTTCCTTAGGTGATGAGTTTATTTGCGTCGAAGTTACATGTTCTAACTTTAGCTTATATATCTCTTGTTCATATATTCCTCCAGCTTCTGATATCATGATCTACATGCACCATGCTGATGCTTTCCGAACTATTTTTAGACATCTTAAAGATCGTGATTTTTTTTATAGCTTTAGGTGATTTTAGCTTGCCTAATGTTTCTTGGCTTGTTGATGATAATCTATCTTTCTTAATTCCTTCATCCAACATGTTTTTCTTGCTAGCCTACTTGAATGTCCGCTATATCAGTTGAATTCTTTTCTTAACTCTTCTAAAAGAATCCTCGATCTTGTTTTTGTCTCTGATCCCACTGTTAGTGCTGTATCACAAACACAGCCCCTCATCACAAATTCTCGTCGTAGATGTTTTCGTAAAACAAATTTCAATCTTCTTAACAGCCTTATTTTCTCTTTTGATTGGGCATTTCTATTTGAGTGCTGTGATATAGATTGTGCAGTAAATTTTTTCTACTCTGCTCTTAATTCTCTAATTGATAAATGCGTTCCTTATGTGAATGTCTCTACCGTCTCCAGTGCGCCAGTCTGGTTCACAAGTAGGCTCTCTAAGCTCCGTTATATTAAATTGAGATATTTTAAAAGATTTAAAAAAACTGGTTCGCGACTTGACAATGCAAATTATTGTGTAGCCAAATCTCAATTTTGTCTTTTAAATACTCAATGCTACAATAATTATATCGTTCGCTGTAAGGTTGAATTTTATAAGAACCCCAAAAGATTTTATAACTTTGTTAATTCCAAGAAAGAAAGAAACTCCAATTTACTACCTTCCACCTTCAGACTTAATGACCAGACTGCTAATAGTGATTCAGATATTGCAGATTTGTTTGCTAAATTCTTTTAGTCGACTTATTCTACTACTGCTTCGGATCCCACATCTTATCCCTTCACAATTCCACATTTAAATTGTATGTGTTTTCCTAATATTACTGAAGACTGCATTATCTCTAGCTTGTCATCTATGACGTCTTCCTTCGTACCCGGGCCTGATACTATACCTAGTTGCATCCTTAAAATGTGTTCGATTTCCCTATATAAGCCTTTATCTCAGTTATTCTTTATATCGAGTGAGACTTGTCGCTTCCCTGATATTTGGAAGGAGTCTTTTATTATTCCGCTTTTTAAAAAGGGTAACAAATCGGATATTTCTAACTACCGTGGCATTGCCAAACTTTCGGCAATACCTAAGCTGTTTGAGAAAATTATTACGTCTTCCCTTCAACACCTATCCAGATCCACTATTTCTCCTTGTCAGCATGGCTTCATGAAAGGTCGTTCGTCGCTTACCAACCTTTTAGAATTGACTACCCTTGTACACCATGGCTTCCGTAAAAAGTGTCAAACTGATGTTATTTATACTGACTTTAGTAAGGTTTCCGATACGGTTGATCATTCTATGCTTCTCATGAAACTTAACATCATGGGTTTTTCCCCGAAACTATTGGCTTGGTTAAAGTCGTATCTTATTGGCAGAACCCAAAAGGTGTCTTTTCGTTCCTCGATATCTAAAACTGTTCGAGTTACGTCAGGTGTCCCCAAGGCAGTCATCTGGACCCACTGTTATTTACCTTGTTTATAAATGATTTGCCTTTGGCCTTGGCTCATTCACGCGTGCTCATGTTTGCGGACAACGTCAAGATTTGTTATTCATATAATGAGCCTTCTTTCCAACAGTGCTTGCAATCAGATCTCGATGCGTTCTGTGATTGGTGTTACGTTAATAAATTACACCTTAATGCCTTCCAAGTGCTCTTTTATGACTTTCAGTCGTTTGTCGCCGTTCCTAGCTCATTACTCTATTAAGTCTGTTCTGTTAGATTGTGTACCATCATTTAAAGACTTAGGCGTTATGTTTGACCCAAAACTTTCTTTTAATGTTGATATATCTTCAATTGTCAATAGAGCATGCAGTCTTCTTGGCTTCATTAAACGTTGGGCCAAAGAATTTGATGATCCATATGTGACAAAGGTTTTATACACTTCGTTAGTTCGCCCTACTCTAGAATATTGCTCACCAGTGTGGAACCCTCAATATGATGTTCACCAGCGTAGAATTGAATCGGTACAGAAGCAATTCCTTAAGTTTGCGTTACGCGGTCTTAATTGGGACCCGAATCTTCGCCTACCTTCTTATTCTGACAGACTTCTTCTTTTTAATCTTCCTTCACTTTACAACCTTAGGCTCGTATTTGGCATTCTCTTTCTACATAAAGTAGTCAACGGCGAAGTCAGTTCTACCAATTTACTAGATACGCTATATTTTTGTGTTCCTACACGTCAGACCAGAAACTTTTTTCCTCTTCACCTTAGTAGATGTCTGACTAACTACTCTCTTCACAAACCTCTTCGTGTTCTTTGCCAATCTTTTAACAACCTTTCTCACCTTATTTCTGCTCATCTATCTGTTACTTCTCTTCGCGCTATACTTTTAAATTATCTACAGCGTAACCACTGAAAGTATTCCGGACTGGATATTGGATTGGCTGCAACTCATCCCTGACCACATTGGCTGTGAAGCATAGCTGTCACCTTGTTGCAAATAAAACACCTCCACCGGGTCGGGGATGTTTAGTTGTGCATAAAGCTAAGCTTCAGTCGCTTCACCATCTACAGAGTCCGCCACCTAGCGCACCAGAACTTGGCCAGCAAACACCAAGTGGTCTAGAGGCCCTATTGACCTCACTTAATCAAAAGATGACCACTTTTATGACGTTCATGCAAAACTGCATGCGGCAACTGATGCGCAATCAAAACCTGCTTATCCAGAAACTTATCGATAATAAATAATGGGTTCCCTACCTCTATGTCTCTGGAATGCTAACAGCATCTCCAAGCACAAAAATGAACTGCTACTATTCCTAGACTCATGTGAAATCGACGTGGTGGTGATAATATACCTTCTACGCAACAAACCATCCAGACGGAAAAGCTCATGGCGGGACTGTTATCTTAATAAAAAACCGTATAAAGCACTCGTTCCTCTTGTTCCTAGATTTAAAACCAGCTGCGGCAACAGTACATTGGTTGCCCTGTACTGCCCACCACGCTTTTCAATCTCTGAAAAGTAATTTATCGAGTTCTCTAAACAACTCGGTTATCGATTGCTTGCAGCAGGGGACTACAACGCCAAATATACACACAGGGGATCTCGCCTGGTAAATCCTAAAGGCGAGCAGTTGTACAACAAAATAGTCAACCCACGCAATCCGTCTTGGGTCTCACCGGGTACGCCTAACTGGCGCACAGACCCACAGAAAGTGCTTGACTGGATTGATTTTGCAGTTACCAAAAGGATTCCATGTAATCAGATCAATGCGGAGACACTGCTAGATTTAACTTCTGACCACTCTCCAGTGCAATTCACAGGTTTACAATCAACAAAACGAATTGGCTGAAATTTAAAATGTATATGAGCGCCCCCCTTGACTGTACACCGAACTGGATGCTGCAGAGGACATTGACATGTGCGTCTCTGCACTTGAGTCAATGCTGAGAGCTGCAGCAAGAGTATGTACTCCACCTGCCTCTACCTACCCTAAGCCTGCCCACAGGCCTACAAACCGGTGAATAGAGCAACTAGTAACGGAGAAACGACGATGGCAGATTACTCGCTCATCAGCAGCAAAACTTCGACTAGTCAATCGAAAAACATCCGATTAGCATTCGAACTAAAAGAATACTGTGCGGCTGTTTTCCTCGATGTTGCCCAGGCTTTCAATAGAGTTGGCTGGAGGGTCTGATAATCGAAATCCGACAAAAACTCCCACACTACACCCACAAACTCATGGAATCTTTCGTTTACAATAGAAAATTCGCTGTTAGAAGTAATGGCGCCGTCACAGCTGATGTTGAAATCAAAGCTAGTGTACCGCAAGGCAGTGTACTCGGCCCATTGCTCTATCTGATGTACACTGCAGACTTACCAACGAGTTTAGGACATACAACATGTATATATGATCAGCAGATCAAAATGCCCAATACAATCCTCTGGAAAATACTGTCACAAACTAATAATAAATTTGCCTTGCACTAAAATTTAAGAAAACTACGATTTATATTTGTAAAATAATATAAGGAAAAACTAATACACACAGACGCAAAGCCATCTCCGTAAAGTTAGTTAGCAAGACAATGATAAAGTTTAAGTTCCTGTTAACCCTATGTTAATTTGTTTGCAATTTGTAATTTAATTTATTAAGATAATCATAATCCTTTTTTTTTTAAAAAGTTTGGGGGGGATTTAAAAGTTCCTAGTATTAAAAATGGAGCATAGCTCTACTCAGGGTCAGCATCAGCAATGTGCGTTTATAAAAAAAAAGTTTTTTTTTTTTTTTTTTTTTTTTTTTTTTTTTTTTTTTTTTTTTTTTTACGTTTAATATATGTTCAATGAAAGACGTTAGTATTTCTTGAATTTATTATTGTTTATTTATTTATAATCAAATAGGCACTAGCACATAAACCAGTGACTAATAGTCGTCGCAACCAACACATAAATTGGGTGGACTTCGGAGCGAGATTACAAAGGTAGAGATGGGGGCCAAAGACACAGCGATGCACACCCGATGTAGCTACAATTGGTATCTGATCTTACAAAGAATGATGCATTTCTTTTATAGTAAAACTAGAGAGCTCACCAGTGCATAGTTCGACATAGTGTTAGGTCAGCAAAATACGTCTTTATTGATAATAGCTAACTATAGCAACTTGATGAACTAGGTCTTTATTGTTAACTGCTGACCATATCAGATCTACTTATGACTGATGAGCCATCGATATCTATAATGGGTTACATACTTATATTGGCATACATTTCCATTTGTTCTATATTATAATTGTCTTAACGTTATCTTATTTTATATAATCTAAACACCAACATACTCCCGGCCGTTGAACACCTGTTCAACGTTATCCAACGTTGACCGCAAAATTGCTGGGGGCTGGGTTTGCTGCAGCGGGAGTCGGTATAGGATTGACGATCCTCACGGTTGTCTGCTCTGGACCATTGTGCCTTGGGGTTTGGGAGCATCTCCTTATTCCATATACCATCACAAGAACCAATGGTATAGTTAGTGCTACGTAGGAAACGATAACATGGTGTGCCGGCTGGCTGGGGTCTTCTGGTAACTTCCAGTTTTGCTTAGTTTCCAGTTTTCCTTGAATGTTGCTTAATTCGTCGTAGCTTAGTTGCATTTTCATGAATTGTGTGGTTGTTGGCGCTACTTTTGTTGGGCCAATGCTGAAGTTGCCAAATCGGACATATGACAATTTCATTGTGTCCGTCGTAGTAATACGGTGACCTGTTATTCGTATAGCAGAACTCCTTGCTGTACACGTCGGGTCTAGAGTTAACAATCCAGTTTTCTTGATAGTGACACTATCTATATTATCGTCACAGGTCACTGCGAGTTCAATTGGTCTGGTGGTGGCAAAAATCCACTGATTTTTGTGATACATGTCGTACCAGACAAATGACCTGTTTGTGTGTTGTATTTGACAGGTTGATGATTTTGTGTTTTTGAATAGCTGGAACTCACAGTTGCTATTAGCCGTAAACGTCGTTTGTTTATCAAAACAGATATATTGTTCGTTGTTGAGCTGGTGACATTGTTCTAAATCGGCTCTTGAGAGCCCAATGTATTGATTCTGTTCCTTGTTGACAGCAATGAGGGGAATTTTAATGTTCATGATTACAATCCCATGAGTTCCAATTGCTGGAATGGGTACCAGGTTATACAGTTGCACTGCCTGCGTTGCCACTAATGGAAACGTGACCTTAAATATCACATGATTGTTTGCGATTGTGCCTTGTGCCTTCATTAAGCCATATAATTGCAAGACGTCGTTATCTGGAACTGGCAAATCCAAACCAAACGGAAGATGTCTCTTAAGTTGGTTCAGATGTTCGCGAAGCTGGCCTGGTGATAGTAGTAACGGGCTTATTTTGCTATGATGGGCATCTGTAAATACTCGGGAAATTTCGGTTTGAATTCGTTGCAAATTCCCTGCAATAACTGTCATCTGAGTAGTTAGCGTGATGTACCATTGCAATGCCTTTACTGCATTGTCCTGGACCTTGGTCATGTCGTTCATTTGTTGTTCCATTAGTTTCATCTGATTTTCAATCGTGGCTTCGTCTCGCTTAATGATATTTATCGTTGAGTCAATTACAGATGTCTGATTTTGCAGCAAGTTCAATAAGTAGTCTTCATTTGATTTAACCTTTCTTATGGTGCCTGACATCTCTGTTGCATATTTTGAGTCCAGCACACCAAATAAGCCGTTCGCAATGTTCCCAATTATATCTAACGGCGATCGTCGTTGGCGTTCTATGTGAAGGAGATCATTTCCCGTCCGGAGCTCTGAGTTGACATGCTCAAAGTGCCTCTGCATTGCGGTGCATGCCTCTGGAACCTTCATTAACACGCATATTTCTCCAACCTTTACTAATCCGTCTGAAAATGTCTTCAGGTCGGCCCAATATGGTTCGAGATCGTAAAATGCCACAATAGTCCAGTCAGACGTTGCCATCCTTCCTGTGCCAATACTTTCATAGTATATGCCTGGTTTGGGGTTGAATCGAGTTATGTTAGTCCTTTGAGCAAATACCAGGGGAAGTAACAACAGCATTAGGCAGATCGTCATTGCTAACGGTGGCAGACCGATCGACAAACGTCTTTTTGTCTCTGGTTCTGCTTTATCCTCGATACCAGGGGTTTCTTGGGAATTCGATCCTATGTCATATGCCTCGATTTTACGTTTTATCCCCGTCTCTCTAAGCAAGGGAGCCAATTTATGGATAGCCCGCTTGTAGGTACCTCTGGCTGTTTTAACGTCAACCACGCGGACGTATCCATCCAGGCCTGGATATAATTTAACAATTCGTCCAATTGGCCACTGTAAGATTGGCACATTATCCTCCTTTAAAATTACCATCATGCCTTCTTTGACATTGTTATAGGGTTTTTTCCATTTAGATGTACCCTGCAATTCTTGTAGGTACTCTTGAGACCATTGTGTCCAGAATGTATGCTTAAGCCGTTGCACTAATTCCCATTGCTCTGGAATCGATCAATGTGTTACTGGCTCTGCATCTGGTTGGGCTACTAATGGTTCTCCGATCAATAGATGGCCTGGTGTTAGAGCTGTCAAGTCATTGGGATCGTCTGAGTTTGGAGTTAACGGGCGAGAGTTCAACACTGCTTCAACATTGACAATGATGGTAGCCAGTTGCTCAAACGTTAAGTTTGCTGTCGATACGTTTTTTAACAGTAAATGCTTAGCGGATTTTACCGCAGCTTCCCATAATCCTCCGAAATGTAGAGACCGTGGTGGTATGAACTTAAATTGCACTCCTTTTTGATTGCAAAATTCCTTAATACTACCTGATGCCGTTTCTGCGTGTATTGTATCGGTCAGCTCCTTAAGTTGGTTGTTTGCTCCAACAAAGTTTGTTGCATTATCGCAGTATAATGTCTGGCATCTTCCTCTGCGCCCAATAAAGCGCTGAAGGGCGCCCACAAATGAGGAGGTGGACAGGTCTCCAACCAACTCCAAGTGTACTGCCTTGGTTGCAAAGCATACAAATACTGCAATGTAAGCTTTGTCGGGACGTTTTCCCCGAACCTTATGGTGGATCCAGAATGGTACACAATAGTCTACTCCGGCGTTGAGAAAGGGTCTAGTCTGAGATACCCGATGCTCAGGTAAGTCGCCCATGACTTGTTTGAAGAACTGAGGCCGGTGCTTGGTGCATACTACGCAGCCCTGGATTACATTCCGGACCATTGGTTTCACCTTGATGATGTGGTACTGTTGCCGAGCTATTCCGCGCAATGCCTCATGTCCACAATGAAGATTCTCTTCATGAAGTTTCCGTAGTATCATTTTTACCACTGGATCATTATACGGCAAAAGATATGGATTCCTTGTTTCCATTGATACTGGTGCTTGTTGCAGCCGAGTTGCTACTCGTATGATTGCATGTTCATCCAGTATTAGTGGCAATGTTGCCACCGTGCTTTTGCGATCTAGCGGTTGATCAGGTCGTTTCTTTAAGTGTCGTAATTCATATGCAAATCCTGTTTCTTGAATTTGCTTAATAATTACTCCACGTGCTTGGTCTAACTCTTCCAACTCTAAATGAGCCGTTGGTCTCTTGTTCTGCTTGTAACAAAACCGTAGCACATACGCCACTATTCGCTGTAGCCGGTAGAATGAATTTCTGTGATTTACCGTATATATCCATTCACTCGTGTTGTTGGCAGTGGCAGTCACCATGCTGAATACCTTGGTTTTCCTTTCAGCGGTATCCATTGTGTGCTCTGTAGGCTTAAATGGTGCTGGCCAGCCACGTTGTGGTCCATGCAAAAATAGTGGTCCATATAACCATAATGTATGTGTGCTAAGCTGGGCTGCTGATATGCCTCGAGACAGAACATCTGCTGCGTTGAGCGCTGATGACACATGACGCCATTGCCTTGGATGTGATACTGCATGTATTTTGGTCAACCGATTAGCCACAAAAGTGTGGAAATGTGATGCCCGTGAATTAATCCAAGAGAGTACTACTGTTGAGTCTGACCAGAGAAATGTTTCAATACTTTCCGATCCTAATTGAAGATCCTGTCGTACTCTATCCGTAAGTTCAGCTCCAAGTACAGCTGCACATAGTTTCAGCCGGGGCAGTGTCTGCTTTTCAAGGGGAGCCACTCTTGACTTGGCGCACAACAATCTGACCGAAACTTGGCCATTTTTAAAGGTTGATCGGACATAAACTGCCGCTCCATAAGCCTTTTCTGATGCATCAACAAATGTATGCAGTTCCTTTGAAGTGGGGACCTTGCCATCAAAAATATGCCTTGGAATTTTCATGTGGTTCAGTGCCTGTATATCCTCTCGGTAGGCTTCCCATTGCTTCTCCAAATACGGCGGCAGATCACCATCCATCTCAATTCGTTCGGTAGCAACATGTTGAAGAAATATTTTCGCTCTTACCACTACCGGTGCGAACAGTCCTAGAGGATCGAAGATTTGACCGACTTCAGATAGTACCACTCTTCTGGTTATTCCTTTTGTATGTTTTTGAGCCTTTCCACATAATAGATCTTCTTTGGGTGCCCATATGATTCCCAATGTTTTGACACTTGTTTGTTCCAGTGTGTCACCGAGATTGATGTCAGCAATGGTATCTTCCTTTGGAATTTCCTTTAGAAGCTGACTGCTATTTGAACACCATTTTCGTAGATTGAAACCCTTAGGTCTCAAGATTTCTAGCAGCTCTTGTCTTATTTGCAGGGCTTCTAGTAAACTGTCTGCTCCTGTGAGACAGTCATCAACATAAAAGTCATTTTTTAATGCTAATGCTCCAGACGACAATTTTTCCATGTTTTTCAGTGCCAAATATTCCAGACACTTCGTCGCTAGATATGGGGCTGATGTGGTTCCATAAGTTACCGTTTTTAAACTATAAAACTTTAGTTCTTGACTTGGATCCTCTCTCCACACAATCATCTGATTGAATTGATCGGCAGGGTTTATCCAAACTTGACGATACATTTTTTCAATGTCGGCAGTGAACACATATTTGTGTGTCCTGAACCGCAGAAGAATTGAGAAGAGTTGACTCTGTACAACTGGTCCAGGATATAAAATGTCGTTTAGTGATTTTCCTGACGACGTTTTGCAGGACGCATCAAATACCACTCTTAACTTGGTGGTGGTACTTTCTGGCTTTAGTACACAGTGATGCGGTATAAAGTAATGGTTTTTGGGAATTTGTTCCACCATTACCTGCTTCATATGTCCGAGCTGTTCATATTCTGACATAAATTTTACATACTCCTTTTTTATGTCAGGGCTCATTCGCCTCTCTAACGACATGAATCTTCTTATGGCTACTTCCCGAGATTCTCCAAGAGATGAAGCCTCTTCAGCAAATGGAAGCTTTACAATTAGTCGATTGTCCGCCGCCGTGTGTAGGTTATCGAGGAAGAATTTTTCACAATACTCTTCCTCCGGACTCTTGTACCGTTTCATTGGCTCTAGTGTGTCTAGCTGCCAGAATCTTTCTAGAGATTCCTCTGGATTCGTCATGCCTACCATACATGTGATTGAAGCTGACGTTGACATATTAATTCTGCCAGCAATAATCCATCCAAACTCTGAATTTTGTAATGTTGGACGGTTTCGATTGCCCCGTCTTCTTTCTGGTAGCAGTATAGCATAGTGATTATCAGCTCCCAACAGCATATCAATTTTTCCTGGTTTATCAAATGTTGGGTCAGCTAATTGAATGTTGTCTGGCAATTTGACTTTCTGCGATATTTGTTCTGTAGGTTGGTCACCTATTATGTGTGGCAATACAAATGCCTCAACTAGCATTGCGAACTTGTTGTATCTTGACCGTACAACCAAGCTTACTCGCGCCTTGCTTATCTGTGGTTGACCACCCACTCCATTTGTGTGCACATGAGTCTCGTTAATTTTTAACGATAACTTCTTTACTAGCCTCTCTGAGACGAGGTTTACTTGTGAGCCGCTATCTAGGAGTGCTCGAAACTCTCCTTTCCTTTCATTGATCCCTTTCACCAATACCTTGGCCGTTGCCAATAGAGTGTATTTTCTGCTAATTCCATAAGCAGAAACTGCAGACGCAGATGTAGCAACTTGGTTGCCTGTTTCTAAATGCAACATTGTGTTATGTTTTTTATCGCATTTGAAGCATCCCCTCCAAGAGCAATTTTTAGCCATATGGTCCGGCTTGAAGCAATTGACACACAATTTGTGTCTCTGTACCCAATTAAGCCGCTCTGCTGCGGATTTCATTTTAAACTTTTCACATTGGAAGAGTTTGTGCTTTGCTTTCTCGCAGAAAGCACACAAGGAACTGTTTGTCCCAAATGCTGCCGCGCATGTCTTCCTTGGGTTTAGTTTTTCAATGCTGCGATTGTCAATTCTTGGTTTCCCAATCGCCTCTAATGTTAGGAAGCGCTGTTCCAAGAATGATAGGAAATCCTTTACTTCCTGTAGCTCCCTGGTGTTGGACAGAGATTGCTCATATAGTGCGTGGTTGAATCTATCCAATTTCCTTGTCATATGAAACATTATGACAGCATCTGACGATTCCATATTAACGCCTACATTTTTTAAAGCTTGCAATGATTCAAAAATATTATCATGCAAATTCTTTATAGAAGCTGCGTCATTTCCCACATTTGGGTGATCAAACAGCTTTGCCAGTATGGCTGTTACTAGAACTCTTTTATTATTAAATCGTTCCTGCAACACTGACCAAGCAGTGTTGTAATTGGCTTCTGTTAATTCCAGGTGCCGTATCAATCTCTCTGCTTCTCCAGAAAGGTTTGATTTTAAGTACCACATTTTCTCTATTGTGGATACATTTGACTCATGAACCACCTTTTTATAGATGTCATGAAATTGTTGCCATTTTAGGTAATCCCCATCAAATTTTGGAATGGGAATTTTGGGTAATTGCAATGATTGCAATACAGGCGGTGATTGTATTAATACATTTTCTACTGGTGCCACACAGAATTTTAGCATTGTATTTTCTGCGGCTACAAACGTAGATATATTATATCCTGCTTCGGCTGGATTTTCCGCTAGCCGATGAATCTCATAATGGATTTCTTCTATTTGCCTCCATAATTTGTCGACTACTGATTTGTAGTTCATTTTTTCTTCAGGCACAATTTGACTTAATGTCCTGGACAATGAATCCAGCAGCGCACTTTGGTTGCGAACCAGTGGTTGGCGAGCTTGTCTCTCTATTTTTATCTTTGCCAAATGGTCCTTCCAATCTTCCACTATGTTAGTTACAACCGCCTTCATTTTGCTGAAATAGTCCGTTACAAAGTAGTCATCTTCTGTTGGCACGTTGTTTAATTTGTCCAATAACTCCTTATGACTTTTCTCGAAGTTCTCCCACATGTATTCCAGGAGCTCAAGTTTCTCCTCGAAATAAGAGGGCTTCATTTTCCTGGCGAACGAATCCTTTTTGGTATTCCGGATGAAAGCCTGAATTGCTTCTCCTCGTTCTGTCTGCTGCTTATAAAACTCCTCCATGTTTTTATATTCTTATGTATTTGCTTATTTGTACTAGTACTTGACCCGATGGGAGTTTATTTATTTTGTCAAAGACAGGGAACGCTCCGACTCGTTCCTAAAATTGGTCAAGTGTAGCACAAATAAGAATAAGAAATAAATCGAAGTCGTCTTTTGATTTTTGCGTTACCAATAGTTAATTTTTATTTCCAGTATACCTATTCTTTTACACTGATAAACGCCACGACAGTGAAACCAATTTCTTTTTTTGAGTTTCTTTTCTTTATTATATATTTTTAAAAATTGCTGACCAATGCCAAACTATATACACTGATAAACGCCACGACAGTGAAACCAATTTCTTTTTTTGAGTTTCTTTTCTTTATTATATATTTTTAAAAATTGCTGACCAATGCCAAACTATATACTCGTGCGTACTACCTGGGTTACTGACCGAGTTAACTAGGTCAGAGATTGCTGACGCCAGGGAATGCAATATAGTTTATAAGTTGATCAAACTTTTTATTTTAAATAACTTTTTTATGATTTGGT
Organism: Drosophila equinoxialis; assembly: GCA_018150345.1. Lineage (NCBI taxonomy): Eukaryota > Metazoa > Arthropoda > Insecta > Diptera > Drosophilidae > Drosophila > Drosophila equinoxialis. The sequence goes on along the minus strand of JAECWI010000323.1, from coordinate 873,095 downwards.
CGCCTCGTTGACACAAATCGTGTTAATTGTATTTACCAAAGTGATCACCTAGTTGATCAACTTTTATTCAATGGGTATGAATTGCTACCCCGTTGCGGAAAACTAACTCCTAGTTTTCCAATAAATTGTTTTAGTCGCCAAAGTGGCTACGCAACGATTGCCAAGTTAATCAATTGCGATGTTTTTAGTCGGGACCCCAGATTGATGTGAAATGTTCATCAATTTGTGCCCTCGCTTAGGATTGTTCTGTGTCCAAAGCGTGCAAAGAAAGTAGTCGCCTAGTTGACCAGTTTCCTTGTTGTTGAGAGATTGGTCGCCTGAGTTAACCAACCCAATTCTCACTTGATGACGGTTCCACCAAGTCTGTAACTCTTTCAACTTGGAGCCGCCAATGTCGGGGTCACCAAAATGTTCAATGAAAGACGTTAGTATTTCTTGAATTTATTATTGTTTATTTATTTATAATCAAATAGGCACTAGCACATAAACCAGTGACTAATAGTCGTCGCAACCAACACATAAATTGGGTGGACTTCGGAGCGAGATTACAAAGGTAGAGATGGGGGCCAAAGACACAGCGATGCACACCCGATGTAGCTACAATTGGTATCTGATCTTACAAAGAATGATGCATTTCTTTTATAGTAAAACTAGAGAGCTCACCAGTGCATAGTTCGACATAGTGTTAGGTCAGCAAAATACGTCTTTATTGATAATAGCTAACTATAGTAACTTGATGAACTAGGTCTTTATTGTTAACTGCTGACCATATCAGATCTACTTATGACTGATGAGCCATCGATATCTATATTGGCATACATTTCCATTTGTTCTATATTATAATTGTCTTAAAGTTATCTTATTTTATATAATCTAAACACCAACAATATATTTGTTGAATATACTTCTATATGAAAAAGTAAGTCGTCTCGCTGACTTAGGTATACCATACACCAGTAAAACAAATATTTCAAATTTATTTTAACATATGCCCTCACCAGCCAACGGCCAACTCCAGTCTTATGGAATAACGTTTATTTTCGTGTGCGGAAAAGGGTGTGGCAAAACTTAGAAATAAGCTTGATCACTTTACATGCTACACGAGCCTACATACCGAATTTGGTGGCGCTATCTCTTATAGCCTCCGAGATCTAGGCGTTCATACGGACAGACGGATGGACGGACGGACAGACAAACATGGCTAGATCGACTCGGCTGTTGATACTGATTAAGAATATATATACTTTATGGGGTCGGAATAGCTTCCTTCTGGATGTTACATACACCTCGGCGACATTAATATACCATTTCACATATGGGTGTATAATTAATTATAATTGGTGTAATTAGTACTAGTATTTAAGCTAAATACTGGGGATACTGCAGGCGGCCCTTATCACTTATTATTGGGTTGGTCTGACATTTCTTTTAAGACGAGTTCTATTATTAGTTCGAGTAAGCGAATTGGCAAGAACATTTGGATGAAAATCCAGTTTTGAAGAATACTTTAGTTGCTGAGTACCTATGTATTTCAGATTTTACGCAAGGTATATTCAGATCATTTTGAATGATGTCGTTCCGTTTATACCACTGAGTCCCCGTGCATAACTTGCTTAACCCCATAGGCACCGTAAGTCCAGATGGGCTTCAGTACAGAGTTGTATTGGACGACTTTATACTCCAAACGTAGAGAGGAGCGAGCATTGATGATCCAATGTAAGCTACTCGCTTTCAGTTTTAGGTGTGATTTTTTGCTTCGATGTGGTTGCGCCAAGTTAGCCTTCTGTCTGTGTGGATGCCAAGGTAAGTAACATCATCGTCTTGAGGAGTTGGTACGTTGTTTAGCATTAGAGCAGTTTCTTCTGTTAAGCGTAAATGTAACATGTTTGCATTTCTGCTGGTTGACTCGGATACACAAGGTTGCTAGCCACTCCTCTACCACCTTTAGGTATTTCTCTACTGTCTACTGTATGATGTTGATAATATTAGTAATTAATATTTTACAAAATAGTAAAAAATCTAGTAAATGTAATGTTAAGTAGATTTGATGGGTTATTCTTATTCTCTTACAATTATAGAATTGGAAAAAAAAATTTTAAGTTGATATATTTTATATTCGAGTTACATTGATTGCATCTGCATGTTCTCTTGTTAAGAGCTGTTTAGTATCATTTTCGATTGGTGAATTGCCAGCGCTGCGATCGTTTAAATAATGAGCATCCTCCTCAACTATTTTTTCAAGTAGTATGTCACCATTAAAATCTACAAAAAAATTAATGTTAATAAGTAAGAAAACTTGTTAAATTTTTTATAAGGATGTGGTATGTGAAGCGTACGGATGGTAGGTAACGATCCACGGGATCAACTTTTTTATCTAAGATTCTGCACATACTGGACTCTGATTAAGTTCGTAGAGCCTAGCAAGTTTTTATACGATTACATAGGGTAGTATTATATTGGTCTGATTTTTGAAACCTAGAGAAGGAGACGTTTCCTATCCCCTTAATTATATATATTCTAAATCAGCATGAGAAGCATGAGTAATAAAATCATATCCGTCTGTCCATCGGTGCGTATGGACTTTACGCCGCGAATTCGAAAGCTATTGGGATTAAACTTGGAATTTAAGCTATTTATAATCTGTAAGAGAATAAAGTTTAAAGCCAGAATAAAGTTTTAATGTATGTGTGCATACATTGAGCCAAAGGAAAAACAGTCTTGCCGATTGTAATCATTATTGGTCCGTCCAGGATTAAAACTATTATCAATAAACGATCACTCAAATATTTTATATTCATGTATTAGCATCTTTGTTATTTCTTTGGAAAAACATAAAAGATTTTAATTATCACATTGTATTAGGCATACAAACCAATTGAGTAGCTTTGTTTCGTTTTTGTATCATTAAACTGAACTAAACACCACTTATGTATAAACTCACGGGAGGAATATTAAGAAAGAGAGGAAAAAGAAACATAAGGGAGGTAAGGTACGGTAAGGAAGGTATTGAAATTTTTTGACAAAATTTATTTTTTGACTAATTTTTCAATAACTATATGACATTGTCACTCGGTCTTGAAAAATGTTGCCACTAACAAATATAAATTTTTATAACAATAGCTTTTAAAATAACAAAAGAGAAAAGTTTGGTGTGCTTCCTTGTATGCCTTGCACACAGACCAGAATTAATTTACCATTTTAACAGAGTTAAAAACGTGGTTCTTGGTAATTTTTTTGGACTAAGCTTATCACAAATGTTTTGCTAGGAGCAACCTAAAAAACAGTTTTTTAGTGTCGAAGTATTTTTGGTAAGCTGTCTGAAGCAGAAGAAAGTATATATAACTTATATGTACATGTTGAAGGGGTATTCTAAGAGAAAGGACCGAAAAATATTAAATTGGAAGAGCATCGAAATAAAAGGACACATTGTAATGATGAGGCCATCACATGAAATGTACGTACCTACATTCAAAACGCTTAAATTGAGTGTAAACTGGGTATGACTAATATATTAAAACATTACGTACCATTTCGATTGGAAACCATGGCATCAGTAATACTTTCACCAACACCATTAGTTACAACGGCTACATCCGTGGTTGAGTTATTGCGAACATTTTTTTGTAAAGCTACTGCTTTTCGCGTATGTCGCGTTGTTAAAACTCCAGTCTCTATGTCTCTTTCTAGGCGATGACCTAGCAGGAAAAGGGATCTCATTAAATTTAAGATATTTTAAGCAATTAAAGTTATATAATACCAGAACGAGATCTGGTCAGTTGTCTCTGTACATAGTCCTCAAGGTCTTCTTCTTCCTTTCGACTAATTAAACAGTTTAAAATTAATAAAAACAGACCTAATCCGAAAGAAAAAAGCCCAGTGCAAGTAACTTCATTCCACCACGCAGAGCTAGGGCCTTATTAATTTAAACATTAGAATGCGTCATGAATAAATGTTTCTTATCTACGCTTACTAAACACGTTCCATGACATTGTTTCGTCCGGGACGATTCCAGCACCACACAAAAACACTCCAAAAACGATGAATACAATACCAATGTGCAACATTCCCATGCTGGTCACAACCTACAAATAGAAAGAAGTTTTAATATTAATTGGTATAGATTTCGAAGTACATTTTCTTACCTGACTGTCGAGCATACCAGGTCCGGATCTAGCTGAGTGACGTGAATGATGATATTTACGTCTTACGGATCCACTTGGAGAATGAAACGTTTCACCACTTTCTGAGCTTTGAGTACTAAAACGTCGCTCTCGGGCTCTTTTCTGTTCATCACGCCGCTTTCGCTGGCGCTTTATGGCCATAGCGGAATGTATCCCAACTGAATGCATTAAGTTTTTAAATATATCTTTTAATGAAAAGAGAGAAATAACTATCATTTTATAGCAAAAAAAAATTGAACCTTTATCGCACCCAGGCCAGGTAGCGGTCATATACTCTCGTATAGTATAGTTAAAAACAAATTCCCAATGCTAATTTCGAAGCGGCAGCATTCCCTGTTACGACACCACCTACATTCGATGGTGCGGAAATAGCATTCCGGCCGTACCAAAACCAAAGTTCTTCTACGTCGGGTTGTACCAAACTTCACTGCAACTCCAGATGTATCAAAATCCTAATATTTTGCAAGTCAGATTGAAAAGTAATGCATGCGTCCAATTCATCGGCTAGTAGCGACGGAGGGCAGAAGCTCATCCGAGCATAGATGCATTTTATTTTCCAATACAGCACCAATGACATCACGGTTGTAATTCTAAAAATCAACCGAATTTTCATGGCTATAGAGTAGCTAGTGTGGGGACCGGAAACGAACGGTGGTGCGACACCCCGTTTAAGTACTGCTTTCTTAATTATGACTGAGTTCGTTATAAAATTTGAGAAGGATTGACTCCTCCATTTCATTCAGTACACAAACAAAAAACAACGTTCCATCAGGTTTTTCTGTATATTATTCAGTTACTCATTTGAAATAACTTATCCTTTCAACTTTCTTTTCAATTTCTTACACTTTTTGTCCCTGTGCTGGCATATAACAAGAATGTCTTCAAAACTATTTGTATCTACAATACAATCTATATCTGTTTGCCTGAACTGTGTACTACCTCATAATCATAATTCTGTAGCTAAAGAGCCCATCTATGACTTTTAAGTTAATAAAACTGAAAAATAGGAACAAAAAAAGAATTTTATCATTTTATAAGGACTAACATCAACCTTGGATGTGTCAGGAAAAGAGGAAATGTGAAGCGACAGTTGTCAGTTGTCTCATACATTTTTTTATTTATTTATTTATTTATTTATTTATTTACGTCAACTAATTCAGCACTCGACGAAAAAGCTTAAGCTAAAATACAGATAATAATTAATTCACGAATGTAGCTTAGCTTTATGCACAACTAAACATCCCCGACCCGGTGGAGGTGTTTTATTTGCAACAAGGTGCCAGCTATACCTCGATTCACAGCCAATGTGGTCAGGGATGAGTTGCAGCCAATCCAATATACAGTCCGGCATACTTTCAGTGGTTACGCTGTAGATAATTTAAAAGTATAGCGCGAAGAGAAGTAACAGATAGATGAGCAGAAATAAGGTGAGAAAGGTTGTTAAAAGATTGGCAAAGAACACGAAGCGGTTCGTGAAGAGAGTCGTTAGTCAGACATCTACTAAGGTGAAGAGGAGAAAAGTTTCTGGTCCGACGTGAAGGAACACAAAAATATAGCGTATCTAGTAAATTGGTAGACTGACTTCGGCGGTGACTACTTTATGTAGAAACAGAATGCCAAATACGAGCCTACGGTCGTAAAGTGAAGGAAGATTAAAAAGAAGAAGTCTGTCAGAATAAGAAGGTAGGCGAAGATTCGGGTCCCAATTAAGACCGCGTAACGCAAACTTAAGGAATTGCTTCTGTACCGATTCAATACTACGCTGGTGAACATCATATTGAGGGTTCCACACTGGTGAGCAATATTCTAGAGTAGGGCGAACTAACGAAGTGTATAAAACCTTTGTCACATATGGATCATCAAATTCTTTGGCCCAACGTTTAATGAAGCCAAGAAGACTGCATGCTCTATTTACAATTTAAGATTGTAACCTTCCTATTCGGTTTCTCGTTGCGCGCCATAATTTTTATATAATCGGTTCTCCTATCACAGCGACGATAAATCTATCGATAACCAAAAGAAGGCGGTAGGTGAATTGCAGCAGATCGAGATCCTCTGGTTCCGTATCTCTTGCGGGGTGGGGGGGATTGTTTGCTGAATCTCTACCTTGAATTATAAAATTTAATTTTATTAGGATCTCTACTGAAACTAACTTTAAATGAAAATCAAATGTCTGTCAGAAAATACTTACGAAAACAGTAAGTAATTCATGTTAATAAAAAACGAAAGAAATGAAGGTGTATTCTTTGGTTCACGAGCTAGCGGTTACTGAGGTCAAGATGTAGATGGTCCTTGTCAGTTCTATACCCTCCCAACCATGAATCTTTATTGGCATTTGTAAAGATTCCCAAAAAAAACTGATCGATATCAACTCATGTACCCATGTCACTAGGAAAATTAATTATAAAGCTTAAGCAATCATATTCAAATTCATTATAATTTCAGATAGAAGCATTTCTTGTTGTACACAATAAATTTTAAAGAAATATTTACGGACTAATTTTAAACAGCTGGTCTGGTATGACTCAACATTTTGAGATTCCGATCTTTCAGTCTTGCAAAACAATGGAACTCAAAGTAAATTAAACTATCGAATAATAGGGACTAAAACTAGTAGTATAAGAGAGAGCTTACTAGTTACACATTATTAATTATTGTAGAAGATTATAGAATAGAAAAAAATATAGAAGGAATATTCTTTCAAGTTCTCTTTTATCTTTTTGAAGTGAAAACTTCTTTAGAATCGTTGGGAGTGATTTGAGACTCGATGAAACGAAAAAAGCGACACTAAAAAGAGACATACATATAGATCTTATAGCCTGCGAGAGAATGGGATAGAACAGAGTTATATAGCGTTCCTTATTTGTGTTTGCTCAATTCTTTTCGGTAGCCGAAGTGTTTCGGCGACGATATTGGATAGTTCGGGTACCGTCGGCTGGTCTTTGCTTGTCGACGCCGGCAGAATTTAATTCTGCCGACGTCGGTATAGTCGACCGATGCGGCGACATTGTCGACCGGGGACATTTGGTACTGCAGGGAATTATTATACAAATTATACTTACATATAAAGGTACAGATGATATATGTATTTACCCTTCAGTACCAAATGTCGCCGGGGACAAAATCGCCGCAAATTCCAAGCCACTGACGTCGGCAGAAAAAATTCTGCCAGCGTATTTCATGCTGAGGTTAGCCGACGGCACCCGAACGATCTAAAGTCGTCATTAAAACCCGATCGGCTGCCGAAAAGCAACAATGTTTTTATTCTCATTTAAAAAAAAAAAAAAAAAAATTAGACAAGAAGTACAGCAGCAAAGAATACTTTATGTGCTTCACTTCGTTCGTCTGTGCATTGTTGCTTTTATTTTCTCCCATTTATAGTCGCCGCGCTTTGTACTTTTCGTTTCTTTGTGCATTTGCGATTGATTTTCGTAAGGGCACGACCTAGCTCCAATAGTTACATACAATTTTAGGTAATTTTTTCTATGTCCATGTATACAACAATTAAGGTAAGAGTTATTAAGATATTACGCACTTTTCATTCCCCACTAAAATTTTGATCTTTTCAGAATCCATCCAAAATTCGATTCCGGATGGGCAGGCAAAATAATAATACAACAAGCAAAACAATAAAAAAGTGAGAAAAATGTAAACATAATAATACATAGTTAAACTTAATTTAATATCTTACAGAAATAGAAATAAAATAAATATAGGTAAATATGTTATTAAATAAAAACTAATGCATGTTAAAAATCTAAATTAAATCAACGTTTTATTTATTTTTCGGAAAATGCGACATGTCGCCGAAAATTCGATTGTAAATCCGAGGTATAATTTTGCGGGGACATTGTGTCGACATATCGCCGCAACTTCGATTGAAAAAACAACCACCATTTTACGCAGACATTCCGGCGAAATGTCGCCGCAAGTTCCGTTGAACGCACGACCGACTTTGTTAATCGTGTTCAGAGGAAATTCCGGCGACCATGTCGCCGAAAAATCGAGAGAATGTCCGAGGCGCTAGGACATGCAATGCTAAATGTCGCCTCGGATTTTCTGAGGAATTTGCGGCGACCGGTACTGAAGGGTATGTACAATGTACATATATATGCATATGTACATACATATGTATTTATATGTTTGTGCACACTTGGCCTTGAAAACGCGTGCACACTTGGCCTTGAAAACGCATGCGTACACACATATGTATATGTATGTATGTACATTTTCGGCCGGCAAGTGTGCATGTATACATAAGTACGCTTTTGTATACATATATATATATATATATGTATATTTTTTTTTTTTTCAAACATATTTATATTCATACATACGTATGTATACGAATTATTTGGTTTATTTATTATTTTTATTTTTATTTTTATTATTATTATTATTTTTTCTCCGTTTTTTCTCCGGAGCTACGGTGAGCGAGAAGGCATTATGTATAGCTATACTACACTACCTAATACTTGCTTAGACCAAGCGTCCTACGAATGTTTGTGTGTATGTTAGTACGTCTGTGTAATACACGCGTTACGACGCTCATAATAGCAACCGCGTGTGCTGTATTGCGTCCGTATTTTTATATTCGTAAATATTTTCATTTTTAAATATTTACCGCAATTATGCCGAAAAATAATGCATAAAAGTGTCGTGAATATCGACAGAAAAAAACTAAAAATGTGTAACAATCGCACTGAATCAACGACACGATCAAAAACAACAATTGACGCGGTATTTCAAAGATATGTTGACAACATCGAAACCAAAGCATTTGTATCATTTTTTAGCTATCATAAGCCACTCGTATCATTTGTTGAAATTGAAAACATTGAGGATGAATAATAATAAAATGAAGAAAATAAAATATGACCTTTATAGCAACATTATAATGAACCTATAATTATCCCGCTCCTAATGCTGCTTTCGTCTCATTGTCTCTCAGTTTGTTTTACGGAAAGTTTCACTTCTATCGTGTCTAACCGTTAGACGCACTTTTTTTTTTTTTTTTATTTAAATTCTTTAAAGTTATTTTAAATTTTCAAGTCGCACAAACTCACTAATTGCTTTTAATTGCTCTTCAAGTCAAACATTATTTTCGGAAATCAATTTTTTTTTTTTTTTAAATTTAATTTAATCATTTGGTTGATCACAAAACGCTGAAACCGAAATTACATCAACAAATCAATGTATCAATTGACTACCGTCCTCCATAGTTCGCAAAAACTTGGTTAAAAGTCGCCGAATTGATACTGCTTAATACACTAGGCACTTACCCCATAGTTTATTCGCTGAAAGGCCTTCCATCGATGCACTGTGGGAAGGTGTTTATATGATGATTTCTCCTTCGCGCTTTATGACCACCATTAAACTCCGTTCACTCACTTTGCTTTTACATTTACTCTATTTTACGTTACTCTCGACTCGAATTAATATAACCTTAACGTACTTATTCTCCTTCTTTTTTTTTTTTTTTTTTTGGTTGTGGTTTAACTTGATTAGGACTTCAAATTTAAAAATAAGATCAGAAATGAAAATATCGGGACTTAAAGATTTCGTTCAAAACGAGGTTAATTTAAAAAAAAATTTGTAGGAGCTTTCGAGGTGGTCACATGGAATGCGCTAAATCGGGCAACAGGCAGCAGTATCCAGAATTTGGCCGAAAGACAAACTTTGTCTGGGTCAGCAACGGCAGAAGGTTAGGTAGGCCACTGCCTTTAAAAAAAAAACTCGGGAAATGAAACACTTTGGCCGCACTGTAAGCCTTAACTTAGAACCGTTGTGGCACTGCCGGTGTTTATTTGGCGGTGTCTTTTCAATGTCCGAATGCCAATTCCAGAAGGCAACGACAACCGAAAATTCGGATGCACGTGCTCCGGCACCAGAAATGGGTATTTGAAAACTCGCCGGTTTTCCAGAAAATAATCCTCCCAAACGAAAGCTATCAGGAATATTGGCCAGCAAAGTAAGGTTTCCAATCTAGGATATAGAGTAAGATGCAGATGGCGGCGGGGTAAAAATTCTAATTAACCTACATACCTGCTATGATTTATAACCAAAGATTTGGGCTACAGCTCTTTTTATTCCACACTTTTCTCCTCAGAATTAAAAATGAAAATGAAGCCTAGCAAAAAAATGAAGCGCGTTGCCACCTCAAGAAAAACGATAGATCATTTATCGCTATCCCCATATTATACGTTTATCGATTGATCGATACCAATATTTTTATTTATTGATTGACCGCTATTGGCAAAGTGGCGCGTAAAGACGTTAAGTTTAAAAATTTGAAAGCTTAAACTAGCGCACGCTACAAGATATATGAACATTAAAAGAAAGTTTTGGGTCAAACATAACGCCTAAGTCTTTAAATGATGGTACACAATCTAACAGAACAGACTTAATAGAGTAATAAGCTAGGAATGGCGACAAACGACTGAAAGTCATAAAAGAGCATTTAGAGGCATTAAGGTGTAATTTATTAACGTGACACCAAACACAGAACGCATCGATATCTGATTGCAAGTACTGTTGGAAAGAAGGATCATTATATGAATAACAAATCTTGACGTCATCCGCAAACATGAGCACGCGTGAATGAGCCAAGGCCAAAGGCAAATCGTTTATAAACAAGGTAAATAACAGTGGGCCCAGATGACTGCCTTGGGGGACACCTGATGTAACTCGAACAGTTTTAGATATCGAGGAACGAAAAGACACCTTTTGGGTTCTACCAATAAGATACGACTTTAACCAAGCCAATAGTTTCGGGGAAAAACCCATGATGTTAAGTTTCTTATGAGAAGCATAGAATAATCAACCGTATCGAAAGCCTTACTAAAGTCAGTATAAATAACATCAGTTTGACACTTTTTACGGAAGCCATGGTGTACAAGAGTAGTCAATTCTAAAAGGTTGGTAAGCGACGAACGACCTTTCATGAAGCCATGCTGACAAGGAGAAATAGTGGATCTGGATAGGTGTTGAAGGGAAGATGTAATAATTTTCCCAAACAGCTTAGGTATTGCCGAAAGTTTGGCAATGCCACGGTAGTTAGAAATATCCGATTTGTTACCCTTTTTAAAAAGCGGAAAAATAAAAGACTCCTTCCAAATATCAGGAAAGCGACAAGTCTCACTCGATATAAAGAATAACCGAGCTAAAGGCTTAGATAGGGAAATCGAACACATTTTAAGGATGCAACTAGGTATAGTATCAGGCCCGGGTACGAAAGAAGACGTCATAGATGACAAGCTAGAGATAATACGGTCTTCACTAATACTAGGAAAAAACATACAATTTAAATGTGGAATTGTGAAGGGATTAGGTGTGGGATCTGAAGCAGTAGCAGAATAAGTCGACTGAAAGAATTTAGCAAACAAATCTGCAATATCTGAATCACTATTAGCAGTCCAGTCATTAAGTCTGAAGGTGGAAGGTAGTAAATAAGAGCGTGTTTTGGAATTAACAAAGTTATAAAATCTTTTGGGGTTGTTATAAAATTCAACCTTACAGCGAACGATATGATTATTGTACCATTGAGTATTTAAAAGACAAAATTGAGATTTGGCTACACAATAATTTGCATAGTCAAGTCGCGAACCAGTTTTTTTAAACCTTTTAAAATATCTCGATTTAATGTTACGGAGATTAGGCGCATTGTGGACGGTAGAGACATTCACATTTGGAACGCATTTATCAATTAGAGAATTAAGAGCAGAGTAGAAAAAATTTACTGCACAATCTATATCACAGCACTCAAATAGAAATGACCAATCAAAAGAGAAAATAAGGCTGTTAAGAAGATTGAAATTTGTTTTACGAAAACAACTACGACGAGAATTTGAGATGTTATTAAATGAATTATTAACGGAATTGTAAGAAATAGTAATTTCAATGGTAGGGTGATAAGTATCTTCAGGCTTCACTAGGGGCTGTGTTTGTGATACAGCACTAACAGTGGGATCAGAGACAAAAACAAGATCGAGGATTCTTTTAGAAGAGTTAAGAAAAGAATTCAACTGATATAGCGGACATTCAAGTAGGCTATCAAGAAAAACATGTTGAGATGAAGGAATTAAGAAAGATAGATTATCATCAATAAGCCAAGAAACATTAGGCAAGTTAAAATCACCTAAAGCTATAAAAAAATCACGATCTTTAAGACGACTAAAAATAGTTCGCAAAGCATCAGCATGGTGCATGTAGATCATGATATCAGAAGCTGGAGGAATATATGAACAAGAGATATATAAGCTAAAGTTAGAACATGTAACTTCGACGCAAATAAACTCAACACCTAAGGGGAGATCAATCGGCACAACACTTGAACACAGATTCCAGTTGACAGCAATAAGTACTCCACCGCCACGTCGACCAACACGATCAAGCCTATAAGAAATAAAGTTATTAAAAAGAATTTCATTATCCAAAACAGAGGAATTAAGCCAAGTTTCAGAAAAAGCTAATATGTTAGCCGAAAAGGTTTGGCTATCACAGAATAATTTCGAGAGCTTGGTAAGAAGTCCTCTTACATTTTGATAATAAATGCAAAGACTAGACGTTATTAGTCTTTTGAAGCAGAAGATACATTAGGAAGGTGGACAGGCAAAGGGCGGGAGCGCTTATTGGGCGCAAACTCGTGTACAACTAGGCCCTCTGGCCAAAAGTTAGGGTCAACCATAGCTGAGAAATACTCATTTGGTACAGTAATTTTAAAAGAGGAGATTTCGCGAGGCCTAGAAAACTTAAACTTTTGAATTAAAACCTTAGCAGGGCATATATTACCAATGTAAGCTGCCACAGACGATTCAGAAGTATCTGGAGCAAGCCTAGAGATAAATAATTGTTTACGATGAGGAACTACAGTTAGTGGAAGCGGAGGAGTATTGGGATCCGCAAGTGATTGAAAGCCAGCACGATCCAGTAATTGATCAGAGTTCCCGTAAGGGATAGATTGAGATACACCAGGACTTGTAGTGGGTACTTCAATCTGAAAAGAAGAGCATAAAGAGGGACAAGAAGATGGTGTAGGCGAAAGTAAAATGGGAGAGGATCTAATAGAGGATGTATGCTAGAGTCACACTCATTAGACAGCTGTTTGGCCATTTTATTTAGAGAAAGAAACTTTAAACGAAGATCCCTGTACATTCGGCTAAAATCAAGCTGCTGGCTGGCACAAGATGGGCAAGTCCAGCGCATAAAGCCAAGCTCAGGCTTAGACACAGACAAACCAGAAAATTTGTCGTAATCACGGCCGTTGAGGCCAGCACATTTTAAGTGAATAAGATTATCGCAAAGCCAACACGATATTGCTCTGTACTGATCGTCAAAACGATCAGAATGCTTGCAAGTAGGTAGACAACAAGCCATTGAAAAGCCAAAAGAAACACAGGGCAAAAAAAAATAAAACAAAAAAAATATATAGAAAAATTTAAGTACACAGCACAGAAATAATTATCGATAAAAAACCAATAATTACAAATAAAAACAAAGAGACAGCTAGAGTACACAGCACAAGAGAGAGTGCAAGAACAGTTATAAGACGAGCTTTGAGAGGCGGCTTTACAAAAGTGATTACCCCCCCAATTTTAGCCCCTCACAACCAAACAACAAAAAAGCACTCAGCAACCAACAGCAATTTACCGTGGAGAGAGCAATGTGCTTCTCCATCAATATTGATAACTAGGTCACCGATAGCACCGTCAGCTCGTTGACAGCAACTACTGCAACGTCTGCAGAAGTATTGACCTGCGTCAAGCCGACAACGCCAATTCACCCAGAGCCACCCACAACAATAAATTCAACGCCATCTGACCAAACTGGAATGGATAGATATATTAAAATAACTAAGCGGAAGCTAAGTCCACAAAAGAAAAAAAGTGTCAATACGCCGAAACTTACCAAACCAAATGAACGTATAACACCGCTAGACAGGAATCGTTTTAAAAATCTTGCCGATCAACAAGACGACCAAGCCGGCGCTGTAGAAAAAGTGTATACATCCGGCAAAAACCTTTGTTGTAACTCTCAACAGAGAAAGCATACAAAAATTAAATTCCAAACCCAAACTGAGGGGTATTCGTCACCAAGGTTGTTACATCGCCTAACATTCCTGCTACAACCAGCCCTTGGTTATCCTTCGCTAGCTTACACCGAACTGGACAGGAGCCCGCGAAAGAAACCCAGTCGCTTCACCATCTGCAGAGTCCGCCACCTAGCGCACCAGAACTTGGCCAGCAAACACCAAGTTGTCTAGAGGCCCTATTGATCTCACTTAATCAAAAGATGACTACGTTTATGACGTTCATGCAAAACTGCATGCGGGAACTGATGCGCAATCAAAACCTGCTTATCCAGAAACTTATCGATAATAAATAATGGGTTCCCTACCTCTATGTCTCTGGAATGCTAACAGCATCTCCAAGCACAAAAATGAACTGCTACTATTCCTAGCCTCATGTGAAATCGATGTCATGGTGATAATATACCTTCTACGCAACAAACCATCCAGACGGAAAAGCTCATGGCGGGACTGGTATCTTAATAAAAAACCGTATAAAGCACTCGTTCCTCTTGTTCCTAGATTTAAAACACAGCACCTACAAGCAACTGCTATAACTGTCTAAACCAGCTGCGGCAACAGTACATTGGTTGCCCTGTACGCCACCACGCTTTCAATCTCTGAAAAGTAATTTACCGAGTTCTCAACCAACTCGGTGATCGATGCTTGCAGCAGGGGACTACAACGCCAAAAATACACACAGGGGATCTCGCCTGGTAAATCCTAAAGGCGAGCGACAACAAAATAGTCAACCCACGCAATCCGTCTTGGGTCTCACCGGGTACGCCTAATTGGCGCACAGACCCACAGAAAGTGCTTGACTGGATTGATTTTGCAGTTACTAAGAGGATTCCGAGTAATCGGAACAATGCGGAGACACTGTTAGATTTAACTTCCGACCACTCTACAGTGCAATTCACATTATTAACAAGACCTAAATTACTTGATCGCCCATATAGGTTTACAAACAACAAAACAAATTGGCTTTAATTTAAAATGTACATTAGTACCCACATTGACTGATCGCCGACACTAGATGCTTCAGAGGACATTGACATGTGCGTCTCTGCACTTGAGTCAATGCTGAGAGCTGCAGCAAGAGTATGTACTTCACCTGCCCCTACCTACCCTAAACCTGCCCATAGGCCTACGAACCGGTGAATAGAGCAACTAGTAAAGGAGAAACGACGATGGCAGATTACTCGCTCATCATCAGCAAAATTTCGACTAAGGCATGCCAATCGCAACCTCTCTAAGGCGTTCAGACAAGAAAAAAGCTGGGTTCAAAAGAAAATCATCGAAAAGCTCAGTCCAACCAGCACTAAACATCCTTTGTGGAAGGCCCGCCTAACATTAAGCAAAGACAGTTTTACCGATAGGAGTCCAACCGATGGATGGGCCCGCAGTGACGCAGAGAGGGTATTCGTGTGTGCCATAGAACTTAAAGTGGTTTTCCAGCCAAATCCAACATCAATTGTCGTTTGCTTGAAACCCTTGCGTTTTATTTGCATAATTCGCCAAATTAAACAGTTTTTTTTTTCTTTTTCGTGATTAGTGTTTGGTGCATTTAAATTGATTTTATTTTTTTTTATTGTTCTCTCTCGTCATTGCTTCTGCAGTTGCCCCCCCATAGGTGCTAGTGGTTTTGTTGTTCTGTCTACTTTGTGCTTGTGCTCAGCTTCTATCCCGCGTAATCACTTTTGTAAAGTCGCCTCTCAAAGCTCGTCTTATAACTGTTCTTGCACTCTCTCTTGTGCTGTGTACATACTGTAGCTATCTCTTTGTTTTATTTGTAATTATTGATTTTTTATCGATAATTATCTTTGTGCTGTGTATTTAAATTTTTCTATATATATATATATATTTTTTTCTTTTTCTTGCCTTGTGTTTCTTTTGGCTTTTCAATGGCTTGTTGTCTACCTACTTGCAAGCATTCTGATCGTTTTGACGATCAGTACAGAGCAATATCGTGTTGGCTTTGCGATAATCTTATTCACTTGAAATGTGCTGGCCTCAACGGCCGTGATTACGACAAATTTTCTGGTTTGTCTGTGTCTAAGCCTGAGCTTGGCTTAATGCGCTGGACTTGCCCATCTTGTGCCAGCCAGCAGCTTGATTTTAGCCGAATGTACGGGGATCTTCGTTTAAAGTTTCTTTCTCTAAATAAAATGGCCAAACAGCTGTTTATTGTCGCAATTCAAGTTTGGTCCACCTTCTAAGGAATTGCCGAAGAAATGTAACCTTGAGTTGCCTCATAAGCAGTCGCCCGCACTCTCTATTACATCTTCTCCCATTTTAGTTTCGCCTACACCATCTTCTTGTCCCTCTTTATGCTCTTCTTTTCAGATTGAAGTACCCAGTTCAAGCCCTGGTGTACCTCAATCTATCCCTCACGGAAACTCTGATCAATTACTGGATCATGCTGGCTTTCAATCACTTGCAGATCCCAATGCTCCTCCGCCTCCACTAACTGTAGTGCCTCATCGTAAAGAATTATTTATTTTTAGGCTTGCTCCAGATACTTCTGAATCGTCTGTGGCAGCTTACATTGGTAATATATGCCCTGCTAAGGTTTTAATTCAAAAGTTTAAGTTTTCTAGGCCTCGCGAAATCTCCTTTTTTAAAATTACTGTACCAAATGAGTATTTCTCAGCTATGGTTGACCCTAACTTTTGGCCAGAGGGCCTAGTTGTTCACGAATTTGCGCCCAATAAGCGCTCCCGTCCTTTGCCTGTCCACCTTCCTAATGTATCTTCTGCTTCAAAAAACTAATAACGTCTAGTCTTTGCATTCATTATCAAAATGTAAGAGGACTTCTTACCAAGCTCTCGAAATTATTCTGTGATAGCCAAACATTTTCGGCTGACATATTAGCTGTCTCTGAAACTTGGCTTAATTCCTCTGTTTTGGATAATGAAATTCTTTCTAATAACTTTATTTCTTATAGGCTTGATCATGTTGGTCGTCGTGGCTGTGGAGAACTTATTGCTGTCAACTCGAATCTGTGTTCAAGTGTTGTGCCGATTGATCTCCCCTTAGGTGTTGAGTTTATTTGCGTCGAAGTTACATGTTCTAACTTTAGCTTATATATCTCTTGTTCATATATTCCTCCAGCTTCTGATATCATGATCTACATGCACCATGCTGATGCTTTGCGAACTATTTTTAGTCGTCTTAAAAATCGTGATTTTTTTATAGCTTTAGGTGATTTTAACTTGCCTAATGTTTCTTGGCTTGTTGATGATAATCTATCTTTCTTAATTCCTTCATCTCAACATGTTTTTCTTGATAGCCCACTTGAATGTCCGCTATATCAGTTGAATTCTTTTCTTAACTCTTCTAAAAGAATCCTCGATCTTGTTTTTGTCTCTGATCCCACTGTTAGTGCTGTATCACAAACACAGTCCCTAGTGAAGCCTGAAGATACTTATCACCCTACCATTGAAATTACTATTTCTTACAATTCCGTTAATAATTCATTTAATAACATCTCAAATTCTTGTCGAAGATGTTTTCGTAAAACAAATTTCAATCTTCTTAACAGCCTTATTTTCTCTTTTGATTGGTCATTTCTATTTGAGTGTTGTGATATAGATTGCGCAGTAAATTTTTTCTACTCTGCTCTTAATTCTCTAATTGATAAATGCGTTCCTTATGTGAATGTCTCTACCGTCTCCAGTGCGCCAGTCTGGTTCACACCTAGGCTCTCTAATCTCCGTAACATTAAATCGAGATATTTTAAAAGATTTAAAAAAACTGATTCGCGACTTGACTATGCAAATTATTGTGTAGCCAAATCTCAATTTTGTGTTTTAAATACTCAATGCTACAATAATTATATCGTTCGCTGTAAGGTTGAATTTTATAAGAACCCCAAAAGATTTTATAACTTTGTTAATTCTAAAAGACGCTCTAATTTACTACCTTCCACTTTCAGACTTAATGACCAGACTGCTAATAGTGATTCAGATATTGCAGATCTGTTTGCTAAATTCTATCAGTCGACTTATTCTACTACTGCTTCGGATCCCACACCTTATCCCTTCACAATTCCACATTTAAATTGTATGTTTTTTCCTAGTATTACTGAAGACTGTATTATCTCTAGCTTGTCATCTATGACGTCTTTCTTCGTACCCGGTCCTAATAATATACCTAGTTGCATCCTTAAAATGTGTTCGATTTCCCTATCTAAGCCTTTATCTCGTTTATTCTTTATATCGAGTGAGACTTGTCGCTTTCCTGATATTTGGAAGGAGTCTTTTATTATTCCGCTTTTTAAAAGGGTAACAAATCGATATTTCTAACTACCGTGGCATTGCCAAACTTTCGGCAATACCTAAGCTGTTTGAGAAAATTATTACGTCTTCCCTTCAACACCTATCCAGATCCACCATTTCTCCTTGTCAGCATGGCTTCATGAAAGGTCGTTCGTCGCTTACCAACCTTTTAGAATTGACTACCCTTGTACACCATGGCTTCCGTAAAAAGTGTCAAACTGATGTTATTTATACTGACTTTAGTAAGGCTTTCGATACGGTTGATCATGAAACTTAACATCATGGGTTTTTCCCCGAAACCATTGGCTTGGTTAAAGTCGTATCTTATTGGCGGAGCCCAAAAGGTGTTTTTTCGTTCCTCGATATCTAAAACTGTTCGAGCTACGTCAGGTGTACTCCAAGGCAGTCATCTGGGCCCACTGTTATTTACCTTGTTTATAAATGATTTGCCTTTGGCCTTGGCTCATTCATGCGTGCTTATGTTACCGGATGACGTCGAGATTTGTTATTCATATAATGATCCTTCTTTCCAACAGTACTTGCAATCAGATCTCGATGCGTTTTGTGATTGGTGTCACGTTTATTACACCTTAATGCCTCTAAGTGCTCTTTTATGACTTTCAGTCGTTTGTCGCCATTCCTAGCTTATTACTCTATTAAGTCTGTTCTGTTAGATTGTGTACCATCATTAAAAGACTTAGGCGTTATGTTTGACCCAAAACTTTCATTTAATGTTCATATATCTTCAATTGTCAATAGAGCATGCAGTCTTCTTGGCTTCATTAAACGTTGGGCCAAAGAATATGATGATCCATATGTGACAAAGGTTTTATACACTTCGTTAGTTCGCCCTACTCTAGAATATTGCTCACCAGTGTGGAACCCTCAATATGATGTTCACCAGCGTAGTGTTGAATCGGTACAGAAGCAATTCCTTAAGTTTGCGTTACGCGGTCTTAATTAGGACCCGAATCTTCGCCTACCTTCTTATTCTGACAGACTTTTTCTTTTTAATCTTCCTTCACTTTACAACCGTAGGCTCGTATTTAGCATTCTCTTTCTACATAAAGTAGTCAACGGCGAAGTCATTTCTACTAATTTACTAGATACGCTATATTTTTGTGTTCCCTCACGTCGGACCGGATCTTTTTTCCTATTCACCTTAGTAGATGTCTGACTAACTACTCTCTTCACGAACCTCTTCGTGTTCTTTGCCAATCTTTTAACAACATTTCTCACCTTATTTCTGCTCATCTATCTGTCACTTCTCTTCGCGCTATACTTTTTAATTATCTACAGCGTAACCACTGAAAGTATTCTGGACTGGATATTGGATTGGCTGCAACTCATCCCTGACCACATTGGCTGTGAATCAGGGCATAGCTGGCACTTTTTTTTTAAAAAAAACCCCCCCCCCGGGGGGGGGTTTTTTTTTTTTTTTTAAAATTTAATTTTCTTTTTTATTTTTTTTTTTTTTTTTTTTTTTTTTAACTTTTTCGTCGACTGCTGACTTAGTTGACGTTAATAACAATAATAAATAAATAAAAATAAAAAAACTCGTTTGTACTTCCCCCTTCGAGCACATTCAATGATAGTGAGTACTCGGAACTCCAATCGGATGAAATCCCTGCAGTTATTAAAAATCATTTAAAGCAGAAAAACGCCCTGGCAATGACCTAATTACACCGAAAATTATCATACAGCTCCCTATCATCGCCATACAATAAACTGCAAATTGTTCAACGCTATAATAAGAATAACAAGCGAGACAAAAGAAAATTCGAAATTCACGAAAGGACCCGAAGACATGAGAAATAATAACAGCAATAGACGAAATGAAAAAAGCAACAACAAAGACGAGAAGATGTAAAAGTCGAGCAGCATCCCAAAGTTGACAAAATTTGTTCAGAGAACAACAAAATACGAAGAGCAACAAAAGTCGAAAAGACGACAAATTCGTTCAGAGAGATACAAAACAAAGACCACATAAGACGGAAACAGGAGAAAGATTGAACTTGCTTGGATTCGGCGCTATCCAATCATTCATGCAAGCGAAAAAGTAGCCTGGAGCAGAGTTTCGACTAGAAGTCACAGAAAGAGTGGCTGCTAACACTACTCCTACCAGTTTGAGTTTAGTAAAGATAAAATAACAGAGAATTAAAATATTTTGGAAAATAAAAAGGAAAGATTTAAAATTTTGCAACATAAGAAAGTAGATTTAAAATTTTTGGAAAAGTAAGAGAAAAGATGTATTACAATTTTTCAAAAAAGAAAAGATAATTTCAAAGTTTTGAAATAAGAGAAAAGACAAATTACAAATTTGGAAAAATAAGAAAAGACGAATTTAAATTTTTTGGAAAAATAAGAAAAGAAATTTTAAAATTTTCGAAAATAAGATAATAAGAATTTCAAATTTTAAAATAACAAAAGATGATTTAAAAATTTTTAAAGAAGAGAAATAATGAGTTACAATTTTCGAAATAAGAAAAAATACGAACTAAAAGTTTTGAAAAATAAGTAAGAAAGAAAAATTCAATAAAAATGAATAAAAATATTTGTAATCATATAAACTAACATCTAGTTTAAACATTTTTCTAAATTATTTTGTAATCAATATTTTTACATATATTGTACAACAAGATCACCCAACTGACCGTCGCAGAGTTAAGAGAAAAGTTGTAAAGAGTTGAATTTAAGCGCAAAAGGCAACAAGCCTGAATTTAGAGAGATTAACTTCATATTTTGGTTTAGACACAAATGCGGAATCCTTATATTCAAATAGCTTAGTATTCAAGGCGAAAGTGAAGAAGTTGAGAGAGAAGTGACAATGGCGATCACATTAAAAGATATTCGCGATTCGTTGACAAAGTTTGATGGGAGCAACAAAAAGGATGTGATAGAATTTCTTTCAGATTTTGAGGGTACTGCTGTAACAGTACAATGGAATCTTCAGAAATTTATTTATGGTAGACAGTTGTTGACAGCAGTTGTTCGTAAACAGTCAAGAGGATCTAACAAGTTGGAGTAGCCTTAAGAGCGCGCTACGGGATGAGTTTACTGTTAAATTATTGTCGAAAGAAGTTAACAAGCAAAGGCCTCTAAATAGAGGGTGAAAAGAAGAAATACAATAAGAGTATAGTTGAGTACTGTATTTCAAGAAGACTATAGGCAAAAGAGGTGCTTTAAATGTGTAGGAAAGAATTAGATACGAATGAGGATGAGACGAAGAATACAAAGGATACAACGAAAGCAAATGCGAATAATCAACAGATGACTTTAAGTTTTAATCGTTCTTTCAAGGGTGTTCCAACGGGTAATGAAGTACTATCTACCTTGTTTGATGCAGGCTATAAGGAAATTTACCCTGTTAATTTAGAGAGTGATCGCAAGGAGTTAATTAGCGTAGGAGGCAAAAATATTTGTACACTTGGATGTCTTAACGTCAATACAGATTTAGATTGCAAAGTCGTTGAAATAGCTTTTCATGTTGATCGAGATAAAGATACTTTGTACAAAGGAGTACTTGAAAATGATATTTTGGAAAACTTGAATGTTACCATTGAGAAAAGAGGAATTGTTTTTCATAAAGAGTATGAGATGCCAAAACTAATAAGCATGGAAAAGCAAGCCGGGGCAGAAGTCCTAGAATGGCAAACTACGTTTGAAAATATAACGACGATGACCTTAGATGAAGGTAATCCGTATTTAACAGAAATGAAGACTACAGTAACAGACGAAATACCAATTCATTAGAGGCCAAGACGTTTACCATATCAGGATCATGTGATAGAAAATCATCGAATAAAGGAAGGGGTGCAGGCTGCAATCGTTTGTCGTAGCTTTTCCAAGCACTCATCTTCTGTGGGACTAGTTTCGAGGAAAAATAACAAGAAAATATTATGCTGTGATAATAGAAAGCCAAATCCAAAGATAATACGACGCAACATTCAAAACCATGATTTTGAGATCAAACATCGACCTAGAACAAAGATGAAACACACTGATTAAGAATTATTTAGAATGATGGCCACCATGAAGATGTGGTGGCCATCATTCGAGACGAATGAGGCTGTAGAATGGCTGAATGTAGAACCTCTAATGATATAAGAATGCCGATAACAATTTCGATTAATGTAAATCAATAGATTGACAATCGATGGGAGAGAGGCTTGAGTAGGTGGACGTAGAGGATGTATTGGTCTCGTTAAAAAAAAAGTTGTTAAATAAGTCGGTTCTTTTGTTTTGATAAATAAATAAATATGATAAGCTAAGATATAAAAAGTAAATTGGTGTTAAGTTTATTTTATTGAAATCGTTGCCACTGAACTTTGCGTTTCCTTCTCTCTCTGGCGATGATTCGCCATCGAGTCGGACAATAAAACGCTCAGCAACGTTTAAATGTTACGATAGGTTCTAAGTGGAGTCCGTGATTGTAACATGTTTTGCTAAAGTCCGGAGAAACTAGTTACGCACGTTATGGTTTTTGCGCGCATATTCATGAATCCCAGAGAGTGAAAGAGGTATCAGAGCATAATGCTAACATGGGCTGAGGTGTGACGGCAACGTTCTTTTGAATGGCAGGTTTTAAAAAGGCGCGCAATAATGCTTTGAAATCATAAGCTGTAGTACCAGCCAAAGTGAAACAGTGTACTCGAGACTATTCGCATTATGCAAGCATAATGTATAAAGACCAAGAGGAAAGTCTCAACGCTGACCAAACACCATGCAGTATCTTTTAAAAAAATTCTCACAACACAATCGGAATGACCAATTTTGGATAGTCCTTCATCAAAAAGGACTAGGATTCTACACTTAAGTAAGCATCACTTTGCATTCTTAAATCATAGCATTTATAAATATTTTTTAACTTTAATTGATACGGGCAAAATATAACATTTTTGAAGAGAACAGTACCGTTGATATTATTGTTTTTGTTTTGATCTCAAATTAATTTATGTTTAATTAACTTTCATTCCTTATTTAAACTTTTCCGTCTATTTCAAACGCTACACTAATAGAAGTGGGTGCGCTTATAGTTATGCTCCACAGTTTATCATATGCTATTGGATTTGATGAAGAATATTGAAGCATCTAAGAACGAAGATAAGCAAGCACGTAATGTTGTGCTGCCAAAATACCATACTGAAGCAGCAGGTGCAGACGCTCTAAAATGGTGCACTAATGCTGACATAATTATGACAGAGCAGCCACTTGAAGGAATCCGGCTCATCACGACCCTGAGCAACGCAATGGAGGAAAAACACCGGAAGCCATGTTTTTCAATATGTTTAACAGTCGTCCGTCTAACAACGAATGCCGTGAAGTGTTTGCTAGCAACTTAGTGACATCTCTAACAACTGCCTGAATGAAGAAGAGTGTGGAAGAGATAGCCGATCCAATCATGCTTGCGCATATGGGCAATATCGATAGCCGTTTCCAGCGAGTCGTCTTCATTTCAAAAGTGAATACCAGAAGCGAACTACATTCTGAGCTTTCGAAAGCTTCGCACGTCTGATGAGAACGTCAATCCCGGACCGGAAGTTAAGAAGAATATCGTTAGCCGTTTCCAGAGAGTCGTCTTCACTTTAAAAGTTAATACCAGAAGCGAGCTATGATGAGAACGTGAATTCCAGACCGGAGGTTAAGAAGCGAAGATCGTCGCCAGTGTTATGTCACTTCTGTGGAAAACCGGGGCATAAAGTGGACGAATGCAGGAATAAGATGCGGCAAACGACGAAACAGACTACAACATCGGGAGGAAAAAACATCCCCATCTGTTTTAAGTGTGGTTGGCCAGGACATTTAGCCAATAAGTGTTCACAAGAAGGAAGTAAGCAGCAAATGACGCAGCAAAAGACGGTGAATCATTGTTTCATATCGGAGCCAGGGTGAGGTAAGGTATTCCAAACCTATTTCAAATCAGGTTAAAGGTTCAGGTTTGCTTAACAAAAATAAGTAAAAGGTAAGCTATCTGGAAATCTAGAATCTATCTAGAAATATTGCTTCATGTCGTGCAGGATGAATGTTTGAAAAATTATGTTGTTTTAGGAAAAGAGATCCTTAACCAAGGATCCTTGATGTTATTGTTCTGATAGAAGAGTTTGAGATTGTCAGAACCAAATTTGTTTACCTTTGCTCACATGACTCACAATGACTCACATGACCTGACTGATATCGAAAACTGAGCTGCGAAAGAACCGATAAAGCAACATTAATAAGATTGCTAACGAATTACGCCAAAACTTTTGTACAAAAAAAACTATTTACGCGAGTTACCACAGGAGAAATGAAGATTCGGGTACATGTCATAACGCCCAGTATCATAAAGCCCACGGCCGCCAAGACACACATTTTTGCATCATAAAGACCACGGGCGTAATGAATCTTTTAAACGTGACATACAGCACGTCGGACTTTATTTTACTTTTTTATGGGCTCTATGACACGATTAGCGGGCTTTAAAAAAATAACAAAGCAAAACCATATAAATATTTGATTAGAAAACTTTAATGCGATTCTCCACTATTTGTCTACAATATGGGCAGAGCAATTTTGTATTTACAAATTTTGTGTGGCACTCAACATATAGTATATAATTTATTAAATGATGAAAAATGGATAATGAAAAGAGATTATTATTTTTACTTTGACCATCCATTCCTTTTCAAAATATTTCAAAAACCGTTTGAGAATATCATGCTTATTTTTTGGTAGTTCAAGCAATATGTCGTTCAAAGTGGTGAACATCTCAGTTATTTGGAGAGACTGCATTAATGGAAGGCTAAGAAAAGTTCTGTACCATGTATAACAGTCCCTATCCTTTTCATTGTTATAATTTTTAAACTGTTTAAAAAGTTTATAAGTATACCGATTCGGCCCTGGGTGAGCGACGTCATGCTCCATCCCTGGTGTTATCGATAAGTAGAAAAAGTAGGTGGTAAAAAAAGTTGTCGAGAAAGGGTGCGGACGAATAAGCTCCTATGACCGGTGGCAACGAACGGCCATTACGAACAAATCCAATTAATTATCTACCTACGAGCCTCGTATTTCTTTGGTTCCCGTTCCCGTCCCCGCTGAAGCCCGAAGTCTACCTCAATCTCTGCGACATGGTCGACCAGTACCCGTAGGTAGGGCAAGACGTACATGATGGTGGTTACGAGAATCCACGCTAACAGATCCGCTACCTTAACTTAAACATGCGTTATGGAGGCATATTGTCCACCATCTCTTCCCTCAACGTGAGGACTCCCTAAACAGTAGGCGCGTGAAACATCAAGTCCCCCGCTACTACGTACTGGTCACCACCGATGAAGTACTTGCAGCAGCCAGGTCGCTGAAGCCAAACAAGGCCCATGGAGCGGATGCCATTCCGAAAAGTGCGCCGCCAACGGCACCGTCCAGAAATCTTCACGTCAACCTTCGACCAGTGCCTGAGGGAGGGAGTATTCCCAGCTTAGTGAAAGACGAAGCTGGTGCTACTACCCAAGCCAGGGAAACGAGCAGGGGCCGCGTCGTCATATAGACCAATATTTCTCGTGGACTCCGTGGGAGCCTCCGCAAGGCAAAGTCCACAATAGACGCGGTCTGTAGAGTAGTGAGCCTAGCGTCTGATGCTATTAAGGGCTCTCTGGAAAAGAGGCGCCAAGCAATATTGTCTGGTGGTCACCCTGAATGTGAAAAATGCCTTCAACACGGCAGATTGGGGCTGCACACTGGACGCAGTCAGAAGCTTTGGGGTCTCGTCGTACCTGTACGAGGTGATATGGAGATCGGGGAGAAAGGTGGTGTACGCTACGTCAACTAAATCCGTTCAGTGTCCGGTGTCTGAAGAAGTGTCCCCTCCTCTGGAATATCATGTACGATGGCATCCTTCGCCTAGAAATGCGATATAAATGCGAGCTAGTCGGCTACGCGGACGAGGCCGCAGTCGTTAACGGGAAGCGCAGCCATCGCGTCTAAAACGAGCTGGCTGTGCTCGACGGTCCTAGTTCTGGCGGTGTAAAAGTCTGAAGCGGTGCTAATCAGCAGCCGAAAGCAATTGGAAACGGCACAGTTCCAATTGACGGTATTGAAGTGAGATTAGCTAGGGTAATTTGCTACTAAAATACGGCACGTATGCAAGGCTCCTTGGGAATTTCACACGTGTACCAATGCAGTTGGTAGAGTACTTCTTCGTTGGTCGTTTGGCTTACTGGGTCTGGTAACATTCATCATTGCTACCGCTGAAGATGCTGGTGCTTTCTCAGAAGCCTAAGAGTCAGTAGCGCTTTTAGGACGGATGCGGAGGATGTAGCTCTAGTAGTCGCCGGCATGGTGCCTATTGACATCTTGGCAGTTAAAGCTCGGGCCATCACAGTGACCACCAGTAGGGGCACCCCAAAGAGTGTCGCCAAAGTGGACGCTAGAAGGCATAGCATTATCAGATGGCAGCACCGCTGGTACGCGTCAACAATAACCCAGTCTTCATTCGTTGTATTCAAAATATGAACTGATTTTATTTACAAAAATAACGGAGTTTACATAGGATTATCTTAGGCTCTAGAAGGTACCAATTGTTCTTAGAGGATCTTATTCTAGTAAGACTCCTTCTTTTTCTAGTTCTGCCGTATGTATTTCTGAGTTGGCTTCTACTGGTTATTAAACTATAGTTTTGGAATATTACAAAATAATTTCTGTTTCGGGATAGATAGCCACTCCTGATGCGCATTACTGTGCTGAATTTTAGCCTTTTTATAAGGTGGAGAATTTAAAAAAGAACTACCTTCACTTTTTGACCTGCTCAAATATGATCTTCGCTCCACCATTTTTAATAATCGCTGATTGCTGAAATTTCATTGGTTATTCTGGTTACCATTAAATGTTGTCCTTTTATAATTATTTTGCCATATATACCTTTTTTTGTACTATAGTTTTGGCCAATTTATAGCCGGAATCCATTTTGATATTATTTTTTAGATAATCGTTATTTTATTGACCCAATAGTTCAATAAACATTGCCTTCTGAATATTCTCATTTTGTACTGTGATATATACCTTTTCTTCCCCAATTTTCACTTTAAGTCCAACGTGAGGTCCTGCTGGGGGTCATAAATTTATTTCTTGAGTCTTGTTGTTAAGCTTGTTTCGAATAATGTTGTTTTTACTTTGAACTTTACCTTTCTTCTTCTCCCAACATGCCTTGCTGGGGGTCATAAATTTATTTCTTGAGTTTTGTTGTTAAGTTTGTTTCGAATAATGTTGTTTTTACTTTGAAATTTACCTTTCTTCTTCTCCCAACATTGTTCAAAACCTGTGATATCTATTGTTGTTGCCACAATATTTTTATTCCGATTTCTTTTGGTGCATCCCGAGACGATCCAACCAAATTGAGTATTTTGTCCTAGCAGGCCATCAATCTTTATAGTTCTCCTTTTTAAGATTTGGGTATACATTTTTACTACCATTATTATATCAACCTTACCAGGTTTATTAAAGGTAGGATCGGCTAGACAATTGCTTGAACCTTAAAATGTCCTTCCCAAGGATTTATATTTTTACCTTATATTTTGATTTATTGGCTTTTATTGAGGACACGCCACTTATTTCTGTATATTGTTTAATTTTGGGTAATTTTTGTATTTGAGCCGCCTTTTCAGTCAAAATGGTGCTCTGTAAACCACTATCAATAAGGGCTCTTAGGGTCTTATATCCTCCATTTACATCTTTTACTTGTATTACAGATATGGCCAACAGTATTGGTTGTGCCGTTACACAAGTATTAACTCTCTCCTGTTTTTCTCCAAAATGGCCAACAGTGTTGGTTGTGCCGTTACACAAGTATTAACTCTCTCCTGTTTTTCTTCGAAATGGAGTAAGGTATGGTGTTCCTTACTGCACAATGAACAGACCATTTCATTAGTGCACACCTTAGTGCTTGAATAGATCAAGCATCTTATGCAAAGCTGCACTTTTTTGGCTGCTTCATACGATTCAGTAGGTGTCAAACCTTTAAACATATAGCACTTATACGCTTTGTGCCCGGCAATTTTGCAAATTGGACATTTATCTTCCTTATAATTTAAAACAGTTTGTAGCGGCTTTTTCTCTTTGCTTATGGCACTTAGCGAGCAATATCTTTGCTCCAAGTATTCCATGACATCAGATAGCATTTGAATTTGCCTTGTTTTTCTAATTTGACTCTCATTCAATTGTAGAGCCTCTCTGTCAAATTTCCGAAGTATGAGTTGTGCAAATATTATGTCAACTTCATCGGACAAATTTGCTTTAATTTGCATTAGGTGAACTGATTCATTAACTATGTCAATCACTCCTTTTACACTGTTTGCGGATTCATCGTTGATCATCGCCTTTTAACGCAGATTTTAAATAATTGAACTTAAGAGTCAGAGTTAAATCTTCTCTTTTGTCAATTAGTTCCGCAAATAAATTCACAAACAGTTCCCATTCTCGAGGCTATCTAGAAAATGTGGGTACATGAATTTTTGGCAACACCGGTAGTTCGCCTCCCACGGTTACATTCTCAATCTTACTTTCCTTATTGTTTATTTTCATTTCTAATGCTGATACTGAATTCCGGACATCGAATACTAAATCATCCATAGTATATTTAAATGTAACATCTTTTGTCAAACACTGGCACGCCTGTACTTTCTTCCATAAATAATTGATCTTATTTATGTATATTATGCACGTCTCATTGTCTGTTGAATTATCTATAGTAGTCGCATTCCCGCGCGTGTCTCTTTTGCTATTATCCAAACATCGTTGCATCTACTTCACTGTTTTTCGAATCACCAGTGCCCTATCTGCTTGACTCTGCTTTGGCTAGTAATGTGGTTGCCATATCTTAACCTTCCCCATTGTTCCGATTTGTTTGTTGTCAGTTTGTTTTGTTGGTTTGTTTCGAATGTCAATAAATGAATTTAAAAAAAACGTTGCTATCATAAGCGACCTATATACAAATTTTACCTCTATGAAATGCGCTAAAAACAGTTAGCGAAAAGCAGCGATCTGGTCATGCGTGGTGGAAAAAAATATTCCTTAGAAATAATCGAATTATCAAATGATTTTTTATTTGTATAAGATAGTAGAAATGATGTTTATTATTTATTTATTATTTTTATAAGCCCAAGCAAAAAGTAGCAAATATAGTAAATGTTATCAGTTATTCAGTATTGAATTCAGGAAGGGTAGTTCGGACAGGTACTTAGTGGTTAACCTGTTCCTGTTAGTGTAGCACTTGCATTAGAAAAAATCTGCAATAACAAGTGCCAATCAGAAAGCAATAACGACAACTGATACTGAGTTCGTCCTAAATTTGAGAAGGGTCGTAAAAAGTAAGAGTACTGGATTTTCAGCTGCTATCTAGCCGGCAATTGTTGCTGGGGACTCCAACGCCTGGCCGGCGGAATGGTTCAGCGCCTCCACCAAT
This sequence comes from Drosophila equinoxialis, assembly GCA_018150345.1. NCBI lineage: Eukaryota > Metazoa > Arthropoda > Insecta > Diptera > Drosophilidae > Drosophila > Drosophila equinoxialis. Next base: position 843,137 of record JAECWI010000323.1, on the reverse strand, counting down.
GCTAAGGCCCAAGCCCTCATAGAAGCAATGCGTGCCCTCTCACAATACAGCCAACATTTCGGTAAAATGAACAGTAGTAAGCGAACTATTCTCATACATAGTACGACACGAAGAAACAAGCATTCCGCCAGTCACACCATCCGAAGTGTTGTCAGCAGTAGGACGTATCAGAGTCGTTAGTGCCGAACAAGTCACTAAAGATTACTGCCCTATAAAGTTAGCATCCGCCTTCAACAAATGTCTCAGCTGTGGTCTTTTTTCTGACCTATTTAAGCAACAGAGCCTAGTGCTGCTGCCAAAACCAGGGAAACAAATCTGCTGACAGACCCATCTGCCTAATAGATTCCACAGGCAAGTTTTAGAAAGGAAAAAAGGCGATGCTTTTTAGAGGATCTTTATATGCTCATGCTCTGGAATGCAATGTACTACGACGTGCCAAGCGTCGAAGTTGAGACCATTGGATTTGGGAATGACAATCCCTTAGTCTGCGTGGCAAAACATCTAAGAGACCTCATGTGCAACACAGTGCCACACATTTGCAGATGCCCAGCGTTATTCTCTGAAAAAGGAAGATGGACGCACAGGCTTATTCCTAATCTCGAAGCAAGGATGAATAGGGGCCACGGCGAACTGAACTATAAACTAACACAGCTTCCTAGCGGCTGTAGATGGCACCTGGCCGTCAAGCTACAACTACAAACTTGGTCCCGCTAGTCATTCTTTGGAAGGCAAAAAGGGATGCCATATTCTCAGTGGCCACCATAAACGAGCTGCGCCGACAAGAACAACTGGCAAACAGAACCTGATAAAAGGAAATGCAGTGGAGGCAAGACCGTGTAGCAGCACCCTCGATAGCAGTCCCACACCCTATACTTTCTCTGTAATTTCACAACTTCCTAAATCGAAAAAAAAAAGAAAAAAAAACACTTTGTAAAATAATTAGTACTTAATTCCAGCTCCCACGGTGTACACGTGTAAATTTATGTGTGTTTAGGACGGTCCTACGCACAGATGAAGATAACTCCTTTTTTTATAGGAGGTCTATGTAGGGTATATCAGCGAAGACAAAAGCTGTGCTCGTCGAGAAAATTGAAAATCATTACCGCCACCAACTTTTCGCAAGCTCGCTTACAATCACTTGAACCGATGACCTAATAGGTGCGACAAAATTGTAGGTTGTCGAAAGCCAACCGGATCTATTTTTTAGCCCTACTTCCTTACAGTATCATTTTTGACCCTTTTTCTTTTCTTTTGTTTTTTTTTTAATATTTTTTTTATTAATTGCTTGATTCAAATAAATTTTTTTTACTTCGAGACATCTTGTTTTTCGATCTCTTCGTAAACCTATTTTGGGTATCTGGTTTTCCTGAATGTGAAAAACTGAAAAGATACATGGTTCTTGTTAGGGTCAAATTCGACTTCAAAACCAACTTCAAAATCCAATTCGTTACGTTACGAAAGACCCATGTCCTAAGATAAATGTTTACATAAAATGCTTTGATGTTTTATAACATGATAACATGTCTTCAAATAATTGGGTTTTTTTGTGTACGAAAGCAGACAATCATTAATTTCGCTTAGTAGACTCATGGAATTCAGACTGTTGCGAAAAAAAATGCGTCTAACGGTTAGACACGATAGAAGTGAAACTTTCCGTAAAACAAACTGAGAGAGAATGAGACGAAAGCAGCATTAGGAGCGAGATAATTATAGGTTCATTATAATATTGCTATAAAGGTCATATTTTATTTTCTTCATTTTATTATTATTCATCCTCAATGTTTCCAATTTCAACAAATGATAAGGGGGGTTTAATAATTTAAAAATTATAAAAAAATTTTTGGGTTTTGGGTTTGTAAAATTTTTTTGAAAATCCCCCGTCAATTGTTGTTTTTGATCGTGTTGTTGATTCAGTGCGATTGTTACACATTTTTATTTTTTTTCTGTCGATATTCACGACACTTTTCTGCATTATTTTTCGGCATTATTGCGGTAAATATTTAAAAATGAAAATATTTACGAATATAAAAATACGGACGCAATACAGCACACGCGGTTGCTATTATGAGCGTCGTAACGCGTGTATTACACAGACGTACTAACATACACACAAACATTCGTAGGACGCTTGGTCTAAGCAAGTATTAGGTAGTGTAGTATAGCTATACATAATGCCTTCTCGCTCACCGTAGCTCCGGAGAAAAAACGGAGAAAAAATAATAATAATAATAAAAATAAAAATAAAAATAATAAATAAACCAAATAATTCGTATACATACGTATGTATGAATATAAATATGTTTGAAAAAAAAAATATACATATATATATATATATATGTATACAAAAGCGTACTTATGTATACATGCACACTTGCCGGCCGAAAATGTACATACATACATATACATATGTGTGTACGCATGCGTTTTCAAGGCCAAGTGTGCACGCGTTTTCAAGGCCAAGTGTGCACAAACATATAAATACATATGTATGTACATATGCATATATATGTACATTGTACATACCCTTCAGTACCGCTTGCCGCAAATTCCTCAGAAAATCCGAGGCGACATTTAGCATTGCATGTCCTGGCGCCTCGGACATTCTCTCGATTTTTCGGCGACATGGTCGCCGGAATTTCCTCTGAACACGAATAACAAAGTCGGTCGAGCGTTCAACGGAACTTGCGGCGACATTTCGCCGGAATGTCTGCGTAAAATGGTGGTTGTTTTTTCAATCGAAGTTGCGGCGATATGTCGACACAATGTCCCCGCAAAATTATACCTCGGATTTACAATCGAATTTTCGGCGACATGTCGCATTTTCCCAAAAATAAATAAAACGTTGATTTAATTTAGATTTTTAACATGCATTAGTTTTTATTTAATAACATATTTACTTATATTTATTTTATTTCTATTTCTGTAAGATATTAAATTAAGTTTAACTATGTATTATTATGTTTACATTTTTCTCACTTTTTTATTGTTTTGCTTGTTGTATTATTATTTTGCCTGCTCATCCGGAATCGAATTTTGGATGGATTCTGAAAAGATCAAAATTTTAGTGGGGAATGAAAAGTGCGTAATATCTTAATAACTCTTACCTTAATTGTTGTATACATGGACATAGAAAAAATTACCTAAAATTGTATGTAACTATTGGAGCTAGGTCGTGCCCTTACGAAAATCAATCGCAAATGCACAAAGAAACGAAAAGTACAAAGCGCGGCGAGTATAAATGGGAGAAAAGAAAAGCAACAATGCACAGACGAACGAAGTGAAGCACATAAAGTATTCTTTGCTGCTGTACTTCTTGTCTAATTTTTTTTTTTTTTTTTAAATGAGAATAAAAACATTGTTGCTTTTCGGCAGCCGATCGGGTTTTAATGACGACTTTAGATCGTTCGGGTGCCGTCGGCTAACCTCAGCATGAAATACGCTGGCAGAATTTTTTCTGCCGACGTCAGTGGCTTGGAATTTGCGGCGATTTTCTCCCCGGCGACATTTGGTACTGAAGGGTAAATACATATATCATCTGTACCTTTATATGTATGTATATTTTGTATAATAATTCCCTGCAGTACCAAATGTCCCCGGTCGACAATGTCGCCGCATCGGTCGACTATACCGACGTCGGCAGAATTAAATTCTGCCGGCGTCGACAAGCAAAGACCAGCCGACGGTGCCCGAACTATCCAATATCGGCTAAACTTCGGCTACCGAAAAGAATTAAGCAAACACAAATAAGGAACGCTATATAACTCTGTTCTATCTCATTCTCTCGCAGGCTATAAGATCTATATGTATGTCTCTTTTTAGTGTCGCTTTTTCGTTTCATCGAGTCTCAAATCACTCCCAACGATTCTAAAGAAGTTTTCACTTCAAAAAGTCCACAGTGAAGATTATATGTTTGAATGAATTTGAACCTTACGATTCTGATAAAATTGAAGAAATAGGTTCTAATATAAGGATAATCCAGACTTGGTCTCCAAAGATGGGAAAGTTTATTAGCATACAGAACCAACCCCCAAACAACTGAGTTATAGTAATCTATCAATTCAAATCGAAAACATCAGAGGATAATTGCGCTTGCGAAAACCGGGTTTCCCACACAGCACCACATGAAGGACGTCAGTGTTGAAGATAATAAAAAACCGATCATAATCATGATACAACAACAAAACAAGAAGGTGTTGAAATTTATGACCAAATGATTGGTATATTCTCCTGCAGACGTACCGAATGACCCATTTTCATATATGTAGGTATCCTAGGCATATCTGGTATTAGTGTATTTATCATTTATGTGCATAAATCAACATAAAGTCTGCATCCGCAGTTGTAATATATCGACGAGAGTATTTGGAAAACGTGGCATAAAAGCTGGCCAAATCGCTTTTTCTTTGACGAGAAAGAGGCCTCACGCAGAAAATGCTATTGCTTTCGTTAAGAATACTCAAAATCAACTGCCATCAATTAGCCAAAAACGATCAGCAATGGAGCCTATTATGACAAACTAGTACTATAGGAACTTTTGCTGTTCTTGTTAGAAGGCTTGTTGTTCTAATCATCACAAATGCTACAATTTGTGCACTGATTGTGAAGACGATAACTAAAACATAAAAAAATCACAACTTAAAACTAAGTACATATCAATTTTTGTTAGTTAAATTAAAAAATATCATTTATGATCCTAACAAGGAATATTTCTACAATATAAACATAAATATTTAGAGTATTTTTTAAACGCTTCCAGACTTTGTGAAATGTGGGGATCTGGGATTGGAAAATAGGCACCGAAAAGTATGCTATAGAAAGTAAAAAAAAGTTATTCAACATTTTTAACAGATTTCAGAATATTCTGTGTAAACATTATTAGCAAACAATTAGTTGGACGTATAATATTCCCATAATTCTTTAAAATTAAAAGCAGAAATTTTTTACGTAGTAGTTTTATGTATACATATACAACTTCTACTTTTTGGTTCAAATTTTAATCATTGTAGAACCATATCCAAAGATATTATGCATTGTAACAAAAAAATGTTCGCGTAAAGGAATAGCGGCTCACAGCGGGACCTAACAACGAAAATTATGAAACGTACACCACCCGCGCGAACATATAGGAAAACAGAACAGATAGGATTAGATATAAGAACAGCCAGAACAAGTGGCTTTACTACAGGTTCTCGACGTACTTACACTTCTGTAGGAACAGTACTGGAAAAAGAGAATGCTGAAACACAACCGCCACAACACCCATACTAGTGCAAGACGCTTCTAAAAGGGCGATAGAAACAAGTAATTCCTGTTCCCTCAGGCTTGAGTCTATAAAGAATTTAAGAGACTTATGAGAGACCGTACTTATGGAATTGTCGAAAGAAGGAAAGAAGAAACTCTATTCACAAACCTGAATCAGAAAAACGCTCTCAAAAAGACCTCGACTCTCTTACAGAACGGCTCGAAGCAGGAGAAGCTTTAAACAAAACAACTCTGATCAATGAAGGATACTTTACAATCAATATTACAAAGCCAAATAGCATAGAGCAGAGCCTTTGTAACAATGCTTACAGAAGCGGCAAAGAGCACTTTGAATCTAAAATGCTTGCAAATTGCAATCGAGCTGCATGGGCCCTGACATAAGAAGCCAAGGCTTGTATATTAAGTGTGGCGAAAAAAACACCTTATGAAAGATTTTAAAAATCCTAGGAAGTGCTGAGTCTGTCAAGCAAATGGAAGCGAAAACACTGAAGATCTTCATGGATTTAGCCAGTGTCAGAGAAACCAGGTCAAACAATAGCCCAGATCATTTAGGCAAATATGCATAGGAGCCAAACAGCAGCAGCACTGCTGCCACAAATCATGGTTGAACAAAAATGCGAGGTGGCAGTCATCAGTGAGCAATATCAGCACACGCCAACCAGCGGCATGTGGCTTAAGGACATTTCAAAAACTGCTGCCCTTTTAATCGCTACGAGCAGCGGCTTTCATGTTAAATCAAGTAACCGCAACAACATTTTCCTGTGGGCAAGCATGGGAGGATATACTTTGCTAGGCCTTCATCTAATACCACGAGTCAACAGAAGAATTTAAAACAAAACTTGACAATATAAAAGACAAAATCTGTCAAATTAAAGACAGTTTTGTGGCAGCCTGCGACCTGAATACAAGAGCTGTCAACTGGTGTATCCAAAACACAAGCAGCCGGGGCCAAAAAAATCTTAGAAATAATGGCAAATCAAGGATACACACCAACTTTAAAAAGACCAGGATGCAAGGGCACAGTGCCGGACGTTACGATAGTCTCAGAATCTACAGCCAGAAACTTGAATCTCTGGCATGTTCTAGAAAATTTTTCGGGTGGCGATCATCAGTACATCAGTTTTGACAGGGATAGAAGCTACAACAGCCTACCTAAACAGAACAGGCCAAAATTTAATATATCGAGGCTAGGCTAAAACTTACTTTTAGTGAAATTGATGCTACCTTATAAAACCAATTGAATTGAAGGACCCGCAGTACAGAAAGCTAAACACACAATAAACTGCGTAGTCAGATGAAAAATAGCCATGCCAAAGACCAGCTCTACCACAGGTAACCGATCTGTGTACTGGTGGAAAGACGAAGTACTCAACTACGACAACAGTGCATTCGTATTCGGCGAAAACTTACGAGAGCCCGAAGGTGCGACCAAGCAACAATCGAAGCAGCTGAATAAAAGTCATAAAAAAAAGTTTTAAAGTAGCAATTCACGCTAGAAAACGGTGAAAATGGGTAATCGCATCTCATGGGGAATCGGCTACAATGTTTTCGTGCTCAAACTTAAGTCAAGACCACCTACACCCCTTATGGATGAGAGGAAAGCAGAGTTTATTGTTGTAGCCCTATTTCCTCAATCGCCAATCGAGCCGACACCGTTCTTCTCAGAAGAAGATCTGAAAAAAGCTGCAGTGATGGAGTTTGTCCATATAGAAAAAACAGCGACTGGTTCTAATCAGTAAAGGAAAGGGTGACCCAAACAAGCCATCAGCATACCGACCACTCTGTATGCTGGACACAGCAGGCAAACATCTGTAATTGCCGCACAAGGAATCACTTTTCAAGAAAATTGGTCCTATTGGCGACGCTGGACGTAAAAAACTATATCTATATAGGTATGGCTAGATCGAGTCGACTGATGATGCTGACCAAGTATATATGTGGGAATGAGTCAGAAACCAGAATAGCAAGAAGCATCGAGATTGGAAGTGGTCGTTATTAGCTTTTCGACGCAAATATTTCAGTATGCCCAGATAGTGTTTTAGCATCGTATAATACAGACAGGCCAAATCTAAACACAACACATGCATAAAGAAAAATAGAAAGAATATGGTTTTAATCTAAGCCAACTAATATTTTTCTTAGTCTAGTACTTTAGTTAATCCTGGAGGATGCAGGCGTCCCTAACCACTTATTATGCGGTTGGTCTGCAATTTTTTTTAAGTCGAGTTCTATTACACTGTACAACAAATTGTTGTTGAAATCAAACCGCACCGGACCCTAATTTTGCTGATAGAACCGAAAATTGCAAAACTGTTTGGGTTTTTCAAAGTTAGCCCATTTCTTTTTTTTTTAACGGGTTGAAATTTTTATTTTAATGTTATTTTTTTAGTTTGTCATATGCTCTAAATATCTAAAACTGTTACCGATAATCGCGCCCACATATACAGACATTTACCTGACAAAAATTAGTTCTTAACTCCACGTCGAACGGTGCTGACGTGTTAAATAATTAGTTGGTTAAATGTCACATAATTATTAAGGGGTGACGCCACCCCTGAAAATCGATTTTTTTGGCTTTAAAAATCCTCTATAGTTTCAAGAATCTTTTACGCGTTACATCATATCGGTATTCGAATTAGTTCCGAGGTTACAGCGTTTAGATGTAGGTTTTGAAGCTAACAATTGGCCTAACTTACTAACTTGACAAAAACTTACTCTTGGACCACTTAATGTACGGCCCAGGAATCGCACATTAAAGGTAATTTGTCAAAACATTTAATTTTGAGACGCCGACGCGGTACATTTTTTTCTTTTGCGTTTTTCTCGAAACTACTTGTTTTGAACCCGGGTGTCAAATATCTTCGAATCTACTGCACCGATTTGGCTCAAATTTTTACCACATATTCTTTACAGTGATTTAATAATTTAAGGTCCTGTTTGGAAGTTATGAATTTTTTTAGCCAGCCGCCATTTTGCCAAAAAAAAAAATAAAATAATAAAAAAATAAAAATAAAACCAGAGGGCCGGGGTTGTATACCCTTGCAACTGTTTTGGTAATTCTTTCCTTACCCATAGCCATCAAAGTGTAAAAACGTTTTAACCAAAAAGTCTAACGTTTGCGAAAGAACGGCCTTTAATCTTAGCATAGGATATAACGAACTTTTTGATGAAAGTCACTGTTTTCCACCGATCATTTCTATGGGAGCTATATGATATAGTTACCCGATCCTTACCAAATTCGGCACAGTCATTAACAGGTATATTTCACTATCAAATGTTTAATTTGAAAGCAATCGCATTAAAAGTAACGAAGTTATTGACAAAAGTCACTGTTTTCGACCGATCGTTCCTATAGGAGGTATATGATATAGTCACCCGATCTTGACCAAATTTGGCACAGTCGTTTATGGCTACAATAAACTAACTTATATTAAATTTCTTGACAATAGCTTAAAAAGTAACGAAGTTATTGAGAAAAGTCACTGTTTGTGGCTTTGACGTTTGTATGGGAGTTATATGATATAGTCACCCGATCTTGATCATATTTGGCACAATTATTAACACAAAAGCATGGCACTTGACGGCCCATATCTCCGCCATTTTATTATTAAAGAAAAAATTTGTTCTTAAAATATTCTTGAAAGTACCCTCAATCTGCGTATAATAAAAGTTTTTTCCTACATTGTATACTGGCCGCACAGAAAAAATTCTTTTTTCACCTGTTTTTTGGACCTCTGGGGTGGCGTAACCCCTATTCTATTGTAGTTGCCCTGAAGACGGTTGCCGCTGCGCAACCGAAATATATCGGTACAAAAATAAAGTGAGAAACTGCGGTTTTTTATTTGTATTTTAATTAATTGACCTGAAGCATGTTGCCAACATAATATATATATTTTTATTTATATATTTTTATTTAATATATATATTTAACTTATTCTTATGAACCAACGATAAAGTATTATGGTACATGCGCCGTATTGCTTTGGCATAAGCTTGAGGTCTGCTCTTTCGCGAATATCAGACTTTTTGTATAAAACCCCTTTTTTTCGACGACTATAGGGAAAACAACTTGGATTATAGCAGTTGCTTGTAGGTGCTGTGTTTCAAATCTATTGAAGAACGAGTGTTTTATACGGTTTTTGATTAGGATACCAGTCCCACCATGAGCTTTTTCGTCTGGATGGTTTGTTGCGTAGAAGGTATATTTTGGTATTTGAAAATTATTTTTCGATGTTAGATGTGTTTCCGATATCAGCATGGCGTCGATTTCACATGAGTCTAGGAATAGTAGCAGTTCATTTTTGTGCTTGGAGTGCCGTTAGCATTCCATTATGAACGTCAGAAAAGTGGTCATGTTTTGATTAAGTGAGATTGTTAGGGCCTTTAGACCACTTGCAGATTGCTTGCCAAGTTCTGGTGCGCTAGGTGGCGGATTCTGTAGATGGTGAAGCGGAGCACGCTAGCGAAGGATACCCTAGGTTGTAACAGGCATGTAAGATGATCTAACAGCCTTGGCGAAGAATACTCCCGGTTTAGTTCTCGAGACGTTACAATGCCGTTGGTCCAGCTGGGTTAGGTGTTTAGGTGTGATTTAAGATCCGTAAGGACAGGACATCTTCTGCAGTTGGCCGTATGGTTCCCCCCAAAAGTTAGTGCATAGTCCTAGTGCAACGTTATTTCTGTCCTTGGTGCAAATGCCATCTTTATGATGTTCGCCCTAGCCACACACACTGACCTAACATTGCAATTGTTAGACGGGTGGTTGTATTCCTTGCAGTTTTTAGACTGATGTGGTTGATATCTCCTATGCGGTTCTTCTACGGAAATTTTTCTGCGGCTATGCGGCTAGTTTCTATTGATAATATTTTGCCGGGCGGATTGCCATTTCGCCCGGCATCGCTGGGTTGCTCAAGTCTGACAGCCTTTGTCGCTCGTTATATGACGTGGATTTCGTCTTCGATTGTGGTGCTGCCGCAGACCAGCCATGGTTCATGCTCATACCCAAATCGGTGAAGATAGGATCTGAAGCATCCGTGTCCTGTTAGCAGCTGTGTGAGTTGGAAGGACGCTTGGCTTAGTATTCTCTCCATACACACCTTTACGCTTGGGATGAGTAGATGGATCGGTCTGTCATGGAGGTTCTGGCTGTCAAGCTTCCTGCGGTGCTTCTCGCGGCAAAAAAGTTATTGCCGAAGTGTTAGTGTTGCTGTCCTCTGGTGACCGAAGCTGACGAAGCCTTGCTGCACGTTGCAGGGACGTTTCCGCTAATGTTGCACAGAATGGTGCTTACTGACTGCGGCTGACTTGAACCAGGTTCTTTCGACGCTGAGGCAGAGGACTTCCCTTAGGGACAGAGACCGTGTTGACAGCTGGAAGGCTGAAACACAGCTATGTATATGCCCTGGAAACCCCAAAAGTATGAAACAAGCAAGCTTGCAGCGATATTGCTGGGTTAGCAGGTGCAGAAGTCGAAGCTTTTAAACCCGGGTTGGCCTGGCCGGTACAACGGCTGGCATCCTCACCACGAGCTCGGTTACGTAGGAAGCAAAATAAATAAGTAAGATGCGAAAATGCCATCTATGTGCATGCCGAATTCAATACGAAGTACGGTCAAGACTAAAATCTAAATTAGCTGTAATTAGACGCGACCGCCTCATTATCGCTTTGCTCAGAAAATGCCCATGAAAAAATAAATTATGGGGTTGTTTTCTACTCATTTATACATACATTTTCGTTGGCTCTTTTTGTGTGTTTGTACATATACACAATTTTTTTGTTTTTGACATTTTTGATTTCTTAAGAATATTTTCATATATTTTTTTATATTATAATAACGTTAAGATTTTGTGATTTTTGGGAAATTAACTATGGATGTGATATTTTCATCGTTTTTTCTAATGGGTTGTTCTGCAAATGCTGTTGTCGGGGTCTATCGCATTAGGTGATGATAGCTCTGCATTGACAGAGTGACATATATTAATAGTAAGGGTTCTTTGTTCAATATGTATGAGATTCTAGAGAACTACACTATGCCTAATCTTGTTTTGTCGGGGGTGGAATAGACGGCTATTCAGAATTTTTTGAAGTTCGATAAACTGTAATCGTGAGAAGATTGAACCCATAGGTAGATATTTGCAAGGTTCAAAATAATCTGTTCTTGGTTTTTCTGAATCTTTAATATTGTAATTGTTTTCAAAAGTTAAAGGTACTTCTCGAGCTGCTCAGCCTGCTGTATCCGGTACCTTATCATAATATCTGAAAATTTATCGGTGACGATGTCTCTAATTATGGTGGTGTAGTAGTATTGAATGCTAATGTTATTGGTATTGTGCAGGCGTTTAAGATACCAGAGATTTCTGCAAAGGAGGAGAGCGGATTTAATTACTTCTGCTTTAGTTGTTATACAAAACAATTGGACCTTGATCCGTCCCTGTATATGAATTTGTAATTGGTCTTTTTGGGTTAAAAAATTTTTGTTGAAATACAGTAATTTGCTTATTTGTCGGAAAGATAGGTTTATAGAATTTTGTTTGAAAATCCAGCGTGAGAAGTCTAGCTTTTTGCTTCGAATTGATGAGGAATGTATATTGTCACGGGAACAGACTTCTAGCACTCTGTAATGTAAGAAGGGTATTTTCGAATTTCTTTTTGCAGAAGTCCGATTGGAGGACCAATTCAAAAGTTCTAAATATTTGATGGCCCCCAACCAAAAAATTACCAAGTTTCAGGGTGCGTCCCTCAGTCCGTCGGCACCTCGATCTTTACTAGTTTTGGCTTCCGTAATGTCCCGATTTCACCATATGTACTGCAGCTGATACCGTTTAGGAGTCCGGCGTCGGCAGAGGTTGAGTCTCTTCCCATTTTCCTTGGTGACAGTATTTCACCTAATAATAATATATATTTTGAAGATTCCGAATCATCCGGGCCAACATCCGCTCCCAGGAATATTGCCAATAAAGTAGTTACAAGAGGAGCTAGTAAAGTGTTGGCTGCCTCATCTGCTGCTGCATCCGCTGCTGCTACTGTTATGCCTGGCACTTCTATTTTCTTAGTTGTAGTTTTATCTAAAAAGCAAATCTTTGTTTCAAGGCTTGATCCAAATACTATTTCTGAATACGTAAAAGCCTACATCCTACAAAGTTCAAGCTCCAAACATTATGGAAGAAATCTATTTCTCCTATAGTCTGGACATTTCGTCCTTTAAAATAAGTGTCATAAAGATTTTTCTCCGGCTCGTTAGCATCTGTTCGAGTGTCAAAAAACTAATTTCGACCCTAACTCTGGGTTATCAGAGTAAACGGCGACTCTAGACTTTATAAAGATATAATATTGAAGTGAAAAGTTAAACCAATATTCTGGCTTTTTACAGAATCTTGATCAAACTAGGGGCACGCATACAATCAAAAATGAAGCATTTGTGTGTGTGGCAACAAACACGAAGTACGTGCTTGCTTTACACTAAAAAAAAACTGGTTGGGCAAAATAATTAGATTAAAATATTTCGAAAAATGTTTAAACGCATTAGGATAAGGTCATAAAGGTAATACAAAATTATTATTTAATGCATCATAACTAGATTTAAAGGAATTTGATAGCAAATAAGGCATTGCACATCAAATCCAATTTTTCAATAAGAAAAAAATAATTTTCCATTTGTCAAGAAACCTACAATAAACCTACACGAGCATTTACATTGAATGAGCGCAGTGTATGTAGATCGGGGTGAGGCACCCATTTGCCTGGCAATTGCTTGTGCTGCCGTCTGTGTGCATGCCGATGTGAGCACGAAGCATAATTTGAGAGCGTAAAAAAAAAAGCTAGTGTCGCACAGACTTTTAACGAAAGCAGTACTATGTCGCTTTGTTACGCAGCTACACGCAGAAAAATGAATGCTTCACTCTCTTACATGGCAACATTAAAAATATTTTCCCATTATTTATATTTTGTCCCTATAGGGTAAAATGTATATTACAATATATTGGTATGGAGATAGCTTAGAGCCAGGAGATGAACATAGGATACTTTTTATCCCGTTCAGCATTCAAATTACCGCTAAATCTTCAAACTATTGAAGAACCAACGTGTAATATTGCAAAACACTCAGCAATGGCCAAAGTTTTAGCGGCATCGAAAATCATCTGGGACGAATGCACAATGGCGATTAAACGTGCATTAGAAGCACTTAACCGAACATTAAAAGATTTACGCAATGACTCGAGATATTTTGGAGGTGCAATGATTTTACTGTCTGGCGATTTCCGCCAAATACTGCCAGTAATTTCAAGATCTACGGCTGCCGATGAAATAAACGCTTGCCTCAAATCGTCAAATCTATGGCGTTATGTGAAGAAACTGCAGCTGACAACAAACATGAGAGTTACATTGCTTAACGATACATCTGCTGAAGATTTCTCGGAGCAATTGCTGACTATCGGTAATGGTCAAGTACCTGTCGATGAATCGATCGGATTAAAATCATTTCCAAATAAATTCTGTAATTTTGTCTCATCAAAAGACGAACTTATCAACAATGCATTTCCAAATATTATTTCTAACTACAAAAATAATGAATGCTTGAGTGAGCGAGCAATTTTAGAATAAAGATGTAGATGACCTGAACTACATAATTTAAAATAAGATCATTGGAACAATGCATTCAATCAAATCTATTGACTGCGTCACAAATGATTTGAAGCCACCAACTATCCAATTGAATTTTTAATTAACGCTACGATAATGATAGGAAAATTCAAAGGTAAGGAAGTTCTCATTCCGAGGATCCCGATGATCCCAACCAATATGCCATTTGAATTTAAGACTTCAATTTACGAAACGTCTTGCATTTGTCATGACCATCAACAAATCACAAGGCCAATCCTTAAAAGTTTGTGGTTTAAATCTAGAACATGCATGTTTTTTCCACGGTCAATTATACGTGGCATGTTCACAGGTCGGAAGACCATCTGCGTTGTTTGTTTTTGCGCCTGATAATAAAACAGAAAATGTCGTGTATCACAAGTTACTTAAGTGAAGAGCAACTTATGTACCAAATACAGAAATAATAATGAATGATTTATGTAGTTTTTTAATTTTTTTTTTTTTTTTTTGTATTTTTTTCAAAAAAAAAAAAACACAATCTGCTTATTAATTGTCATTATGAAGGCGGAACAAAGTTCGCCGTGTCAGTTCTAGTATACATATATAGTATGAAAAATATGTGTAATAGCCGATACAAAATATTCATTAATTTTTATGACATTTAGGTAAAAGGAACCAAAGACTTATGACTGTACTTTGTTTTAAATTTTTAATTTTAATTTTTAATTTTTTGTAAAGCAGCTTACGCACACAATCAAGCGCACGCATACATCGACTGTTTTCGTTGGCTCTCTTTGTGCCTCACCCTGATGTAGAGCAGTGGGAAGCGAAGAGAGGATTTTGATATTCGGGGAAAACCATCACACCAGGGGGAGCGATTTGTGGTCTGATGGAAAACGCCATTGAATTGAATCCGAGATTTTTCACAGGCCAATCGCCCTTTTTTTACCAACTCCAGTTTTACTTTAGCCCAAAACATTTTGTGTGTATGTGCTTCTTTTCCTGTAAATGAATTACAGTGTGTAAAACGAAGTTACTGGTCGTTTTTTTATTTTGTATGTACATACAGACACACACATAATTGCCGCGTATTTAATTATTTGCGTCCAACGGAGTCGCGCTTTGCAACAACAAAAAGAGAATTTCATATCGAGGGTTTTTAAAAAATAAAATTTTTACACAACAAAAAATTGGCCGGCTGATTCGGAGTATTAAACGAAATTAAAATCTCATGGGAGTAATCTGTTAAATATTTAGGAATTAGTTTGGACAAAAAAACTGTTATATAGTGGCCATATTAGCAAAATCATAGATAAATCAAAAAAACTATTTGTATTCTTTATCCTTTCATAAACCGTTATGTAAACGCTCAACTAAACTTAAATTAACAATTTAAAAATCTATTATACTTCCAATGATAATATATGGCAAGGATGGGCAGGTAGTGGTTCTTTTGGCACCCGGCAGAGGCTGGGCAGAGAGAAAGGTCACTTTTGCTAGTCGACGCGCAGAGAAATTTGTGCGTCCCGAATTTTTTGACGGGTCATAAACAACCTTTTTTGGGTGAAGCGAGCAATCCTCGCCCGTTTATAGACAGGAGGGGACGGCCACAACCGAATATCGCGGGAGAGGGGGATATAGGTCGCACGTAATTGGTTCAATTATCTTTTCGAATGTTTATCAGGACCTGCACTTGAGGTCGTGCTGTCGTTCCAAGTCACCGAACAAAACTTCAGTTAAGCTTGGACAACATTAGAAGCTCGCTACGACAACGACGTTCTAATTTTCCAAAATTGTATATAGAGTCTGTTCAATTTACCATTAGTCAAGCAACCAGAAGCGTCCGTCATCTGCGGATCACTTCTTACACTAGGATCAACTGGGGAAATAATGAATAACATCATGATTGACATACTTCTGACGAAGGTTGATGCTAAGACAAGCTTTCGATGTGGGAGGAATTCTTTACAATTCTTCATTGCCCCTGCTAGTTCCTAGAAAGTCATCAGAGAGGTCAACTCGGCCAGCGCAATAGTCCCCAGAAGAAAAAGGACCATCATCGTCAAAGGCACTCCCTAATATTAATTCTCAATTCTTAAAATGCATTTCGACGGCGCACTACGTAAGTAATTGTAAGTCATTTGGGGAGTTATTGCTACTACAAAAGTTCAAAATAGTCAAACGGACAAGTGCATGTCTTATCTGTCAGAGCACTGGACATCGCGTCAAGGATTGTCCCTTACTCTCCCGGTGCAAAGTGTGCCGATCAGCTCGTCACACATTACACACTGTACGGACACTTTTAGATTCATGTTCTGAACTAAATTTTATTACAGAAGAGACTGCCAAGTGACTAAATCTGGATGGGACTCGCGTATTTCAAGAATTCAGCGGCATTACCGAAAGACAAAAACATGCCATATTTAATCAACCTCGAATATGGATGGATCGTTGGTGGAAATTTGGAAACCACACGAAAGGCCTCGACAGCAATGTTTCTTGGCGCACGTCAACCTATCACGTTTTTGGGAACCAAAAAGAACCAAAGAAGAACAAGAACATTTTCGCAAAAATGCAAATCTGATGGAAGAATCCAAGCTCGACTTGCATTTTGGAACCCCCTCAAACATATATTCAACAAGACCAAATCCAAGATAGAGATGACAAATAGAAGCAATGTAAGATACAAAATTCCATGCAATGGACAAGGAAATACTGTGCAATAAGATATACATAGGGACGACAAAATCAAAATTAAAAACTAGGATTTTCCAACACAAATCTGACTATAAAATGAGACATTATTCAGACACACCAAAAACAGCACTAATGACACACTGTGCAACTAGTGGCCATGCGCCGAATTTCGAAGAGACCATAATATTACATGAAGAGCGGCACTACAAAAAAAGGTTTACCATGGAGATGCTACATTATCAATACTCCGAGCGCCACACGACTTAACTTTAAGACTGATACCAACAACTGCGCTCACATATACAGACATTTACTTGACAAGAATTAGTTCTTAACTCCACGTCGAATGGTGCTGACGTGTTAAATAATGTATGTTACAAGATTGTTAAATGTCATAATTGTTAAATGTTCTTGTATTCTATTGTAGTGGCCCTGAAGACGGTTGCCGCTGCGCAACCGAAATATATCAATTTTTATTTTTATTTTGCAATTTAGCTGGCTCGAGGTACAGCAGGTTGTCTGTATAGCTATTTCAAAAACTACCAAGTTTTATCATCAGCAGACTTTGCTAAAGAACTTCGGAATTACAATAGCCATACCATGTCTTGAACGCTAGAATTAGTTGGGAATTGCAGCAACTAAATGAAGCGAAAAAAAAATTAATATATATTTTCTTTCTTCCATCCCCGCCTTCCTTTAATTAAAGGTAGTTCATTTTTAAAAAAGGTATAAATTTAGAAAAATATTAAGTAATCGGGAAATGCGTAGGTTAGTAAAGAGGAAGAGAGACACTTTAAATTCAATAAGTGCGTCTTTAGAATTAGGAACCGTTGAAATTATACAAGAAAGTGGGCAGTTTAGATATGATAGGTAGCGTAGAAGCACAAGCGAACGTTGATGATGGCTTAAATGCACAATTGAAAAATTGGTATTTAAAGCATAAACCAAAATGAAACTGTGCTAGTCAATACTTCTATAAGTTCAATTGCTCCAAAAAGCCTGACATTACTGGAATATGAGGCTTGTCGAAGCAATTAAATAAACTTTCTCTTTGCCCAAGATTCCAAATTTATTAAGCATCGATATTAATGTCGATGGACTTCTGTTGTTCAAAAGTTCGCGTGCGCAAATGTGTCCCATACTTCTTCGCTTAAATAATATCTATAAATGTCATGTTTTGCCGTTCGGAGTATTTATGAGTCACAATAAGCCATTTAACTCCGATTAATTTTTCACCAAATTCACACTTGAGTTGTCTGATATCATGATATTATTAACCATTGGAAGTAAAAAAGTTCACTTAGAACTTCGCAGTATTGTGTGTGACTGGGATTATAGCTCTTAAAGATACATTGAATGGTGACCAGTACTACGAGTTTTTATTGCTTCACTGTGCTTATATGTTGCTAGGAATGCGCTCTTAGCAATGAAGGCCAGCTAATTTTTGTTTCATAGGTGAAAGCATCCCATTTCAGGTAGTTTCTTTCACAGGGCAGCTTGGTGAACTATTTATTGTAGGGTAAAGATTGGCACAGATTAGAAGTTTCTTTAATAAAAGCTCAAGCAGTGTAGGAATATATTTTACCGATTTAGAAATGGCGTCAACTTTGGAAAAGTTTTCTGTGTCCGATTTTGTGACCAAAGTGGTAGCCATTCCGTATAAGTTTAGTAGTTGTTCCTGTGCTGCATCTTTAGATAGCTAGAAATAGAGGGGCGAATGTAGGTGTTTAGTCCGTAGGAATACTTTTTGTATGAATATTATTTATATATTTATTGCGACGGCGCATTAGTTATCTTTGAAAGATTCACCCACCATGGTTCGAAAAACAAAAAAAAAAAGGGCGAATTTTATTTTTAAATGCCAATAGTAAATACTATATTTTTCTTTAGAGTGGCCGACCAAGGAACCTCGATGAAACTTATGAAAATGAGTTTTGAATAGACAGAATCGGTTAAGCATTTGAATAATCTTTAGGAAATGAAAAATATTTTAATAATTTTTTTCCCGTTATTTCATACATTACAGAAGCGACCCTTCGCTCAGATACCACACAACAAAGTAAGTATACAAATAGTAAGCAAAATTTTAAATTTCCTATCTTTTCTAAACTTATTACAGAATCTAATGGACCTGAGAGAGGTAAGTATTTATATGAATTTATTAGCAGCCTGTACGCTGTGATATTCAGGCAGATGATCAAAGAGGTTTAGGGGCCGACGGCTGAAGGTTGCAATGCAAACCGTCATGATCAAGCAGATTATGAAGAAGATTAGTGAAGAGGAGGTAACAAACATCGGCTTCCCAATAACTGGAATCGATTAACTAATCAGCATGCAGAACCAAATTCAAGGAAAAACGGAAATAGAGCCTTAAAGCTTATCGGAATTTTCTGTCCGTGTTGCTAGGTAAGCAAGGTGCATTCTTCATTGCCTAATAAATTTTTGTCTTTTCAGAATCAACTCAAAACTCTCATCCAGGCGAGCCACCCGAAAAAACCCTAAGAACTTATTTGGCCAAAAACTTGTTTAATAAAAAAATACAATGTAAATACATATAAATAAAGTAATAAGAATTGTATCAAATTAAAATTGCCACTTATTTTTAGGAATCAAATGTCCATTAAAGAATTGGTTGACATGTCGCCGCAACATCGATTGTGAATCCGAGCTATTTTTTCGTTTGAACATTTGGTCGACATGTCGCCGCATGTTTCGTTGAACATACGAGCCAATTTGGTATTTGTCTTGAGCGGAAATTCCGGAGACATGACGCCGGAAAATCGAGAGAATGTCCGAGGCGCTAGAACATGCAATGCTAAATGCCGCCGCGAATGTATGGCGTGGTCGCTGAAATTCTGAGGCGACGTCTGACAAATCGCCGCGGATTCTCCTTCGAATTTCCGTGTGTATGTGTATGCGTGCCGAACGCTGACATACATATGTACATAGGTATATGCCTGCACACATAGAGAGTGTGTATTTTGAAGTGCGGTCGCGTATATCAGTCGCTCCGCCAATAAAAAGGACACAATCGACGTACAATACCTGGAAAATAGAGGGGAACCATTAGGAAGTGTCGCAAAGAGACTGGCCACTCACCTGGATTGCGGACGGCTGCACAGCTGGTCGCATTTGTCATGCTAGAGAAATTATTTATTTCCCATCATATTGTCACTTATTTTTAGGTCACACCGGGAGGGTCGGCGGTGGTGTTGACTTCCTGTGGTGGGAAAATTGCAATTTTGGCATTTTCACTATCGCTCGACTTCTTAGCGCTTATTAATTTGCCGATTGTAATTAATCAGCTGATAACTAGTGTTAAGAAACGTCGATCAATACAGACCGCTGACGGTTAACATAAGCTCACACTGTCATCTATTATACTGTTGCGTGCTTTTGGGCGCGCGTTTAGCCGCTTTTTCAAAATAAGCGTAGTAAGTCTTAAGTTAGCGATCAGCAAACTTTTCAGGTCATAAGAATGACCAACAAACCCACGGATTCTGGGGGCCCCTACAACCGTTAGCACCACCACTACTGCAAACATGGCCAATGCATAGCTACAAGCAGCAACAGCAGCAGCAAAAAGCATGGACCGTCACAAACGGAAGCCAATTCTTTAGCCAAAGAAAGCAAGATCGTCAGGACACCGCGACGGGCTCTTCACTCGGCCCCACCAGCCGTTCGAGGATTACTCGTTTCACCTGGTTGCGGAGACGAGACACCCAAACGGGCAGAAGCAAGCCCTTTAATACCGAAAGTGGAACCTCACCGAAGAAGTTAAAAGGACGCCGCAGGCCCTAACACACTGATGGCCGAATTGGGCAAAATCTTAGACGATATTATAGATGGCTCGGTTGACAAAAAGGCTTCTCCGACGCGCAACATAACATAAACAAGGCACACCTTAAGATGAAATCCATTCATCTACAGGTACTGGAGCAGATGAAGGAACATTTGGTGAAGGCTGAAGGCCTTGCATGCGCAACCAATTTGCCCCAAAACCACCAAAGAGGATGCGAAAAGGAAGGAAACCCGGACGGAAGACAAAGGCAAAGAAGAATGACAGGAGGAGGATAAACAAGGCACCAATCCAGAAACGAACTCCAAGGTACCGGAGTCCCCCAGCAACAGCAGCATCTCCAGGATCAGCAGAATCTACACACGCAACCAACACCGCTGGAGAGAATTGGCACAAGGAAAAAGGCAAGCTGACCAAACCAGCGGACGAAGCAACTGGCAAACTGCAACAGGCAGTCAAACAGGCACTTGGAGACACTGCTGATGTCAAAGCAATCACTGATAAGGCCATGGTCGAATTAAAAGATCTCGCAGAATTCCACACTGCAGACGATCTTCTGTGCGCCGTCCTAGAACTCATCGACGAGGATCTGCCAGCAGATTGCTACCCAAGGATGCGCAAAGCGTACAGTGGTACACAGACTGCAATAATGATGATGGTGAACCCGAACCTGAGTGGAGGGGGGAAACGGAGTAGGCATGATTATATAGCGGATACGCTTGAAGACCGAGCCGAGACGTTGCTACAAGGGCCTGGATTTTGAACACACAGTAGCACGGTGCAGAAGCAAGCACGACGCATCCAAACTATGCTTCGACTGCGGTAGCAAGGAACACGCTTCAAAGCAATGTAACCAGTCAGCAGCATGCATACTTTGCACAAGGTACAAGCGGGGCAACACGGCGGATAACACGCTCAACAATAGAAAGGATTAACTTTTTACAGCTCATTCTAAACCACTGCAGTTCGGCACAGGACCTTCTAAAATAAACCGTACGGGACGGGGGTGGATTTCTGAATTTTATGCGAGCCATATTCGCATATACAGGACCACAGCTGGACACAAAGCCATCGTTATGGTGCGGCAATTTGGAGCAACAACAGTACACACCTGGAAAATCAGCATAGCGCGGACGGATATGTAAGGGCGAGGTACAATGGAGTATATGTCTACAGCTGCTATATAGCACCGTCGACTTTAATGCATGGGTAACGGAATGTGGTGGCCAAAGGACCACCAGAAGGGGAAGGGCACTGCTGGACGCCTTTGCCACGCTCAACATCAGGCTGCCCAACATAGGCAACACCCAAACCTACAAAAAGGCTGGCAAAGGCTCCGATCGATCTCAAGTTTGTTAGCTCATGCCTAGCTTGCAGCGAGCAATGAGCAGTTTCGGATCTCTACACGCACAGCGACCACTTCGCCATTGTGTGCTCTATTAAGAGCGGTCCACCTGCACACGCACAAACAACGTTCTACAGCTGGGCCCCAAGCACGCTGAGCGCAGAAGCGTTATTCACCATGATGACCCAAGTGACAAGGAACTGCAGCACGGGCCAGGCCAACCACATGGGCGACATTCTTCGCAGGGCTTGTGATGCAGCAATGATGCGCAAAAGGCATGGAAACAACAAATGTAAGCCAGTACTACAGGGCAACGCTGGAAAGGCGGCATCAAAAAATACCGGTGGGACTCCATTATCGCGTCCGTAGAGTGATGAAACATATCTGAGTAAAGATGTAATTAACCTCATATGTAGCTATTTCCGGTATCGGGTGCTACTCTACGACACAGCAGCTGGTCCACGGAAACACACCATCACAGGCGGAGTACCTCAAGGATCAGTGATCGGCCCGACATTGTGGAATGTCATGTATGACACTGTCCTGCGACAGGATATGCCGACGGACACTCGCATAGTGGGCTTTGCGTAGGACATTGGAATAGTCACTGTGACCAATTTTGGATTGGATGAAGGGTTTTAGCTGGGCTTCAGGTCAATAAATCTTCGTAATTTATTTGTAAGATTTTAAATCATAGACAGCCCAAAAGGTGAGCAGGTTGTCTGTACAGCTATTTCAAGAACCACCAAGTTCTATCATCAGCAGACTTTGCTAAAGAATCCACAGTTGTAATAGCCATACCAAATCTTCAACGCTAAAAGTAGTTGAGAATTCAAACAACATGAAGCGAGGAAAGAACGGCAAAGCTAAAACTTTTTATAAAACAGAATATATATATATTAGTATTTAAAATTAATCTTTAATGAGAAAAGTATTTATAGAACATTGAAAGCAGGTTTCCTTTCGTAATGTAAGCCGTTTCTTTTAAAAAGTATTTGAAAAGGTATTTTGGGCTTTACTTCCGAAAATAATATTGTATTCCTATGATTTGGACTTAATTTATTTTATCTGTAAACATTTTGGCAGTCGGTGTAAAAGCCTTAACTTAGTTTTTGTTGTCAAACTGGATGAAATTCGCGTAAAGGCCTAAGACAAACTAAGAAAGGGGTAAAAAAGCTTTTTGAAGACAGCTTCATATTATATGATGAGCAATAGCAAAAATCCTTAAACATCGACATCAACAAAAACATCCTAAACATCGCCATGCGCGGTATTTTCAATATGATTAAATTGTACATTTTTTAAAATTCTTAGAAAGTGCAGGACTAAATAAGAATATTAGTAATATTAGTAGAAAGCATGTATTAACCAGAGGGCCGGAGCTAACTTCGACCGCGCCGAAGTTTGTATTCCCTTGCAATTTTTTTTGTGCCTCTTTTCTTGCCAATCACCGTCAAAATGGAAAAACGTTTTAACTAAAAAGTCTAAACTAAAAGTTTGCGAACGAACGGCCTACAACATAAGCATAGGAAATAACAAAATTTTTTGATAAAAGTTTCTGTTTACCACCGATTGTTCCAATGGGAGCTCTATAATATTGTTACCCGATCTTTATCAAATTTACCACAGCCTATAATAATTATGTTAAACTGACCAAAAAAAAATTTTTGTGACAATTGTTAGACAAAGTTAGTGATAAAAGTCACTGTTTTCGAATAATCGTTCCTATGGGAGCTATGTGATATAGTCACCCAATTTGAATCACATTTGGCACAGTTATTTGTAGGTGTAAGTTACTAAACAATATTAAATTTTACGTTAATAACTCTGAAAATAACGGAGTTATTGAGAAAAGTCACTGTTCGTGACTTTCCTTTTGTGTATATATAGTTATATAAATATATATATAGTCATGTCATGCTGATTAAATCATTTACTCGATGCAAAGGACACGACTCAGTGATACGTGTTTTTGGGTGTAATTAAAAAAAAACTCCCCTTGGAGTTTATAAAAACCAGCCCTCAAAGCCCTTGATCGCCACCGCCTCTCGTAGAGTCCGATTAGTTCTAATAATATCAAAGTCCCCGAGAACAAGTTGTCTGCTGCAGTGGTTTGTCCAACGGTACTGCTGCGCCTGACGCTTCAAACCTCTCGTTGGTATACCACCAAAATAACATGAATTTGTTTCTAGGCTAGACCTGTTGTCACATCTTCCTATATTCGGAAGAAAGTTAACGCCTCGAAAATTGCAGTGGAAAAGTTTAAATTTGCCTATTCTCGGGATATTTAGTTCTTCACTTCTTTTAAGACACTCTGAATTTACTCTTTGATATTTGTGTGCCTCTTGGTAGACTGGATCAGTTTAACAGACCTCCCTAGTTCTCTCGAGAGTTATCCAATTTAAGAATGTAAAGACTGATTTAATAAGAAGTTTAAAAAAACACGTCGTTCATCAAATTACGCTCTGTATTCTGAATTCTGTATATACGAATTATCTTCAGCGCTTTAAACTTTAGTTTTCTTCTGACCCTAAACAATTTAAAAATTTTTGTCAATTTTGAGTGTAAGTCCTCTGTGGACCCATCTTTTTTGTCCTTTAAAAACAAAAAAGCCTTCGCTGATCAGGCCATTGCCGATATGTATCCCCTTTTCTATCTATTTGGAAGGAGTTGTATATCTATAGAGGTATTTCAAAATTCTCCGCTATTCCGAAAGTTTTTGAGAAAATTGTAAATTCGCCATTGGAACATTTTCGAAGCTCTATTATTTCGGCATCCCAACATGGGGTTGTGAAACGTAGATCTACAACCTTATACCTTTTAGAATTCACCTCTATAATTATCAAGGGGTTCAAAAATGCCTTTGAATCTGTTAATC
Organism: Drosophila equinoxialis; assembly: GCA_018150345.1. Taxonomy (NCBI): domain Eukaryota; kingdom Metazoa; phylum Arthropoda; class Insecta; order Diptera; family Drosophilidae; genus Drosophila; species Drosophila equinoxialis. The sequence goes on along the minus strand of JAECWI010000323.1, from coordinate 818,558 downwards.
ATACACTATTTCTTTTCACATTATTCATTAACAATCTTTCATTAATTATTATTCATTCGCCTGTGCTTATGTATGCTGACGATGTCAAGCTTTATCTCACTTATAAAGAAATAGATTCATTTAGTCGGTTACCAGCTGATCGAATAAACTTTCAATCCTGGTACCAATTTACTCATGGACCATATTCCCACCATGATTATAAGATAGTCAAAAGAATTTGACGATCCTTATAGAACAAATGTTCTTTTCACTTCGGTTGAGTATGGATCTTGCTTTTGGTCACCTCAATATGAGTCGCATCAGACTAGACTTGAGTCCGTTCAAAAGCAGTTGCTATTGGCTCTTCGTGGCTTAAGCTGGGATAATGGATTAATGGGATAATTAAATCTTTTTTGATTGCTGAACATCGACTGCTGACTTCACACGACACCTCATTGCTTCGCTGCCAATTTGCATAAGGGAGTTGCCACCATGCTGCAACTACCTTATTCCATCTCACATTCGGCCTTCCTGACTGCTGCTGCGTTGCCAATCTGCAGCAACTGCAGCACGGGCCAGGCCAACCACATGGGCGACATTCTTCGCAGGGCTTGTGATGCAGCAATGATGCGCAAAAGGCATGGAAACAAAAATGTAAGCCAGTACTACAGGGCAACGCTGGAAAGGCGGCAGCAAAAAATACCGGTGGGACTCCATTATCGCGTCCGTAGAGTGATGAAACATATCTGAGTAAAGATGTAATTAACCCCATATGTAGCTATTTCCGGTATCGGGTGCTACTCTACGACACAGCAGCTGGTCCACGGAAACACACCATCACAGGCGGAGTACCTCAAGGATCAGTGATCGGCCCGACATTGTGGAATGTCATGTATGACACTGTCCTGCGACAGGATATGCCGACGGACACTCGCATAGTGGGCTTTGCGTAGGACATTGGAATAGTCACTGTGACCAATTTTGGATTGGATGAAGGGTTTTAGCTGGCTTCAGGTCAATAAATCTTCGTAATTTATTTGTAAGATTTTAAATCATAGACAGCCCAAAAGGTGAGCAGGTTGTCTGTACAGCTATTTCAAGAACCACCAAGTTCTATCATCAGCAGACTTTGCTAAAGAATCCACAGTTGTAATAGCCATACCAAATCTTCAACGCTAAAAGTAGTTGAGAATTCAAACAACATGAAGCGAGGAAAGAACGGCAAAGCTAAAACTTTTTATAAAACAGAATATATATATATTAGTATTTAAAATTAATCTTTAATGAGAAAAGTATTTATAGAACATTGAAAGCAGGTTTCCTTTCGTAATGTAAGCCGTTTCTTTTAAAAAGTATTTGAAAAGGTATTTTGGGCTTTACTTCCAAAAATAATATTGTATTCCTATGATTTGGACTTAATTTATTTTATCTGTAAACATTTTGGCAGTCGGTGTAAAAGCCTTAACTTAGTTTTTGTTGTCAAACTGGATGAAATTCGCGTAAAGGCCTAAGACAAACTAAGAAAGGGGTAAAAAAGCTTTTTGAAGACAGCTTCATATTATATGATGAGCAATAGCAAAAATCCTTAAACATCGACATCAACAAAAACATCCTAAACATCGCCATGCGCGGTATTTTCAATATGATTAAATTGTACATTTTTTAAAATTCTTAGAAAGTGCAGGACTAAATAAGAATATTAGTAATATTAGTAGAAAGCATGTATTAACCAGAGGGCCGGAGCTAACTTCGACCGCGCCGAAGTTTGTATTCCCTTGCAATTTTTTTGTGCCTCTTTTCTTGCCAATCACCGTCAAAATGGAAAAACGTTTTAACTAAAAAGTCTAAACTAAAAGTTTGCGAACGAACGGCCTACAACATAAGCATAGGAAATAACAAAATTTTTTGATAAAAGTTTCTGTTTACCACCGATTGTTCCAATGGGAGCTCTATAATATTGTTACCCGATCTTTATCAAATTTACCACAGCCTATAATAATTATGTTAAACTGACCAAAAAAAATTTTTGTGACAATTGTTAGACAAAGTTAGTGATAAAAGTCACTGTTTTCGAATAATCGTTCCTATGGGAGCTATGTGATATAGTCACCCAATTTGAATCACATTTGGCACAGTTATTTGTAGGTGTAAGTTACTAAACAATATTAAATTTTACGTTAATAACTCTGAAAATAACGGAGTTATTGAGAAAAGTCACTGTTCGTGACTTTCCTTTTGTGTATATATAGTTATATAAATATATATATAGTCATGTCATGCTGATTAAATCATTTACTCGATGCAAAGGACACGACTCAGTGATACGTGTTTTTGGGTGTAATTAAAAAAAACTCCCCTTGGAGTTTATAAAAACCAGCCCTCAAAGCCCTTGATCGCCACCGCCTCTCGTAGAGTCCGATTAGTTCTAATAATATCAAAGTCCCCGAGAACAAGTTGTCTGCTGCAGTGGTTTGTCCAACGGTACTGCTGCGCCTGACGCTTCAAACCTCTCGTTGGTATACCACCAAAATAACATGAATTTGTTTCTAGGCTAGACCTGTTGTCACATCTTCCTATATTCGGAAGAAAGTTAACGCCTCGAAAATTGCAGTGGAAAAGTTTAAATTTGCCTATTCTCGGGATATTTAGTTCTTCACTTCTTTTAAGACACTCTGAATTTACTCTTTGATATTTGTGTGCCTCTTGGTAGACTGGATCAGTTTAACAGACCTCCCTAGTTCTCTCGAGAGTTATCCAATTTAAGAATGTAAAGACTGATTTAATAAGAAGTTTAAAAAAACACGTCGTTCATCAAATTACGCTCTGTATTCTGAATTCTGTATATACGAATTATCTTCAGCGCTTTAAACTTTAGTTTTCTTCTGACCCTAAACAATTTAAAAATTTTTGTCAATTTTGAGTGTAAGTCCTCTGTGGACCCATCTTTTTTGTCCTTTAAAAACAAAAAAAGCCTTCGCTGATCAGGCCATTGCCGATATGTATCCCCTTTTCTATCTATTTGGAAGGAGTTGTATATCTATAGAGGTATTTCAAAATTCTCCGCTATTCCGAAAGTTTTTGAGAAAATTGTAAATTCGCCATTGGAACATTTTCGAAGCTCTATTATTTCGGCATCCCAACATGGGGTTGTGAAACGTAGATCTACAACCTTATACCTTTTAGAATTCACCTCTATAATTATCAAGGGGTTCAAAAATGCCTTTGAATCTGTTAATCATACACTATTTCTTTTCACATTATTCATTAACAATCTTTCATTAATTATTATTCATTCGCCTGTGCTTATGTATGCTGACGATGTCAAGCTTTATCTCACTTATAAAGAAATAGATTCATTTAGTCGGTTACCAGCTGATCGAATAAACTTTCAATCCTGGTACCAATTTACTCATGGACCATATTCCCACCATGATTATAAGATAGTCAAAAGAATTTGACGATCCTTATAGAACAAATGTTCTTTTCACTTCGGTTGAGTATGGATCTTGCTTTTGGTCACCTCAATATGAGTCGCATCAGACTAGACTTGAGTCCGTTCAAAAGCAGTTGCTATTGGCTCTTCGTGGCTTAAGCTGGGATAATGGATTAATGGGATAATTAAATCTTTTTTGATTGCTGAACATCGACTGCTGACTTCACACGACACCTCATTGCTTCGCTGCCAATTTGCATAAGGGAGTTGCCACCATGCTGCAACTACCTTATTCCATCTCACATTCGGCCTTCCTGACTGCTGCTGCGTTGCCAATCTGCAGCAACTGCAGCACGGGCCAGGCCAACCACATGGGCGACATTCTTCGCAGGGCTTGTGATGCAGCAATGATGCGCAAAAGGCATGGAAACAACAAATGTAAGCCAGTACTACAGGGCAACGCTGGAAAGGCGGCAGCAAAAAATACCGGTGGGACTCCATTATCGCGTCCGTAGAGTGATGAAACATATCTGAGTAAAGATGTAATTAACCTCATATGTAGCTATTTCCGGTATCGGGTGCTACTCTACGACACAGCAGCTGGTCCACGGAAACACACCATCACAGGCGGAGTACCTCAAGGATCAGTGATCGGCCCGACATTGTGGAATGTCATGTATGACACTGTCCTGCGACAGGATATGCCGACGGACACTCGCATAGTGGGCTTTGCGTAGGACATTGGAATAGTCACTGTGACCAATTTTGGATTGGATGAAGGGTTTTAGCTGGCTTCAGGTCAATAAATCTTCGTAATTTATTTGTAAGATTTTAAATCATAGACAGCCCAAAAGGTGAGCAGGTTGTCTGTACAGCTATTTCAAGAACCACCAAGTTCTATCATCAGCAGACTTTGCTAAAGAATCCACAGTTGTAATAGCCATACCAAATCTTCAACGCTAAAAGTAGTTGAGAATTCAAACAACATGAAGCGAGGAAAGAACGGCAAAGCTAAAACTTTTTATAAAACAGAATATATATATATTAGTATTTAAAATTAATCTTTAATGAGAAAAGTATTTATAGAACATTGAAAGCAGGTTTCCTTTCGTAATGTAAGCCGTTTCTTTTAAAAAGTATTTGAAAAGGTATTTTGGGCTTTACTTCCGAAAATAATATTGTATTCCTATGATTTGGACTTAATTTATTTTATCTGTAAACATTTTGGCAGTCGGTGTAAAAGCCTTAGTTTTTGTTGTCAAACTGGATGAAATTCGCGTAAAGGCCTAAGACAAACTAAGAAAGGGGTAAAAAAGCTTTTTGAAGACAGCTTCATATTATATGATGAGCAATAGCAAAAATCCTTAAACATCGACATTAACAAAAACATCCTAAACATCGCCATGCGCGGTATTTTCAATATGATTAAATTGTACATTTTTTAAAATTCTTAGAAAGTGCAGGACTAAATAAGAATATTAGTAATATTAGTAGAAAGCATGTATTAACCAGAGGGCCGGAGCTAACTTCGACCGCGCCGAAGTTTGTATTCCCTTGCAATTTTTTTTGTGCCTCTTTTCTTGCCAATCACCGTCAAAATGGAAAAACGTTTTAACTAAAAAGTCTAAACTAAAAGTTTGCGAACGAACGGCCTACAACATAAGCATAGGAAATAACAAAATTTTTTGATAAAAGTTTCTGTTTACCACCGATTGTTCCAATGGGAGCTCTATAATATTGTTACCCGATCTTTATCAAATTTACCACAGCCTATAATAATTATGTTAAACTGACCAAAAAAAATTTTTGTGACAATTGTTAGACAAAGTTAGTGATAAAAGTCACTGTTTTCGAATAATCGTTCCTATGGGAGCTATGTGATATAGTCACCCAATTTGAATCACATTTGGCACAGTTATTTATAGGTGTAAGTTACTAAACAATATTAAATTTTACGTTAATAACTCTGAAAATAACGGAGTTATTGAGAAAAGTCACTGTTCGTGACTTTCCTTTTGTGTATATATAGTTATATAAATATATATATAGTCATGTCATGCTGATTAAATCATTTACTCGATGCAAAGGGCACGACTCAGTGATACGTGTTTTTGGGTGTAATTAAAAAAAAACTCCCCTTGGAGTTTATAAAAACCAGCCCTCAAAGCCCTTGATCGCCACCGCCTCTCGTAGAGTCCGATTAGTTCTAATAATATCAAAGTCCCCGAGAACAAGTTGTCTGCTGCAGTGGTTTGTCCAACGGTACTGCTGCGCCTGACGCTTCAAACCTCTCGTTGGTATACCACCAAAATAACATGAATTTGTTTGTAGGCTAGACCTGTTGTCACATCTTCCTATATTCGGAAGAAAGTTAACGCCTCGAAAATTGCAGTGGAAAAGTTTAAATTTGCCTATTCTCGGGATATTTAGTTCTTCACTTCTTTTAAGACACTCTGAATTTACTCTTTGATATTTGTGTGCCTCTTGGTAGACTGGATCAGTTTAACAGACCTCCCTAGTTCTCTCGACAGTTATTCAATTTAAGAATGTAAAGACTGATTTAATAAGAAGTTTAAAAAAAACACGTCGTTCATCAAATTACGCTCTGTATTCTGAATTCTGTATATACGAATTATCTTCAGCGCTTTAAACTTTAGTTTTCTTCTGACCCTAAACAATTTAAAAATTTTTGTCAATTTTGAGTGTAAGTCCTCTGTGGACCCATCTTTTTTGTCCTTTAAAAACAAAAAAGCCTTCGCTGATCAGGCCATTGCCGATATGTATCCCCTTTTCTATCTATTTGGAAGGAGTTGTATATCTATAGAGGTATTTCAAAATTCTCCGCTATTCCGAAAGTTTTTGAGAAAATTGTAAATTCGCCATTGGAACATTTTCGAAGCTCTATTATTTCGGCATCCCAACATGGGGTTGTGAAACGTAGATCTACAACCTTATACCTTTTAGAATTCACCTCTATAATTATCAAGGGGTTCAAAAATGCCTTTGAATCTGTTAATCATACACTATTTCTTTTCACATTATTCATTAACAATCTTTCATTAATTATTATTCATTCGCCTGTGCTTATGTATGCTGACGATGTCAAGCTTTATCTCACTTATAAAGAAATAGATTCATTTAGTCGGTTACCAGCTGATCGAATAAACTTTCAATCCTGGTACCAATTTACTCATGGACCATATTCCCACCATGATTATAAGATAGTCAAAAGAATTTGACGATCCTTATAGAACAAATGTTCTTTTCACTTCGGTTGAGTATGGATCTTGCTTTTGGTCACCTCAATATGAGTCGCATCAGACTAGACTTGAGTCCGTTCAAAAGCAGTTGCTATTGGCTCTTCGTGGCTTAAGCTGGGATAATGGATTAATGGGATAATTAAATCTTTTTTGATTGCTGAACATCGACTGCTGACTTCACACGACACCTCATTGCTTCGCTGCCAATTTGCATAAGGGAGTTGCCACCATGCTGCAACTACCTTATTCCATCTCACATTCGGCCTTCCTGACTGCTGCTGTGTTGCCAATCTGCATAAGGGAGTTGCCACCACGCTGCAACTACCCTATCCCATCTCACATAAATATATTCGTAACTTTTATATACATTTGATATTTTTTTTTATAAATTTCAATTATTTGTATGTAATTAGATTTAAAACAATATAAAATAAGATCGATCAATTTCTTAATCTAAGGGCGCTTTCATAACTTGTTAAAACGTTTTTAAAACATACATTTTTTCAAATACACAGTCTTTGCGAGAGCAAAAGAGCAGTTTCAATTTTTTGTTGCGTCTATTGCATTTTTTAATGATTTGCCCAGCTTTACTAAAAGTTTTTTCTGACTCAAAGGCCGACATTGGAACACACAAAAATTGCTTAGACACTTTGTTTAAAGGGGTTTGGCCAGTTGAAGAGACCAAAAAATTAATAAAATTTTGTTGGTTTTTGGTATTGTCTAGGTATCTTAGACCACGTAGTGTAATAATTCTAAGAAATATACATCCTTGGGCGACTTATTCAGGAAACAATAACGAATGAATGAGAAAAAACTGATTGGTGTATCGATAGTCATTCAACGTTTGTTCCAGCTCTGTAACAGAGTCGTCGTTGGAATGTTGGGTAAATAATAGTGATGTAAACAAACATTGATGCATAGAACATCGATGTTCCCATGGCAAAGTTTCTCGATGTTAACCGATGTTTTTGTCGATGTCGATGTTCAGCTTTGTACCGATGTTTCACCAAACCATCGGTTCTATTTGCCACTTAACAAATTTTATCATATAATTAAATGAAGGTGCCTTTAAAAAGCAATTTCAAACTTTTTAAAAGCTATAACCTTAAGCGCTTTTGTTTTAGATTGACAGCAAAGATAACGTAAAGGGTTTTTCACCGACTGACAAAATGTTAACAGATGCAATAAATTCAATAAGCCCAAATCAGGTCAACGAAATTTTATTTCGGAAAGTATACCCTATGAGTACTTTATCAAATAGTTTTTGAAAGATAAGGCTAACGATGAGAAAAGAGATCAGCTTGTTTTAATATTTTACTAATACCTTATTATTTTGAGAACTTTTAATTATTAATCAAGAAAACCATCAGACATACATCGATGCATCAAGGTATCAGCCCGATAAACTTTACTTGCCAACTTCTTTTAGCCGGAAACAGCTATTTTTAGTTATAAAACCGCTAAAAACATAATTTTTTATTTGTTAATTACTCAAAAACTACATAATAAATCGCCAAGGCGTACCTCAGGGTCGTGCTCGTGGAATTTTTCTCTTTCGTTTGATACCAAATTTATGTACTTTAAGCGCGTTTTGGGCCCGAGTAGCTTAGGTAAATATTTACCCTCGAATCATATAAACGCTATGATTGTCAAACCGGAAGAACGCTTTTAAATGTAATATTCAATTAACGGTGGATAACGGTGAACGAGCTGTTCCCACTGCACCGTCCACCATCTCCTAACAGCTGACAAAGCCAGACTTCTTTCAAACTGCAGCGAGAAAAATAAATAACGTTTAGGTTCTTCAATTATTTAAAAAAAGTGTAATATTTTATACATGTATACATATATATAGTAACTTATAATATTTTGCATATTTAATCACTTCAAATATCATAATATAATTGTAACTGTTAATGTATTGTAAACGATAAAAAATAGTAGAATTAAATATGGAAGCAATTCAGGTCATTTTATTATTTTCAAACGTAACAAATGGATATACATAGTTCTATGCTCATAAGTTCGACGTCGTCCTACGCATCGAACATTCTTGGCAGAAAAAAATTTTTTTTTCTTTCTGTTGACAAATTCATTGTTTACATTTTTGCTGTAATAGACACTTTTTTTGGCGAATAAAAAATCTTGGTTTCTTTCTGTTTGTTCTGAATGACAAATTCATTGTTTACATTTTCGCTGTAATTAACACTTTTATTTAGCGAATAACAAGATTTGAGTGTTGAATTCGGAAAATAGAGATAAAAAGGTCAATCAAACCACCTGAGATATGTGCGTCTCTTTTGGATAGTGAAATGGAAGGTAAAATTTCTGCACAACAAAACCTTTTTTAAAACATTATGGTTTCGATTACTATTACAAGTAACTGAGTTGCCAAGCTTTATAATTATTTAGGTATTTACAAGTGCAAATCGTGAAAAAGTAATACAGGTTTCATTCGTGAATGGTTTTTAAACTATTGTGATTCTAGTCCTGGCAAATGAATTCAATTTTTACTCAATTTTGAATTGATAATCATAAAATGTGGCATAAGCTTTTCGATTAAGAACTTTCAGAAACGAGAACAGATCGATTCCATTCTGATTATTGTGACATGTTTTAATCCCTTAGTATTACGAAAACAATATATATACAGTAGAATCCGGTTATAACGACTCCGTTAGGGTTAGATGAGTGATTGGTTGGTCCCAATGCAAACTTATATGAAAGGGCCTCCGTTAGTACGTCTTCCGGATATAACGACGAAAATCGTCGGTTCCTTGAGCATCGTTATAACTGGATTCTACTGTATTTATGAATAATTTTTCTAGATTTCGACCTTATTGAAGTTGACTAAAACAGGGTTGCAGACTGCTTCAGGTCAATAAATCTTACTAATTTATAAGATTTTAAATCATAGACAGCACAAAAGGTGAGCAGGTTGTCTGTACAGCTATTTCAAGAACCACCAAGTTCTATCATCAGCAGACTTTGCTAAAGAATCCACAGTTGTAATGGCCATACCATATCTTCAACGCTAAAAGTAGTTGGGAATTCAAACGACATGAAGCAAGAACAGAACGGCAAAGCTTGCAACTGCTGATTCCACCTTATGTGCATACCCTTAGGTGCCATCAGAATTAGCGTAACCAACCAATATTGTACTATATGCAAAAAAGAGGGTATACAGCAAGTGTAACAACAACATGTGTAATACGGTTTTAAATTGAAATCGGACTTGATTCCGACAAAAACAGGTTTAAATTTACCGCTCAGTTGCAGTTTTATAAGAAAGTCTAATTGTATTATCTTTGCGCATGTTTGTGTACTTACACTGCCTAACATAAAAAGTGAGTTTATTTTGACCTAATTAGGAAATAATAGTATTTTACTTTGTACTTAAAAAATGCAACTCGGTCAAATTTATATTTGCATTTACCGGATAAACTATGAACTACAATTAGTGTCATTTAACGATACACATATTTACATACATATGTATGTATATATGTACATATGTATGTATGTACATACATACATATGTATTTCAATAAGAATACTCAAATTTGTATCCCAGAGGGATGAAAAGAGCGCGTACAAATATACATGCATACATACATACATGTATGCATATAGTGAACTTGAATAATCGATGCCTTGCAGAAACATCATCGAAAACCCTTAAAAAACATAAATACCGCAAAACAATATGTATATACACATATATATGTACATACATATGTGGGCCATGAAGGTCGTTCTACATACATGTATGTATACATATGTATGTACATATATACCAAACAGAAACACAGATATCAATATCACAATATGTACATATGTACATTGTACATACATATGTATGTATGTATGTATTAAGACATAGTTTAGAACATTGGTTTGTAGATCTAACTTGTTAAGATTAAATTTTAACCCTTTTTCTTTTGTCTTGTAGACACAATTTCAACCTAAACTGCACATCTGGACTATGAAAAAAATAGGTGTACGCAAAAGAAAAGCAATTTTTGGTTCTTGTATGTTTTAAAGCTTGAAAACGTTACCAGAATTTACTTCTGTAACAGGAAAAGTGCATACATACATATGTATGTACATATGAATGTGTATACTACGTATAAGTATGCACACACCAAAGGGAAAAGGAAAAACTGTATTTCATTATAAATATATTAGTTTATTATTGTATTATTAGCTCTTCAGTGTACACATTCCGTACTACATGCTTTAACAACTGACTCAGCTCACCGTTGTGCGTACTCTATGCACGAAACTTTCCACGTATTTTTTTTATTATCATCAAGTCTTTATATGTTTCAATATCATAAATTAAGTGTTATCGAACATTTACACTATAATTTATAAAAATCAAGAACTTTAGTTATTATTTTTTGTTGTATATAGAGTTTTGTTTAATTTTTATTCATTTATTGTTTCTTAATGGTTTTTTTAAAAGATTTTTTCAATCTGTTTTTAATCAAGTGAAAAATTAGTACAAATGCTGCACATTTTGTCCCGGGAAATTGTACCACGAACTAAAATATAAATGTCCTTTGAACTCAAGTGTGTCAAATACCATGGCAAAGCTTTAAATGTACACACTGGTTCTAGTACGAATAAACTTTAAAAAGCTTATTAAAAGCCGTTTTTGTTATTGCCTCTCAAATACAACCCGCCCAAACAAATAAGAAAATAATGGTGTCAGTAAATTATTATAAAACGTTATATTTATCTAAAAGTATCAGTAACCAAACACATAACTAACGCCATGAGCTGCACTTTCGAATGTAAGTATAATGTTTTGTAGGGCTTTAAGTTTTTCCACATATAATTTATGGGTTTTTGTGTTCAAACTCTTATATTTCACACAATCGGTCATTTTTTTGTTTACATAAGACAGCCACAGTACATTAGTTTTAGGCGCAAACGTTGTCCAATTGTTTCTACAATACAATTACACTATTATAACACGAAATTAAAGATGATTATTACTACTTACTTAAGTTCCTGGCGCATCTTGCGATATATGTCGTATTGGTAGTCTCCAGTTGCCTCGAATAGTTCCTCATCACTAGAGAGATCATTATAGTAACAAAATTTGTCAAATGTTATTCTTGACAGAGTATAATCAATAATGGTAGTTCTTATTCCCTTCGATGGTATCGTCAGGATCTTGCCGTTTAGTTTAAATGGTATTTTTTTTATGCTTTCCGCCTTTATAAGTATGTTACCCCAATGTAAATCTCGATGCTCAAACTGATATTCTACTTCACCAACAGCCAACGTAGTCATTATCTTAAGAGGGGATATTAAAAATATTTAGTAACGCGCTGTAAAAAACTGACTTAAAAATGTACCTGCAAAAAAGCATAATACGCTTGTTCTGCGTTCGTAAATCGAAATGTAGACAGATCTTCACCTGCAAACTTGAGTTCCAAAACAACAAATAGTTGATGTTTTTTAAATATTTTAGGGTGATCATTTTCCGACCCTTTTTCCTTATCGTAGTTATCCCAGAGATTGATTAAGTGTTGTGGATAAACACCTTTTACGAGCGATATCTACGAATCAAATTGTCATTTGTTAGTTTTATTAAATGTGTTAGATCAAGGGTGGGCACGAAAATTTAACTTGGGAGCCAGAGCATCAGCAGCAGAGGCTGGGCAGAGAAAAAGGTCATTTTTGGTCTCGACGCACACAAAAATTTGTGTGTCGTCGTCGAATTTGTAGACATAGGGACGGACAAGTCCCGAATTTTGCGGGGAGGGGGAAAAAGGGTCGCGATCGCGAGCTCGCAGCTTGTGGACAGAGGGAGTGAGGGACGGGTAAGAAAATAAGGGTTGTTTTTGTCGAGTTCTTGAGATCGCGACCCTTTTTCCCCCTGCCCGCAAAATTCGGGACTTGTCCGTCCCTCTGTCTACAAGCTGCGAGCTCGCGATCGCGACCTTTTTCCCCCCTCTCCGCAAAATTCGGTACTTGTCCGTCCCTCTGCCAACAAGCTGCGAGCTCGCGATCGCGACCTTTTTCCCCCTCTCCGCAAAATTCGGTACTTGTCCGCCCCTCTGCCTACAAGCTGCGAGCTCGCGATCGCGACCTTTTTCCCCCCTCTCCGCAAAATTCGGGACTTGTCCGTCCCTCTGTCCACAAGATCGACGAGTTTTTGTGTGCGTCGAGACCAAAAAATGACCTTTTTCTCTGCCCAGCCTCTGCCGGTAAAGAGCCACGGGAGCCAAAAGAGCCACTACGTGCCCATCCTTGTGTTAGATGAATGAAATGTGAGTTAAAGTTTAAACTTATAGTGTTTTAAATCAATGTTTGTTTAAATTAGGATAAGCTAGGAATTATCCTTATAAAGTTAATCGACTTTAATATATAATATATATTCAATATATACCCAAAAACTTATTCAAATAAGTTTTGAGTTTGAATTCTAATCATCTACTATCTACAGTGACGGCAAAAAATTTGAGACATACATTTTTTGACCTTAAATTCTGATTTTATTCGATTTTTATATAATGTTGGTCAAAAGTTTTGATGTGTTAATTTATAGCGTTGTTGGTCATTCTACTGAGATGATGTACTATAAAAATTTTTGTGGTCGTACCTTTACGTGGTTTTTTTTAAATGAATATTAATAAAAAGACCAAAAATTTGGAGCTGACCAAACCCATTTTAAACCATCATATTTCCAAATTTTAAAAAGATCGGATGTATGAAGCACAAATAACAGTCAATATAAAACGGTTTTGTCGTATCGCTATAAACACTGTTTGCATATCCATGAATTTATCTGCATGTACATATACAAAAGATTTGCAAAGAGAATGGGAGAAAAGAAATTGTTGATTGTACTTTTCATTTTTATTCTGCACTTTTTGGACAAAGATTGGTGGGTGAATAAAACTGCGGATATTTGGATAATAAATTGTAGCTCTCAACACAGCCTTTTCAGATTTTGCAGAGGTAAAATGTTGCAGAATTACTTTCAATGTTATTAGAGGCTGCTGGGTGACACATAAATGTTGCATTCGAGTCTACATATTTGAAGTAGTTTGTCTGCGTTACAAACATTTGTGTTCTGCACTTCTTTAACTGGCACTTAGGAACTATATACTATGTATGCATGTGTATGCATTATATACATAAGTACTAGTAAAAAAAATATTCTAGAAAGTATTTACGTTTTGAATGTCCACAAAGCCCGATGTTGAATTACGTTCACAAAATTGAAGATGGCACATCTCTTTCGTAATAACAATTTCTGGCAAAATTTGCTCAAAAGTCTTTTGGGTTTCCCCGTTAACTACAGTTTTTCCTTCAATGGGTATTATTTTCAATACTACATCTTTTTTTGCATTTGTTTTTCCGGTGAATTTAAACACTTCGCCAAAAACTCCTTCTCCAATTTTACTCGCGCTTTTCATGTTAGGAAAAGCATATTCGGTGTCAAAGTCTATTGCCTTACGCTGTTGACAATACATTAGTACATGTTTCTCATAATCTATGGATGATATACCAGAATTATTGGAAATAGTTTTGCGTCCACATAGAAATTTCTGATCAGGTTTATTATTTTCTTGCACTTTTGGATGTTTCACGGATTGCTTCAAGTCGGATAAAGTTTCATTTGTGTGTATGCGACGCCATGAAACCAAAGACTTGCGCCATTTTCCTGGCTGTAAAATGAGTAAACTAATTTTTCCTTGTCGTGCTTCACCCGAATCGGTTTCCATATATTCTGGCCTCCTCAATAATGGTTGCGAACCTTTTATAGGAGACAGTGAACAGCGGAATAAGTGTGTACTGTAACCATTAGTACATGGAGTCGAAATTGTTTTAATTGCTTTGTTGGGATTATCTACTATGTCACAGAATCGTCCATTTATTTTTAAAGGTTCAATAATATTAGTTAAAGATATGTTAGGATTGGTGTTCTCCAAACTAGAATCGATATTATAAGATACGCGAACATTTTTTTTATTATGTTTAGCTCCCGAAGCAATCTGAAAATAAATTAATAAATAGCAATATTGAAGTGTGTGCACAAAAATATTAATACATACGGTTGGCGAACCAACAATTTATCAAAAGAATCTTTCCATATACCACTTGACAAAGTGCTGTCCATCCCGGGTAATTTAAATAAATTCAGAACTTTATTCGAAAACCAGTTTTAAACACTTTTGCCACTAGAGATGTATAATATTTGAGATAAATACAATATCGATACAAAAGGTAATCTATAGCTAATACCTCATTCTCACTAACCATCTTCACCATCACCGTTCCGAAACTCGAGACCCGGTTTCCACTTTTAGCTTTCGCTGTGCTAGTTATGCTCTATGGAAGGCATCGACGAAGCAACTCAGACCTATATACATATGTATATGTGTCGGATTTCCATTGTAGTATGTTCAGTAATAGAATGTAGAGTATTGTACATAGAAAAGCGTCGTATGCTCAAACATGATAGTGTATACTACATGCTCACATAGTGACACTTTGTCGCTAAGGATAAACAAGGCGAGCGCAAAATATATACAAATGTAATGAGACCCCACTTATGTGGGTCTGACCACTATCGTGGGATATGCGTCGTCAGCATATTCCCTAAGCCTTATGCGCCTGTCAAATATATATATACATATACCGTGACAATTCTCACGAATGTGTGCAGTTTGTTTTTAATTAAAGAATAAATTTAAAAAAAAACAAATCACAAATCAAAAATATCAATGGTTGGTCGCACACCCAACTGATTCATGAAAGAAATGGAATGTTAAAACAAGAAAAACCAAACAAGAAAATCACATATATGGATAAATGGGAAAAAGAAGAGCATTTGTTGTTTTCTACTACTGCCCCCCCACCACAGTTTAAACCAACAATCTAAAAACAAAGAATTCAATCGAACGTTTTAAGCAAGAAAAACAACAAAACACACACAAAAGGAAAATAAAAACAACAACAAACTATGTACAACTAGCGGTATTAGCGAATTCACTCAGCAGCAGATACCAAAAGTGCAACCAAGCGGAGAAAAATATAAAAACTATCGTATTAAATCGTTTCGATGATATCAGGTTTAATAAGCAAGTAGAGTGATGGGAAGGAAATCCGATGTGGCGAATAAATTAAAAGCCAGAAAGGCTGAAATTTTGAGGCTACTAAACAGCCCAAACGAAATTAACTGGAATACCTCGGTGAAATTACACGCCGAGGTAGAATTCATAAAAAGGCAATTGGCTGAGATAAGGAATAAAGCCACAAATAACACCACATCACCATACTCTACAATACGCAACGGCAAAGACAAGGATAAAACAAACGCCACAACACGCAAAGGAAATACCCAGATTTCAGGTTAAACTCATTTATAATATTACAAAAGCACAGAGAATTTATTGTATATTATTATATACAATTTCGAAAACGAATACATTGACACATTCCAGATTATTACGAGCCCACTATTCGGTTGTACAAAAATCGAGAAGGGCATCGTGTTAAGCACCTTACCCAATGTGGTAATAAAGAGTATCAGCGAAACACAAGCAATACTGGGAACAACCGACATATTGATGCTGCGCATGGAACGCTAGAAGCTCAATTGTTTCATTGAACAATGGAATGGAGTACATTAGCAAGAAAAATAAATGCTTTTAAAGATAAGTTTGAAAAATCATACAAATGCATTAGTTCCAACAAAACAATTAGGAATGATACATTAGTATACCATGCGACAATAATCAAAGCACTATATAACAATATTGGAATTGCAATAAATGATGTCAATGAGAAATTAACTCAAGAACTTAGGCATCAATGTAACAAAATAAAATAAACATTGAAAAGAAAATTAAATAATATCGCAATAAGACGAAATATTGTGATCTTATTTATTTATTTATTTTACGTCAACTAAGTCAGCAGTCGACGAAAAAACTTAAGCTAAAGTGGTTACGCTGTAGATAATTAAAAAGTATAGCGCGAAGAGAAATGACAGATAGATGAGGAAAAATAAGGTGAGAAAGGTTGTTAAAAGATTGGCAAAGAACACGAAGAGGTTCGTGAAGAGAGTAGTTAGTCAGACATCTACTAAGGTGAAGAGGAAAAAAGTTTCTGGTCCGACGTGAGGGAACACAAAAATATAGCGTATCTAGTAAATTGGTAGAACTGACTTCGCCGTTGACTACTTTATGTAGAAAGAGAATCCCAAATACGAGCCTACGGTTGTAAAGTGAAGGAAGATTAATAAGAAGAAGTCTGTCAGAATAAGAAGGTAGGCGAAGATTCGGGTCCCAATTAAGACCGCGTAACGCAAACTTAAGGTATGGCTTCTGTACCGATTCAATACTACGCTGGTGAACATCGTATTGAGGGTTCCACACTGGTGAGCAATATTCTAGAGTAGGGCGATCTAACGAAGTGTATAAAACCTATGGATCACATATGGATCATCAAATTCTTTGGCCCAACGTTTAATGAAGCCAAAAAGACTGCATGCTTTATTAACAATTGAAGATATATGAATATTAAAAGAAAGTTTTGGGTCAAACATAACGCCTAAGTCTTTAAATGATGGTACACAATCTAACAGAACAGACTTAATAGAGTAATGAGCTAGGAACGGCGACAAACGACTGAAAGTCATAAAAGAGCATTTAGAGGCATTAAGGTGTAATTTATTAACGTGACACCAATCAAAAAACGCATCGAGATCTGATTGCAAGTACTGTTGGAAAGAAGGATCATTATATGAATAACAAATCTTGACGTCATCCGCAAACATGAGCACGCGTGAATGAGCCAAGGCCAATGGCAAATCGTTTATAAACAAGGTAAATAACAGTGGGCCCAGATGACTGCCTTGGGGGACACCTGACGTAACTCGAACAGTTTTAGATATCGAGGAACGAAAAGACACCTTTTGGGTTCTGCCAATAAGATACGACTTTAACCAAGCCAATAGTTTCGGGGAAAAACCCATGATGTTAAGTTTCATGAGAAGCATAGAATGATCAACCGTATCGAAAGCCTTACTAAAGTCAGTATAAATAACATCAGTTTGACACTTTTTACGGAAGCCATGGTGTACAAGGGTAGTCAAATCTAAAAGGTTGGTAAGCGACGAACGACCTTTCATGAAGCCATGCTGACAAGCAGAAATAGTGGATCTGGATAGGTGTTGAAGGGAAGACGTAATAATTTTCTCAAACAGCTTAGGTATTGCCGAAAGTTTGGCAATGCCACGGTAGTTAGAAATATCCGAATGAATACCCTTTTTAAAAAGCGGAATAATAAAAGACTCCTTTCAAATATCAGGGAAGCGACAAGTCTCACTCGATATAAAGAATAACCGAGATAAAGGCTTAGATAGGGAAATCGAACACATTTTAAGGATGCAACTAGGTACATTATCAGGCCCGGGTACGAAGGAAGACGTTATAGATGACAAGCTAGAGATAATACAGTCTTCAGTAATATTAGGAAAAAACATACAATTTAAATGTGAAATTGTGAAGGGATAAGGTGTGGGATCAGAAGCAGTAGAAGAATAAGTCGACTGAAAGAATTTAGCAAACAGATCTGCAATATCTGAATCACTATTAGCAGTCTGGTCATTTAGTGTGAAGGTGGAAGGTAGTAAATTAGAGCGTCTTTTGGAATTAACAAAGTTATAAAATCTTTTGGGGTTCTTATAAAATTCAACCTTACAGCGAACGATATAATTATTGTAGCATTGAGTATTTAAAAGGCAAAATTTAGATTGGGCTACACAATAATTTGCATAGTCAAGTCGCGAATCAGTTTTTTTAAATCTTTTAAAATATCTCGATTTAATGTTACAGAGATTAGAGAGCCTACGTGTAAACCAGACTGGCGCACTGGAGACGGTAGAGACATTCACATAAGGAACGCATTTATCAATTAGAGAATTAAGAGCAGAGTAGAAAAAATTTACTGCACAGTCTATATCACAGCACTCAAATAGAAATGACCAATCAAAAGAGAAAATAAGGCTGTTAAGAAGATTTAAATTTGTTTTACGAAAACATCTACGACGAGAATTTGAGATGTTATTGAATGAACTATTAACGGAATTGTAAGAAATAGTAATTTCAATGGTAGGGTGATAAGTATCTTCAGGCTTCACTAGGGGCTGTGTTTGTGATACAGCACTAACAGTGGGATCAGAGACAAAAACAAGATCGAGGATTCTTTTAGAAGAGTTAAGAAAAGAATTCAACTGATATAGCGGATATTCAAGTAGGCTATCAAGAAAAACATGTTGAGATGAAGGAATTAAGAAAGATAGATTATCATCAACAAGCCAAGAAACATTAGGCAAGTTAAAATCACCTAAAGCTATAAAGAAATCACGAATTTTAAGACGACTAAAAATAGTTCGCAAAGCATCAGCATGGTGCATGTAGATCATGATATCAGAAGCTGGAGGAATATATGAACAAGAGATATATAAGCTAAAGTTAGAACATGTAACTTCGACGCAAATAAACTCAACACCTAAGGGGAGATCAATGGGCACAACACTTGAACACAGATTCGAGTTGACAGCAATGAGTACTCCACCGCCACGTCGACCAACACGATCAAGCCTATAAGAAATAAAGTTATTAGAAAGAATTTCATTATCCAAAACAGAGGAATTAAGCCAAGGTTCAGAGACAGCTAATATGTCAGCCGAAAAGGTTTGGCTATCACAGAATAATTTCGAGAGCTTGGTAAGAAGTCCTCTTACATTTTGATAATGAATGCAAAGACTAGACGTTATTAGTTTTTTGAAGCAGAAGATACATTAGGAAGGTGGACAGGCAAAGGACGTGAGCGCTTATTGGGCGCAAACTCGTGTACAACTAGGCTCTCTGGCCAAAATTTAGGGTCAATTATAGCTGAGAAATAGTCATTTGGTACTGTAATTTTAAAAGAGGAGATTTCGCGAGGCCTAGAAAATTTAAACTTTTGAATTAAAACCTTAGCAGGGCATATATTACCAATGTAAGCTGCCACAGACGATTCAGAAGTATCTGGAGCAAGCCTAGAGATAAATAATTGTTTACGATGAGGCACTACAGTTACTGGAGGCGGAGGAGCATTGGGATCCGCAAGTGATTGAAAGCCAGCATGATCTAGTAATTGATCAGAGTTCCCGTGAGGGATAGATTGAGGTACACCAGGGCTTGTACTGGGTACTTCAATCTGAAAAGAAGAGCATAAAGACGGACAAGAAGATGGTGTAGGCGAAAGTAAAATGGGAGAAGATGTAATAAAGAGTGAGGGCGACTGCTTATGAGGCAACTCAAGGTTACATTTCTTGGGCAATTGCTTAGAAGGTGGACCAAACTTGAATTGCGACAATAAAAGAATGCTAGAGTCACACTCATTATACAGCTGTTTGGCCATTTTATTTAAAGAAAGAAACTTTAAACGAAGATCCCTGTACATTCGGCTAAAATCAAGCTGCTGGCTGGCACAAGATGGGCAAGTCCAGCGCATTAAGCCAAGCTCAGGCTTAGACACAGACAAACCAGAAAATTTGTCGTAATCACGGCCGTTGAGGTCAGCACATTTTAAGTGAATTAGATTATCGCAAAGCCAACACGATATTGCTCTATACTGATCGTCAAAACGATCAGAATGCTTGCAAGTAGGTAGACAACAAGCCATTGAAAACCCAAAAGAAACACAGGGCAGAAGAAGAAAAAAAAAAAAAAAAATATATAGAAAAATTTAAATACACAGCACAAAAATAATTATCGATAAAAAATCAATACATACAAATAAAAAAAAAGAGACAGCTAGAGTACACAGCACAAGAGAGAGTGCAAGAACAGTTATAAGACGAGCTTTGAGAGGCGGCTTTACAAAAGTGATTACGCGGGAGAGAAGCTGAGCACAAGCACAAAGCAGAGAGAACAACAAAACCACTAGCACTGATGGTATGAAGGGGGCGATGAGGGGAGCAACTGCAGAAGCAATGACGAGAGAGAACAATAAAAAAAAAAAAAAAACAATTTAAATGCACCAAACACTAATCACGAAAAAGAAAAAAAAAACTGTTTAATTTGGCGAATTATGCAAATAAAACACAAGGGTTTCAAGCAAACGACACCAGCGAAAACGAAAACAAACTAGGCACAATTAAAAATTGAGAGAAAACAATATATATTAATAAAACTCCGGAGCTAAGCAAAAACACGACCGTCACGTCACGTGATAACATCACGAGAAGACCTAAATCATATAGTAGAATTCGACGAGGACCAGCTAGAAGGTTTAGACGAGTCTAAGCCAATGATAGACCTTGAAACAGAAATTGATAAGAAAATTGCAACATTACACGAAAATACAATGCCTGACCAGGTTACCCTAGATAGGGAATATGTGAAGTAGGTTTCCTCTTCCATTCCTGAATTTGATTGCAACAAGTTGTCATTAAATAGGTTCTCGACAGCATTAAAAATTGTCGAACGAACCAAAGATGACCAGGAAGATTTGGCAGTTGAAGTAATTAAATCGAAAATAGTAGGAACAATACAAAATACGGAATGAGAACACAATTAAAGGCATAATCAACAAACTAAAGGATAACGTCAAAGGTGAATCAACCGACGTGTTAAAAGCCAAACTGTTAAACATAAAACAAAAAGGCAAAACGGCATCGCAATATGCAACCGATATAGACAACTTGCAAAAACAACTTGAGACGGCCTATATTGACGATGACAATGCCGAAAAATTCTCAACAAAAGAGTCCATAGCTGCTATGGTCAAAAACTGTGAGCATGAAAAGCTAAAAATAGTGCTAGAAGCTGGTAACTTCGTCACTTTTAATGATGCAATGGGTAAATATATCCATTGCAGCACTGAAATGACTGGAAGTGCTACCACAGTACTATTTCAGCGCGGACGAAAAAATAGAGGAGGTACTTACTACAATCAAAGGGGTAGAGGCAATGGCCGATGTAACTACAACTCCTATAGTAATAACAATTACTACAATGACAATAACAGAAGAAACAATAGAGCTGGACGAGGTTATAGCCGAGGTAGTTATAACTCGGAAAGCGGAACGGCTATAATAATAATAATAGCGACAATGTCCGAATTACGCAAAGCGACCAGGGAAACGGACAAGCTCCTCCAAATGCTCAAAATTAAAAAATAAAGTCTATTCTATTAACCTGTCTTAATAATTTCGTATCATTTAAGAATGTGTTGTGTTTAGCCGGCTCGAGATCAATTTTCGTAAAAGTACATAGATAAAATAAAACACAATGTGTTAATGTATTCCTTTTCTTTCCGATAAATTTCGACCACTCATCGGTGGTCGTCTTCAGGGCAACTATAAAAATATTTAATTGTGATAACCTTTAACATTAATTTAACGACAAGAAACACCTACTTATTTATTACATGTCCGCACACTGTGACGTGGAGCTACACACTGACTTGTCCCTAATAAATGCCTGTATAAATGCGCGCAGTTGTCTGTATCAACCTTATAATTAAGTCTTATATTTGTCGGGGTATCTTCAAAGCAGCATCTCCAAAGTGTAACGTTTGTTGTAATGTTGTTCTTGGACTATGGGGAATGTCCACTGGCGGCACAGTGGGCCATAAGTGCCGTTTTTTGTACATTGGAGTGCTGACGAAGTTTATAGTCAGATCTATGTTGTGATAGTCTTGTTTTTATCCTCGATTTGGTTGTCCCTATATACATCTTATCACAGTTTTCCTCATTGGTCCCGTTGCACGGTATTTTATATACTACGTTACTCTTGTCCATTGTATCAATCTTACTTTTTGTCCTGTTGAAAATACTCCGTAACGTGTTGTTGGGTTTATGTGCTATCTGAATTTGTTCTGTGTCATAGCAATCCGAGTTTGCTAATCTTTCCGACAGTTGTGGGACATATGAGACGGACATAAAGCGTTTTGTCGAAACCTCTTTATTGGTTTTCTTATTGTGAGATTTTAGTAAAGTTTTATGGTGTGGTTTGCAAAGTCATTATCCTTTAAAATTCTTCGTATTTCTTCCTTCGTTTCTTCATGAAAAATTGGGTCCGATATATTGAGCATCCGTTGGCTTCGACTTCGGATGTTTGGAGTTGAAGTTGGTGATTCGTCCTGGTGCTGTTCGTTTTTTGTACCATTTTAATTTTTCCTCGTTTCCTTGTCTGTGTATTAATGCGTCTAGGTATGCCAATTTGTTGTCATTTTCTAACTCTATTGTAAACTTTATGTTTCTGTCAAATGAATTTAGGTTGTCAAGTGTGTTTTGTATCTCGTCTTCTTTAATTATGGCAAAAAGGTCATCTACATATTTCGTCATAACTCCAGGTGGTCGCTGTAGTGTTCTCATCATTTTGTCTAAGAGTTCTTCCATAATTATGTCAGCTATTATTGGTGACGCTGGCGAGCCCATAGGCATTCCTTTTAGTTGTGTGTATATGTTGTCCTTATATTTAAAATATCTGTTCTCTTGTATACAAAAGCGTACTATTTCCATGAATATTAATTTTGGAATGTTAGTGTGCACTTTTATTTAAACAAGACTATCACAACATAGATCTGACTATAAACTTCGTCAGCACTCCAATGTACAAAAAACGGCACTTATGGCCCACTGTGCCGCCAGTGGACATTCCCCAAATTTTGACGAAGTAAACATAATAGACCAAGAACATCATTAAAACAAACTTTGGAGATGCTGCTTTGGAGATACCCCGACAAATATAAGACTTAATTATAAGGTAGATAAAGACAACTGCGCGCATTTATACAGGCATTTATTAGGGACAAGTCAGTGTGTAGCTCCACGTCACAGTGTGCGGACGTGTAATAAATAAGTAGGTGTTTCTTGTCGTTAAATTAATGTTAAAGTTAATCACAATTAAATGTTTTTATAGTTGCCCTGAAGACAACCACCGAGGAGTGGTCGAAATATATCGGAAAGAAAAGGAATGCATTAACACATTGTGTTTCATTTTTATACCCTTGCAGAGGGTATTATAAAATTGGTCAGATGTTTGTAACGCACAGAAGGGGACGTTTCCGACCCCATAAAGTATATATATTCTTGATCAGCATGAGAAGCTGAGTCGATATAGCCATGTCCGTCTGTCCGTCCGTCCGTCCGTCCGTCCGTCCGTCTGTGCAAATCAACTTCACGCCGGCATCTTAAGAGCTATCGGAATGAAATTTCATATTTGAGCTACTTTTAGCCGGGAGATGATAAAGTATGAAATTTGTCAGGATCGGGCCACTATATCATATAGTTCTAGAACAAACATTTTTGCAAAAATTGGAGTATCCCCATGAAATTTACCAATATGATAGTATTTGACATAAATTGACAGATCCCAAAATTTGAATCTGATCAGATAAATAGAACAGAAGTTACAGTCAACACAAATCGGTTCAAATGATGACCTAGTAGTCAGCAAGCAGCGCTGCTTGCTGCTCAAACAGAGCACATGCATACACACACACAGACGCAGCGCTACAAGAACTGTATGTGTATGCGTGTTGTGCTTTGCTTAGGGAATGATGCAAGAAGAAAGAAAATTTATTATAAAAAGAGAAATAATTTGAATGTTTTGTTTGTGTATTGATGAATTCAGTTGCAGGGAAAGAAAATTCAAAATGTAAAAAAATTATTGCCAAAGACTGCAAGGGTATATAAACTTTGGCATAGCCGAAGTTAGCTTCTTTGATATTTATCTATGTACTTTTACAAAAATTGAACTCGAGCCGGCTAAACACAACACAAAGTAACCAACAGGTCGCTATATCAACAAATCATTTAAGAATGTCAAAACAAATAAGAAAATAACATTCTTAATTGATACCGGTGCAGAAATTTCTATAATAAAAGAAAATTCTGATGTATTTCACGACATCCAAGTAAATAAAACTATAGACATTCGAGCCATAAAAAAAGGAGTAATAAACTCCAAAGGCCTAGTCTCAATTGAATAGCAGACAGATAAATATATTATACCATATAAATTTCATATACTTCATGCAGATTTCGCACTCCCCTGCGATGGAATATAGGACTAGATTTCATGAAAAGATTTATTTGCCAATTCGATTACAATAGTTCCAAGGATTGGTTAATAATGAGACCCAAAAATCTAACGTATCCTATCTACGTTCCAATAACATTAAGTTCTGGTACTAAATTAACACTTTTACCAGCACGATCCCAAGTGGAAGATAACATTTTAATTCCGAATCAGGAAATTAAACCGGGCGTTTATGTTGCAAACACTATTGCAACAGCCCAAAGTACTTTTGTCCGATTCTTAAATACCACAGATAAATGCCAAATAGTAGGCTTTAACAATTTATTTATTTATAAGATTAGAAATAATATACAATATTAAGTCTAAAGGGGGTTTTTGTTAGTGGCTGAGAGTGCTAGTGACTATGACCTTCGACTCTACAATTTATTTTATAGCTTATCTGCTATCTTACAAGAGTTAATGAAATCAAATATTATATTGATGTTGTCGGATGTAGGGTTAGTGAGAAGTTCGATAGGTGATAAGTGTTGAAAAACTCGGGCTCTGATACTATTATAGTTGGGGCATTCGATGATGACGTGTTTGATTGAGGTGATAATGCCACAGGGACAGATTGGCATATTAGACCTTGTCAGAAGATGCTCGTGGGTTAATTTTGTATGGCCAATACGAAGTCGGATAAATGCGGACCATTTTTGTTTTGTTATGTTCGGGGGAATCCTTAAGCCTTTGCGATCGGGATTAAACGTCTTGTACCAGTGATGAAAAGTTGTCCAAACCCTTTCTTTTGCCCATATGACTAGGTACCCAGAAAAGTGTTATGCGGTTAGTGTTTTTGTGTTAGCAGAATGCGTATCTGCAAGATAAGTTCGTTTTTTGAATTTATGTTTTTCACTGCTTGGATGGTGGAGAGGCTGTCGGTGCAGATCACATGCCGATCTTTGTAGGATTCTGCAGTCTTGTACGCATTAAGAATGGCGTGGGCCTCCGCAGAGAAAACTGTGGAGCATTCTGGTAGGATCCCGCAGGAAACAATGACGTTGTCGGAGTCTACTACAGCGAAAGCAGCGGTGTTGTTGCGTAAGGAGTCATCGGTGTATAGCCATTTCCAGTTTTTGTAGGCTTTTCCGGCGTCGATAAATAGTTGTTTATAAACCTCTGAGGGGGTTTTGTCCTTTTTGTACTCATGTAGCGTAGTGTTAAAAAAGAGTTGCGGAGATGCCAGGGAGGGTAGCAGTTGCTTTGGACGGTGCGTGGCATATCGACAGAGCTAATGTTCTTAGCGAAATCTGCGACTCTACGAATAGATTTCACTTTGTACCTTTTTTTGGCGTTCAAAGCGCTCCTGTAAAGTTTACTGAGCATTTTGTTAGGCGAGTGTTTGAGTTTGGGAATGAGATTATATGTAGCCTCTTCCAATCTTTCACTATTAGAGGGGAGTCCCGATTCGGCGAGTACGCATTTAATGGGAGATGTTGGAAAAGCGTTTAAGCTGCGTCGAATCGCTGCGTGATAAGGTGCCTCGAGTTTCTTCAGATTTGCGTTTGCGCTCCAGCCATAAATAAGTAGCCCATAGTCGATTCGGGACAGTAGCAGAGCCCGAGTAACGTTTATTAGAGAGTTTGGATGTATTTGTGAAAATTTTGATGTGAGAAATCTAATTATATTTAGTCTATTGCTTAAGCTATTTCTGAGGTATTCACATTGAGATCTAAAGTTAAATTTTCGGTCGAATATAATGCCAAGAATTTTTAGGCTGTCAACATAGTTTATTGTATTATTTTCAATAGTTAAAATGGGCAATACACATCTGTGTTTTCTGCAAATGTGCAACATTTTGCATTTTTCTAGTGCTAATGAGGCACCCGACAGGTCGCCCCATTTTTGTATGTCGCTTAATATTCTAGAAAATAGTATTATTACTTGGTTTTGGTCTTTTAGGTTTGTATACATTATTGCATCGTCGGCATATACAGAGAGCCGAATCTGTTTGTGAGATAGTATTATGGTATTTAGTTTTTCAAATGCTATTGCAAATAGGACCACCGATAAATGGGGAGCCTTGTGGGATGCGAATTTGAAGTTTGAAAGAATTAGAGAACGAGTTTTGAACCCGAACTCGGAATAGGCGTCGAGTCATAAAGGCTTCCAGCGTGTGGAAAATCTTTGGACCGACCCCCCAGAGCTCAAGTTGCTCTAAAACAGCATGAATGCCCACGCGATCAAATGCTCTCTCGAAGTCAGTACCCAGAAGGGTGACGTGATTTCTAGACGAGAGGGAATCCGTCGCGAAACTTTGAATTTGCAGTAATGCATCAGTAGTGCTTTGTTTTCGTTTGAAAGCAACTTGGCTCTGCGAGATCAGTTTATCAGTTTAAAAACCAGAGAGGCCGGTTAGCTAGTATTTTTTCAAAGGTTTTGCTCATGCAGGAGATTAGGGATATCGGACGATAGCTATTGGTATGGGTTGCGGGTTTGTTGGGTTTAGGGATGGGTATGATAATGGCTGTGCACCAAGTGTGTGGATAGACACCTTTTGCCAGTATATCATTAAATATTTTGATGATTCTGACTTTTGCTTCTGAAGGAAGATTACGAAGCATGGGGTATGATATCCGATCGGCGCCTGGCGTTTTTCCCTTTGTGGGCGCGAATGAATAGTTTAACCATTGTGACTTTTTTAGCACGTATTCATTTGTGAAATTACGATCCTCTGACAATTCGGACCATTGGTTTCCGAAGGCTTCAGCTATATTTTTATGATCAGAGAGTAGCGTTTGACCTACAATAAGGTGGTTAAGTGGAATGGTGGGAACACCGGTGAGACTTTTTTTATCGGACCAAACCTTTTTAGTTGTGGAAAGTGGAGTTATGCGAGCAGTAAAATTTCCGATTGAATCTTTTTTAGCTTGCTTAGCGGCTCTTTTAAACTGTGCGCTTGCTTTTTTGTACGCTAGAAGCAGATTAAGCGTTATATTGCGTTTATAAGCTTGCCAGGACTGTTGCTTTAACTCACGTAACAGGCTAAGATCGGCCTTCCACCAAACATTTTTTTCTTATGGGTAATGCGTTTGGTTTGTGGTATACAATTATTTGCTGCTCTACGGATTACACGGGTGATTTGGGCGACATTGTGATTTATATTACTGGATTGTGTTGATCGTAAATTGTCTACAATCTAAGATTGGAACTTTTCCAATCAGCGCAATCTGTTATATATTTCGCAATGGGGGTGATATTTTCTGGTCTAAAACTGGTTGTCACACTAGTGAAGATAGGATAGTGATCGCTGCTGTGTAAATCTGTGGAGATACACCATTTGCACCTGTGGCACATTTGAGGGGAGACCATAGTAATATCAGTGTGGGTGAATGAGCTATGGGTAGAAAAGTGGGTGGGAGACCCATCCCGTTTAAAATAATTAAATTTGTTTGAAATATTGCTTTTTCTATATTTCTTCCACGGGAGTTAACAGAAGGGGCCCCCCAAAGGGGACTCCAAGCTTTCGCGTCAGTTGAAAGCAGCACTGGGTTTTGCGAGGTTTTTACTATTGAAACTATATCATTGGATGAAAAACTTTGGGATGGTGGAATATAGACATTGATTATTGTAAACTTTGGGTTCGTATTGATTAAGATAGAGTCGGATAGTATGGAAGAATTCGTTTGAATATATTCATGGGGTAGGCTACGTTCAACAAGAAAGCCAATTCCTTGTGTACTTGTAGTGTTTTGAGGTAGGTTTTTGAAGTAGCCTATGTAAGACTTTGGGGGTTTGATGTTAGGGTGCTGGTAGGAGAGGTGGGTTTCTTGGAGACATATAACATCTGGATTCTGTAAATTAATTAAGATAAGTAGTTCGTGATAATTATTTATGAAGCCATTAAGGTTCCATTGAACTATGGATATGGACATTTTGAAATAAAGTTATGACAGATGTTATATGTTTTCAGGTTATGAAGAGGGATATCTTGATTAGGAATCGAGTTTTCCCATATCATCATCTGATGTGCTGGAAGTAGAGTGAGTCTTCGAGAGAAGACCAATATTGGGTAATTGTGTTTGGTGTAGTCGCGGAGCGCGTAATTGTAGATGAGCTTGGACTTGGACCGGCCAAAGAGTTTTGCTCGTTTTTGTTTTGATTTGAATTCGTTGTAGATTTTGTGTTTTTGGTTGAGCGCGACGAAGCAGTCTCGTTGTGAGTTGTGGGTTCTGAGCTGACAGCGGTAGCGGCGACGTTTGCAAAGCTAAGGTCTGCGTGGGTACGGGTCTGTCGAAATTGAGTTTTTGCTTCTTTGTAACTGCACTTGTTTTTTGTTTTGATACGCAAAATTTCTTTTTGTTGTTTGTACTGTGGGCAAAGGGGGGAGGAGGCCGGATGGTCAGCTTCACAATTTGCGCAGAGCGTGCGTGAGCAAGAATTGGGAGGGTGGGGTGGTAAATTGCATGTGACACAAGTCGTCGGGTTGTTGCATTTCTTAATGGTGTGACGTAGGAGCTGGCAGTTTTTGCAACGCGTTGGACTTGGGACATATTCTCTAACTTTGACAGAGTGCCATGAAATGTCTAACTTTCTTGGAAGGTTGTACAGATCGAAAGTAACAAGAATAACTCCAGTTGGTTTGGGGTGTCCTTCAACAAGTCGGTTAAATTTAAATATGCTTTGCACATTTTGGGAGTTAAGTTCTTCTATTATTTCCATGTCGGGAATATTGTTTAAGTATGGAGCATATATAGTGCCTTTAACGACGTTGAGACCCTCATGCAGTTTGCATGTGATTTCGCAAATACCTGGAAGCTGAACGGTTTTAAAAAGCTGGTCGGCAATTTCTTTTGTTTTTACAAGTAGAAGAAGGTTCCCGGTGGTTCACGGAGGGTCGAGATGGAGAGAATGTCATTGCTGACTCTTTTAAGCTCTCTATGGACTCCAAAGCAAGAGAACTCGGCTAGTGGTTTTTTGGAGTTTTTGGATGCTACTATTAAATATTTTGGGTTGTTTTGATTGATTTCTGGGAGATCTGGAAAATCTGTTTTAAGCTGTTGTAAAGGTCTTTTCTTTTTCTTAACGGGGCTATCGCTGAGAAGGTCAAAGCGATTGCACCTAAGGTTAGGTGGCCCAGAGGCCATGAAAGAAGTTTTATAAAGCACTAACACACAGCCGCGGGCAGTTAGTCGTGGACCAGTGAAAAGAAATCAGAAAATCGGTGAGAAACAGAAGACGATTAGCGAAAAAGAGTATTACTAATAAGCGTGTGCACTCGTTGAGGGATAGTCGACGACGCTTTAACAATTTAAAATTTGAATCACTTTCCAACTACGATATAGTTAAAAATACCAAAAATGTAATAAAAGAATCTGTAATTCATGAATTGAAGAAAAATTTTCCAATACTATTTAAAGACAAACTCGAAGAGTTATGCACTGAGTATAGTAATGTTCGGACTTGACAACGAACCAATCACAACAAATAATTTTTATAAACAAAAATGAAGACTTAAGGATGATGAACCGTTATATGTGAAAAATTACCGGAATCCGCATAGCCAAATAGACGAGATCCAGCGACAAGTTGGAAAGTTAATTAAACAGGGTATCGTTGAACCGTCTGTTTGCCTTATAATAGCCCACTCTTACTAGTCCCAAAGAAAACACTTTCGGGATCTAAAGAAAAAAACTGGTATTTAGTAATTGACTATCGTCAAATAAACAATAAATTGCTGTCAGATAAGTTTCCGCTCTACAGAATTGATGATATTCTTGATCAATTGGGAAGAGTAAACTATTTTTCTTGCCTTGACTTAATGTCAGGTTTTCATCAAATTGAACTAGAAGAAAAATCAAGAGATATAACGTCTTTTTCAACTAGCAATGGCTCATATCGTTTCACGCGATTACCTTTCGGTCTAAAAATAGCACCTAATTCATTTCACAGAATGATGACAATAGCATTCTCAGGGCTTGAGCCTAGCCAAGCTTTCCTCTATATGGATGATTTAATCGTTATTGGTTGTTATGAGCAACATATGATTAAAAATTTAATAGATGTTTTTGAACTTTGCAGAAAAACCAATTTCAATTTACATCCAGAAAAATGCTCATTTTTATACCATACACCCATAGGGTGAAATGGTATATTAAATTCGCCAAAATGTATATAACAGGCAGAAGGAAGCTTTTCCGACCCCATAAAGTATATATATTCTTGATCAGTATCAACAGTCGAGTCGATCTAGCCATGTCTGTCTGTCCGTCCGTCTGTCCGTCCGTATGAACGCCTAGCTCTTAGAGACTATTAAAGATAGAGCCGCCAAATTTGGAATGTAGACTCATGTAATATGTAGAGTGATTAAGTTTATTTCAAATTTTTGCCACGCCCCTTTCCGCCCCCGCAATTAAAAAAAAAACGTTTATCTCAAAAACTATTGCAGCTAGATGGTATGTTTATTTGCATAGGTAATAGGCACACTTTGTATGTATAAAGATTTTGCCACGCCCCTTTCCGCCTCTGTAATTTGGTAAAACTCAAATATCTCCCGTACTTTTCTACGTTGTACAATTAAATTTGGCACACTTAAATTTGATACTAATACCCAGCAAAATACCAAATTGATCAAAATCGGACAAAAAACAGCTGAATTGTGTATATAAACGTTTTTCCATAAGGCCGGAGTTGAACGTTGGCGGGTGGCGGCGCTAGGGTGCTTATATGCACAAGTGAGCGAGATACTAAGATGTGCTTGTAAAAAGCATGTGAACAGAATTTTTTAAAATAGGCAAATGCATTAGTTATTACAAATTTGAAATATTTGTTTTACTGGTGAATGGTATACCTAAGTCGGCGAGACGACTTACATGCTTCTTTTATGCATGAGGTGACATTCCTAGGTCACAAATGCACAGAGAAATTAATCTTGCCAGACGACACAAAATTTGACGTCATGAAGAATTATCCAGTCCCACATGATGCAGATAGTGCTAGACATTTCGTTGCATTTTGCAATTATTATAGACGTTTCATAAAAAATTTCGCCGAATATTCCCGGCACATAACAAGATTATGTAAAAAGAATGTTCCATTCGAATGGACAGCAGAATGCAAAATGCATTCCAATACTTAAAAGAAAAGCTCGTTCAACCTAATCTATTGCAGTATCCAGATTTTCTCAAAGATATTGCATAATCACAGATGCAAGCAAACAAGCATGTGGTTGCATACAGATGTTGAATAGTGCGGTCGCGTTCTGTAGTCGCTCCGTCTAACGAATCTGAATTCGTGTGTGTTTCCTGCAACAAACCAAAGGGAACACTAGTAGAGGCTCATCGAGGAGGTGTCGCTCACCTGGCACCAAAATCAGCTGGGCCCACCCACCGTGGTGGAGTGCAACCGGTAACAAACCTTTCTGTTTGCCTTAAAAAAATTCGCAGCTGGGTCGCTCCGCAAGGGGGAGGGGTCCATATTTTCCCGCGCTTCTCTCGCCAAGGGCTGGAACTCCTGGAACTTTCTCCTCCTTCTCCTTTGCTTTGCCGATTTCCTTTCGCTGCTAAACTTTCTTTATCAACTACCGCCGATAACAATAGCTGATAACTGCAGCTGGGCATCAGTGTTGAAAAGCAGCGCCCTATCTTGGTCTCCAGAGGGCGCCAAAGCACTTCTGGGCAGCCCCAGGAAACATTGCATACTTTCGAGAGCAGCATTTGGCCGCCAAAAATTAAAATTTAAAATTTAAATTTAAATTGGAAATCGCCGACGGAACTACCAATCTTCTTCTTTTCTCTTATTTTCTTTTTCCCTTCGGGAAGCACCTAAATCCACATAGCGTCTGTCTTCATATTGAGCGGCTTGTGGTCTGCGTCTGCGTCGCATCGGCCGGCAGCACATTAACGATCTTTCGTACCTGGCAGTAGGTATAAAATGCATCATAGTTAATAAAAAAAATATGGCTGGAAAAAACGAAACTACTCCAGGTGGCAGCCACAAAAGTGGAAATCCACCCGCGAACAAAACCGCGGGCGGGGCACGGATTCTGGAGGCCCCTACATCCATAAATAACTTCAGGAAAACTACTGCATCGGTGGACCACTTGGCCGATGCAGCGGACAATGCAACAAGCAGTAAAGGCTGTAAAATGCCAGCCGGGGCAACTGCCTTTTCGCAAAGTAGTTTAATGGCCAGAACGCCGCCAACAGCTACGCATTCGGCTCCGACGGCCATAAACTTGAAATCTCTGCCAGCTTTCACACCAGCAGCAGTCGCTACAGTAGAGGATACGCCAAAAAGAGGCCGCGAAATAAGTCCACCTGCCGACGAATCAGAAGCGGCACCAAAAAGGCCAAGAAGCGTCCAGACAGCTTGGCGACGACGGACGGGTTAAACTTATCACTGAAAGAGTCACAATCGAAATCAGGGATATACCGTTCTATTCCAAACCCGACTTTTGATGCAGCCGCCAAATTAATGGAGGAAACTCTGCCAGAGGAATCGTTTCCCAAGATGCGGAAGGCATATAGGGGTACGCAAACTGCAACAATGCTGCTGAATGCCAATCAGGCATCGAAAATGATTGCTGCAAGAACGGTTCGCAATGGTCTTGCAGAATGTACAATAAGAGCCAAGATAGAGCCAAGGAGGTGCTACAAATGTCTCGACTTTGGGCATACATCAGCTAGGTGCAGGTGTAAGAAGGAGCACGAGGCCGGCAGCCTATGTTTCAACTGTGGAGAGAGCGGTCACGCATCTAAAGACTGCAATAACGACGCAAAGTGCATCTTATGTACTAGGCACGGCGAAAAGAACGCGGCACATAACACTCTTAGCAGAGGATGCCCGTTGTATGTCAAGGCAACAAACAAGTGCAAAAATTAAGTTTCTACAACTTAATATTAATCATTGCAGGGCTGCACAGGATTTGCTGGAGCAGACTGTTATTGATCTTGGCGTCGACATAGCGCTTTTGTCGGAACCATATGGCGTAAAACAGGACGCGGCCTGGGTCCAAAACAACACCATGGGCGCAGCAATATGAAGTTGCGGACATCCTCCGTTACAACTAGAGTGTTTTGGCAGACACAGAGGCTACACCAGGGCGAAATGCAACGGCATATCCATTTTTAGCTGCTACATAGCCCCAAGCGTGGATATAGACGACTTTGCAGCTATTATTGACTGTATAGCCGCAGAAGCCAGAAGTTCACTGCCAGTGATCATCGCCGGCGACTTTAACGCATGGGCGATGGAGTGGGGAAGCACCAGAACCACGGCAAGAGGAAGAATTCTGCTGGACTCCTTCGCCTCGCTGAACGTGAGTTTATTGAACATCGGCAACACACAGACATTTAGCAGAGCAGGACGTAACTCCATAATCGACGTTACTTTTGCAAGCATGAGCCTGGCCCGGAATTCTACATGGATAGTCTCCGACGTATATACGCACAGTGACCACAGTGCAATAATATTCGATTGTGGTGGCCAAACAACGCGCGTAGCACGGCCTAAGTTCTCGTTATGGTCACAAGAAACCCTAAGCGAGGAAGCATTGTTGTTTATAATGAACAACGCACAGCAGAGGAGTGTAGGGGATGCAGAAACCCGCGTTAAAAGGCTATGTTCTGCCATCAGCGAAGCCTGTGATGCGTCAATGATCCGCAAGAGCCAAGGTGGAAGCAGACGCAAACCAGTGCATTGGTGGAGCCATGAAATCGCAGAAGCGCGAAAAGAATGCCTTAAAGCCAGACGCAAACAGCAACGGGCCAGAGGGAGTCCCTAGTTCCAAAGGCTACTTGACGCCTATAAGATGCGGCGAGTACTGCTAAATAGAGCCATAAAGCAGAGCAAGGCTGATTGTTGGAAGAAGCTCTGCGCGGATGCCGATGATCAACCCTTCGGAGCGGCGTACAAGTTGGTAATGGGCAAACTTGCCAAACGCCCATCCCCCACAGATGGAGTGCTACTCGCAAACATAGTAAAAACGCTATTCCCAGAGCGGCCAATATTGCAGCCTCCAGTTGCAGGAGCCCAACAAGAGACGAATCCCGGCTATATTAGTGATGAAGAAATCGTGCTGGCTGCCAAGCGGATCAAAAGCAACAAATCGCCTGGCCCTGATGGATTTCCTGCTGGGATCATCTAGCTCATCGCAATGAATCAGCCCTCGAAACTGGCCGATGTATTCAACTGCTGTCTGTGCCAAGGAGTCTTTCCAGCAAGATGGAAAAGGCAGAGGCTGGTGCTACTCCCAAAAGGAGGGAAATCGGACGACCCTTCAGCGTACAGTCCGCTCTGCATGATAGATGTGCTGGGAAAGGTATTCGAATCGATCATTCGCAACAGATTAGAAGCCCACATCGAAGCTCGGAATGGACTTTCGGATCTCCAGTTTGGCTTCCGGCAGAAGCGTAGTACGGTCGACGCAATACATACCGTCACCGAAATAGCCAAAAAAGCCATAGAGGGCTAGCGATGGAAAGGAGGAGGCAAAGAGTACTGCCTTATCACCACTCTGGATGTACGAAACGCATTCAACTCAGCGAGTTGGAAGTGCATAATTGAGTCACTGCAGCGCTTAGCTGCACCAGAGTACCTGGTTGCAATGATTCGCAGTTATTTCGAAGACCGGATTCTGATGTACGAAACGGACAGAGGGCAGCAGGAATACAAAATAACAGGCGGAGTCCCACAAGGCTCGGTGCTTGGTCCAACCCTGTGGAACGTCATGTATGACGCAGTGCTTCGTCTGGACATGCCACAAAGGACGAAGATCCTTGGATTTGCAGACGACATAGCAGTGGTCACAGTGGCAAAGGAGCTGGGAGAAGCCGAGGCCAGGACCAACGTCGCAAACATTTCATCCTATTTCTATCCTGGATGCAAAGGAATTCTCTGTCTCTGGCTGCACACAAGACAGAGGCCGTGTTAGTCAGCAGCAGGAAACGTGTGGAGACTGCAATCATCCATGTTGCAGGATGCATCATCCGCTCCAAGCCGGCAATAAGATACCTCGGGGTGATGGTCGACCATAGGCTAACATACAAGCACCATCTGCAACATGTAGTCGACAAAGCAGCAAGGGCAACATCAGCCTTAGCAAGGATAATGTCCAATCACGGTGGCCCCCGACAGAAAAGCAGATGGCTCATCACCACGGTGGTACGATCCGTAATTCTATATGCAACAAGGATATGGGCTCCAGCGATGGCGATCCAGTCATACAGCCGCGCCTGCAGATCGCAATACAGAGCTAGCGCGTTACGAGTCATATGTGCGTTCCGAACCGTATCCGAAGATGCTGCCTTAGTCATATCAGGTATGTTGCCACTTGATATTGTTGCATTAGAGGCCAGAAGCAACAGTACAGCAGCTCAAAAAAGAGAGGTGTCCATTCGCGCATGGCAGGACCGCTGGCGCCATTCCTCCCACGGACGCTGGACAAACCGCCTTATACCTAATATGCGGGAATGGGTGACTCCTAACGGGACACGGGTGTTTTAAATCATATTTGCATAGATTTAAGCACGAATCTGACCCCTACTGCACATACTGTACGGGGCCGATTGAGGACGCAGAGCATGTCTTTTTTGTCTGTCCGCGTTTCACCGCTGAACGGGAAGAGCTAAGCCAAGGCATTGGGAGGCCATTCGTAGTTAGCGCAACCAGAATTCAAACTCTAGATGAGTATCTAGATGAGGCTTTCATGCCATCTCCCCCTTGTGAAGGTGAGGTGACCCCTAACCAAGGTCGATACCAAGTCCCACACTTTTCGGATTTCAATGCTTTCCCCCCTAACAAAAAAAAAAAAAAAAAAAAAACATGTGGATCAGTTTTAACACAAAACTATAATGAACTCCAGCTTCCAGTTTCATATGCATCAAGAGCATTCACTAAAGGTGAACAGCAATACACTGGGCCATAACATATTTTCGATTATATATACATGTATATGGAAAACATTTTACAGTGCGAACGGACCATAGACCATTAACATATTTATTCTCCAACTGGTCAACCCGAGTTCAAAACTAACACGCATGCGGCTAGAATTGGAAGAGTACGACTTTACAGTAGAGTATTTGAGAGGTAAAAATAATTTTGTGGCAGACGCCTTAGTAGACAGAAAAACTGCGCAGTTAATAAAGAAAAAATTTTGCCAAGGCAAAAACATCAAAATGCTTCTAGGCCCAACGTATACGAAGTCATCAATAATGACGAGGTACGGAAAGTAGTCACCTTGCGAATAACAGAATCTAAATATTCACTGAAACATGGAAAGAAAGTTATGGCAAGAATTGATGTTAGCGATTTGTACAGCGTACAGTTCTTCCAAAGGCTTGAAACGCCAGCCGGTATATATATTGAAATTATTTCAATAGATTCTTTTAAAAATATGGGCAATATTATATTGAAAACAATACGAGTAGCGCTATTCCAGCCGGTGACCCTAACAGAAAATACAAATGAAAAAGAAGTAATACTGTCTACATACCATGATGATCCAATTCAAGGAGGTCATACTGGCATTACCAGCACGCTGACAAAAATCAAAAGACACTACTATTGGAAAAATATGGGACGCCATATCAAAGAGTACATAAGGAGATGTCATAAATGCCAGGTGTCAAAAACGACGACACATACGAAGACCCCTATGATAATAACAGAAACACCAGCGAAGTCTTTTGATAAAGTTATAGTGGACACAATAGGTCCGCTACCAAAATCACATAATGAAAATGAGTATATTGTCACATTGATATGCGATCTGACAAAATACTTAATAGCCATTCCAGTTGCATCTAAGAGTGCAAGTAATGTAGCTAAAGCTATATTCGAAAATTGTATAGTACAGTACGGTCCAATGAAAACACCCATTGGAACTGAGTATAA
Organism: Drosophila equinoxialis; assembly: GCA_018150345.1. Classification (NCBI taxonomy): domain Eukaryota; kingdom Metazoa; phylum Arthropoda; class Insecta; order Diptera; family Drosophilidae; genus Drosophila; species Drosophila equinoxialis. The sequence continues at coordinate 780,939 of JAECWI010000323.1, read as the reverse complement.
AAATCAGATTATAACAGATATATGCAAGTACATGAAGATTAAAAATCTAACATCTACAGCATACCACCACCAGACTTTAGGGACAATAAAACGAAGTCATAGAACATTCAATGAATATATTCGTTCATACATATCAGCAGATAAGTCCGATTGGGATGCTGGGATACAATATTTCACTTATTGTTACAACACAACACCCTCGGCAGTGCATGAATATTGTCCATAAGTACTAGTATTTGGAAGACTACCAAATCAGTTCATAGATTTTAACAAAATAGATAGAATAAATCCAATATACAATTTAGACGACTACTCTAAGGAAATAAAATTTAGAATAGAAATAGCATATAAAAGAGCTAGGATAATGCTAGAAAACCATAAGTTAAAGAATAAGAACTACTACGACGAAAATACTTCCGATTCTGATTTAAAAATAGGAGATAAAGTCTTATTAAGAAAAGAAATAGGTCATAAACTAGATGCTAAATATATAGGGCCTTATAAGGTAGTGAGTATAGAAGAAAATGATAATATAATAATAGCAGATGGTAAGAATAAGAACCAGAAAGCTCTTAAAAACAGATTAAAACCATTTATAAAATAAAAATCGGAATGGTCAACCCTAAAAATAATACCGAATGTAAAAAAAAACATACATTTTATAATTTTCATAATACTTGAGTAATTTAAAAAAAAAAAAAAAAATTTTTATGGATTCAACTACTATAATTAAATCATCTAAAATATATACATACAATTCAACAGTATGTCAAAAACAAAAGAATAAGGAAAATTTGTCTCTCCAGACACGAACTAAAACAAAAAAAAAAAAACACAATTTTTCTAATATACTCCTTTACCTTACCTTTATTTTATCTTTACACAATTATCAAATAATTATTAATAACTCCATAATATTACGTTATTCTCTAAAGAGGGGAGGTGTAGTATATTCCTACAAATAATCATTCAATACAATGAGAAAACATATACGCATTAAAATATTATTGTGCACTTGAATATGTTTATATGTACACATTGATGTAGGCACATAAACATATTCACATAAATATACAATTAAGCATGAACATATATGTATGTACATTTGTATATGCACATACATATATTCACATAAGCACTGCATGCACAAGCGTACCATGAGCTAGAGCCAGGCCAGCGTATGTATGTATGCACTGACACTCTCCCTCTCTTTTGTAGATGTCGCATAAGTCGCAGCATAAGAATATATATGTAAACATAGGCTAAGCAAAAGAATATTTTCTGAATAAAAATCAATCAATATTACCACAAAGCAAAACAGACGTGTTCTTTTATTAAAATCTTGAACCAAAGGAACCCGGTCATTACATGACTCAATCCCCTTTAACACAACCTGCAACCTTTACATTTTTTTAGTTGGTAGGTATAAAAGTTGGTATTATTATTACGGAGGTACTTTTGGATGATGCGAAATTGTCCTCAGTTTGGGTTTGGCATTTAATTTCTTTTCTGTTTCCCCTTTTGAGAGGGTTACAACAAAGTTATTTGACCCTACTATTTCTACTAATTTCGAAACCAGGGCGGTGCAGTTGGCTCCTCAGATGTAAAGTGGGGGTTGTCTAGCTGATTGTACTTTTTCTACAACGCTGGCTTCCGCGTTGTGCTGATCGGCAAGAATTTTAAAATGATTCTCGCTTAGGGGTGCTACTCGTCCTTTGGATTGGTAAGTTTCGCCATATTGCCACTTTTTTTCTTTTGTGAGCTTAGCTTCCGCTTACTTATTTTAATATATCTATACATTGCAGTCTGGACAGATGGCGTTGAGTTTATTGTTGTGAGTGGCTCTGGGTGAATTGGCGTTGACGGCTTGACGCAGGTGAATACTTCTGCAGACTTTGCAGTAGTTGCTGTCAGCGAGCTGACGGTGCTGGTCGTTGCAATCGGTGACCAGTTATTAATATTGATGGAGAAGCACATTGCTGTCTCCACCGTGTATTGCTGTTGATTGCTGAGTGGCTTGCATTTTTGGTGTTAGTGGTTATGGTAGCATTTAGTGAGGTCGGCGACACCACCGAAAAGTACGCGTTGTTGCGTTGGACAGAGAGTCGACGCTCTCGTTGTTCTTGTATGATTTGTTCTTGTAGCTGTTGCTGGTGGGGATCGAGAGAGCTTGGTCCCGAATTGGTAGACATGGCTATTCCAGTCTGCACGCGGCGGCGGTTAAAATTGAATTGAATTGAAACCCATGTTGGGATACCAAAATAATTGAGCTACAAAAAATACCACAATTGAGATGTTATTATTTTGACAAAGTTATAAAATTGCTTAGGATCGCGAGAAAACCTAAGTTTACATCGCCGAAGATAATCCTTTTATCATTGTGAATTCAGCTCCATAAAATTTGATCGAGCAACCACATAAAGGGAAAAATCCGGTGATTTATCGGATCTTTTATAGCATCTTGAGTTTACGTTCTTTAAGTTACATTACATTAGTCACGTGAGAACCAAGGAGGTCTATCAAACCATCCTTGGGTCACACGCGGGATACAAACATCAAAGAACGACTGAAGAGTTTTATAGAGTTTTATTTAACAAAAGTTTTTTAAGTTTAGTAAAGTTTGTCTTGCAAAAACATCGGGTTGGAACCATCGAGTTATTATATCGAGACATAACCTCAAAAGGAAGGTCAATGGTTACATCCAGAATTAGATGAAAATTGTCTTTGGAATAACTAAGCGATCAGTCCTGGAAACATCGCAGTTGGAAGAATCCAACACAAACACCAGTTCCAGTGATCTGTCGCGACTATTTGATTTTATTTGAGTTAGGGACAACTCGAGCAGACCATCTATGAAACTATGTGACGAGTAGGGCAACAGTAATAAAGAATCATATGAAAGGGTCCAGGAAAACTCACGTAAATTTAAATCTTCCAGAACAACGAGCATGTCTTTGTCAGGGAGATATGAGGAAACAAGTTGAATAGCTTCCAAATGGTGAATGTATACTACCAAGTCGGACTGTGGTGAAATATGAAGAAATGGTCTTCAGAATTCCAAAATCCAAAGATACCATACTGCGATTCACTCCCGACTTCACCACAGTGTGTACCAATTTCTTGACTTCTACATTGGATTCAGCGATCCCAAGAAAGTCGATTGAACACTCTTCTCTAGGTAACTACAATCGTTGGGCCATTTTGGTCATTTTGGTCATAGAACAACTATCGAGCAAAGCTCTGGCCAGCACGAAATCACCAACTTTTGTTCTAACACCAACGAGTGCAGTAGCAAGAATCACGTGCTATGGAGCCGTCACATGCATAACATATGAGGTGGAAGGTTGTTCGCCTTGTGAAGGTGGTGGTAACGCTCAACCACTGTTGACTGTGTACATGTGCAGCAACGTATGATGCGACTTGTTGCATACATGACACTTTTTTGCATTGCACTTAGCGACAGTGTGCCCATTCTGAAGACAGTTAATACAAAACGTGGCGGATATTGCAAAATCAAACCGTTGTTTCACCGACAACGGTCACAACTATTAATACTATGGTCTTCTGAATTGCAATATGAACATTTTGGGGACTTATTGTCAACTTTCTTATTTGCCACAAAACACGAAAAGCTGCTACGATTATGCCTCGTGGATCTTTGATCAGACTTAACAACGTCTACCGACAATTTAAAATACAAATTTCGAAAACAATTACGATCTTAAGCCTTAAAAAACTTTATAAGTAAGTCGATATAGCCATGTCCGCCTGTCCGTCCGTCTGTGCGTATGCGTTTTACTCAGCCATGATAAGAGCTATCGGGAAATTTTTTTTGGTGGCATTTTATTACCCATATATATAGCTCTAGAACAAACATTTTTGCCAATAACAATATGATAGATTTGGATACAAAACCTCAGATCCCAAAATTTGAATTTGATCGGATAAATAGAACACAAGTTACAATCAATATAAATCGGTTCAAGCGCTGCCGGCAGCTGCCTACTACGTAATCACCAAACCCACAGAGCACATGCATACACACACAGACGCAGCTCTACTTGAACTGTATGTGTATGCGGGCGGTGCATTATTATGCAATTATTAATTATGTTATTACAACAGTACAAATGTTTCAGCGGATATTATATCTATCGGTGATTGAGGTTCTGTATGGGCGAATCGTGGAATTTTTATTTTCTTTATATTTACATAAACGCTTTTTATTCGTTCCATGCTGTCTCCAAATTCATTGGCATTGATTCGTCCCAATCTTGAGGAACATATCCCTTGAGCCACAGCTCTTGCATTAAGATTTTTCCTCTAATACGGATCAAATAAACGAGATGTCACCGATTTGGAATTGGAACACGTCTTCCATAGGTAACCAAATTTTTATCGGCGCTGCTGTGCTAAGGGAAGCGGAGGCTACAGAACTGTTCGAGAACCATTTGGTTATCTCAAAGCCAGCTTTAAACAATGCCTATGAAACTCATATTATTGTCAGAAGGTCCTCATCGTAACCAGCACCAGTCAACATGTCATCAACATAAAAATCGTGCCTGATAACTTCAGCAGCGTTTGGATGTGACAATTCAATCATCTCACCCATCTTTGTCAAACACCGTATTGCCAAAAACGGAGCTGGGTTTTTTCTCCACAATATGAGCTGGAAATCTCCATCTGCTTCATGTACCATTACTTGACAATACATTTTCTTGACGTCAGCGGTCAAGGCATACTTATGCAAACGAAATCAAAGCAAAGTCGAATACAGCTCCTCTTGAATGGTGGGACCGACCATCAAGATGTCATTTAACGAGGTTTGAGACGAAGTTTTCTATGATACATCGAACACAACACGAAGTTTCGTCAACGTGCTTTGAAGTCTTTAAACGATCTGATGTGGAATGAAGTAGTGCAGATAAGTGGGAATTTTATTGTTGGCTTCTTAAAACGACCTGATGTGGAATGAAGTAGTGTAGATAATTGGGAATTTAATTGACATATGTCCCAATGAAAGATATTCTTCCTTAAATACTAGGACCATGTTTCTGAATTGCACATCTTTCGACAATCTTCTTTCGAGCGACAAAAACCGCCGTTTATCAACTTCAAATGAAAGCCCAAGTGCATTGGGGCTCGACTTAAATGGCAGCTTCACCTGAAAACGACCCGACGGTAAAATTTTCAAATTATCAGCGAAATGTTTTTCGCATAGCTGATGCGCTGGAGATAGACAAAATTTCCAAAATTTCTGCAAGGTCTTGATAATTGAGCTTAAGACTTCGTTTTGATAGCTCAAATTGACTGTCCTCTTCTGAACTAATCCCATGTCAGAAGAGTACCGCCCGGATACAACTCATCCGAAGATAGGTTTCTGAAGGGTTGGAAGTCCTGGTCCTTGTTTTACTTGACCTATTGATTAAAGGTCGTAAATTCTGTAATATTGTAATTCTAATAGGTTAGTAGATGTCGATCTACGTTTTTTTACCCATGTTTTTTTTTTAACGTTTAATATATTTGTTGGATCTACTCTTAAATTAGAGCCTAACAACAAGCTTGAGATATTTTTCTTAGTCTAGTAGTTAAGCTAAATCCTGGGGATACTGCAGGCGGCCCTAATCACTTATTATTGGGTTGGTCTGTCATTTCTTTTAAGACGAGTTTTATTATTAGTTCGCGTAAGGGAACTGGCAAGATCATTTGGATGTGCATCCAGTTTTGCAGAAAACTTTAGTTGCTGAGTCCTATTTCAGATTTTGGTCCAGCGATGGGTTTGCGTCCGTTTGGGTGTGATTTAAGATTCTTAGAGACAGATCCTTCTGTAGTTGGCCGTATGTTTACTTTCACAGTTACTTCATAGTTGAAGTGCGACGTTACTTCTATCCTTGGTGGAAATGCCATCTTTATGATGTTCGCCACAGACAACACACACTGAGCTAAGATTGCAAGAAGTGTGGTTGTTCTCCTGTCAGTTTGTACACTGAGGTGGCTGGTATGTCTTATGGGGCTCATCTACGGTGATTCTTCTGTGCAGTAGGAGCTGAAGGTTGTAGATGGGGTACACTGCATTTGGCTTTGACCGCTTTGCATCTGGTTGGAGCTCAATTTTAAAGAATGGCTGTGCGACTTTGTTCCTGTTGATATTATTGACAAGGGACTTAACCGCAAACCCTTTCTCGGCCAGCGCGTCTGCTATTTCTTGTGTTGGAACCGATGACTGTAGTACAAATAATCATTCAATACAATGAGCTCAACTTGTAACACTTTGTTGCAAGTATAAACAATAAAACATATACGCATTAAAATATTATTGTGCACTTGAATATGTTTATATGTATGGATACATTGATGTATGCACATAAACATATTCACATAAATATACAATTAAGCATGAACATATATGTATGAACATTTGTATATGTACATACATATATTCACATAAGCACTGCATACACAAGCGTAACATGAGCTAGAGCCAGGCTAGCGTATGTATGTATGTACTGATACTCTCCCTCTCTTTTGTAGCTGTCGCATAAGTCGCAGCATAAGAATATATATGTAAACATAGGCTAAGCAAAAGAATATTTTCTGAATAAAAATCAATCAGAATATTACCACAAAGCAAACCAGACGTGTTCTTTTATTTAAATCTTGGACCAAAGGAACCCGGCGACCGTGATATCGTCCTAAAGGCCCTACAAGGACTCTGCAAGGAGAAACTATTCTCTAATGGAATTATATATATATACAAGGATATAAACACTTGCTATAATTATTCTGCATTTGAGAGAAACTTGAAGCTCCTATCCAACAGCAAAACAAGAAAGCAAATAAATTATGATATAAAAAAAAAGGAAAGACAACAACAACAACAACGACATCAAAAATAAAATGGAAACAAAACCAACATGAAATACGAATGAACAACAGTAAAGATATTCCCTTTGCGGAATCTGCTCCTATACAGCAAAGGGATGCACCGACGCTAAAAGAAGCGTTAGAGCTGTATCCCAACGATGGACACAATAGCTGAGTACCGGGCCCGCAACACAAAATCTACAAAGCCAAAGAAGACCAAAAGAGGAGGCTAGGTACGTAAGCTACTCCAGCAGAAGAGGCTCGAAGTAGACTTACTGGCCACTCTGAAGACGGTGGAAGGCCGACAACGCTGCATAGAGCGTATTGACATCATTAAAGCTGAACTTCGCCAAAGAGCGAAGAAACGCAAGGGGGCCGCAGAAATGCGAAAGCCTTTACTTGCCTTTAATTTAACAATTCTAATTATAAGCTTAATAGCAAGTTGAAGCACGAAAGTGCAACTTGCGAAATACTAACTTTCTGCTAGGCTATTACTAACAATGTGGTTGGAAAATTTTTTTTTTTAAAGTAATTTCTAAACAACAAACGACATGTATACTTGAGTTGTGAGCCAACCATATGCTCTATAATTTTTCCACGCCTCTGGCTCGCTGTGCAAGACACAGTTGAGATAAACTTTTTTTCTTTTGTTCCAAAAAAAAAAAAAAAAAATCCTTAAAAATGCTAAATCCATAACAATTTTTTTTATATTTCATATAATATTCGTATTCAAGCAAATAAGATTAAAGCTTGAAATACTTAAAAAAAAAAAAATTTATTTTAGTAATTTCTAAACAAAAGGTTTTGAGCTGTCTTTATAGGCTTTTTTTCCCCTTTTTTCCACCCGTATTTGATATATTCATATTATTAAATTAAAATCGTCTTATATAGGACCATTAGTCAGTGAGGTCATTACTAGAATTATAAAAACAAAAATAATTAAAAATAAACTCCATTTGTTCGATCAAACCAAAAGTAAATTTGATGATATATGTATCTCTTATACCCACAATGCGGTTAATGGAAACAAAATCAGTGGATTCGACTGCGAATGTTATAAATTTAATCGAATCATCAAATACCAACATGAGATTAACGAACATATTGTTATTAGTAATTGTCGTAATAATGTGCGTATATGTCTTATATAAAGCTTACCTATTACACAATAAATGTGTAACTAAAAGAGCTCTAAGCCAAGTTAATGATATAGATAAGATCTAAAAATACATATGCACACAAGCAACTATTAAATCAAGAAAATTTCGGTATCGACGATACCCAAGCAAACAATAATACGACCAATATGGCCAATAATGTCAAAATTATAAAAAAAAACAATATGACAGAAATTATTGAAAAAATATATAGTGAGCATACAGAGTTCAGGTTAAACTCATTGATAATATTGCAAAAGCATAGGGAATTTATTACAAAATATAATTTCGAAAACGAATACATTGACACATTCCAGAGTAATGTGAGCCCACTATTCGGTTGTTCAAAAATCGAGAAGGGCATCGTGCTAAGCACATTACCCTATGTGGTAATAAAGAGTATCAGCGAAACAAACCCAATACTGGGAACAACAGACATATTGATGCTGCGCATACACCGGTAGAAGCTCAATTGTTTCATTGAACAATGGAATAGAGTACACTAGCAAGTTAGTGTAGAATATGGATAAAATAGAAACGAAAAAGCTACAAAAATATTTACATTTCCTTGATTTCCTGATACAATCAGGTGAAACAAATCACAAATACAAGGAAATAAGGTATTGGATAGCCCACAACTACAAATGAAAAAAAAAATATTGTAGATCTTATGGAAAAATCTATAAAAGTAGCTTATAGTAGATTGTTAGCTAAGACTCCTTTAAGAAAAGACGTGCCCGGATGGGTCCATCATGGACAGACCAAAAATTGCAGTAAAAACAAACACAAATAAGATCTGCTGCTGCTCATATCGCTCTCGCACATTTGTTTTACTCTCATCTCGCTCTGATATCATCTCGCTATGTTCTCATCCGGCTCTATTCTCATCTTGCTATGATTTCATCTGCTCTCTGTTTTCAGCTATCGCTACCGCTATCTGTTTTCAGCTACCGCTACGGCAGAGCGTAGCGCATCATTTGTTTTTGTGCTACTTGCTACAGCTGTAGTTTTTGACGCGACTAAACTGAGAGCATAGCAGAGCACAAACTTTTTGTTGTTAGGCTACGGCTCTGCTACGGCTCTCGTCAAAAATGAGAGCGGTAGCGAGAGCTCAACGAAATGCTACGAAATAGCAGAGCATTTTCAAACGCTGGGTCCATGAACTTTTCAAGGACTCAAACGCGCTGATAGATAGATATATCAGAATCGAGTACAGAATCAATAGATTTAACAGACTCAGATGTAGAAATAATATATATAGAATAGTAAAACCATAAACATTTTCAAAATTTTGTTAAATTTAATAAAGGTGTGTAAAAAGAATGTTCCATTCGAATGGACAGCAGAATGTGAAAATGCATTCCAATACTTAAAAAAAAGCTCGTTCAACTTAATCTATTGCAGTACCCAGAATTTATCAAAGAATTTTGCATTATCACAGATGCAAGCAAACAAGCATGTGGAGCAGTTTTAACACAAAACTATAATGGACTCCAGCTTCCAGTTTCATATGCATCAAGAGCATTCACTAAAGGTGAAAACAACAAGAGTACTACAGAACAAGAGCTAGCAGCAATACACTGGGCCATAACATATTTTCGACCATATATATATATGGAAAACATTTCACAGTGCGAACAGACCATAGACCATTAACATATTTATTCTCCATGGTCAACCCGAGTTCAAAACTAACACGCATGCGGCTAGAATTGGAAGAGTACGACTTTACAGTAGAGTATTTGAGAGGTAAAGATAATTTTGTGGCAGACGCCTTATCGCGGATAACTATATCCGAAATAAAAGATATGAATATAAAAGTCCTGAAAGTCACTACCAGGCAACAAAGTAGACAGAAAAACTGCGCAGTTAATAAAGAAGAACTTTTGCCAAGGCAAAAACTTGTAAATGCTTCTTGACCCAATATATACGAAGTCATCAATAACAGAATAACATAATCTAAATGTTCATTGAAGCATGGAAAGAAAGTTATAGCAAGAATTGATGTTAGCGATTTGTACACCAATGGAATTCTCGACTTAGGTCAGTTCTTCTTAAAATGCAAGCTGGTATACCTGAAATCAGCAAACTAAAGAAAACGAAAAAGAAAAAGAAGCAATACTGTCTACATACCATGATGATCCAATTCAAGGAGGTCATACTGGCATTACCAGCACGCTGACAAAAATCAAAAGACACTACTATTGGAAAAATATGGGACGCCATATCAAAGAGTACATAAGGAGATGTCATAAATGCCAGGTGTCAAAAACGACGACACATACGAAGACCCCTATGATAATAACAGAAACACCAGCGAAGTCTTTTGATAAAGTTATAGTGGACACAATAGGTCCGCTACCGAAATCAGATAATGAAAATGAGTATATTGTCACATTGATATGCGATCTGACAAAATACTTAATAGCCATTCCAGTTGCATCTAAGAGTGCAAGTAATGTAACTAAAGCTATATTCGAAAATTGTATAGTAGAGTACGGTCCAATGAAAACACTCATTACGGACATGGGAACTGAGTATAAAAATCAGATTATAACAGATATATGCAAGTACATGAAGAGTAAAAATTTAACATCTACAGCATACCACCACCAGACTTTAGGGACACTAGAACGAAGTCATAGAACATTCAATGAATATATTCGTTCATACATATCAGCAGATAAGTCCGATTGGGATGCTTGGATACAATATTTCACTTATTGTTACAACACAACACCCTCGGCAGTGCATTAATATTGTGCATACGAATTAGAATAGATCATATATACAATTTAGACGACTACTCTTAGGAAATAAAATTTAGAATAGAAATAGCATATAAAAGAGCTAGGATAATGCTAGAAAACAATAAGTTAAAGAATAAGAAATACTACGATAAAAATACTTCAGATTTTGATTTAAAAATAGGAGGTAAAGTCTTGTTAAGAAAAGAAATTGGTAATAAACTAGATGCTAAATATATAGGGCCTTATAAGGTATTGAGTTTAGAAGAAAATGATAATATAATAATAGCAGATGATAAAAATAAGAACCAGAAAGTCCATAAAAACAGATTAAAACCATTTATAAAATAAAAATCGGAATGGTCAACCGTAAAAATAATACCGAATATAAAAAAAACCATACATTTTATAATTTTCATGATACTTAAGTAATTTTACAAAACAAAAAAAGAAAATAAGAAAAATTTTTTATGGATTCAACTACTATAATTAAATTATCTAAAATATATACATACAATTCAACAGTATGTCAAAAACAAAAGAATAAAGAAAATTTGTCTCTCCAAACACGAACTAAAACAAAAAAAAAAAACACAATTTTTCTAATACACTCCTTTACCTTACCTATATTGTATCTTTACACAATTATCAAATAATTATCAAAAACTCCATAATATTACGTTATTCTCTAAAAAGGGGAGGTGTAGTATATTCATACAAATAATCATTCAATACAATGAGCTCAACTTGTAACACTTTGTTGCAAGTATAAACAATAAAACATATAATCATTAAAATATTTTTGTGCACTTGAATATGTTTATATGTATGGATACATTGATGTATGCACATAAACATATTCACATAAATATACAATTAAGCTTATTCACATAAGCCCTGCATGCACAAGCGTAACATTAGCTAGAGCCAGGCCAGCGTATGTATGTATGTACTGATACTCTCCCCCTCTTTTGTAGCTGTCGCATAAGTCACAGCATAAGAATATATATGTAAACATAGGCTAAGCAAAAGAATATTTTCTGAATAAAAATCAATCAATATTACCACAAAGCAAAGCAGACGTGTTCTTTTATTAAAATCTTGAACCAAAGGAACCCGGTCATTACATGACTCAATCCCCTTTAACACAACCTGCAACCTTTACAACTTTTTAGTTGGTAGGTATAAAAGTTGATATTATCATTACGGAGGTACTTTTCGATGATGCGAAATTGTCCTCAGTTTGGGTTTGGCATTTAATTTCTTTTCTGTTTCCCCTTTTGAGAGGGTTACAACAAAGTTATTTGACCCTACTATTTCTACTAATTTCGAAACCAGGGCGGTGCAGTTGGCTCCTCAGATGTAAAGTGGGGGTTGTCTAGCTGATTGTACTTTTTCTACAACGCTGGCTTCCGCGTTGTGCTGATCGGCAAGAATTTTAAAATGATTCTCGCTTAGGGGAATCATCCTTTGAATTGGTAAGTTTCGCCATATTGCCACTTTTTTTCTTTTGTGAGTACGCGTTGCTGCATTGGACCGAGAGTCGACGCTCTCGTTGTTGTTCTATGATTTGTTCTTGTCGCTGTTGCTGGTGGGGAACGCGAGAGCTTGGTCCCGAATTGGTAGACATGGCTATTCCAGTCTGCACGCGGCAGCGGTTAAAATTGAATAGAATTGAAACCCATGTTGGGATATCAAAATAATTGAGGCTATGTTCTGGTGTCGTATGGGCCACTTGAACGTACCTCGCATTGTACGCGTCAAAGTCCAGACAATATACCATGATCATCCAATTCAAGGAGGTCATACTGCATTACCAGCACGCTGGCAAAAATCAAAAGACACTACTATTGGAAAAATATGGGACGCCATATCAAAGAGTACATAAGGAGATGTCATAAATGACAGGTGTCAAAAACGACGACACATACGAAGACCCCCATGATAATAACAGAAAAACCAGTGAAGGCTTTGATAAAGTTATAGTGTACACAATAGGTCCGCTACCAAAATCAGATAAAGAGTATATTGTCACATTGATATGCGATCTGACAAAATACTACAAATACATCTAAGAGTGCAAGTAATGTAGCTAAAGCTATATTCGGAAATTGTATAGTACAGTACGGTCCAATGAAAACACTCATTACGGACATGGGAACTGAGTATAAAAATCAGATTATAACAGATATATGAAAGTACATGAAGATTAAAAATCTAACATCTACAGCATACCACCACCAGACTTTAGGGACAATAGAACGAAGTCATAGAACATTCAATGAATATATTCGTTCATACATATCAGCAGATAAGTCCAATTGGAATGCTTGGAAACAATATTTCACTTATTGTTACAACACAACACCCTCGGCAGTGCATTAATATTGTGCATACGAATTAGTATTTGGAAGACTACCAAAACAGTTCATAGATTTGAACAAAATAGATAGAATAGATCCAATATACAATTTAGACGACTACTCTAAGGAAATAAAATTTAGAATAGAAATAGCATATAAAAGAGCTAGGATAATGCTAGAAAACCATAAGTTAAAGAATAAGAAATACTACGAGGAAAATACTTCCGATTCTGATTTAAAAATAGGAGATGAAGTCTTATTAAGAAAAGAAATAGGTCATAAACTAGATGCTTAATATATAGGGCCTTAAAAGTATAGAAGAAAATGAAAATATAATAATAGCAGATGATTAGAATAAGGACCAGAAAGCTCTTAAAAACAGATTAAACCATTTTTAAAATAAAAGTCGGTCAACCGTAAAAATAATACCGAATATAAAAAAAAACCATACATGTTATAATTTTCATGATACTTAAGTAATTTTACAAAACAAAATAAGAAAAATTTTTTATGGATTCAACTACTATAATTAAATCATCTAAAATATATACATACAACAGTATGTCAAAAAAAAAGAATAAAGAAAATTTGTCTCTCCAAACACGAACTAAAACAAAAAAAAAAAAAACAATTTTTCTAATACACTCCTTTACCTTACCTATATTGTATCTTTACACAATTATCAAATAATTATCAAAAACTCCATAATATTACGTTATTCTCTAAAAGGGGAGGTGTAGTATATTCATACAAATAATCATTCAATACAATGAGCTCAACTTGTAACACTTTGTTGCAAGTATAAACAATAAAACATATAATCATTAAAATATTTTTGTGCACTTGAATATGTTTATATGTATGGATACATTGATGTATGCACATAAACATATTCACATAAATATACAATTAAGCTTATTCACATAAGCCCTGCATGCACAAGCGTAACATTAGCTAGAGCCAGGCCAGCGTATGTATGTATGTACTGATACTCTCCCTCTCTTTTGTAGCTGTCGCATAAGTCACAGCATAAGAATATATATGTAAACATAGGCTAAGCAAAAGAATATTTTCTGAATAAAAATCAATCAATATTACCACAAAGCAAAGCAGACGTGTTCTTTTATTAAAATCTTGAACCAAAGGAACCCGGTCATTACATGACTCAATCCCCTTTAACACAACCTGCAACCTTTACAACTTTTTAGTTGGTAGGTATAAAAGTTGATATTATCATTACGGAGGTACTTTTCGATGATGCGAAATTGTCCTCAGTTTGGGTTTGGCATTTAATTTCTTTTCTGTTTCCCCTTTTGAGAGGGTTACAACAAAGTTATTTGACCCTACTATTTCTACTAATTTCGAAACCAGGGCGGTGCAGTTGGCTCCTCAGATGTAAAGTGGGGGTTGTCTAGCTGATTGTACTTTTTCTACAACGCTGGCTTCCGCGTTGTGCTGATCGGCAAGAATTTTAAAATGATTCTCGCTTAGGGGTGCTACTCGTCCTTTGGATTGGTAAGTTTCGCCATATTGCCACTTTTTTTCTTTTGTGAGCTTAGCTTCCGCTTACTTATTTTAATATATCTATACATTGCAGTCTGGACAGATGGCGTTGAGTTTATTGTTGTGAGTGGCTCTGGGTGAATTGGCGTTGACGGCTTGACGCAGGTGAATACTTCTGCAGACTTTGCAGTAGTTGCTGTCAGCGAGCTGACGGTGCTGGTCGTTGCAATCGGTGACCAGTTATTAATATTGATGGAGAAGCACATTGCTGTCTCCACCGTGTATTGCTGTTGATTGCTGAGTGGCTTGCATTTTTGGTGTTAGTGGTTATGGTAGTATTTAGTGAGGTCGGCGACACCACCGAAAAGTACGCGTTGTTGCGTTGGACAGAGAGTCGACGCTCTCGTTGTTCTTGTATGATTTGTTCTTGTAGCTGTTGCTGGTGGGGATCGAGAGAGCTTGGTCCCGAATTGGTAGACATGGCTATTCCAGTCTGCACGCGGCGGCGGTTAAAATTGAATTGAATTGAAACCCATGTTGGGATACCAAAATAATTGAGCTACAAAAATACCACAATTGAGATGTTATTATTTTGACAAAGTTATAAAATTGCTTAGGATCGCGAGAAAACCTAAGTTTACATCGCCGAAGATAATCCTTATATCATTGTGAATTCAGCTCCATAAAATTTGATCGAGCAACCACATAAAGGGAAAAATCCGGTGATTTATCGGATCTTTTATAGCATCTTGAGTTTACGTTCTTTAAGTTACATTACATTAGTCACGTGAGAACCAAGGAGGTCTATCAAACCATCCTTGGGTCACACGCGGGATACAAACATCAAAGAACGACTGAAGAGTTTTATAGAGTTTTATTTAACAAAAGTTTTTTAAGTTTAGTAAAGTTTGTC
The DNA here is from genome assembly GCA_018150345.1 of Drosophila equinoxialis. Taxonomy (NCBI): domain Eukaryota; kingdom Metazoa; phylum Arthropoda; class Insecta; order Diptera; family Drosophilidae; genus Drosophila; species Drosophila equinoxialis. The sequence continues at coordinate 765,392 of JAECWI010000323.1, read as the reverse complement.
TTGCAAAAACATCGGGTTGGAACCATCGAGTTATTATATCGAGACATAACCTCAAAAGGAAGGTCAATGGTTACATCCAGAATTAGATGAAAAGTGTCTTTAGGAATAACTAAGCGATCAGTCCTGAAAACATCGCAGTTGGAAGAATCCAACACAAACACCAGTTCCAGTGATCTGTCGCGACTATTTGATTTTATTTGAGTTAGGGACAACTCGAGCAGACCATCTATGAAACTATGTGACGAGTAGGGCAACAGTAATAAAGAATCATATGAAAGGGTCCAGGAAAACTCACGTAAATTTAAATCTTCCAGAACAACGAGCATGTCTTTGTCAGGGAGATATGAGGAAACAAGTTGAATAGCTTCCAAATGGTGAATGTATACTACCAAGTCGGACTGTGGTGAAATATGAAGAAATGGTCTTCACAATTCCAAAATCCAAAGATACCATACTGCGATTCACTCCCGACTTCACCACAGTGTGTACCAATTTCTTGACTTCTACATTGGATTCAGCGATCCCAAGAAAGTCGATTGAACACTCTTCTCTAGGTAACTACAATCGTTGGGCCATTTTTTCGGTTATCATTTTGGTCATATAACAACTATCGAGCAAAGCTCTGGCCAGCACGAAATCACCAACTTTTGTTCTAACACCAACGAGTGCAGTAGCAAGAATCACGTGCTATGGAGCCGTCACATGCATAACATATGAGGTGGAAGGTTGTTCGCCTTGTGAAGGTGGTGGTAACGCTCAACCACTGTTGACTGTTAAGTGTTAAGACTGTCTGAAGACAGTTAATACAAAACGTGGCGGATATTGCAAAATCAAACCGTTGTTTCACCGACAACGGTCACAACTATTAATACTATGGTCTTCTGAATTGCAATATGAACATTTTGGGGACTTATTGTCAACTTTATTATTTGCCACAAAACACGAAAAGCTGCTACGATTATGCCTCGTGGATCTTTGATCAGACTTAACAACGTCTACCGACAATTTAAAATACAAATTTCGAAAACAATTACGATCTTAAGCCTTAAAAAACTTTATAAGTAAGTCGATATAGCCATGTCCGTCTGTCCGTCCGTCTGTGCGTATGCGTTTTACTCAGCCATGATAAGAGCTATCGGGAAATTTTTTTTGGTGGCATTTTATTACCCAGGAAAACTAAAGTATGATATACATGATATGATATATATATAGCTCTAGAACAAACATTTTTGCCAATAACAATATGATAGATTTGGATACAAAACCTCAGATCCCAAAATATGAATTTGATCGGATAAATAGAACACAAGTTACAGTCAATATAAATCGGTTCAAGCGCTGCCGGCAGCGCTGTTTGCTGCCTACTACGTAATCACCAAACCCACAGAGCACATGCATACACACACAGGCGCAGCTCTACATGAACTGTATGTGTATGCGCGCGGTGCATAATAACAACAGTACAAATGTTTCAGCGGATATCATATCTATCGTTGATTAAGGTTCTGTATGGGCGAATCGTGGAATTTTTATTTTCTTGATATTTACATAAACGCTTTTTATTCGTTCCATGCTGTCTCCAAATTCATTGGCATTGATTCGTCCCAATCTTGAGGAACATATCCCTTGAGCCACAGCTCTTGCATTAAGATTTTTCCTCTAATACGGATCAAATAAACGAGATGTCACCGATAGAATGTTCCGTTTTTTCGCTCGAAGAATCATAAACGAGTCATCGATTTGGAATTGGAACACGTCTTCCATAGGTAACCAAACTTTTATCGGCGCTGCTGTGCTAAGGGAAGCGGAGACTACAGAACTGTTCGAGAACCATTTGGTTATCTCAAAGCCAGCTTTAAACAATGCCTATGAAACTCACATTATTGTCAGAAGGTCCTCATCGTAACCAGCACCAGTCAACATGTCATCAACATAAAAATCGTGCCTGATAACTTCAGCAGCGTTTGGATGTGACAATTCAATCATCTCACCCAGCTTTGTCAAACACTGTATTGCCAAAAACGGAGCTGGCGCCATACCATACCGAACAGTGTTTAACCTGAACACTTTCAAAGAATCATATGGGTTTTTTCTCCACAATATGAACTGTAAATCTCCATCTGCTTCATGTACCATTACTTGACAATACATTTTCTTGACGTCAGCGGTCAAGGCATACTTATGCAAACGAAATCAAAGCAAAGTCGAATACAGCTCCTCTTGAATGGTGGGACCGACCATCAAGATGTCATTTAACGAGGTTTGAGACGAAGTTTTCTATGATACATCGAACACAACACGAAGTTTCGTCAACGTGCTTTGAAGTCTTTAAACGATCTGATGTGGAATGAAGTAGTGCAGATAAGTGGGAATTTTATTGTTGGCTTCTTAAAACGACCTGATGTGGAATGAAGTAGTGTAGATAATTGGGAATTTAATTGACATATGTCCCAATGAAAGATATTCTTCCTTAAATACTAGGACCATGTTTCTGAATTGCACATCTTTCGACAATCTTCTTTCGAGCGACAAAAACCGCCGTTTATCAACTTCAAATGAAAGCCCAAGTGCATTGGGGCTCGACTTAAATGGCAGCTTCACCTGAAAACGACCCGACGGTAAAATTTTCAAATTATCAGCGAAATGTTTTTCGCACAGCTGATGCGCTGGAGATAGACAAAATTTCTGCAAGGTCTTGATAATTGAGCTTAAGACTTCGTTTTGATAGCTCAAATTGACTGTCCTCTTCTGAACTAATCCCATGTCAGAAGAGTACCGCCCGGATACAACTCATCCGAAGATAGGTTTCTGAAGGGTTGGAAGTCCTGGTCCTTGTTTTACTTGACCTATTGATTAAAGGTCGTAAATTCTGTAATATTGTAATTCTAATAGGTTAGTAGTTGTCGATCTACGTTTTTTTAACCCATGTTTTTTTTTTTAACGTTTAATATATTTGTTGGATCTACTCTTAAATTAGAGCCTAACAACAAGCTTGAGATATTTTTCTTAGTCTAGTAGTTAAGCTAAATCCTGGGGATACTGCAGGCGGCCCTAATCACTTATTATTGGGTTGGTCTGTCATTTCTTTTAAGACGAGTTTTATTATTAGTTCGCGTAAGGGAACTGGCAAGATCATTTGGATGTGCATCCAGTTTTGCAGAAAACTTTAGTTGCTGAGTCCTATTTCAGATTTTGGTCCAGCGATGGGTTTGCGTCCGTTTGGGTGTGATTTAAGATTCTTAGAGACAGATCCTTCTGTAGTTGGCCGTATGTTTACTTTCACAGTTACTTCATAGTTAAAGTGCGACGTTACTTCTATCCTTGGTGGAAATGCCATCTTTATGATGTTCGCCACAGACAACACACACTGAGCTAAGATTGCAATTGCAAGAAGTGTGGTTGTTCTCCTGTCAGTTTGTACACTGAGGTGGCTGGTATGTCTTATGGGGCTCATCTACGGTGATTCTTCTGTGCAGTAGGAGCTGAAGGTTGTAGATGGGGTACACTGCATTTGGCTTTGACCGCATTGCATCTGGTTGGAGCTCAATTTTAAAGAATGGCTGTGCGACTTTGTTCCTGTTGATATTATTGACAAGGGACTTAACCGCAAACCCTTTCTCGGCCAGCGCGTCTGCTATTTCTTGTGTTGGAACCGATGACTGTAGTACAAATAATCATTCAATACAATGAGCTCAACTTGTAACACTTTGTTGCAAGTATAAACAATAAAACATATACGCATTAAAATATTATTGTGCACTTGAATATGTTTATATGTATGGATACATTGATGTATGCACATAAACATATTCACATAAATATACAATTAAGCATGAACATATATGTATGTACATTTGTATATGCACATACATATATTCACATAAGCACTACAATATTTCACTTATTGTTACAACACAACACCCTCGGCAGTGCATTAATATTGTGCATACGAATTAGAATAGATCCAATATACAATTTAGACGACTACTCTAAGGAAATAAAATTTAGAATAGAAATAGCATATAAAAGAGCTAGGATAATGCTAGAAAACCATAAGTTAAAGAATAAGAAATACTACGAGGAAAATACTTCAGATTTTGATTTAAAAATAGGAGGTAAAGTCTTGTTAAGAAAAGAAATTGGTAATAAACTAGATGCTAAATATATAGGGCCTTAAAAGTATGGAAGAAAATGAAAATATAATAATAGCAGATGATTAGAATAAGGACCAGAAAGCTCTTAAAAACAGATTAAACCATTTTTAAAATAAAAGTCGGTCAACCGTAAAAAATAATACCGAATATAAAAAAAAAAACCATACATGTTATAATTTTCATGATACTTAAGTAATTTTACAAAACAAAATAAGAAAAATTTTTTATGGATTCAACTACTATAATTAAATCATCTAAAATATATACATACAACAGTATGTCAAAAACAAAAGAATAAAGAAAATTTGTCTCTCCAGACACGAACTAAAACAAAAAAAAAAAAACACAATTTTTCTAATACACTCCTTTACCTTACCTATATTGTATCTTTACACAATTATCAAATAATTATTAAAAACTCCATAATATTACGTTATTCTCTAAAAGGGGAGGTGTAGTATATTCATACAAATAATCATTCAATACAATGAGCTCAACTTGTAACACTTTGTTGCAAGTATAAACAATAAAACATATAATCATTAAAATATTTTTGTGCACTTGAATATGTTTATATGTATGGATACATTGATGTATGCACATAAACATATTCACATAAATATACAATTAAGCTTATTCACATAAGCCCTGCATGCACAAGCGTAACATTAGCTAGAGCCAGGCCAGCGTATGTATGTATGTACTGATACTCTCCCTCTCTTTTGTAGCTGTCGCATAAGTCACAGCATAAGAATATATATGTAAACATAGGCTAAGCAAAAGAATATTTTCTGAATAAAAATCAATCAATATTACCACAAAGCAAAGCAGACGTGTTCTTTTATTAAAATCTTGAACCAAAGGAACCCGGTCATTACATGACTCAATCCCTTTAACACAACCTGCAACCTTTACAACTTTTTAGTTGGTAGGTATAAAAGTTGATATTATTATTACGGAGGTACTTTTCGATGATGCGAAATTGTCCTCAGTTTGGGTTTGGCATTTAATTTCTTTTCTGTTTCCCCTTTTGAGAGGGTTACAACAAAGTTATTTGACCCTACTATTTCTACTAATTTCGAAACCAGGGCGGTGCAGTTGGCTCCTCAGATGTAAAGTGGGGGTTGTCTAGCTGATTGTACTTTTTCTACAACGCTGGCTTCCGCGTTGTGCTGATCGGCAAGAATTTTAAAATGATTCTCGCTTAGGGGTGCTACTCGTCCTTTGGATTGGTAAGTTTCGCCATATTGCCACTTTTTTTCTTTTGTGAGCTTAGTTTCCGCTTACTTATTTTAATATATCTATACATTGCAGTCTGGACAGATGGCGTTGAGTTTATTGTTGTGAGTGGCTCTGGGTGAATTGGCGTTGACGGCTTGACGCAGGTGAATACTTCTGCAGACTTTGCAGTAGTTGCTGTCAGCGAGCTGACGGTGCTGGTCGTTGCAATCGGTGACCAGTTATTAATATTGATGGAGAAGCACATTGCTGTCTCCACCGTGTATTGCTGTTGATTGCTGAGTGGCTTGCATTTTTGGTGTTAGTGGTTATGGTAGTATTTAGTGAGGTCGGCGACACCACCGAAAAGTACGCGTTGTTGCGTTGGACAGAGAGTCGACGCTCTCGTTGTTCTTGTATGATTTGTTCTTGTAGCTGTTGCTGGTGGGGATCGAGAGAGCTTGGTCCCGAATTGGTAGACATGGCTATTCCAGTCTGCACGCGGCGGCGGTTAAAATTGAATTGAATTGAAACCCATGTTGGGATACCAAAATAATTGAGCTACAAAAAATACCACAATTGAGATGTTATTATTTTGACAAAGTTATAAAATTGCTTAGGATCGCGAGAAAACCTAAGTTTACATCGCCGAAGATAATCCTTATATCATTGTGAATTCAGCTCCATTAAATTTGATCGAGCAACCACATAAAGGGAAAAATCCGGTGATTTATCGGATCTTTTATAGCATCTTGAGTTTACGTTCTTTAAGTTACATTACTCACGTAAGAACCAAGGAGGTCTATCAAACCATCCTTGGGTCACACGCGGGATACAAACATCAAAGAACGACTGAAGAGTTTTATAGAGTTTTATTTAACAAAAGTTTTTTAAGTTTAGTAAAGTTTGTCTTGCAAAAACATCGGGTTGGAACCATCGAGTTATTATATCGAGACATAACCTCAAAAGGAAGGTCAATGGTTACATCCAGAATTAGATGAAAATTGTCTTTAGGAATAACTAAGCGATCAGTCCTGGAAACATCGCAGTTGGAAGAATCCAACACAAACACCAGTTCCAGTGATCTGTCGCGACTATTTGATTTTATTTGAGTTAGGGACAACTCGAGCAGACCATCTATGAAACTATGTGACGAGTAGGGCAACAGTAATAAAGAATCATATGAAAGGGTCCAGGAAAACTCACGTAAATTTAAATCTTCCAGAACAACGAGCATGTCTTTGTCAGGGAGATATGAGGAAACAAGTTGAATAGCTTCCAAATGGTGAATGTATACTACCAAGTCGGACTGTGGTGAAATATGAAGAAATGGTCTTCACAATTCCAAAATCCAAAGATACCATACTGCGATTCACTCCCGACTTCACCACAGTGTGTACCAATTTCTTGACTTCTACATTGGATTCAGCGATCCCAAGAAAGTCGATTGAACACTCTTCTCTAGGTAACTACAATCGTTGGGCCATTTTTTCGGTTATCATTTTGGTCATATAACAACTATCGAGCAAAGCTCTGGCCAGCACGAAATCACCAACTTTTGTTCTAACACCAACGAGTGCAGTAGCAAGAATCACGTGCTATGGAGCCGTCACATGCATAACATATGAGGTGGAAGGTTGTTCGCCTTGTGAAGGTGGTGGTAACGCTCAACCACTGTTGACTGTTAAGTGTTAAGACTGTCTGAAGACAGTTAATACAAAACGTGGCGGATATTGCAAAATCAAACCGTTGTTTCACCGACAACGGTCACAACTATTAATACTATGGTCTTCTGAATTGCAATATGAACATTTTGGGGACTTATTGTCAACTTTATTATTTGCCACAAAACACGAAAAGCTGCTACGATTATGCCTCGTGGATCTTTGATCAGACTTAACAACGTCTACCGACAATTTAAAATACAAATTTCGAAAACAATTACGATCTTAAGCCTTAAAAAACTTTATAAGTAAGTCGATATAGCCATGTCCGTCTGTCCGTCCGTCTGTGCGTATGCGTTTTACTCAGCCCTGATAAGAGCTATCGGGAAATTTTTTTTGGTGGCATTTTATTACCCAGGAAAACTAAAGTATGATATACATGATATGATATATATATAGCTCTAGAACAAACATTTTTGCCAATAACAATATGATAGATTTGGATACAAAACCTCAGATCCCAAAATATGAATTTGATCGGATAAATAGAACACAAGTTACAGTCAATATAAATCGGTTCAAGCGCTGCCGGCAGCGCTGTTTGCTGCCTACTACGTAATCACCAAACCCACAGAGCACATGCATACACACACAGGCGCAGCTCTACATGAACTGTATGTGTATGCGCGCGGTGCATAATAACAACAGTACAAATGTTTCAGCGGATATCATATCTATCGTTGATTAAGGTTCTGTATGGGCGAATCGTGGAATTTTTATTTTCTTGATATTTACATAAACGCTTTTTATTCGTTCCATGCTGTCTCCAAATTCATTGGCATTGATTCGTCCCAATCTTGAGGAACATATCCCTTGAGCCACAGCTCTTGCATTAAGATTTTTCCTCTAATACGGATCAAATAAACGAGATGTCACCGATAGAATGTTCCGTTTTTTCGCTCGAAGAATCATAAACGAGTCATCGATTTGGAATTGGAACACGTCTTCCATAGGTAACCAAACTTTTATCGGCGCTGCTGTGCTAAGGGAAGCGGAGACTACAGAACTGTTCGAGAACCATTTGGTTATCTCAAAGCCAGCTTTAAACAATGCCTATGAAACTCACATTATTGTCAGAAGGTCCTCATCGTAACCAGCACCAGTCAACATGTCATCAACATAAAAATCGTGCCTGATAACTTCAGCAGCGTTTGGATGTGACAATTCAATCATCTCACCCAGCTTTGTCAAACACTGTATTGCCAAAAACGGAGCTGGCGCCATACCATACCGAACAGTGTTTAACCTGAACACTTTCAAAGAATCATATGGTTTTTTTCTCCACAATATGAACTGGAAATCTCCATCTGCTTCATGTACCATTACTTGACAATACATTTTCTTGACGTCAGCGGTCAAGGCATACTTATGCAAACGAAATCAAAGCAAAGTCGAATACAGCTCCTCTTGAATGGTGGGACCGACCATCAAGATGTCATTTAACGAGGTTTGAGACGAAGTTTTCTATGATACATCGAACACAACACGAAGTTTCGTCAACGTGCTTTGAAGTCTTAAAACGACCTGATGTGGAATGAAGTAGTGTAGATAAGTGGGAATTTTATTGTTGGCTTCTTAAAACGACCTGATGTGGAATGAAGTAGTGTAGATAATTGGGAATTTAATTGACATATGTCCCAATGAAAGATATTCTTCCTTAAATACTAGGACCATGTTTCTGAATTGCACATCTTTCGACAATCTTCTTTCGAGCGACAAAAACCGCCGTTTATCAACTTCAAATGAAAGCCCAAGTGCATTGGGGCTCGACTTAAATGGCAGCTTCACCTGAAAACGACCCGACGGTAAAATTTTCAAATTATCAGCGAAATGTTTTTCGCACAGCTGATGCGCTGGAGATAGACAAAATTTCTGCAAGGTCTTGATAATTGAGCTTAAGACTTCGTTTTGATAGCTCAAATTGAGTGTCCTCTTCTGAACTAATCCCATGTCAGAAGAGTACCGCCCGGATACAACTCATCCGAAGATAGGTTTCTGAAGGGTTGGAAGTCCTGGTCCTTGTTTTACTTGACCTATTGATTAAAGGTCGTAAATTCTGTAATATTGTAATTCTAATAGGTTAGTAGTTGTCGATCTACGTTTTTTTAACCCATGTTTTTTTTTAACGTTTAATATATTTGTTGGATCTACTCTTAAATTAGAGCCTAACAACAAGCTTGAGATATTTTTCTTAGTCTAGTAGTTAAGCTAAATCCTGGGGATACTGCAGGCGGCCCTAATCACTTATTATTGGGTTGGTCTGTCATTTCTTTTAAGACGAGTTTTATTATTAGTTCGCGTAAGGGAACTGGCAAGATCATTTGGATGTGCATCCAGTTTTGCAGAAAACTTTAGTTGCTGAGTCCTATTTCAGATTTTGGTCCAGCGATGGGTTTGCGTCCGTTTGGGTGTGATTTAAGATTCTTAGAGACAGATCCTTCTGTAGTTGGCCGTATGTTTACTTTCACAGTTACTTCATAGTTGAAGTGCGACGTTACTTCTATCCTTGGTGGAAATGCCATCTTTATGATGTTCGCCACAGACAACACACACTGAGCTAAGATTGCAATTGCAAGAAGTGTGGTTGTTCTCCTGTCAGTTTGTACACTGAGGTGGCTGGTATGTCTTATGGGGCTCATCTACGGTGATTCTTCTGTGCAGTAGGAGCTGAAGGTTGTAGATGGGGTACACTGCATTTGGCTTTGACCGCTTTGCATCTGGTTGGAGCTCAATTTTAAAGAATGGCTGTGCGACTTTGTTCCTGTTGATATTATTGACAAGGGACTTAACCGCAAACCCTTTCTCGGCCAGCGCGTCTGCTATTTCTTGTGTTGAACCGATGACTTTAGTACAAATAATCATTCAATACAATGAGCTCAACTTGTAACACTTTGTTGCAAGTATAAACAATAAAACATATACGCATTAAAATATTATTGTGCACTTGAATATGTTTATATGTATGGATACATTGATGTATGCACATAAACATATTCACATAAATATACAATTAAGCATGAACATATATGTATGTACATTTGTATATGTATATACATATATTCACATAAGCACTGCATACACAAGCGTAACATGAGCTAGAGCCGGGCCAGCGTATGTATGTATGTACTGACACTCTCCCTCTCTTTTGTAGCTGTCGCATAAGTCGCAGCATAAGAATATATATGTAAACATAGGCTAAGCAAAAGAATATTTTCTGAATAAAAATCAATCAGAATATTACCACAAAGCAAAGCAGACGTGTTCTTTTATTTAAATCTTTAACCAAAGGAACCCGGCGACCGTGATATCGTCCTAAAGAACCTACAAGGACTCTGCAAGGAGAAACTATTCTCTAATGGAATTATATATATATACAAGGATATAAACACTTGCTATAATTATTCTGCATTTGAGAGAAACTTGAAGCTCCTATCCAACAGCAAAACAAGAAAGCAAATAAATTATGATATAAAAAAAAAAGGAAAGACAACAACAACAACAACGACATCAAAAATAAAATGGAAACAAAACCAACATGAAATACGAATGAACAACAGTAAAGATATTCCCTTTGCGGAATCTGCTCCTATCCAGCAAAGGGATGCACCGACGCTAAAAGAAGCGTTAGAGCTGTATCCCAACGATGGACACAATAGCTGAGTACCGGGCCCGCAACACAAAATCTACAAAGCCAAAGAAGACCAAAAGAGGAGGCTAGGTACGTAAGCTACTCCAGCAGAAGAGGCTGGAGGTAGACTTACTGGCCACTCTGAAGACGGTGGAAGGCCGACAACGCTGCATAGAGCGTATTGACATCATTAAAGATGAACTTCGCCAAAGAGCGAAGAAACGCAAGGGGGCCGCAGAAATGCGCAAGCCTTAACTTGCCTTTAATTTAACAATTCTAATTATAAGCTTAATAGCAAGTTGAAGCACGAAAGTGCAACTTGCGAAATACTAACTTTCTGCTAGGCTATTACTAACAATGTGGTTGGAAAATTTTTTTTTTTAAGTAATTTCTAAACAACAAACGACATGTATACTTGAGTTGTGAGCCAACCATATGCTCTATAATTTTTCCACGTCTCTGGCTCGCTGTGCAAGACACAGTTGAGATAAACTTTTTTTCTTTTGTTCCAAAAAAAAAAAAAATCCCTAAAAAATGCTAAATCCATAACAATTTTTTTTTATATTTCATATAATATTCGTATTCAAGCAAATAAGATTAAAGCTTGAAATACATAAAAAAAAAAAAAATTTATTTTAGTAATTTCTAAACAAAAGGTTTTGAGCTGTCTTTATAGGCTTTTTTTCCCTTTTTTTTCCCCCGTATTTGATATATTCATATTATTAAATTAAAATCGTCTTATATAGGACCATTAGTCAGTGAGGTCATTACTAGAATTATAAAAAAAAAAAATAATTAAAAATAAACTCCATTTGTTCGATCAAACCAAAAGTAAATTTGATGATATATCTCTTATACCCACAATACGTTTAATGGAAACAAAATCAGTGGATTCCACTGCGAATGTTATAAATTTAATCGAATCATCAAATACCGACATGAGATTAACGAACATATTGTTATTAGTAATTGTCGTAATAATGTGCGCATATGTCTTATATAAAGCTTACCTATTACACAATAAATGTGTAACTAAAAGAGCTCTAAACCAAGTTAATGATATAGATAAGATCTAAAAATACATATGCACACAAGCAACTAATCAATCAAGAAAATTTCGGTATCGACGATACCCAAGCCAATAATATGGCCAATAATGTCAAAATTATAAAAAAAAAAAATGTGACAGAAATTATTGAAAAAATATATAGTGAGCATACAGAGTTCAGGTTAAACTCATTGATAATATTGCAAAAGCATAGGGAATTTATTACAAAATATAATTTCGAAAACGAATACATTGACACATTCCAGAGTAATGTGAGCCCACTATTCGGTTGTTCAAAAATCGAAAAGGGCATCGTGCTAAGCACATTACCCTATGTGGTAATAAAGAGTATCAGCGAAACAAACCCAATACTGGGAACAACAGACATATTGATGCTGCGCATACACCGCTAGAAGCTCAATTGTTTCATTGAACAATGGAATAGAGTACACTAGCAAGTTAGTGTAGAATATGGATAAAATAGAAACGAAAAAGCTACAAAAATATTTACCTTTCCTTGATTTCCTGATACAATCAGGTGAAACAAATCACAAATACAAGGAAATAAGGTATTGGATAGCCCACAACTACAAATGAAAAAAAAAAAATATTGTAGATCAGATGGAAAAATCTATAAAAGTAGCTTATAGTAGATTGTTAGCTAAGACTCCTTTAACAAAAGACGTGCCCGGATGGGTCCATGAACTTTTCAAGGACTCAAACGCGCTGATAGATATATCAGAATCGAGTACAGAACCAATAGATTTAACAGACTCAGATGTAGAAATAATAGATATAGAATAATAAAACCATAAACATTTTCAAAATTTTGTTAAATTTAATAAAGGTGTGTAAAAAGAATGTTCCATTCGAATGGACAGCAGAATGCGAAAATGCATTCCAATACCTAAAAAAAAGCTCGTTCAACTTAATCTATTGCAGTACCCAGATTTTATCAAAGAATTTTGCATAATCACAGATGCAAACAAACAAGCATGTGGAGCAGTTTTAACACAAAACTATAATGGACTCCAGCTTCCAGTTTCATATGCATCAAGAGCATTCACTAAAGGTGAAAGCAACAAGAGTACTACAGAACGAGAGCTAGCAGCAATACACTGGGCCATAACATATTTTCGACCATATATATATATGGAAAACATTTCACAGTGCGAACAGACCATAGACCATTAACATATTTATTCTCCATGGTCAACCCGAGTTCAAAACTAACACGCATGCGGCTAGAATTGGAAGAGTACGACTTTACAGTAGAGTATTTGAGAGGTAAAGATAATTTTGTGGCAGACGCCTTATCGCGGATAACTATATCCGAATTAAAAGATATGAGTACAAAAGTCCTGAAAGTCACTACCAGGCAACAAGGTAGACAGAAAAACTGCGCAGTTAATAAAGAAGAACTTTTGCCAATTATTATTGTTATTAATAGCCATTCCAGTTGCATCTAAGAGTGCAAGTAATGTAGCTAAAGCTATATTCGAAAATTGTATAGTACAGTACGGTCCAATGAAAACACTCATTACGGACATGGGAACTGAGTATAAAAATCAGATTATAACAGATATATGCAAGTACATAAAGAGTAAAAATTTAACATCTACAGCATACCACCACCAGACTTTAGGGACAATAGAACGAAGTCATAGAACATTCAATGAATATATTCGTTCATACATATCAGCAGATAATTCCGATTGGGATGCTGGGATACAATATTTACCTTATTGTTACAACACAACACCCTCGGCAGTGCATTAATATTGTGCATACGAATTAGTATTTGGAAGACTACCAAATCAGTTCATAGATTTGAACAAAATAGATAGAATAGATCATATATACAATTTAGACGACTACTCTTAGGAAATAAAATTTAGAATAGAAATAGCATATGAAAGAGCTAGGATAATGCTAGAAAACCATAAGTTAAAGAATAAGAAATACTACGATAAAAATACTTCAGATTTTGATTTAAAAATAGGAGGTAAAGTCTTGTTAAGAAAAGAAATTGGTAATAAACTAGATGCTAAATATATAGGGCCTTATAAGGTATTAAGTTTAGAAGAAAATGATAATATAATAATAGCAGATGATAAAAATAAGAACCACAAAGTTCATAAAAACAGATTAAAACCATATATAAAATAAAAATCGGAATGGTCAACCGTAAAAATAATACCGAATATAAAAAAACCATACATTTTATAATTTTCATGATACTTAAGTAATTTTACAAATCAAAAAAAGAAAATAAGAAAAATTTTTTATGGATTCAACTACTATAATTTAATCATCCAAAATATATACATACAATTCAACAATTCAAATTCTAAAAAGGGGAGGTGTAGTATATTCATACAAATAATCATTCAATACAATGAGCTCAACTTGTAACACTTTGTTGCAAGTATAAACAATAAAACATATAAGCATTAAAATATTTTTGTGCACTTGAATATGTTTATATGTATGGATACATTGATGTATGCATGTATATATGTACATTTGTATATGCACATACATATATTCACATAAGCACTGCATGCACAAGCGTAACATGAGCTAGAGCCAGGCCAGCGTATATATGTATGTACTGACACTCTCCCTCTCTTTCGTAGCTGTCGCATAAGTCGCAGCATAAGAATATATATGTAAACATATGCTAAGCAAAAGAATATTTTCTGAATAAAAATCAATCAGAATATTACCACAAAGCAAACCAAAGGAACCCGGTCATTACATGACTCAATCCCCTTTAACACAACCTGCAACCTTTACAACTTTTTAGTTGGTAGGTATAAAAGTTGATATTATCATTACGGAGGTACTTTTCGATGATGCGAAATTGTCCTCAGTTTGGGTTTGGCATTTAATTTCTTTTCTGTTTCCCCTTTTGAGAGGGTTACAACAATGGTATTTGACCCTAATATTTCTACTAATTTCGAAACTAGGGCGGTGCAGTTGGCTCCTCAGATGTAAAGTGGGGGTTGTCTAGATGATTGTACTTTTTCTACAACGCCGGCTTCCGCGTTGTGCTGATCGGCAAGAATTTTAAAAATGATTCCCGCTTAGGGGAATCATCCTTTGAATTGGTAAGTTTCGCCATATTGCCACTTTTTTTCTTTTGTGAGTACGCGTTGCTGCATTGGACCGAGAGTCGACGCTCTCGTTGTTGTTCTATGATTTGTTCTTGTCGCTGTTGCTGGTGGGGAACGCGAGAGCTTGGTCCCGAATTGGTAGACATGGCTATTCCAGTCTGCACGCGGCAGCGGTTAAAATTGAATAGAATTGAAACCCATGTTGGGATATCAAAATAATTGAGGCTATGTTCTGGTGTCGTATGGGCCACTTGAACGTACTTCGCATTGTACGCGTCAAAGTCCAGACAATATACCATGATGATCCAATTCAAGGAGGTCATACTGCATTACCAGCACGCTGGCAAAAATCAAAAGACACTGCTATTGGAAAAATATGGGATAATGCTAGAAAACCATAAGTTAAAGAATAAGAAATACTTCGACGAAAATACTTCCGATTGTGATTTAAAAATAGGAGATAAAGTCTTATTAAGAAAAGAAATAGGTCATAAACTAGATGCTTAATATATAGGGCCTTATAAGGTATAGAAGAAAATGATAATATAATAATAGCAGACGATAAGAATAAGGACCAGAAAGCTCTTAAAAACAGATTAAAACCATTTATAAAATAAAAATCGGAATGATCAACCGTAAAAATAATAACAATTTAAAAAAAGCTATATCAACAAATAAAAAAAAATTTTAAAAAAAAATATAAAATATAAACAAATTTTTTTATCTCTACAAAAAATTTTAATAGAAAAGAAAAATATAAAAAAATATACATATATTTTATAATTTTCATTATAATTAAGTAACTTTACAAGAAAAAAAGGAAAACAAAAAAAAGACATTAAATTTAATTAGATAACTACGTATAAATACTACGTTATTTTTAAATATCATAGAAGCTAACTTTGTCTATGCCAAAGTTTTTATACCCTTGCAGTCGTTGGCAATAATATTTTACATTTTGAAATTTCTTTCTCTGTAACTCAATTCATCGATACACAAACCAAACATTCAAATTATTACTATTTTTACTACAATTTTTTCTTCTTCTTCCATCATTCCCTAAGCAAAGCACAACACGCATACACATACAGTTCGTGTAGCGCTGCGTCTGTGTGTGTGTATGCATGTGCTTTGTTTGATTTGATGATGACGTAGTACGCAGCTAGCAGCGCTGCCGGCAGCGCTTTAACCGATTTATGTGTGTTCTACTTATCCGATCAGGTTCAAATTTCGGGATCTGAGATTTTATATCCAATACTATCGTACTGGTAAATGTCATGGGGATACTCCAATTTTTGCAAAAATGTTTGTTCTAGAGCTATATGATATAGTAGTCCGATCCTGACAATTTTCATACTTTATCAGCTCCGGACTAAAAGTAGCTCAAATATTAAATTTCATTCCGATAGCTCTAAAGATGCCAGCTTGAAGTATATTTGCACAGACGGACGGACGGACGAACGGACAGACGGACAGACGGACATGGCTATATCAACTCAGCTTCTCATGTTGATCAAGAATATATATAGTTTATTGGGTCGGAAACGTCTCCTTCTATGCGTTACAAACATCTAACCAATTTTATAATACCCTCTGCAAGGGTATAAAAAGCGTCAGTAATAGAATAATAATACCCGACGCAATGTAGATTATTCTACATATAATAGCGTCATATGCTAAACACATGATAGTGTATACTACATGTTCACATAGTGACACTGTCGCTATGCATAAACAAGGCGAGAGCAAAATATATACAAATGTAACGAGGCCCCACTTATGTGTGGAAAATTTATGTAAAGAAAATTTTTTCAAATAAAATTCAGTCGGTTTTTACCGTCAAGATAAAACAGAACAATTCTTAATTTTCTTATTTCTACACCATAAAAAAGTTTTGTTAACATAGGTATAATCATTTCTCGTAGATACTCCGGGACCTATCATTATTTGCTGAATGTTTTGCTCTTTACAAAAATCTCTGCTAAGAATCAAATGCAACACCTCTATCTGAAATAATACACCCTGGATTTTCAATAACTGACGCTTGACGCCGTATTCTTTGTTGGATAGAGTCACACAAATTTCAAAAACGCGTTTACAACTACAAATAGATAATTGCAACCTTTTGCTGTCCGATCGATAGGCCCTATATTCAACACGATAAGTCCCTAAAGGTTTGTCTTTCCTATTTATTGGAGCTAAGCAACCTTTTTTCTTGCCTGCCTTACCTTCCAAAAAATGCATTAGATACAATTTTTTTTTTTCCAATATAAGAGGCTTTCTAGAACAACTTCGGTACATAAAACTTCTTCTTGAGTTCTTTCGGCCGAAAAAAATGCACTTTATATGTGCAATCTTAATTAACTCCTCTTCCATAAGTGATGGAACTACAATTTAATCCTTAATAAGATCCTTGCACAAAACTGTTTTCAATAATCTTCAAAAGGCTTATGCTCTTAAACAGCTGTCAATGTTCTAATCCAATCATCACTAACTTGGGCCACTTTAAGTCTGTAATGCATTGAATCCTCTTTTGCAATGACAATGAAAAAAATGTCCTGTTTAAGTCTGTAATGCACTAAATCCTCTAACATTAAAGAGGACATTTTTTTCATTGTCATTGCAAAAGCGTTGCAATCTGTTATGATTTTAAATTCTATCCCTAGTAAATACACGCGCCACTTCTTTAACGCCACTACCATCGCTAACACTTCCACTTCGTATGAATGATATTTTTCTTCCGCAAGTTTGGTTTTCCGGCTGAGATATTGTACTGGATGGAATAACTGATCATCAGTATCTTCTTGTAGAAGAACTCCCCTGTAACCATACATGGGCGTATTAGTTTGTACTTCAGTTACTGCCCTTGGGTTATACAATCGTAAAACTGGTGCGCTGTTTCAGGCTGCCTTCAGCTGTAAAAATGCGCTTTGCTGATCGTCACAGTACCCAACGTTGTATCTTTTCTTAGCAAGTCTGACAGTGGTTTAGATATCAATGCGTAAGACTCTATGAAACCTCAAGAAACCTTTGTACACTCTTGGAATTCTGTGGTTTTGGGTACATTTTCACCACCTGCGTTTTTGCTTTAGAAGGTGTTTGATCTGGCCAGTTGCAGATGTTGCAAGACTCCAATGCTGAATAGCATGTGGAGTGGAGAAGAGAAAATCAGTCTTCCCCTTTTCGAATTCCAGAAAGAAGTCATTTTTATATTTCGGATAATATTTGTCTAGATTTCGACCTTATTGAAGTTAATCAACCTGGGCTTAAGGTCAAAAAATCTTGCTAATTTATTTGTAAGATTTTAAATCATAGGCAGCACAAAAGGTGAGCAGGTTGTCTGTACAGCTATTTCAAGAACCACCAAGTTTTATCATCAGCAGACTTCGGTAAAGAAACCACAGTTGTAATGGCCATACCATATCTTCAACGCTAAAAGTAGTTGGAAATGTACATATTGTCACTCATCGAAGTCGGTCGTGTTTTTTTGCGCTCTCGCTTAATTACTGTCTTTCGTTCTTTCGTGAAGTTAATTTATAATATTCAATTTAAATTCATTGCCTTTACCAATTTTTAATAACGCTATACTCATCGCGAAGTTTGATTACATTTATTAACATTTACTTATATCAATATTAAAACTTTAACAAACGCAAATATAATATTGTTGTTGCGCTGCTTAGTTTCTGATTTCGTTCTATTTTTTGCTCCCACCCGCGCTCTCAATTTACAGTTCATAGTTTGTTTTTGCTTGTGTGGTGTTGGTGCTCTCTATTCTTCTGTTTTCTCTTTTGATCGCGCTCGCGGCCGTTAACTTCGCGCTTGTGACAAGTTTTTGTTGTTGTGTATTTTAATATAGAAAAAAAAAATATATTCTCTTTTTTTGTTTTCTCTTTCTAATTTGCATATTGCAGTTAGCTTTTGCTTTGGTTTGTATACACCTCTCTTGACATATATACATTTTTCCCTTTTTATTTACATATTGATTTATAATTTGTTTTTGATAAATCAAATTTTTAATAATGTGTCTGTTGCAAATATAATTGCAATAATTCCAGCACGACCAGTGAAGACTTTCTTTACTGTTGACTGTGTGACAAAGAAATGCACTTTAAATGTGCTGGTTATACAGTCAAGGTGCGGGATAGTATTGCACAGGGTGGCGGTCTTAAATGGGGCTGTGATTCGTGTCGTGGCTTGGAGCTTGAGATGCGAAGTTTTATGAAACTGACTGGGGATGCGTTTAAAACCCTGTCAGCTGGCGTTCATAAGCTCCAAGCTTTTGGCGATGGAGGTTCAATTCAGAAGTTCTAAACTTTTGATTGAATCTCGGACCCGAAAGAGGGCCAGGTTTCAGGGCGCGTCCTTCAGTCCGTCGGCATATCGTTCTCTACCAGTTCCGGCTTCTGACAATGACCCTATGTCACCAAATATACGGCAGCTGATATAATTTAGGAGTCCGGCTTTGGAAGGTGTTCGCATTTTCCCTGGAGACAGTATCCCACCTACTAACACGATATCGGTTGTAGTTTCCGAACCGTCCGGGCATCCGTTTCCAGGAATATTGCCAATAAAGTAGTTACAAGAGGAGCTAGTAAAGTGTTGGCTGCTTCAGCTGCTGCTGCATCTGCTGTTGCTGCTACTGCTGTGCCTGGCACTTCTAGTTCCCTTGTTATAGTTCCACCCAAAAAGCGGATTGATCCCAATACTACTTCTGAAGAAGTCATAGCCTACATCCAGGGCAAAGTTCAAGCACCAAACATTGCTGTGGAAAAGTTCCGTTTTTCATATACTCGGGACATTTCGTCCTTTAAAATAAGTGTCTCCCCAGATCTTTTTGGCCAAATATGTCATAAAGATTTTTGGCCGGAACACCTTGTTGTAAAAGAGTATACAACAAAAAAGAAGAATCGGTCTCCGATTAGGCTGCTACCTGCCTCTGTAAATAACGTTCCTTCCGGCTCGTCTGCACCTGTTGGCGAACTAATTTCGTCCCTAACTCTGGCCTATCAGAACGTGCGGGGACTAAAGTCTAAACTCTCTAGACTCTATACAGTTAGTTTAGCTTTTGACATTCATATTCTTGCCTTTACTGAGACTTGGCTGAAGCATGATATTGCCGATGGTTCAATTTTCCCCTCAAAATATTTAATATATAGACATGATCGGACTATCCGTAATGGTGGTGGTGTTTTGATCGCTGTCGATTCGGCGTTCTCGCCTGAAATTGTACAGTCTTCCAATCATGAGATTGAATTTGTTTGTGTTAAAATTTCTCTTAATTCTTTTTCTGCCTATATTACTTGTTCGTATATTCCACCACAGTCCGACTTGGCAGTATACATTCACCATTTGGAAGCTATTCAACTTTCCTTGACAACGACTTGCTCGTTGTTCTGGGAGATTTTAATTTACCTGAGATTGCCTGGACCCTCTCATATGATTCTTTATTACTGTTATCCTCCTCGTCACATTGGTTCATAGATGGTCTGTTTGAGTTATCCCTAACTCAAATAAATCCTGTCCGGAATAGTCGGAACAGAGCACTAGATCTGGTATTTGTGTTGGATTCTTCCAACTGCGATATTTCCAGGACTGATCCCTTAGTTATCCCTTAACACAACTTTCATCCAACTCTGGATGTAACCATTGACCTTCCTTTTGGGGTTATGTCTCGACATAATAACTCGATGCCTCCAATCCGATGTTTTCGCAAGACAAACTTTACTAAACTTAAAAAACTCTTGTTAACTAATGATTGGACATATCTGTATACTTGCACGGATATGGACTCTGCCATTTCTGTCTTCTATGAAACTCTTGAGTCGTTCTTTGATGTTTGTGTCCCGCGTGTGACTCAAGGATGGTCTAATAAACCTCCTTGGTTCTCACGTGAGTTATGTAACTTGAAGAACGTAAAATCGAGATGCTATAAAAGATTTAAAAAATCCGGTAAAGCATCGGATTTTTCCCTATACGTAGTTGCTCGATCAAATTTTATGGTGCTGAATTCACAATGCTATAAGGATTATCTTCAGAGATGTAAACTTAGGTTTTCTCGCGATCCTAAGCAATTTTATAAATTCGTCAATGGAAAACGTAAGACATCAGTGCACCCGTCTTACTTGTCTTTTGAAAACAATAAAGCTGACAATGATCAGGCAATCGCGGATATAATTGCTGATTTTTTCAAAACAACTTATTCCTCTTCGATTTATCAAGCAAATCCTCCTTATCCTTATCATTTGCAATCGTCTAATTGCATTTGAGACCCTGTGTTTGATGAAAGTTCGGTTCTTAGCGTGCTTATGATGGAATACCAGGCTGCGTATTAAGGTTTTGCGCAGAGGCCTTATGTAAGCCGCCTTCCCGTCCATCTGGAAGGAATCATATATTATTCCTCTTCATAAAAAGGGGAAAAAGTCCGAAGCCTCCAATTATAGGGGTATTTCTAAACTGTCTGCCATACCCAAAGCATTTGAGAAAATAATAACGTCTCAATTGCAGCATTTTTGTTCAATCATTTCGTCATCCCAACATGGGTTTAAAAA
Source organism: Drosophila equinoxialis (assembly GCA_018150345.1). Lineage (NCBI taxonomy): Eukaryota > Metazoa > Arthropoda > Insecta > Diptera > Drosophilidae > Drosophila > Drosophila equinoxialis. The sequence goes on along the minus strand of JAECWI010000323.1, from coordinate 743,950 downwards.
ACGTAGATCGACAACTACTAACCTATTAGAATTTACATCTCACTCAATCAAAGGGTTTAAGACTGCCGTGCAAACTGATGTCATTTATACTGACTTCAGCAAGGCCTTTGACTCTGTTAATCACACTCTGCTTTTATATAAGTTAAATCTAAATGTAAAGTTATGTCTTTTTATAGATGCACTCCATACTTAGCAACTTATTATCTTAACGACACTGCCTTAGAGAGGTTAGATATTATCAATGATTTAGGTGTTCTTATGGACCATAAATTAACCTTTAATCCTCATATTTCAGCTACAGTTAGTAAAACTATGAATGTTCTTGGGTTTGTGAAACGATGGTCAAAAGAGTTTGACGATCCGTACACAACCAAACTTCTGTATACTTCATTAATCCGTCCTATCTTAGAGTACGGATCTTGCATAAGGTCACCTCAATATGACACGCACCAAAGTAAAGTTGAATCTGTTCAAAAGCAATTTTTGCTATTTGCTCTTCGAGGTCTAAATTGGGATCGCAATGTCAATTTGCTCCAGTAGGCTTCTTTTAATTAATCTTCCTTCATTAATTAATCGTAGAGTAATGCTTGGTGCTATCTTTATTCATAAACTTTTAATAGGTGAAATAGACTCTCCTGAGCTATTGAACCAGTTAAACCTATCTGTACCCCGTAGACCTACTAGAAATTTTATTCCTCTATCCTTAAAACATTGTAGTTCTAACTATTCTTTGCATGAACCTTTTCGAGTCCTATGTTCTGATTACAATCTTCTGTATCCCGTAATCAGATCAAAAGCCTCTCTTTCTCTTGTGAAAACCTCTGTTTTAGCTCATTTAGCTCGTAATTACCTGTAGTTAATCATATTTTTAATTGTTTGTCCGTTATACTTGTATTTGTCCACATGATCGTGACAGCGCTCTGCTTGGGCTCGCGCGAAAAAAGAAAATACACACGACATGAAGCGGGAAAAGAACGGCAAAGCTTGCAACTGCAGATTCCACCTTTTTTATGTGCACACCCTTGGGGGCCATCAGAATTAGTGTGAAGGGCTTCACCTTAACCAACTAACCGTCCGTCGTACTATATGCAAAAAAGATGGTTTACAGCAAGTGTAAAAACAACATGTGTAATATGACGGGCCTTCCGTTTTTGGTATTTGTTTAGATTTCGACCTTATTAAAGTTAATCAAAACTGGGTTTTAGCTGGGCTTCACGTCAATAAATCTTACTAATTTATTTGTAAAATTATAAATCATAGACAGCCCAAAAGGTGAGCAGGTTGTCTGTATAGCTATTTCATGAACCACCAAGTTCTATCATCAGCAGACTTTGCTAAAGAATCGACAGTTAGAAGTTCTTCATGTTACAGAAGCTGTGAGAACCTGTTAATGTTAAACGTAAAACGTCATCTATCAAAGACAATGGAGCAAGTCTGCAGATTGGGCGGCAAATAGTCTTCATTAACTTTACTGTGACTTTATATAAGCCTTCAAAATGGGGAGCGAGCGGTGGAATAAAGTTGAGTTCAAGGCCGGCATTTCGGCTAAATTTCTCCAGATTTTTTACATTGAGTTAAGAACGGAAATGCCGTTTGAAGCCTTCAAGTTGAAAACTTGCTCTGACAGAGTTGGTGGCATTGTCACAATAAATCCTTTTGGGTATGCCCCGTCGTACGATGAATCGCTTCAAACAGCGAATAACATTATTAGCACAGAGGTCTGGGATTAGTTCTGTATGCTTTTGAGGAAAAACAAACAAATATGGCCAACTATGTTTTGTAAGGAGCTTTGCCTCGAATACGGTACGAAATAAGAAATGGTCCACATAAATCCACTACGCATATCAGAAATGGGCGTTCGGCCAGCAGACGGTCAGTTGGAGGTTACCCATGTTTGTCGCATTAATTCTGGGTTGTAACAACTCCAAAGTGTTCAACTTCTAACAATCTTTTTGGACAAATTCGCGAGCATTTACGATCCTTACTGTTAGGCGCAGAATCGCTATCAGAACCTTAGCTCACGCGTGAAGGTTTCGCAATATATTTATAAGTGAAATGATGAGGAAGCAATAACGGCATTCTAGCGTCCAATGGTATGTCAGCCATGGCAAGACGGCCTCCAGTGATCAAAGTGGATTTAATTTTTGAAACTCTAGCTTCAGGCTTCAGACTACTTTGTGATTGGGTGGGCGCAACTCTCCATCTCGAAAGGATCAATGAAATTACATATTTTCCATTGTCCAATACCCTTGCGTATATGCAACATCCATACGCTCGATTTGAGGCGTCCAAAAATCCATGGATTTCACACTTTTTTTGGTGATGTGTTAACAAATCAAGTTGTTGCCATAGTCTAGTCTGTAAGATCTCTGGCAACGTTTCGTCACGGTCGAAGCCGCGATCCACAAGTCTTGGATCAGAACTTTGTAGCGTACGACGACTGGCGCTAATTATCCTAGTATATCATAGAGCCTGACCATGAGCGATACTATTTTTCGCTTTGCTGGTGTTGCTGTTAATGGAAGATCAAATCGAAATAATATAAGATCTTCTGTTGACAGCCACGACATGCAAAGAGCCTTGGTGACAATAGTGATGTCAATATTGAAATTATATTTGTCGATTAAGTGACGAATTAGTCAAAGCCTACTAGTTAGTTTAGAGGAAATTGTAGCCCTGGCATTACCTTTGCAGCGGCTACAGACTGACACCTGGAATGTTGCTGGGAATGACTTTGCAGGATGACAAGCAACTTTGCTTTAGCAACATATTTAGAAACAAATCCGTCTTTAGGTCAGGTAATATATAAAGGAGGCCTAGAGAGCTCAGTTCACAAACCCCCTGGGAACTAGCGTTACAGTGAAAAACTAAAAGTGAAGTTAAAAGTCTAAAGTGAATATTATAAAGAAAAACATGAGTGAAGTAAATAAAATTCTTAGCGCCCCGACATCAGAAGTGGGATCGGATTCACATCCTCCATTCTCATAGGAACAATTGCGCATAATCCCACAGATGCAAAATCAAAACCTAGTGGAGCTTGTAAAAACTATGCAAGCATCAAGACCTGAACAGCAGCAGATACGTGGCGTCACTTTGCCAATGTTTTTTTCTGATAATGCCGACGCCGATGCTTCGAAATGGTGGCCTTGCGGTTTATGCCAGTCGTTTGGTGACATTTTTAACCGCTAATTGGCAAAATAAAAACATTTAAATAGTAGCACTGTAATAGCCCTGAAGAAAGAGATATTTTTAGAAAAAAGTTGAGTGAGCTGTAAATATGTAATATTATTCGACCCAGTTGTTCTCCCTTCGCAAGTGCAATATTGCTCGTCAAAAAGAAAAATGGGGCAGATCGCCTTTGTGTCGATTACAGAGCGTTAAATTCTAATACGGTAGCAGACAAGTATCCTTTGCCGTTAATTAATGACCAGATTGCTAGGTTGCGAGGTGCGAATTACTTTACTTGCCTTGATATGGCAAGTGGCTTACACTAGATTCCAGAATTCCAGATTCCATAGAATATACTGCATTTGTTACTCCGGATGGCCAGTAAGAATTTTTAACTATGACGTGATTGTTTATATGGACGACAAAATGATTGTGTCACCTACGATAGGCTTAGATAGGCTTAGAAAGGTTAAAAACAGTGCTAGACGTACTCTCAGGAGCTGGATTTATTTTTAATATTAGCAATATTCTAATAGGTAGGCGCCCATAGCCCGTGCGGGCACTTTTGCTCGGCAATTGCTCGTGTGGCCGTCTGTGTGCATGCCGATGTGAGCACGAAGTACAAGTTAAGAGCGTAAAAAACAGCTAGTGTCGCACAGACTTTTGACGAAAGTAGTACTATGTCGCTTTGTTACGCAATTACACGCAGAAAAATTAATGCTTCACTTTCTTACATGGCAACTTTAAAAATATTTTACCATTATTTATATTTTCTTCCTATAGGGTAAAAAATATAAGCGGACACGCATAATCTAATATAAATGTAATATATACATGTGTGCACATATATACATATATAGTATGAAAAATATGTGTAATAGTTGATACAAAATGTGCATTAATTTTTATGACATTTAGGTGAAAGGAATCCAAGGCCCATAACTGTACTTTGTTTTAATTTTTTATTCGTTTCTTCACATACGATTTGCGCAGTGTAAAGCAGCTTACGCACACAAGCAAGCGCACGCATACATTGACAGTTTGAGCTGGCTCTCTTTGTGCCTACCCCTGTTCTAATATTCTTTTCTAAAAACAGTCTTCCAGTATCTGGGATATGAGATAAAGACCGAAGAAATTCAACCAAAAAAAAAACAACAAATTTTGTGGATAGAAAATCTATTTCTGCTTTGATTTCATTGCCACCGCCACAGACAGTTTTTAGTGTACGGCAGTTCATCGATTTAGTATATGAAACCATTACAAGCTCTAATGTCAGGAAAAGACAGTTTCACTTGGAATCCTGAGCTCGAAGGTATTCGTATAAAAATAGTCACCATCCTAACCAATGAGCCGGTTCTAGTAATTTTTGACCCACAACAAGCTAAAGAATTGCACACTTATGCAAGAATTATAAATCCCCTATTGACAAATCCAAAAAGACCAACTTATCTGTCACTTATGTACCTAAGTTATCAGAAAGACTACCACTTTCAAAATATTATGACAATAATCAACTAAAAATAGCACATAAACCTGACAATGCCCTCAAACACATATTCAATAATACGAAATCCAAGATAGAGACGACACATAGAAGTAATGTATACAATATACAAAATTCCATGCAATGGACCAGATATGCATATGTACATAATGGCGATGAAATCGAAATTAAAAACTAGGATCTCACAACACAAATCGGACTATAAAAAGAGGTATTGTTAAGACACACCAAAAACAGAACTAATGACACACATTGCAACTAGTGGCCATGCACCGGATTTCGAAGAGACAATAATATTACATGAAGAGCGGCACTACAACAAAACGTTTACCATGGAGATGCTACATCATCAATACACCGAGCGTCACACGACTTAACTTTTGAGACTGATACTGATGCTAGCTCGATCGGATTTGATGCGATGCTTTTACATCGTATCAACAATCAACGTCACGTTCTACAATATTTCAGCAAAACAACTTCCGCCGCTCATATGACATCCAAACTTTGGCCGTATTTGCATCCGTCAAACGTTTCCGTCACTATTTGCTTGGTAGAGAATTTGTGGTTTACACTGATGGCAACTCATTGAAGGTATCACGCACTAAAATAGACCTAACTCCTAGAGGTCATCGTTAATGGTCCTATTTACAATCATTTTGTTTTACAATACAATATTTAGGAGGGAAACGTATGATACACGTAGATTTTCTATCTAGAAACCCAGAGCCTCCAACACCATCGTTGGTTTTGGATAAAATACCTGATAAAATACCTAGCGGAAATATGAAACAATTGGCTGTTTGCCGATTGGCAACTGGATCCAGATATTGTTGACATTGTAAATAAGCTGAACTCCAACGAGCTGACAGACGATATAGCTAAAACATATGATTTAAGAAAAGGGATTTTGTTACGTAAAATACAAAAAAAGTTTAAAACACGATGTTTACCATGAATCAATCATGCACCTAGGATGGCAAAAGACCCTTGACAAAGTATATCAATTCTCTTGGCTTGACAAAATGAATAAATATGTCCGTAAATTTGTCAATAATTGCCTAACCTGTAGGACGGCCAAGTCACACTCTGGTAAAATTCAAGCAGATCTACACCCTATCCCAAAAGATAGCATTCCGTGGTACACCGTCCACATATATATTACTAGCAAGCTTAGTGGAAAAAGTGTAATAAAAGAATATATTATCGTCCAAATTGATGGCTTTACAAAATTCGTATACCTATATCATACCCTCAAAATAGATACAGAAAGCTGTATCAAGGTCATGAAGACTTCAATTTCTGTGTTTGGTGTTGGTAGTTGAAGTTCTAAATGGTAATAGATATAAGTTAAAGACGTTACCCAACAAGCGACTATATAATTATTGTCATGAAGACATAAGAAAACTTCCAGATGGAATTGTTCCTCATGAGTTGGATATTGACAGCGAAGGTTCAAGCTTGTTAATTGGATTCGTTTAGTGATACGATGATTGAAAATATGAATTAAGTTTGACATTTTGCTCTGAAGAAATGTAAAATTAATTTAAAAAATATCAAAGAAGCTAACTTCGGCAATGCTGAAATTTATATACCCGTGCAGTCCTTGGCAATAATTTTTTTACATTTTGAAATTTCTTTCCCTGCAACTGAATTCATCAATACACAAACAAAACATTCAAATTATTTCTCTTTTTATAAAAATTTTTCTTCTTCTTGCATCATTCCCTAAGCGAAGCACAACACGCATACACATACAGTTCTTGTAGCGCTGCATCTGTGTGTGTGTATGCATGTGCTCTGTTTGATTTGATGAAGCAGCGGTGTTTGCTGCCGGCAGCGCTGCTTGCAGTCTACTACGTCATCATTTAAACCGATTTGTATTGACTGTAACTTGTGTTCTATTTATCCGATCTGTCAATTTATATCAAATACTATCATATTGCTAAATTTCATGGGGATACTCCAATTTTTGCAAAAATGTTTGTTCTAGAGCTATATGATATAGTGCTCCGATCCTTACAATTTTCATACTTTATCTTACCCGGGTAATAAAATGCCCACAAAAAAAATTTCATCCCAATAGCTCTTAAGATGGCTGAGTAAAACACGTTCGAACAGACAGACGGTCAGACGGACAGACGGACATGGCTATATCGACTCAGCTTCTCATGCTGATCAAGAATATATATACTTTATGGGGTCGGAAACGTATCCTTCTGTGCGTTACAAACATCTGACCAATTTTATAATACCCTCTGCAAGGGTATAAAAATGATTTAAGAGGTGTAATTTGCTTAGAACTGATTATGTTTATGTTAAGAATAAATGTAAACAGTTTGTATGAGAGAAATGTTGAGCTTGTTGTTGTTGCTACACGAGGACGAGTGAATGTCTGAATGGTTATCCGTCTAGAAAAGACGATGGTTATCCGTCTAGGAAAGAGAATGGTTATCCGTATAGAAGAGGCGATGGGTATCCGTCTAGGAGAGACGGTGGTTATTCGACCAGGAGAGACGATGGTTGTCCGTCTAAGAGACGATCGAATTCCTTAAGGTATACGATGAATTAAGTTTGGAAAGTTTGAAATTAAAAATTAAAATATTACACGAGGAAGTGTAAACGTCAGGATGGCCGTGTCGATTAAGTGACTAATAAGTCAAAGCCTACTAGTTAGTTTAGAGGAAATTGTAGCCCTGGCATTACCTTTGCAGCGGCTACAGACTGACACCTGGAATGTTGCTGGGAATGTTGACTTTGCAGGATGACAAGCATCTTTGCTTTAGCAACATATTTAGAAACAAATCTGTCTTCAGGTCAGGTAATATATAAAGGGGGCCTCGGGATAGAGAGCTCAGTTCACAAACCCCCCTGGGAACTAGCCTTACAGTGAAAAAGTAAAAGTGAAGTTAAAAGTAAAAGTGAAGTTAAAAGTCTAAAGTGAATATTATAAAGAAAAACATGAGTGAAGTAAATAAAAGTCTTGCCGTATGAATATGTCGGATATTCATAATTTGTTGATATATTCATAATCTGTTGATGCGCCACTAAAATTCCATTCTAATCCTGCCTTAAAGAGCAACTTGGAAACTTTATTCGTCTTAGCATTGAGTTCTTCGATTGAGTCAGCTTCATAAAGTAGATCGTTGGAGTGAGGAGTAAGGAAAAATAAGTCTTCTCCTCTTCGAATTCCAGAAAGAAGTCATTTTTATATTTCGGTTTCATGAGTTAGAAGCACTTCATGAGCCATGTAACAGAAGCTTTTAGAACATGTTAATGTAAATACAGTGGTAGAAATTCTAATAATCTTAAACAAATAACGAAATATCGTAAATAATTTGAATATATACAAATCTAATTTAACGGTGACGTCTCCTCCACACAGGAAATTGAGAATGTAAATTTACAGACTCAATGTGACTTAGGTTATGATAGGGCTCCAGTGTAAATGTCCCACGATGCTATGTCTCGCAAAGGCAAATGATGAAGAAGTCCGAAAACAACTATCCAAGATGATTATGTAATGATGAAGAAGCCCGATTACGACTATCCAAGATGATTATGTAATAATGAAGAAGTCAAGGATGAATCCAATCAAATGAATGAATAAACGAATTTATATTGTTTTTAAGTTTTATGTTGGGACTTGCGAAGTGCAATGTCCTGTCACGGTCGCCAATGTTTGATCTGCTCAGTTGCAGATGGTACACAACTCGAATGCTCAATAGCATGTGGAGTGGAGTGAGGAAAAAAAGTCTTTTCTTCTTCGAATTCCAGAAAGAAGTAATTTTTATATTTAGGTTAGAAAGTTAGAAGCTCTTCATGAGCCATGTAATAGAAGCTTTTAGAACATGTTAAAGTAAATACAGTGGTAGAAATTCCAATAATCTTAAACAAATAATATAAGAAATTTTAATACATACAAATTTAAGTTAACGATGACGTCTCCTCCAACACATTTGGTTAACGCAATATAAAATGTTTTGGGTTATAATTCGGTTGCCCTTGGGTCGATAAGTTAGAATTTAAATGAAATTAACTTTGTTTTCCGCAAAGAAGATAAAGAATATTTTTGATAAACTACAATTCGAATTTGGCGCTACTCCGAAACATTTTCCACACTTCGTGAGTGATTTGTGCGAAAAGAAAACCTTGTGGATGACACTTTGTCATTAATACACCAAGATGACATCGATAAAAGACTGGACACCCTTTTTTCTTTTGACAGGAATATCAAATTCACTTTGGAGCCGGAAGACAATGGAAAACTGGCGTATTTGGACTCTATGATCATCAGACGAGGAAACGAATTAAAATTAAAATGGTATTTGAAGCCAACAGCATCAGGACGAATCACCAATTTTAAATAATAATAAATACGGCAAGGAGTTGTATCCAACGGATGCTTAATATTTCGGATAAAACATAAAATAAATAATAAATATTTTAAAGGACAACAATTTTCCGAACATAACATAAACAAACTTATGTACCTAAGTTATCAGAAAGACTACCACATTCAAAATGTTATGACAATAATCAACTAAAAATAGCACATAAACCTGACAATGCCCTCAAACACATATTCAATAATACGAAATCCAAGATAGAGACGACAAATAGAAGTAATGTATACAATATACAAAATTCCATGCAATGGACCAGGAAACATACATGTAATAAGATATACATATGTACATAATGGCGATGAAATCGAAATTAAAAACTAGGATCTCACAACACAAATCGGACTATACAAAGAGAAATTGTTAAGACACACCAAAAACAGAACTAATGACACACATTGCAACTAGTGGCCATGCACCGGATTTCGAAAAGACAATAATATTACATGAAGAGCGGCACTACAACAAAAGGTTTACCATGGAGATGCTACACTTTTGCTGATGACATGGCAATCCTCAGCAGAATAGCGAATACAAGCTTCTGCAAAATTAGAGGAACACCTAAAGGTGGTAGAGGAACGGCTAGCAACCTGGCGTATCCAAGTCAACGAGCAGAAATGCAAACATGTTACATATACGCTTAACAGAACAAACTGTCCAGCTCTAATGCTAAACAAGGTACCAATTTCTCAAGCCGATGAAGTCACTTATTTTGGCATCCGTCTAGACAGAAGGCTAATTTGGCGCAAGCACATCGAAGCAAAAAAATCACTGCTAAACACATCTATGTTTTGTGAGGCGCTTTGCCTCGAATATCTACGAATTAAGAAAATGTTTCGCATAATTCCACTACGCATATCAGAAATGGGCGTGCGGCCAGCCGACGATCAGCTTGTAGGTTACCCATGATTTGTCTTATTAATACTGGTTTGTAATGACTTCATACTTCGTCGTGCTTGTAAGTTCTTTAGTTCTTTCGCAAACACATTACTCTGAATAGAAGAGATTACATGATTAAAAGCCAATTTAAATTCATCTACCGAAATGTATCATTATTCGTATTATTCGCGGGTAATAGGAACTCGGTTGAAAACTCGTAAAACGTATGCTAAGACTCTCACAATCATAAGAAACGATGATAGTCTGCTAATGATCTGCTCGACTATGCTCTCTTCTTTATAACTAGTGCTACATTTCAATACAAAGGTGTTTCGCAATTCTAATTTTTTTGGGCTCGAAATCTGTCTTTCTTTCAGATTTCGGCCAATGTAATGCATCAAGTGTTAAGAACTTTGCTCCATGAAACCAAATTGTCTGTATCAAATCGCGGGCTGCACAGCCACGTGAAACAATGTCGGCTGGATTATCCATTCCAGGCACGTGACTCCAAATAATATCCTGCGATTGAGTTTGTTTGGTTGATACGCAATTAGCAATAAAGCATTTTAGAGTTGATGGGTGCATTTAAATCCAATAAAGAACGACAGTTGTATCTGTTCAAAAATATGTTTTGCTGACAAGGCAATTTATTTGTGTTTGTGTTTTAGTCCATGTTTTGCAGAGTTGAACGGAAGCACAAAACTCTAAACGAGGTATACTTTGTGATTGGGTGGGCGCAACTCTCGATCTCGAAATGATTTTCCGTTGTCCAATACGCTTGCGTATATGCAACATCTATACGCTCGATTTGAGGCATCCGAAAATCCATGGATTTCACACTAATTAACATATCCTGGGCTAATACAGCAGATCCAATTGGAAATAACTCCTTATACGTCTCTGATAAAAACCTTAAGGACCTGATTGCGAGAAATGGAGCGCACAACATCCCATAGGTAATAGGTTCTTGCGGTGACTTTCTCCACAAGATTTGTTCGAAACTTCTATCCTCATGTGCGACGAGAAATTGTCTATACATTTTTGTTATGTCAGCTGCATGGCATGGCGATACAAACGAAACGAGAGTAATGTTAGGATCAGATCTTCTTGAATAGTAGGACCAACCATGAGTATATCATTTAATGATATATTTGATCATTAAATAGTCTTGATATCAAAGACTACGCGAAGTTTAGTTGATGAGCTCTGCGGTCTAAGGACACAATGGTGAGGAATAATGTTATGATTTCCCGATTGCAAATTGTCTAACGAAGCTACCTCCATGTGATTTAACTTAAGATATTCATCTAAAAATTCGATGTACATTTCCTTTAATTGGTGTTGAGATGCAAGCCGTCTTTCGAGTTAAAGAAAACGTGTTTTTGCACAGGACAACGAGTCTCAAAGTTTCTCAGGCGATCCCTTGAACGGCAACCGAACCTGTATGCGCCCTGAATCTAGGAATTGTGTGTTCACCTAAAAGTGAGTTTCACATGCTTGTTCTTCTGAAGTGAACGAAATATCTTCTTTTTGAATTCCATGTATTTCATCCATTTTCCACAAAATTTCTAATAATATGCTTGTTCTTCTGAGGTTAACAAAATATCTTTATTTTGAATTCCATGTATTTCATCCATTTTCCAAAACATTTCTAATAATATGGTAAGGTATTGCTGTTGCGTTAAATTACAAGTGTATTGTTGAGTTGATTGAGGTTCAGCAATTTTACTTCCGACGATCCATCCTAGTGCAGTTTCCACTAGATGAGGAAGACCAATTCTTAAACTAATTTTACCCGTTTTAAGTAGATGAAAAAAACTCCTTTACGCTAAGCAATAAATTTTCCGGGCTTTCCGGGCTTATAAAATAATCGCGGATCGCGGCTAACTCAATTTCTTTGGGAATGGCCTAATTTGACACATCTAGTCTCTTTTCAGGCTGAGGTAGAGATATAAATTTAGTCACGATACACTCCATATTCCATTCATCTGGAGATATTCTTGAACGAATTTTGGTAGATTCGGAATGTTTCATATGTGTACGTATTTAACCGCTCTTGCGAGCTGAAAGCCACCAAGTTTGTCTTAATTAGAACTATTGCTGTTGGAAGTAATCCCCGCCGAGCGTGGCGAGTCAACATCGATGTTGCAAATGTTTTACTTTCGTCATGTGTATTATGAATAATGCGTTGCGATTGATGATGAATCGAAGGTCCATCTGGTTGATAATTTCCCTAAACGTTTGAATCCTTATGCATGTTTGCGTGATGTAAGCCTCCACAATGTCGACATCTATTCAATGAAGGACACTTTGAGGCTGGATGAACCTTATTGAGGCAATTCAAACAAAGTGACGCTGTTTTAACAATCTTAAATTGCTCAATAAAAGGTATCGAAATAAAAACTGGACAGAAGGCTAACCTATGCTCAGTTGACTGACATTGAATGCATCTACTTTGGGCTGCAACAAATACTTTTGAAGTACTAAGAATTTTGTCTCTGACGGGGCTTTCCTCCTGTCGATTTCGCAGATACTGACAGTGTCGACTGGGTATTTGATACCCAATCATATGCTTGTTAAGATTCAAGATCAATTTTTGACATGACAATATGAATAAGTACTGCGTTTAATACATCAGCTTCAGACCCAAGAGACAACAATGATCCGCGGAGAGCTGAAAACGTATCCAAAATTATACGTGGGTTAATAGCGTCTGCCTTTTTCATGCTAGCAATGTTAAATAAACTTGAAATATGTTCTACGAAAATAAGAACTTTCTCGTGATATCGCCCGTTGAGGCGGTCTAGAGCCTTGGAATAGTTTTCGTCTGATACTTGAAATGTCGAGAGTACGCTTAGAGCTTGGCCAGATGGACACGTTATCAGATAGTTAAATTTGTCCACGTTGGCGCCGATGCGCCGTAATATGATTGCCTTTGTTTCGATAAAAAGATTTTGTATCTCTGCCCGATTCGCGCTTGCTGGTTCTAGCTTCTTAATATTCGTTAGAACTTGTAATGAGACTCACAATCTAATATAATAGGGTCATTTTCAAGATCGATTCTAGCTCTTAAACTTTGAATATTAGATTGCAGTTGATTCCGTTGTTGTCTAACAAGAGGAACTTCAGGTATGCGAGTCACCGACTTGGATGAATTTTGAATATGTTGTAGAATACCCCGATATTTGAAGCTGCGTGAAATATTTCTGCGCACTATTCTATATTTTGCTTATAAATCGCGTATAAAGCTATAGCTTCGGTGACTTATAGGTAAAACGCAGAGTGGACCTCATCAATTAATGAGACACTGTGCAACGAGTGGCCACGCACCGACTTTTGAAGAGACAATAATATTGGATGATTGGCATTACAACAAAAGATTTACCATGGAGATGCTACATATTATTAATACTCCGAGCGCCACACGACTCAATTTTAACACTGATACTGGCAATTGCGCCCACATATACAAACATTTATTTGACAAATATTAGTTCGTAACTCCACGTCAAACGGTGCTGACGTGTCAAATAATTTATGTTAAAGATAGTTAATTGTCACATAATTGTTAAGTGTTTCTTGTACTTTATTGTAGTTGCACTGAAGACGGTTGCCGCAGCGCAACCGAAATATATCGGTACAAAAATAAAATAGAAACTGGGGTTTTTTATTTTTATTTTAATTAATTGGCCTGAAGACTGATGACATCAAAATATACCAACACATAGGTCGCAAAAACTATCACAACACATTTTTTAAAATAGCAAAATACTATTTTTGATGATTTGTAATTGGAAACATTTTTTATATACATATGTAGCGGTAATACTAGCTATACGCACGCCATAAGTAACTGTATTTTTCGGGCAGGCTAAAAATATGATTAAGCGAGCGCAAAACTCCTCAATGCTTATAAAAGAAAATCAACTTTGCATTCAATTAAAGTGCATTTCCACATATCATCCTTGATATTAAAGGGAATGCTCAAGTATGCATGGTTTGCTTCAAAGTTGATGGTGAGATGAGATGAGAGAGTAGTTTTCCAAAATTTTTATTTGGCTTGCTTCGATTAAATTGATTTAAAGTTTGTATATTTTTGGACAAAATCATCATTTTAGCATATTCATAGTTTTTGAAAAATGTATGTAATTTTTGTTTTCATGATTTATATCAGAAAAAAAAAAATGTGAAGGCAGAAATTAATTCGTTTATTTTACGTCTTTGTTTATATTACATTTATCATTTTGTAAAGGCATAAAAATAAAAAATTCAATCAAAAATCATCAAATGAGGTATTTTGCTATTTGAAAAAATAATTTTAAAAAGGTAAAAAAATGAAAATCCAAAACAAACTAGTTTTGGACGGGGGGTTGAACCAGCGTTCCGTCAAGTTTAGTCAGGACCTCTACCCATTACACCGCCGAGCTTCTTGAAGTCCTCTCGGCGTTTTACGTATAAGTCACAGAAGCTATAGCTTTAAACGCGATTTACAAGCAAAATATAGAATAGTGCGCAGAAATATTTCACGCAGCTTCAAATGACGGGGTATTCTACAACATATTAAAAATTCATCCAAATCGGTGATTCGCATACCTGAAGTTCCCCTTGTAAGAGGTAGAAGCTGCGTTTCAACTGGTGGAGACATTATTGGGCCCTTAACGAAAGAAATGTAGCAAGTTAGAAATTAATTAAACGTGAGCTAAACGAGTTCTAGTTTTAAGAAAACACTCAAATGCATTAAGTTTCACTCAAGAGCTTAATAACTGAGCTTTAATATGTAGATCGTTTCTCTATATGACAGTTTAAGTACTTACTCCACTGTGCTTAATATTTAGCAGGTGTTAGAGCTTACGAGTGTTCAACACGTGAGTGTAAAGCATGTGAGACATACAAAAATTCAAACTGACCGCTGTGTGTCTGAAATGCAGTATCCTTCCTTGAGTTAGGCTCTACAGGAACATGAAAATATCCGAACAGGAACATTTTCACGTCCGATTTTTTGATTGCAAAGGCTAGCCTAGTCGTGGAACCCCAGAGAATTTTGGAAAAAACAGAAACGTTCGTAACCTCAATGAGAGCGTAAAGTGAGAAGAGAGCTAAGCACTACTGTATTCCCTTTCTTACGTGTCGGGCATACTGATGCTTTATGCCCTAGCTGATCGCATTTAAAGCATTTAATATTGGGACTCTCACCTGACAAATGAGGTCCTTCGCCACACTTAAAGCATTTTTTCGGCTGTTTACATATTTTTGCTTTTCTATCATCCCTCTTACTATGATTTCTGTTTATATATAGCACTTGAGGGCGACCAAGGTAAACCTTTTCGTAAATTGTAGTCTGTTCTTTCAGCGTAATGACTGTCTGCCTGATTCAGTTTACTTTTGTAATCGGGTACTCCTTCTATGAAATATTCTACAATATTAGCTTCATCTAAATTGGTGGAGCTGCCTATTTCCTTCAGATTATAAAGGCATTCTACAAAATCTTCAAAATAGTCTTCGAAAATCTTTATTTGGGCTTTTGCATCTGTTCCGAAACAATTTATGTTTTTATACCATACACCCATAGGGTGAAATGGTATATTAAAGTCGCCAAAATGTATGTTACAGGCAGAAGGAAGCTTTTCCGACCCCATAAAGTATATATATTCTTCATCAGTATCAACAGCCGAGTCGATATAGACATGTCCGTCCGTCCGTCCGTCCGTCTGTCCGTATGAACACGTAGATCTCAGAGACTATAAGAGCTAGAGTCACCAAATTTGGTACGTAGACTCGTGTATTACCTACGGTGGTCAAGTTTATTTCAAATTTTTGCCACGCCCCCTCCGCCCACGAAATTTAAACAAATTTGATTTTCTTAAAGACTACAATAGCTAAAGACATCAAATTTAGTATGATTAATCCTTTAGTAAGCGCGCACAAATTTGTTGCAAAAAAAATTTGCCACGCCCCCTCCGCCCACGAAATTTAAACAAATTTGATTTTCTTAAAGACTATAATAGCTAGAGACACCAAATTTTGTATGTGTATTTGTTTAATAAATGCGCATATATTGTATATGCAACGATTTTGCCACGCCCCTTTCCGCCCCGTAATTTGGGAAAACTCGATTATCTCACGTAATTTTCTACCTTTTGTAATCAATTTTGGCACACTTGAATTGATACTAATACCCAGCAAAACAAAATCGGACAAAAAACAACCAAGTTATGCATATAAACGTTTTTCCATAAGGCCGTAGTTGGCCGTTGGCTGGTGGGGGCGCTAGGGTGCTCGTATACTTGAGTGAGGGAGATTATAAGATATGCTTGTAATAAAAAGCATGTGAAAATGCATTTGTTTAATAAATTTGAAATATTTGTTTTACTGGTGTATGGTATACCTAAGTCGGCGAGACGACTTACTTACTTCATTTTTATTTATTTATTTGTAATGAAGTTAATAAAAAATAAAATTATAATTTATGTTAGTATATTATAAATAATGTTCGAGGAGAACAAGTTAAAAAGCCGAAAAACGAACCAGCAAAATGTGCCAATTGTAATGGCAATCACACAACATCGTATAAAGGGTGCAAAGTATACCAAAAGGCCTAGGAGTTTCACCAGCCCACACAAAGGCCAGCTCTGCGTCCCACTCAAAGACCCACTCCACGCCCGGTCTACAAAAGACCTAGCATTGTACCTGGCATGACCTTCGCCAGTGTGGTTGGAGCAACCAGCAGTCTGGCCAGTCGCAATCAGACCCAGTTCCCGCCGCCGTAGACTAGACACATGGAAGAATTAATAAGCTTGAGGTATTGATGGAGAGCATTATCGCTCAAATGTCAGCTCTAACTTAGTTGATCACAAAGCTTATGGCCAATCAATTCAAATAAATCTTCATGTTGTCATTTGGAATGGGAACGGTCTGTGCAAAAACAGACCTAAGGTCGAGCTATACCTCAAATCAAAATATGTGGATGTCTGATTAGTCTCCGAAACCCATTTCTCCTCCCTATCCTTCCTCTCCATCAGTGGATACGACACCATTGCTACCAACCATCCCAATAACACCGCGCGTGGCGGCGCCGCTGTCATTATCAGGAGTGGCATCAAATATGTGAAATTGTACGCCTTTCAGAAGCCCTGGGCCCAGTGCGCTCGGGTTAGAGTTACCTCCCCAACTGGAGACACCATTTTAGCGGCTGCTTACTGTCCACCACGCCATCTGGTTTTCAAGACCTGCTGGATAGCCTTTGGAGCAGGTTCATAATTGGAGGAGATTTTAACGCGAAACACTCTTGGTGGGGATTCAGAATCGTCAATCCCAAAGGTATCAATGTGTTGTCGATAGAGGACTTGACTGTCATATGCCAGGTGAACCAACACGGACCACGGGTTCAAACAAAATCAAGCACGTTCTGGATATAGCCATATCCAAGGGGATTGACAGGCGCAGGATTGAAGTCTCCAATGACCTCGACCTGTCTTCAGATCACTGTGGAGCTCCTGATAAACATGCCAGCCAGCACGAACTCGATGAGAAGAAGACTTTTCAGGCGGAATATCAACGTTGAGGTCTACCAATCTCGGCTTCAGAGGAACCTAAGGCCCTCAAGAAATACACCTCGTCGAGATGACTTCCTACGAGCTCCGGAAATGACGGCTATGGTAGCGGAAATGAGGGGATTTCGACGAGTCTAGCAGAGCTCGCGCAATCCAAGGGACAAAACTGAGCTAAACAGATCGACCAAAGCTCTGAAGGAAATGCTGTACACTCTTCGAAAAAACTCTGGAAAATTTCCTTGAGAATGTTGAACCTGGTGACCAGCGATATAACCTGTGGAGGCTAACCAACGGATTAAACAGGCCCACTAGTAGAAAAGAGCCTGTTAAAAGGGCCTGGTGCCGATTATAAAGCGACAGGGCAAATGCCTTCGCCACTCACTTGTCTGATGCGTTTACCCCGTTCAGCAGATGCACCTAGGCAGAGGCCCAGCAAACAGACGAGTTCCTGGACGTTCCATGCCAAATGACCCTTCCCATTCAAGCGCTACCTGAAGAAGGCATACAATTTCTTCTCACCATTGCAAATTAATGCTTCCAGTTAGGACACTTCCCCACCCAGTGGAAATGCGCCGAAATCATACAAATCCCTAAACCCGGGAAACCTGCAATCTCGCCCCTTATCGTCCGATAAGTCTGTTGGCCGTATTTTCCAAAGAAGTTGAAAGACTACTTTTGCGTAGATTGCGACAAATAATGAACGAGGCCGGTTTGATCCCCGATCACTAGTTTGGCTTCAGGGAATGTCATGAACAATGCCATCGCCAGAACAATGCCATCGGATTAACAGCAAAATTCTGAAAGCGTTTGAGGAGAGGAAATATTGTACGGCAGCCTTCCTCGATGTAAAACAGGCATTCGACAGAGTTGTGGCACACTGGCCTGCTATACAAGCTAAAATCCCTGTTCCCGGCACCTATATATGGACTTCTCAAGTCCTATCTTCTTGAGAGGAGCTTCTATGTACGATGTGGCGATGCGAGGACCGAGATTGAAGCCATCAGAGCGGGTGTGCCCCAAGGTAGCGTGTTGGGCACAGTTCTGTACACAATCTATACATTCCAGTCAGCTCGGAACACAGAATGCTAGTTGTCACTTATGCGGATGATACTTCATTTCTAGCGACGGAGAAGTCGCCATCGGTAACCAGCACTCTACTGCAAGGACAGCTTGACGAAACCATTCACTGGCTTTCTAGATGGAATATAATGGTGAATCCCGAAAAGTCGACGCACATTACATTCACGATGAGACGAGGGATCTGTCCTCCAGGACGTATGCACAGCACCATTATTCCAGAGGCAAATGAAGTGAAATACCTTGGCCTACTCTTGGATAAGAGATTAACCTGGCGACCACATATCATGGATGAGAGGAGGATGCTCGACAAAAGGTTGAAGAAATACCTCTGGCTGATGGGACGCAAATCTACACTAAGGCTACGTCTAAAAATACTGATATATGGACCTATGGGATCCCATTCTGGGGCACAACCTGCATGTCCAGCCGTAAAATTATTCAAAGGTTCCAAAACAAGGCCCTGAGAGTCATGTCCGATGCCAACATTCTTACGTCCAATGCAGAGATCCACAGTACGCTGGGAATTCCATGGGTAAAGGACGAAATTACAAGACTGACGAGAGCCCACCTGGACCGCCTTGACAATTTGCTTGACAACAGTTCTACCACCAGACGTCTAAGAAGGCTCCACGTTCTTGACCTGCCGCATGGAGTGGCCTAAACAACAGCTTGCTCCCACCCACTATTAATCCAATTCTCACCATTTTGAAATTATAAAATGTTATATTTATGTACCTTTTGTTTTAACCTTCCAAATGTCCCGTTTGTCACAGATTTCTGCTGATTATCCACTTTTCCCCGCAATAATAATAAAAAAAAAAAAAAAAAAAAATAGAATGGCTCTGGTTTCGGCTGATAGTTTTGATATGAAGTGCAGTAGTATGCAGTAGTATATTCTTGATCGGGATCAACACCCAAGTCGATATAGACATGTCCGTCCTTCAGTCCGTCCGTCCGTAATTATAATAATTTTGCCACGCCCCCTCCGCCCACGCAATTGGAACAAAACCGATTTTTTTTTAAAGACGATAATAGCTAGAGACACCAAAATTGGAATGTATATTTGCTTAATAAATGCGCATATTTTGTATATGTAAAGATTTTGCCACGCCCCTTTCCGCCCCCGTAATTTTGAAAAACTCGAATATCTCACGTTATTTTCTACCTTGTACAATCAAATTTGGCACACTTGAATTAATTAATACTAATACCAGCAAAATATCAAATTTGATAAAAATTAGAATTTTATAAAAAAACGTAAATGCATTTGTTATTATAAATTTGAAATATTTGTTTTACTGGTGTATGGTATACCTAAGTCGGCGAGACGACTTACTTACTTTATTAAGGTTTCCTTTTCTGTGGTAAAGGTAGCAGTGTTGTGTTGCAACGAGCCGTCCATATAAATGCGTGATTGTTGTATTTAGCCTTGAGATCGAGGAAGTGCCGTGGAAATACTCGCCGTAGGTAGGGTATTTGGTTTTCTGAGCATAACAGTATGATTTTTCTAATGTCGATGATATTTCCTATATGTTTTATTGCTGTTACTTTGCATAAAGATGATTGTAGAGTGGTGACTTTGAACTGTTAAGTAGTGTTTTGTATGTTTTGGATGTAATGAGATCTCTCTGTTTATTTTATTGGGGTTATATTTGATTCGAAAAGTAAGTTTGATATAGGTGTTGTTCGTAGCGCGTCAAGTGATGAGTATTGCTGCGATAAACAAAGATTTGAGCTTGCTGAGCGTAGAATTTGGTGCGTGCCCATAGATAAATATTGCGTAGTCCATTTTAGATATCAATATAGATTTTGTTATGTTGATCAATGTGAATTTGCGTTAAATTTGGGACTTGCTAGGCATTTTATGAAATTGAGTTTATTGTTAAGTATTGGTCGGTTATGCTTTATATGTGAGTCCCATCTGTATTTGTTGTTAATTGTTAGTCCTTAGTTGTTAATTTAGTACGCAGACTAGGGGGATTTGGATGCGGTTGCATGAAATGCTGCAAAAGCCGTTTGAAAACTGATAGTGTTTGCTAGTTTATTGTAAACAATAAGGAAGGATGATCGAAATTGGTGACCTTGGCGAATGCCGTAATAAAGTGGTTAAGGACAACTAATTACGTTTTTAATTTTGATTTGCATTTTCCTCTTGGTCATGAAGTTACGGACGAAGTTATTGATTTTTGGGCCTACACTCCAGTTAATTATGTGGTCAACAAAAGTGTGCTCTCCTTTTTAATCGAAAGCCTTTGAAAATTTGATAGAGGTGTATTTTTAGTTCTCGAGTATTTTTTTATCAAATGATCTGCAAGAAGCATACCGTCTTAAACCGATTTGCCTTGTATAAACCCTGATTGGTTGGGGAATAGCCAAACACATTTGGCTATGATTTTTTCCAATGACTTTGATAAACAGCAGTTAAGTGAGATTGGTCTTTAACTGGTAATTACTGTTTTGTTTCAGTAAGGTTTAAGGATAGGGATGATTAGGCTAGTTTTGTAAGATTGAAGAACAAAGTTGTTGTTAGACCGAATTTTGTCGGAGGGCATGTTGGGATTAATTGTCGAGGTGAAATCTGTTGTTGATTTTGGAAATTTCGAGCTACATTCGAAAGAGCGCATTGGCTCGTTTGTATTTTAACAGATTGTCGACATTGCTCACTAAAGGTTTTGTTCCACCAAGCGGTCTTGCTGAATTGATGTGGGAATGATTGTGTTATGGTGTGATGGGCAGCTTGTAACATTATTTTTGTTATGCTTGCTGATTCTTTATTTATGTATGAATTTGCTGGTTTGTACTGTCAGTAAGATTAGTAAATAATGTCCAGTCAGTTATTTTGAAAATTGTTCGAGAAAAATTGGTTGGTTGTTGTTCTGAGAATAAAGCGATTAAGATTGGGAAATGATCGCTCCCATGAAGGTCGTCGATTGTTTTCTAATTCGTAAAAAGAGTGAGTTGGGGAGAGCAAAGAGATAAGTCTATGTGGGCAAATGTGTTGTGAGTGGAGAAGTGTTATGAGGAGACATCGTTGAGTATTGTTTCTTGTGTGTGTTTCTTGGACGCATATGATTTGTGGGGAATATTTTTTAATTATATAACATAGTTCATTATAGTTGTTTATAATTTATGTTCCATTGAATAATATTTCGCATTGGCGAAAGGGATAAGGTGTTAGCTTAAACATTAAATTAGAATATGTGTTAGATATATGATTTTATTTAAGTTAATTCGCTATCGCTGTTGGTTGGTCGTTGTTTCTTGTCGGAGAGTTTGATTTTGCTTGTTAATTTGGGCTCGTACTCCTCTGGCGCTGACTTGGATCAGCAATTGAGGATTTGCTCGTGGCCGCAGTGTTCTAAGTCTGGTTCTCGTCTTTTGGGGAGCTCATGCTTATAACCCCACATAATGACGGGTTTAATAGAAGTGATCTGTTTTGGCACGGCTTGGAAATTAGTAAAAGCAAAGAATACACCGTTTGGGAAAACCTGGAACGGTACCAAAATACCTAAGGAACGGTTTGGAACGCCTTGAAATAGTATTGAAACCACAAACTCAAGTTGGAACGGTGCCGAAAAAATGCAAAGACCGGCTTGGAACGCCTTAAAAATAATAAAATTTACAAACATGAGTTGAAATAATTGGTAATTCTTGGAACGGTACCTATAGTTCCATTGAATGGCCTGGATCACTTGGAGGACGCAGGTTGTAAATTCGTTGCCAACCGTCACGCGGGGAATGGAACGCAAAGTAAGTAAGTTTGCGCAATTTTTGAACCGAAACGGAATTGAAACGGAATCTCTATGGAATAATATGACGCGGAACACAAATTTTCAAAAATATTTTTCGACTTTTCCCTCAAAGTGACTCTTTCGCATTTATATAAAATATAAAATTTGGAACATATGTGTATATATATGGATATGTAAAATTTTAAATATGGAATATATGGGCAACTCTTCCATGAGGGGGCCTTGGATTTTCGACCATTATGTTCTGGCGGCAGCCTCTGCGATGAGGGGCCTTGGGATTTCGACCAATAATTTTTGTCAGCCCCTGTTGTAAGGGGGGCCTTTCATTTACAACTATTATTTTATTTTGGCAACCCTTCTAAAAGGCCTTGTATTTTCTTTCGGCAGCCTCTGCGATGAGAGGCCTTGGAATTTCGAATAATATGTTCTGTCGGCGCAGAGGCTGCCGAAAGGGGCCTTAGGAATTCGACTATTATGTTCTGTCTTGCCCTTGGACTTACAACCAGCCATTTTATTTTGGACAACGCTTCTCCTTGTTCTGTAGGCGTATCGCGGCGTGCGTGTGCTGAAGCCTCCCTGCTTAAAAATCGACGTCCATGAGATATCTTATCTCCTCCGTTCGGGTTCTTTGTAGAGCCGACAGGTGCATTAGCTCGTCGATATTTTTTTTTTGTTAGTTTAGGGGTTACTTTATCTAATTTGGTTTCCAAGAGTAACGCTTGTGTTAAGTATTCTATAACAATTGTGTTAAGGTAATTGTTCTATTAGACTGGCTTGAGATAGTAGTGTTCTTACATAATCTTGTTATGTGACGAGAATATCCAGCGAAGTTTTGTATAAATCTTCAATAATAGTTGCAAAATGCAATGAATCTTCTATGCAATGCAATGAATCTTCATAAAAAATGAGCATTTTTCAGGATGTAACTTTAGGTTGTGTTGCCTACACTTCTCAAAAATATCTATTAGATTATTGAGCATATGTTTTTCGGAATAACCTATGACTATGACTATTAATCCTTGTAAAGGAATGCTTGCGAAGGTTCAAGGCCAGTGAATGCTATACTCATCATTCTCTGGAACAAATTTGGTGCTATTTTTAAACCGAATGGTAATCGCGTGAAGCGATATGAGCTATTACATGTGGAAAAGGATGTTCTGTCTCGTGACTCGTCTTCGAGTTCAATTTGATGAAAACCTGACATTAGGTTGAGGCATGAAAAATACCTTGCTCTACCTAGTTGATCTAAAATGTCATCAATTCTTGGTAATGGAAATTTATCGGACAAAAATTTTTTATTAATTTGACGATAGTCAATTATTTATCGCCATTTTTTATTTTCGGAATTTGGTAACGATATTTTCGGTACTAATAAAAGTGGTCTATTGTAAGGAGATACAGAGGGCTCGACTATTTTGTCTTTTATAAGCTTTTAGAGTGGTCTTTGTATTTCGTCTTTCTGACTATGAGGATTTCTATAATATTTAATGTAAATTGGTTCATCGTCCACCAGTCTTAATTTTTGTTTATAAAAATTATTTGTTGTTATTGATTCGCTGTCTAACAACTTCGTAAGTTGGCTGTGAAACTGTGGGGCAAAATTTTTTGATAACGTAGTTAGCACTGCGTTTTCACGCTGTTCTTTATTTGCTTCGATTATTTCGTAGCAGGAAAGCGGTTCATACTTCAAACTTGTTTACTATTTGATCTATATCTGTACTGTTTAGCAATCGTATGACTGCGTTTTGGGTGTTAGTTATGGTATTTGCTAAATAAATACCATGTTAAATTTCTTGATTTGGAATCAATACACTGTCTTGTTGTGAACTTATTTAAATTTTTCGGACAACTTGGGATCTTGCTGGCAAAACTATTGAATTATTACCAAAACTGTACGATATTGGTACATATATCGGATATTTTAGGTCGCTTGGTCTAATTATTAACCAGTCTTCGGACGGATTGAAATCTAATTGACAGTTGTATTTTCTTATGAAATCGATTCCTAGTATTCCATCACATGGAATAGCGAATTGGGTATTAACGATGTGAAAGTTGTGTGGGATTATATATTTTGAAGATTGTATTTCAACAGAAGTAAATCCTATGGATTTAGTTATTTCTTGACTAAATTCTTATATATTTATGATTTTGTTGGTTTGGATACTCTGAAAATTGTCGGAATTTTCTTTTACGATAGATATTTCCGATCCTGTGTTAAGAATGCTAACTTTTTTTCCCGTTGCCACATTCGTGAAGGTAACAAACGTATTTTGGCTAATACTTTTTTGAAAGTACTTTGCTATAGCTTCGTCCATGGTTTTGAAATTGCCAGAGTCAAGTATAGTTTTAATTCTATTTTCTTCGCAATTTCCAATCATTGCTTCTATAGCATCGTCTGTGCTAGTCTTAAGAGAAAGTGCCGTTGGCATACCTTCATCGATATACGCAGCTTGAAGGATTTTTCGTAAGTTATCTATCTCCGAAGTCAATTTGTCAGCGGTTTTACCTTTCTGAGTGGTAGTTTTCAATTTGGCATTTATAACTTTGGAAGTTTCACCAATTACAAATTGCCTTGCAATTTTTGTGTTATTGCTGCAATTGAAGTTTCTTGTTGGACTTCATATGGTGTTGGGCCAATAATTTTTGATTTTATTACTTCAACAGCTATGCTTTCGTAGTCGCCTTTCATCATATCTAGCAACCTCAGAGCTTTGTATCTTTAATTAAAATGTTATCCCTATCCTTTATTTCTTCTATAATGTATGGGCCTCAATACTTAGGTTCTAACTTATGACCCGTATCATTACGTAATAAAACTTTATCTCCTATTTCTAATTCGATATTTTTTACTTTTCTATCATATATTTCCTTATTCTTTACTTTATGCTGTTCTAACATTATTCTGGCTCTTCTATAGGCCTGAATTGCAGCTAACTCTCATTACTCTCACCATTTGTGAAAGATCTAGACGCCTATGCTACTGGAAGCTGTGGTCCATTTTTATTTTGCGCTAGGACTGCTCTACATGCATATTTACTTGCGTCTGTAATTATGCAAAATTCGTTGCTAAAATCTAGGTACTGTAACAGAGTTGGGTTCAATAATGCTGATTTTAAATGCTCGAACGCATTTTGACAATCGAATTTAAAATGTTTCTTACATAATCTTGTTATGTGACGAGAATATTCAGCGAAGTTTTGTATAAATCTTCAATAATAGTTGCAAAATGCAATGAATGTTCTAGCGCTGTCCGCATCATGAGGGACTGCATAATTTTGAATGACTTCATGCATAAAAAATGAGCATTTTTCAGGATGTAACTTTAGGTTGTGTTGCCTACACTTCCCAAAAACATCTGTTAGATTAGCATATGTTTTTCGGAACAACCTATGACTATTAAGTCATTCATGTAAAGGAATGCTGGCGAAGGTTCAAGGCCAGTGAATGCAATAGGCATCATTCTCTGGAGCGAATTTCTACCATATCTACCAACCTCAGAGCTGTTACAAATCTTTGGAGTTGCATTTTTGTGCCATTGAATTCAGGAATGGCCATGTTAATTTCCTTCATATATGCCCTTCGGGCATTTAATTCTGCCATTCTATCGGTTGTGTTTATGACACTTGTATTAATTTCTAAATCTGATTCGTTGTCTTGCTCAGACAACGCTTCTATATCAGGTAATCTTTATAGCGCTGGAACTGTTAGATCGTTTAGATCTTTTTCGTCAATTTCTTCCTCGCTCGTTTCAGATTCTTCACCTTCTTGCTCTGTTTGTTTTTTACAAGTGTCTATGGTCGGAGGTGAATTAAGTACGGTAGGTACAAATATAACGAGATTATATTTTGTTTTTATAGAGATTAGGTTTGCACGTAGCTTGATCAATAGATTGGAAATCTTTGACCAATTTGTTTTACCTATGTTCTCTCTATTAATAAGCAATAAATGTTCTCTCTATTAATAAGCACTAAATTTCATGCTTCGTTGAAAGAATTTTTGCGTGCTTGTTTATTGTTTCCTTTGGATATTTCTATTCTGTGTTACGCATTTATACGATTTTTTAAAATTTTGTTTTATATTTTGGATATGGAGAAGTAATTCTACCCATTCCATGCTTGAAAGTTTTTTTTCTTTTTTAATTTTCTCTTGTACATCCTCACCTGAGTCTGTTATATTAACAGTTTCTATAACTGCTTTAAAAATATAGTGTATCCATTCAGGGACATCCTTATTTTTAGGGCTGCGTAATAATAATCTTCTATATGCTACTTTTATGGGTTTCTCCATAAGGTCTACAATATTTCTTTTGAATTTGTAGTTAGTAGCTATCCAAAATTTTATTTCCTTGTACTTTTTATCTACTGGGCCTGAGTCTATCAGGAAATCAAGAAAATGAATATATTTTTGGAGATGTTTAGTTTCTATTTTATTCATACTTGTTCGAATTATACTTTATTTTGGCAACAACTTATTATTGTTGGGCTTCATCCATCAGGTAGATCCGAAATGTGCCTATTGAATTCGAGAAACAGCATATACATGGTACTGTGACAATGAAAATCATCTGTACCATCAATTGATAAATATAAATATATTTTTGTTCAGTTTAATTTTTTATTTTGAAAATTGGAAACATTTTTTTCTTAGATAATTTTTTTTGAAATGCACTGTTATAATAATTGATGCATATGTTATTTAGATCTTATCAAGATCATTAGCATGGCTTAAGGCTCTTTTTGTTACACATTTATTGTGTAGTTTATATGCTTTGTATAACAAATATGCGCTCATTATTACTACAATTATTAATAAAAGTGCATTTGTTGGTTTTAAATCGACATTTGATGACTTTATTTTGTTAATTGCATTGGCAGTGGAGTCCACTGTCTTGGTATCTATTAACCCCATAATGGGTTCATCAAATATGTCATCAAACTTGTTTATTCTATTGTCAAACATTCAATTTGAAAGGTTTTTTTTTGTTTTAATCATTGTTTGTTTTTAATATTTTTAAATGTTTGTTTTTTAGTGTTTTGGGTTCTTTTTTTTTTACATATATTTCTGCCTATTTTTGCGTGTGGTTTTCAGGCCACACTCCAATTGGACAGCTTTAATGCCGCACAATTGTACATAGTTTGTTATAATTATAAAAAAAAATATGCATCGCAGTGCATTAAAAAAAATCTGCGACGCAGCGCATAGTTGCTTAAATTATTTTGGTGGGCGCTCTTTGTAGCGCTATCGGTCAGACGTTGAGACGCTTTCAAGTTGCTGGGGCTGGTCCTCGCACAGGCTGGCAAAATCGTATGTTGTCCTCTGTGTTTTGCGCGCCTTGTAGCGCTGCCGGTCCACTGTCGAGACGCGTTTCAGTTGTCGGTGCTGGCTGCACAGCACCGGGGGTCCCGTAGCAGTGGCTACAGTTATACTCGCAGTACGGCGAGTATAGTGGTCCCTCACACTCGTTTGAGCAGACTATTTTTATCTTTGGTACTTCCTTCTCAGTTCGTGGCGTTGTTTTTAACTTTGGTTGTCACGTTGTGTATTGTAGAGTATGTTGATGGGGTGTTGGTTGTGGCTTTATTTTTCGCTCTTTCGCTCAATTGGCTTTTTATGAATTCTACCTCGGCGTGTAATTTCACCGAGGTATTCCAATTAATTGTATTCGGGGTGTTTAGTAGCCTCAAAATTTCAGCCTTTCTGGCTTTTAGTTTGTTTGCCACACCGGACTACCTTCCCATCACACTACTTACTGTAGTTTTTTGTCCTTGTTCATTCTCGTGAATTATGGATGATGGTCCAACGTCGGTGTAGTGGGCGGATTGCCTACCACACGTTATCAATCAGCTGCTTAATATCCCTCTTAGGTGTTGACGGTCAGCCTCCACACACGGGCGCATGGGAAAGTCAAGTCCCTCGAAGTAGCCAGCATCGATTTCACTTTTTGCTTCAGCACGTCCAGTGGCTATTGTTGCGTTTTTTTTTTACTTTTTAGAATAAATGTTATTGTTTCCAAAGTTTCATTAAATAGAACACAAGTAGTTCTTTTCAGTATGAGTTTATTTTCTTCAATGAACTATAGCTAAGATCGCGTAGCTGCGCTGCTAGGAATGCAGGCAGAGGAGCGGTATGCTTATGTATAAACATATTAATGTATAAATGTATAAACGTTTACATAAGAGTATGTATGTGAATATGCCGCCGCAGCGGGAGAGTGAGGATGTATCATAGTGCATATTGGGCCAGAGCGGCCGCGCGTATTATATTTACCGACGCAGCAATTATCCAGCACCATGCACTCATGGATGGTCATGTTACTTAAGAGGCAAATGCACAATATGTTTGTAATGTTGTTAATATTCTATTAATATATTCTAGAACATGCAAAACCTCAAGAGGGCTGATTAACTCGTATCATCGTACCGATGTTGAGAGTAGGTCGCTCTTTCGGTGAAGTAAGCACAAATGGGTTGGTTACAAAGTTGAATAGAAAAGTGCTTCTGCTATGTGATAGAAAGTTGGTATTGCGTCAAGCATTACTCTAGGTATAAAAAGTCATTAATGCAATAAGTGGATAGTGTGGTTATGTGGGTCACAATGTACTTCTTGGGATTTTGGGATGTGTGTGTTGTCAACGTGACTTATAATGAGGGCGGGTATACTACCCGGAACTCATTTAGCAGTTCCTGGTATTGCGTTTCGTCTTGCTGCAGTGCTTGGATTATTTCATCTAATTTGCTTTCCACTAGTAACGCTTTATTGAGAAGTATTAGGATATTTTTATATAAGTTTTTTTTTTTTTTTATCGTTTTCGTGTATTCTAGGCATGTTGTACCTGTTCGTCTGTATTCATTAAATTTAACCTCTCGCCCTATCTTATGATTGGAGTTCTCTAGAGTGACTTGAACCGTTGATACTCCCTCTGGTTTTGTCGATAGTCAGCAGGTTCCACAGATGATAAAGATGCTGTCCTAGCATAGGTTTATAATCTTGATTACTTCTGGTTAAGTGGTGTTCCGTTTATTTTCTACGTTGGTATTAGTTCGACATTTAGGGGAAGCTTCTGTTAGCGCTCTTGCTATATCTCATGATCTCTGTTTCTTTCTTTCTGTTATTCGGACAATGAGGTATTATCCAGATGGATAGCCAATGTTTGCTTCGTTATATCTTGGGTTTCAGTGCAAAAAGCTTTTATTGTTGTTGGCCTGTTGATGACCATGTGTTTCTTGATATCCTTATTTATATCTTTGATGAAGATATTAGGATTCCCTTTTTCCTGTACTTCGGTGAAGCGGGGCTACTGGGTAAGGTTTTAGTTCCGGCTTAATTTTCTTCATTATGTCATTTATTTTCCGCAGCCCCTGCTGTGAGGGTCCTTGGATTTACAACCAGCCATTTTATTTTGGGCAACCATTTTACGAGGGGGTCTTGGGGTTTCGACCATTATGTTCTTTTGGCAGCCTCTGCGATGAGGGGCCTTGGAGTTTCGACTATTATGTTCTGTCGGCAGCCTCTTAGATGAGGGGCCTTGGGATTGCGTCCAGTAATTTTCTGCAGCCCCTGCTGTGTTTGATTTACAACCGGCTGTCCTTTTTTGGGCAACCCTTCTGTTGAGTTTGGCGCTAAGGTTCGATATTCTAGCAGGCCCGCGAAAAGCACTACGATTTTCACGTGATACTTCATTTATTTCTTCCACGTGTTTTTTTAATGCTAATGTAGTGTGTGTGTGTTTGTGTGTGTATGCAAGAGTTTGCCGGCCGGTCGGTCGGTCGTTCGGTCGCTATAAATTAATCGCCCTTACTCGCGGTTGTAACCAAACTTTTTTGTCCGCCGCTTGGTAGCAGAACCTAACATGTAAGCTTAAAGCGCAAGATGCAAGGGTTAATTTCCAGCATGTAGGCTGGCGCTTAAAAATATGTATGAAATAGAATGAGTGGTATGGGTTAACCCATTGGTGCCTGCGTCGGCGGCAACATGATCCCTCGACGCACCTGGTTGTCTTTTGCCAGGATTGTTTGCCCAACTATACCTTTTGGCCATCTATTTCGGGGACCAGACCTATTGGGGGAGACCATTTTCTTCGCCTGGCTCGAGATCTGGAACGTGTTCACGTACCCATCGTCGCCGGAATTGATTGGCGAATTCTTGTACAGCTGGCCGCATGCCGTACGGTGTCTTTTCGAAGACTGGTTTATATCCGTTTGCTGATCCTAGTAGTACCTGGTTACTGGTGATAGCCTCGTCGTCTTTGCTGTCCAGAAATACAAACATAAGAGACCTGGAATTTAGGATAAATTCCACTTCCCAGAGTGCGCTTTGTAGGCACCCGCTGGTGAATTTTCTTGCTGGGCAGATTGCGTAGAGTACAGTCTTGACGGAACAAACAAGTCGCTCCCACGCTCCCCATATGGTGAGCAGCTGGTGCATTAAATTTCTATTTGATGTCATCAAACGCCGGTTGCACGGCGCACAGTTGGGCCTTTTGCTGGAATAGCGTTGCAAAAATACGTTTTTTCATAATTGCGTTTGGCAAAAATGATATATGCAATCGATAGGAAATACTTCAGAGATTATGAATCCAAAAAATTTCGAAATCGGTTGAGATTCATGGGTGCTAGAGGCTTCCAAAGTTGAGACATTTTTAATGAATAGGAAAAAATGATAATTTTAAAAAAAATCGCAACTTTAAAACTGAATATTGGGCGATTTCAACAATCGATCTTGAATTTTTTGGTTTTATCTGAAAAGTATGTTCTTTATGAATAGCAAGTTTCATAAATTTTAATAATTACTTAAATCGTTATTGAACTAGAAGCGTTTAAAAAATGTACTAAATATTGGCATTTTTTGAACTTTGGTGGAATAAAACTAGCAAGGATCAACGAGTATCAATACCGGACTACATACACTAGGTAGGTGAAATATTTACCTATCAGATGTATATAGACCCAATATGCGGAGTCCTGCGACAGCGAAGCGTAAGCCATAAAACTAAGGCAACCTCGCCTAAAAAATGCGCTGCAGGTATAAGGAAGAAGAAGAGCGCATGCGTATCGGCCTGTAGCTTCTTTGTATTTGAATGATAACATTGCGTAATGCTGTTTTGCAAATACTACCTGTTTACAAATATGCCTTTCTACAATGATAAATTGCTAATTACCTTCTTGGAAAAACTGACAAGACAGGTAAATGTTATTTAAGTTGATGAAAAATTTGTCCTAATTGTGGGTTGGTCGTTTTTATTTCCATTTACCTAATTGGATGTAAATATTAAGTTTTTTACCTAATTAATGCAAAAAGGGTAATACCGACTTTTCGTTCTACCTAGTTAATTCAAAAAATATAGATTAAAGAGCTAATTATTCCTCTCGTTTGCGACAGTTTATTTTTAACTTCAAAAGTGGAAACAACTTAAATCAGGACTGAATAGTATTTGTCAATATAATTCAAGACAGTTTTATTTATTTGTGCAAAAATGTTGTTAAAGAATGAAAGGATTTTGAAAGTTTTCCACGAGTGTGAAAACTTGAATAATTTTGAAATGGGATTGCTGAAGGAGATGGGCATTTCATTTGAAAACGCTAGTACGGAGCTTAAGGTAAAAATTAAATATACGCATTCTAATTTAAGGCGAAAATGGATCGCAAGCGGCAGAAATCTGGCAAATTTCGTGAAAAAAAATGAAGTTTGGTTTGAGGAGTATACGACATTCATAGATTCGGAGCACGAAGATGATCAACCATCAACTAGCCGAGGAAGATTGAATGCTATGGAATTTCTCCGTTGCATTGCAGAATAAAATGTATGGATTTTATTTTAACGCTAGCTTACACACTTCCTCGGCCAGGAGAAACAAAAACGGATAAAACATCTCGTGAGGATATTCAGAGCAGGAAGGAGATTATACAAGCTGAATTCTCTCCGAAGCTGGGACTGAAAGTTGACTGCCCAAAGTACAAATACGGAAACACGAATGATGGAAATACTTCAAGGAGATTTTTTGAAAATGATGAAATGACATCTCTTATAACAGGTGTTAGTCAAGAGATCATTAAAAGGTTGGCTGTTATCTTGAATGTTATAAATTGCAAGGAAATGATAAATGGTGAAAAATTTGCCGAATATACTTCAAAGACTGCTCATCTTTTGACTGAATTGTATCCGCAAAAAAACTTACCCCAACGGTACATAGGATTTTGGCTCACGGAAAGGATTTAATAGAATATCAGTGTTTACCACTTGGAGAGCTATCCGAAGAAGCACAGGAATGTAAAAACAAGGACTACAAAAGGTTCAGATACACTAATACATTAAAAATTTCTCGTCTTAGACAAAATGAAGACCTTTTTAACATGCTAGCAGCCTCTTCGGACCCACTTATTGCATCACTGAGGCACGTGCGATCACGAAAGGATTTGGAAAATAGCAACTATAGTCCCGAAATGTTGAGTTTATTAGATATTGATGTAAATATTGAAAATTATTTTGAAGAAAATCAGCCATCAATAGCAAATTTTCAAAATTAACCTAAAAAAAATTAAAAAAATTTTTTTTTCTTTTTGTAATTATGTTAAAAAATCAAATTAAAACATTAAAAAATGTTACACAGTCGTCTAAAACAATGAAAAATTCCATTTGTGATTGAAAAAAAAGGGTTTCGATCCATTTTTAAAGGAAAAACATGCTTGGAAATATTTTCTGACTTTGACCTTGAATATTACAGCACCACAAACACCCAGCACTTTTGACAAACATTCATTTTAAAGCTTAAGGTATTCTTTATCATATGCTTTTTAAATTTTTGAAATCGCTTTATTGGTTTAGACGCTATGATTTTTGCAATGCTAAATGCCAGAAATCCCCACTGTGCGGCGTTCAAGTTGATCGTCTGCGCTTTGTCGCAGATAATCTTTTCGGCGGCTTTGAAGTTAGTGCCATTGTCGCTGTAAATTTCTCTTAAGGTCCCTCGCCGATTGATGAAATTTCGGATGCACATTATACACGATGCAGTGTCCAAAGAGCACGCCAGTTTTATATACACTGCCCGTATGGTTTGGCAGGTGAAAATAACATGGCGATAGGCAAGGGCGCCATTTGCGGTGGAACAGGCATGTCGCTCTGATTTTAACAGCGATGGCAAGACTTCAGCATGCCTTTGTATAAGACTCGTAGGCGTGGTATGTAAAACATGCCTTGAATCGTGTTGATATACGTCTCATGGAATGTATGGTGCATTTCCTGATGATACCAGCTTACTATGAGTCGAGTAATGTGGTGCCCATATGGAAGCAGTATTTGGTTTTGGCCGTTTAGGTTTTCTGCTCGCCCTCGGGTACGTAGGAGCTGGTTTTCGTCTAGGAAGATATTCAAGCATATGAGTTTAGAATTTGTTTTTAAAGGTTTACCTCTCGTTAAGTTGCGAATTTCTGGATCTGAATTCAGATGACTGCGCATGTCGCAGTAGGAGTGTGCGCGCCTGCTGCACCATCTCGTAAGACACCTCTGTAGGTGGCGGTGCCTTCTGGCGTTTCGCCTTCAGTTTCTCAATATAGAGAATAAAGCGCGCTAAAGCTCGATATAGCCTGCGCCAGTCGGAAAAATATTCCGCTTTAAGATTTAGTTCCATCGGCGAATTGTCGATGAAGAGTATGCTATGCCCGACTTCAGCATTGTTTGGTGGCCCCAAATCATCGCATTTTGGCCACTCATGTTGATCCTGCAGCAAATAGTCTGGACCGTTTAGCCAAGTTTTATGTTTATTGGCGTTGTTTGTTTTAGTAGCAAGATCTGCAGGGTTAAGGTTGGTTGGAACCCAGTTCCATTGGCTAACGTTTGTGAATTCCAGTATTTCGCCCACGCGGTGCATGACGAATTGCTGAAACTTTCGTGGATCCATACGAAGCCATTTAAGAACAGTCTTTGAGTCGGACCAATAATAACTCGAATTGATTGACAAACTTGGATTGCGTTGGATTCGGTTACTCAGTTTTGCTCCGATAACTGCGGCCTGCAGCTCCATCCTTGGTATAGATAGTGGACACAACGGTTTTTCCCCTCGGCGTATCCGATGGTAGCAGACTGCTGCGTATGCTAATTCGCTGGCGTCAACGAACGTGTGTAACTGGACATCATGGATTTGATCGCTGCTGTTGAAATAACATCTTGGGATGGTCAATCCGGCGATTGTTGTAAGGATCCGTTTCCATCGTATCCATTTGGGTAGCAATGCGTCGGGCAAACCAGTATCCCAGCCAATGCCACTTCTCCAGACTTCTTGCAGGACGATCTTCAGCTCTATTGTAAAGCATGAGATGAAGCCTAGTGGGTCGTACATTGACATAAGTACTTGCAGGAGCTCGCCTTTGGTTGGTGTTTTTTCGCTGTCTAAAACGTTGCGCTTCAGCCTGGCGAACTTGCATATGAATGTGAATACGTCGGAGTTCGGCACCCAATATAAGCCGAGTACCTTTTCTGTGGCTGTAATTTCGACAGCTTTGGGGAGCAGCGAATCGCTCTTTAGTATTCGTAGGACCTCCTTTGAGTTCGAAGACCAATTGCGTATGTGGAAACCACCTGCTGCGTGGATATCTCTGACTTGAGTTGCGATGTTTCCCACTTCCACGTAGTCGTTGCCGCTGTATATAAAATCATCCACGTAGTGGTAGTCCTTCACGGCTTGTGCTGCTTGAGGGTACTGTTGACAGAATCGATCTGCATTTCTGTCACGAATAAAATGTGCAATGCAGGGTGCGCAATTGATTCCGAAAGTAAGCGCTTCCATAACATAGACGTTAGGCTCTTGCCTCTCCGACTTGCTGTCGAACCAAAGAAACCTTTGCGCATGGGTGTCTGCTGGTCTCACTCGGATCTGGTGGAACATCTCAGCGATATCGCCACAGATCGCCACTCGTCCCACTCGGAATGAGAGTAAGAGGTCAAACATGGAGTTTAGGAGATCTGGACCACTCCAGATGTAGTCATTCAGGGCCTTGCCGCCGGATTGGGCGGCTGCATCCCATACAAGCCGGACCTTCTCTGGTTTATTTGGATTTTTAGTTATGAAGGTTGGTAGATACCATGTCCGTCTGTTTGGTGCAGCTATTTCCTCCGGCGTCAGCATGCGAGCATAGCCTTTGTCGACGAGGTTTTCGACTTGCTTGGTAATTTGCTCCTTCAACTGTGGTTGCCGGGAAAATTGCTTTTGTAGGCATTTAAGCCGTTTTAGTGCGTTTGCGTAGCTATCAGGTAATAAAACTTCAGGGTCTTTCCACATTAGACCGACCTCGTACCTGTCATTCTTCAAAACGGTAGTAGATTCAAGTCTGGTTAGAGATTGAGTTTCTTCTGATGATGATAGCGGTTATGCTGTGGTAGCGTCTAATGAGAATGCTTGTTTGATGATCTCGTGCAGCTTGGTGTCTGCGTCTCTGCAGCCATGACCGTCTTTGATCTTAAGGGGTACGACGAGGTGTTGCGTTGGCGTATGATGCCATCGGTAGTCCTGCTAGGTGGGGGAATTTCTTGGGGAGAGCGCCTTTATGTCGATAGACCGTACAGGTATATCCAGAGTATCTACGCTATTCTTTCTAATAACTTCATTTCTTTTAGGCTTGATCGTGTTGTTCGACGTGGCGGTGGAGTACTCATTGCTGTCAACTCGAATCTGTGTTCAAGTGTTGTGCCGATTGATCTCCCCTCAGGTGTTGAGTTTATTTGCGTCGAAGTTACATGTTCTAACTTTAGCTAATATATCTCTTGTTCACATATTCCTCCAGCTTCTGATATCATGATCTACATGCACCATGCTGATGCTTTGCGAAATATTTTTAGTCGTCTTAAAGATCGTGATTTTTTTATAGCTTTAGGTGATGTAAAAAGTGTCAAACTAATGTTATTTGTACTGACTTTAGTAAGGCTTTCGATACGGTTGATCATTCTATGCTTCTCATGAAACTTAACATCATGGGTTTTTCCCCGAAACTATTGGCTTGGGTAAAGTCGTATCTTATTGGCAGAACCCAAAAGGTGTCTTTTCGTTCCTCGATATCTAAAACTGTTCGAGTTACGTCAGGTGTCCCCCAAGGCAGTCATCTGGGCCCACTGTTATTTACCTTGTTTGTAAATGATTTGCCTTTGGCCTTGGCTTATTCACGCGTGCTCATGTTTGCGGATGACGTCAAGATTTGTTATTCATATAATGGCCCTTCTCTCCAACAGTACTAGCAATCAGATCTCGATGCGTTCTGTGATTGGTGTCACGTTAATAAATTACACCTTGATGCCTCTAAGTGCTCTTTTATGACTTTCAGTCGTTCCAAGCTCATAACTCTATTAAGTCTGTTCTGTTAGATTGTGTACCATCATTTAAAGACTTAGGCGTTATGTTTGACCCAAAACTTTCATTTAATGTTCATATATCTTCAATTGTCAATAGAGCATGCAGTCTTCTTGGCTTCATTAAACGTTGGGCCAAAGAATATGATGATCCATATGTGACAAAGGTTTTATACACTTCGTTAGTTCGCCCTACTCTAGAATATTGCTCACCAGTGTGGAACCCTCAATATGATGTTCACCAGCGTAGTATTGAATCGGTACAGAAGCAATTCCTTAAGTTTGCGTTACGCGGTCTTAATTGGGACCCGAATTTTCGCCTACCTTCTCATTCTGGCAGACTTCTTATTAATCTTCCTTCACTTTACAACCGTAGGCTCGTATTTGGCATTCTCTTTCTACATAAAGTAGTCAACGGCGAAGTCATTTCTACCAATTTACTAGATACGCTATATTTTTGTGTTCACCTTAGTAGATGTCTGACCAACTACTCTCTTCACGAACCTCTTCGTGTTCTTTGCCAATCTTCTAACAACCTTTCTCACCTTATTTCTCCTCATCTATCTGTCACTTCTCTTCGCGCTATACTTTTAAATTATCTACAGCGTAACCACTGAAAGTATTCTGGACTGGATATTGGATTGGCTGCAACTCATTCCTGACCACATTGGCTGTGAATCGGGGCATAGCTGGCAGCTTGTTGCAAATAAAACACCTCCACCGGGTCGGGGATGTTTAGTTGTGCATAAGGCTAGGCTACCTTCGTAAATTAATTAATATCTGTGTTTTAGCTTAAGTCTTTTCGTCGACTGCTGATTTAGTTGACGTAAATAAATAAATAAATAAATGAACCTATTCCAAGAAGAATTGACTAGTATGTAGATTGGCAACCGTAAGCGTATCGTTGGTCACTTTTAGATATAGTGGATCTGGAACGCCTTTGAAGCCGAGCTGCTTAAAGATCTTGTAGTCGATGAGCGTTAATGCCGATCCTTCATCTAGAAATGCAAAAGTGTTAATAACTTTCGTTTTATTAATGATTTGTATTGGAATGACACGGAAAAAGGTTAAACTAGACTCTTCTGGGTCGTTGGATGTGCTTGCCCTCCGGCGTATGCACGTTGGTGACCATAGCTGGCCTGTTTGGGCTGCTGGATTTTGCAGCCTCCGGTATTGGCTGCATCTCGTGAATCAATGGGTGATGTTTGCTTCTGCAGCCTCGTATGTCGCAAACCTTTTCACGCTGGCACTTTTGGTGATGACGGTTAAGGGATTGTTGATAGAGCTTATGATTTTTCAAAAAATACGTTTTTCGTTTGTTTATGCCCAAACGGGCAACACAAGGGTTAAGGGAGGCGGGAGCTTCACCTCGCGCCGCTCTCCCGATGATGCCCATCCCCCATGATGGTCTCCCCACGAAAAAAAACTCCCCACACTTCGCTCCAAGCGGGGCTTGGGTATGAGTCCATGTTCATGCCTCCAGCATCCGTACCCTTACTCACATATAATTGTTTCCCTTGATTTTCCAAGTCAAACTAAAATTACTTTCGCGCAAATTTCCTCATTCTATTTCGTTTTTCCTCCTCAAAGAAGAGAAATTTTGGTTCCCAATTTTTTTCATACATATATGTGTCCATTACATAAGGCCATATTTGTTGGCCCACTTCAAGATTTTGTCTCGCAATTTGGCATATAGGCCAAATATATAAGGCGCCATATTTATTTGCCTATTTCTAATATATATTTTTCGCAATTTCCAAAATATTAACACATATGTATGTATTGAAACAAAACTAAAAAATTCAAAGTGATATGTAAATGCAATCAGAGTGTGTGAATGTGACATAAATTACAAAATTTATCCAGTGCTAAATTAAATCTTTAAAAAGTTTTTGTGCAAATACAGTCCACTCCGGTAAAAGTTGCGAGAAATGAAAAGTGGTTCCAACGAAGAGAAAAAATTTTCAATACAAATTAAGAAAGATTTTTAAACAAAAAAACGAAAATAAACTGAACTCTCACCTATAAAGGCCACACTTACACATTGCTTGTGTCCTGCGACACCCTATAATGTTGGGGCATATCAGCTAGACACATCGAAAGAATATCAAAAAAATTATTAATTTGTTTATAAAAATGCGATCCATTCACACCTCTGCATATTTCCATTCCATATTTTCATATTTAAAAAAAAAAAAAAATTTAATACATATATACATATCAATACACATATACATATATCTATACATATACTCCAACATTTTACATATCCATACAAATACATATATATACATATTTTTCCATTCATCAAATTTTACATTTTGTTATTTATATCCATATATGTACATATACATACATATCCATACATATATTCCACAAAAATTTTTAATTTTTTTTGCACACAAATATATTTTCCATCACCGCGAACAAAATCCCGCTACCCCTTGCAGCCTATATACATACATACGTGCATACATAAGTCCCGCTTAACTGCAGTATACCAGCACAGCTGCAAGCTCATGTGCCAAAGACCGGCACAAAGCAAACGACCAAAAGTAGCTGTGCTGTATAGCCTAGGTTGGCAGGCACTTTGTGGGGTATATATGTTGAAGGGTCACGTTGAGGGAAAGGTCGAATAATATTTAATTATTA
This sequence comes from Drosophila equinoxialis, assembly GCA_018150345.1. Lineage (NCBI taxonomy): Eukaryota > Metazoa > Arthropoda > Insecta > Diptera > Drosophilidae > Drosophila > Drosophila equinoxialis. Next base: position 704,625 of record JAECWI010000323.1, on the reverse strand, counting down.
AAAATTTGTGTTCCGCGCCTTTGTTTATTCTGATTCCAAATCGTTTCCAAGTCGTATCGGCGGTTTTTTATGATTATTGAATTCCCAAATATTTCCAATCGTTTCCAAGTCGTATCTTGGTTTTTTTTTTTAATATTGAACTCCCAAATTTTTCCAATCGTTTCCAAGTCTTATCTTTGGTTATATTTCAATTCCAAGGCGTTTCCACGCGCTCCAAGTCGTATCTTTGGGGTTATATTTTAATTCCAAGGTGTTCCAAGCGTGCCACGTCGTATCTTTGGTTATATATTTGAAGTCCAAGGCGTTCCGTGTCCGAAGTCGTATCTTTGTGTTTTATATTTCAATTCCAAGGCGTTCCAAGCCGTTTCTAGGGTTTTTTGGCAGCGCTCCAAGTTATCCCAAACGTACCAACTCGGAGCGGTACCCACAAAACAAGTTATCCCAAACGCACCAACTCGTTTTGTGGGTTTTTAATCTATTTCAAGGCGTCTCAAAGCCGTTCTTTGAGTGGTTTGGTAGTGTTCCAAGTTTTCCCAAACGTTCCAGTTGGCTTTTTTCGCTAATTTTCTAGCCGTGCCAAACCAGCTCACTACTTTATAACCGCCATTCTGTGGGGTTATGAGCAAGAGCCCGCCAAAAGACGAGAACCGGACTTAGAACACTGCGGCCACGAGCAAATCCTCAATTGCTGATCCAAGTCAGCGCCAGAGGAGTACCAGCCCTACTTCCTCCTCCTTCCCCATGTCCGCACCATTAAGCACGACCTTTCAGCAAGCCACGTCAGAGCCACGACGAGCAAGCCAAAAGAAGTCAAATCATTGATACCACATCCACAGATTTTGGTAACCGCACTAAGAGTTACTCGGTCCGAAACCAAAGGGTTTAAGTTGCTTCCACCATGGGTTTGAAGAGCTTTGTCTCCATTATCGATAAACTAATTCAGTTTGAAGTCGACACTCACGTCACTTCATTGTCCGAAGTCAGCGTATTTACGCTCCAAGTCCGTCGTGATCGAGTTCAAGCGTTGTGGGAGAAGGTCGAGCAGGAATATGAGAAATGCGAGGCACTCCCAGATGGTAAAGACGATATTTTTGGGGACTTAGCCATCAAAGCTAAATATGACAAATGCTATCAAGTTAACGAGCGATGCACGGCTCGATTAAACGAGCTTATCCACGAAGCGTCTGCTCCTACTCCTCCGAACAGTCATGGGTCTTCCTCTGCACCAGCAGAACGAGGCTGTCGATTGCCACCCATTGATACAGAAGTCTCTAGGGGAGATTACTTAAAATGCCCTAAGTTCCGTGACTTGTTTACGGCCATCTACAAAGGAGATTCGCGAATTTCCCCCGTAGAAAAGCTGTACCATCTCCTAGCTAAAGCAAGGGGTAAACCCAACCTCATTTTAGCAATGACAAATGACGGTTTTGAAACGGCATGGAATGCACTCAAACAGCGTTTTGAAAATAAGCGACTTTTCGTGAACAGCCAATTCCGAGCACTTCTTGACCTGCCTCAAATTTCCCATGTGTCCGGAAACGCATTACAAAATCATTAGAATGCTTTGCAGGCATCCATTCGTGCTTTTGAGCACTGTGGTCTGCCAGTAACCACTTGGGGAGGCATGTTCGTATTTTTCTGTTCCATCGAATTGCCGAAGAACACCCTTTCACTGTGGGAACAATCTCTTGGAGATAAGACTGTCGTTCCAGAGTGGCAAATGATGGACGACTTCCTCACTGAGCCGTTTTGTACGCTCGAAGCGGTTGAAAATACAACTGCAATGGCTATTTCGGTTCCCACATCGAAACCTCCGCGAAATCCATTTCCAGCCACCCGAAAGGCTAATGCATTTGAAGCCAATGTGACCACCAAACCAAAATCCTATGATCTCTGTATGAAGGAGAATCACACGGTGCTTAGATGTCCCCGCTTCCTTCAGATGCCGGTGCCAGAGAGGGTGGCATACATAAAGAAAAAGTCCCTTTGTCTGAATTGTTTCGCAAGAGGACACCAAGTAAAAGATTGTCCGAGTCAGCACAATTGCTTCACGTGCAAGGGGCGTCACAATACGCACAAGGATGCCCGACCGGAGAATAGTCCAACGCCGGTCCCAGCGCACTTTACCTTTGAGGCAAGGTCCTCACGAGATAAGTTGCTAGGTATAGCCATCGTGGACTTTTGAAACAAGTGCACTACTTATCCTTCACGGGTATTATTATACCCGGATTTGGAAGCCAATTTTATAACCCACGATAGCCCAAGCCACACTGGAAGGAATGCCCAATATTCTTCTAGCCGATCCCTCTTTTAGATTAAAGGCGAAGATCGATCTGCTTCTTGGTATTGATGTCATACCAGCGGTGACCCTTTTCGGCATCCAGACCGAAGTGTGCGGATCTTTAATGGCTCAAAAGACAAGATTCGGTTCGGTTACTCCAGACCAGGGGCATTGGCTCAGTTTCTAAAAAACGAAGGCGGTCTCCCAAAAAATATTCCGGCACAAACTGAGTATGACGCCGTCATCCAAGAATATTTGGACTAGGGCCAAATGCGTCAGGTGCCATTTGATGGCAATAATAACAATTTTTATTTGCCACACCATTCAGTTTTCAAGCCCGACAGCACCACAACAAAAGTACGGGTAGTCTTTACCGCCTCTAGCAAGTCCACAAACGGAGTAAGTCTCGATGACATATTTTACCCTGGTCCGGCACTTCAGTCTGATCTCACTACTCAGATTCTCAAGTGGCGTTTTTTCCTAGTAGTTTTCAATGCCGATATCACAAAAATGGAGTATGGATTGGATCGACCATAATTTGGTGGTACACCAAGTTGCCCCTCTTTGTTTCGGAACAGGATCCGCTGAAATGGAGTATGGATTGGATCGACCATAATTTGGTTGTACATTTCAGACGATCCTGTCCCGAAACAAAGAGGGGCAACTTGGTGATTACGAGCTTAATACGGTCACGATTGGGATTAACTGTGATCCGTTCTTAGCCATCCGAGTACTTTAGCAACTCGCAAGTGATGTACAATCCAAATTTCTTTTGGCTAGCGAAATTATCAAGTCCTATATGTATGTCGATGATGTCCTGGCAGGGGCTCACAATGAAGCAACGGCAATCGCAATGGTCAATGAACTTCAAGGCGCCCTTGTTTCAGCTGGCTTTCCTTTGCGCAAGTGGACATCGAATGTGAAGACCGTGCTCAGTTGCATTCCAAAGTGTCATTTGCTGAATGCTGATTTCCTCGATATCGAAGAGGCTAGCACAGCAAAAACACTTGGAATCCGATGGAAAGCGACTACGGATGAATTTTATTTTGTCATCTCACCCCAAGATATCAAGTCAGCTATACTAAGCGAGAAGTCCTCGGGCAGATCGCCATGTTATTCGATCCCGCTGGCTGGCTGGCTCCCTTTGTAATTCAAGCCAAGGTGTTTATGCAAAAGCTTTGGCTACACGAGCTAGGGTGGGATGATCAATTGCCCAGTGAACTCCATCACAGGAGGCAGGATTTTATAAAGAGCTACTCCTTCCTTGACCAGATCCAAATTCCGCGGTGGGTTTCTTCATGATCCAAAGTCCGACATTCAATTCCATTGTTTTTGCGATGCGTCACAGCGGGCTTATGGTGCCGCAATTTACGTGCGCGTTAGCAATGACCAAGGCATATCTTGTTGCCTTCTTGCAGCGAAATCTAGAGTAGCCCCAGTTAAAACGGTTTCATTGCCCCGCCTTGAATTATGCGGAGCCACGCTTCTAGCTGAACTGCCAGCTGCAGTTATTCCGCAATTTCCAGCTGATAATGTTGAGGCATTTTATTGGTCAGATTCCACCGTCGTACTGTCGTGGTTAAATAAGCCACCCTGCACATGGACAACGTTTGTCGCAAATCGGGTAGCTAAAACTGTGATGGCAACAAATAACGCCCCATGGAATCACGTCCGCTCAGAGGACAATTCAGCAGATCTCCCTAGCCGCTTGTACACAAGGATTTGTGGTGGCATGGCCCACCCTGGCTACGGGAACCACTAGAGTCCTGGCGGCGAGCGACACCACTCCCACTAGACACTTCCTTGGAGAAGCGGGTAGTGAAGGTCCACGTCGCGATCGCTAAGCTAGCCAACGAGATCTTGTCTTGTTTTTTCAATCTGGCAAGTGCCTTACGAGTGGTAGCATATGTGGTCCGTTGCGGCAGAATGTGTCGAAAACTTCCAAGCGATTACTCCGGGGAGGTAACGAAATCAATCAAGTACTCCAGTGACTCACGATTCGAGTCACTCAGCGTAACTACTTGCCGACGGAACATCGGTGTCTACAGCAGAAGAAAGCTCTGCCCACGTCTAGCACCATTCTCAATTTGAATCCGTTCGTTGACGCAGCAAGTGTGATCCGAGCATGTGGACACATGCAACAAGCAGCGGCCCGACGGAACATCGGTGTCTACAGCAGAAAAAAGCTCTGCCCACGTCTAGCACCATTCTCAATTTGAATCCGTTCGTTGACGCAGCAAGTGTGATCCGAGCATGTGGACACATGCAACAAGTAGCGGCCCTCAGTTACGATGAGCGTAACCCCATTCTGTTGCCAGTCGTAAGTCCATTGTCCCGGCTGCTGGCGCTTTTCATGCATCAGATCTCTCTCCATAGGGGCAGTCAACTTGTAGTCCGTCTCATCCTACGGAGATATTGGATTCCAAGACTGCGGAATCTAGTCAAATCGGTGGTCAATTCATGCAAGGTCTGTGTGATTTACAAACGAAGGCTGCAGTCACAGCTAATGGGCACCCTTCCATCCCAGCGAACTACTTTCGCACGTCCTTTCACGACCACCGGGATAGATTTCGCAGGTCCTTTCGACCTCAAGAGTTTCACCGGCCGTGCCTGTCGCATATCAAAGGGATATGTGTGTGTCTTTGTTTGTTTTTCTAAGGTCTACCCAGCAGAAAATCTTATTCCATTATAGCCATCAGAATCTGTCCTGGCAGTTTATCCCTCCCGGGGCACCACACATGGGAGGGTTGTGGGAGGCTGGAGTTAAGAGTTTTAAAACTCTGTTCTACAAGGCCACCTCCAACCAAAAGTATACCTTCGTGAAGCGACCAGTCGCAAAGCTGATCTTTCTTCCTCCAGAAGAAAGAATTCCTACCCATTACGTAAAGTTACAGTAACGTCCAGCACTTGGTCCTTTCACCCAATTAAGAAGGGCCGAGCTGCCAGTAGTGCTATGTGTATTCAATAGTCCTACATTAATCCGCTTTATTCGTTAATTGTCCCGGCAGCTTCCTGATATCCGTCAATCTACATCCCGTATTTATAGCTCCGAGACCACGGTCAGTACTGGTTGACGAGTCTGTCGCGGAATCCATCCTCTGAAGCGATGCCGTCGCTTCCTGAGGCTGAACGTGGAGAAGAGGATGAGGGCAGTGCTTGCCAACAAGTACTGCGCCAACTGCCTGGCCCATCAACACATGCCGCATCTGTAAGGAGGACCACCACACGCTACTCCATTTCCATGAGGAGCCACGTCGATGCACTCCATGCTCCGTCGCACGCCGAGTCACCCCCGAGTCCTCCAGACAAAGGATCGCACCAACGTCAGCGTAAGATGCTAAACTGACACTGGCCACACTGCTGCATCACCGCAATCCGCATTTAATGCCAACGGCGATGGTACGCCTCGAGACGGGAGGGAAAACCAAGCTCTCCGGTGGATCCGAAAATTGCAACGCAGTTCGGGGGCATGCACCCTCTACCAAGGAGATTCAACCCCCTACAGATACATCGTTAATGTGGAGTAGCTTTGAAAGATGGGCAGCTGTGCATTTTCGTTACATACGACGCACGTAATTGCTTTGACCTTGCTCTATAGGTGCTTCGGTGTGATGATTTAGGCTTCCGCTCTTGTTGTGGTAGAGTGGCGATGTTACCTGGCTTGCTGCTTCAGCTATGTCCTAGATCCATTTGCCAAAAGATTCCTTTGATGGTGTCTTAGAGTCTTTGGGGAACATTGCCCACTGCAGCTTCAGTTGTGTAGGGTGTTTCTCTACTAGCTCTTGTACGAGCGTTGGGTTTTGTATGTAACCTGTGAGTCCACATGCTTCCATCGTTGAGTAGATGTTTCGCACACACTGTGCGTATTTCATAAGTGGTTCAAGGTTATCTTTTATTGCGGGTGGTTGCCGCGTTTTTTCCAATAAGTTGTGCAGAATATGTTCTGGCCGACCGAAACATATACGTAATGTTTGTATGATCTCAGGAACCATTGTTGGCAAAAGCAGCTTGGATTGAACGAACTCACGTGCTTTGCTTTTAGGCTAGCTTGCAGCCGCATAAGATTTTCCGCATTCGTATCGCCAGGGATTTCCCTACTTGTCTGAAAATTACTGTAGAACAGAGGCCAGTTTTGGGGATTGCCATCAAATGTCGGAAGTTCTTTCGGTATCGCTTGACGGGCTGCAAGTTGTGCCGCGCTTGGTATTGTTGTGTTTAAATCTGCATGCATTTGCACTTTACTTTTTGGATAGTACGATGCAGCCTTGTTTTGAGTATTTGTAAAATTCCATGGCGCCATCGGCGTAGCACTTTGGTGCTGTTGTTCGGGTGTCGTAGCACGCGTGATGTTTGAGGTTAGGCACGGCAACTGCGGTGCCTCGTGATCGTTATGCCACGTAGACGGTTGACCGTTGAGGTTATTTATCACAATTTAGTGATTGGATTTGCAATCATTAAGGTTAACCACTAAATGATTGGTGTGTAGAACCTTGGATTGATCCGTCGAGTTGATTTGAGCAATTAAACTTCTCGGTTCATTTCGTGGTTTACCACTTTTGGATTAATTAAAATAATAAATCTATTGAATTAATTTATAGAATTAATCTCGAGCACAATTTATAGAACTGATCTTTAGAATTAATTCATGGCCTTAGTTTATAGAATTGATCTATAAGATTAATTTAAGGCTCTAATTTATAGAATTGTTGAGTTTGGCGGTAACGTTCGATGCTTTAGCAGGCCCATAAAAAACACTTCACTTTTTACGTGATACTTCATATATTTCTTCCACGTGTATTTCTTAGGCTAATGTAGTGTCCGCCGCTTAGTAACAAGCATAGAACCTAACATGTAAGCTGAAAGCGCAAGATGCAAAGGTTCATTTCCAGCACGTAGGCTGTCGCTTAAATATAAGTATAAAAATGAAAGAGTATGGCAACACCTGCTATGAGGGAGCCTTGGGATTTCGACCAATAATTTTCGGCAACTCTTGCTGCGAGGGGGCCTTTGAATTTACAACCAGCCATTTAATTTTGGGCAACCTTTCTATGAGGGGGTCTTGGGATTTCAACCATTATGTTCTTTCGTCAGCCTGTGCGATGAGGGGCCTTGGAATTTCGACCAATGATTTTCGGCAGCCCCTGCTGTGAGGGGGGCTCTTGGATTTACAACCAGCCAGTTTCGAATATTTTTTATTTGCCTCAAACGCAAGGTTTGGCAAAAATTAGTTCTGGAGCTAGTTCTTCATGGGTTTATATACGTGGTGTTTTCGCATCGTTGGCTCTTACTGTGAGCAAATTTAAACAGCTTTTTGAAACGTCAGCGAATTATATTGTGAAGGACCGAACCTCAATCAACTGTCCGATCTAAAGATACGTTGAAAGGTACATGGCCTTGGTTAAACATTGCTTTCAAATGTTGATTCGCTTTGCGATAGGTCAGCTTATGTTCTCGTTTAGCGGACTTTAATATATCGTGGTATATTTCGGTATGAGACTAATCGTCTCGTTGGGGTACGTGATGGCCAAATGGGCGACGATGTCAGATACACGTCCTTTGGGCATCTCCTTTGTGCTGACCCGCAATCCCTCCAGGATATTTTAAATAAGTCGTAGGATGAAGATCTTTACTCGAAGGAAGAATTACGGGTCCCTGCACGAGCGAAAGTTACGAGTCTTAGGTACGAGTCTGGTCCATGGATACGAATCTGGTCCCTGCTCGGGAGCCAGTTACGAGTCTATCATTCGTGTCTCCATGTCAGGGTGTGACATTAACATGATCCTTCGGATACATATGGCTTATGAAACTAATTACAAAGAAGCTTTGACTGAATGTTATAATAAAACTAAACTAAGACTAACACTGCCGCTCTTCCAAAAATCTTCCCTCAAGAGGGCTGATCAACGACTAGGTCGCTCTTCTGGTGCAGTCAGCACCAATGGGTTACAAAGGTGAATAGAAAAGTGCTTCTGCTATGTGATAGGAAGTTGGTATTGGGTCAAGCGTTAAATTGCTTACTCTAGGTATAGAAAGTCATTAAGTCCTGGGTCACAGGATTAAAATGGGTCACAATGTACTTCTTAGGATTATGGGATGTGTGTGTTGCCAACGTGACTTTAAATGAGGGCGGGTATAAAACCCGAAACTCATTTAGCAGTTTCTAGTCTTCTTGCGTCATAGGTGGTCGGGGTACGGGACACGGTACTATTTGTTCTTTAGGAGTCGACGTATCGTGGAGAAATGCGTGTACTAAGTCCTCCCTGCTTAAAAATCGACGTCCCGGAGATCTCTTATCTCCTCCGTTTGGTATCTTAGTAGAGCACTTGTGCATGGGCAGCTTGTGGCATCCTTAAGCTCGTTGATGTTTTCTTGTAATTTTATAGGTTACAGTGCTTGGATTACTTCATCTTATTTGCGTTCTATTAGTAACGCTTTATTGAGAAGTGTGATTAGAATTTTTTTAATATGTCGAGGTAATTAGGATATTTAGTTTTAGAGTAGCGTTTTCGTGTATTCTAGTCATGTTGTACGTGTTCGTCTGTATTCATAAAATTTAACCTCTCACCCTATTTTATGATTGGAGTTCTCTAGAGTGACTTGAACCGTTGGTACTCCCTGTGGTTTTGTCGATAGTCAGCGGGTTTCACAGATGATTAAGATGCTGTCCTAGCGTATGTTTATAATCCTGATTAGTACTGGTTAAGTGGTGTTCCGTTTTATCAGACTGTTTTCTACGTTGGTATTAGTTCGACATGTAGCGGAAGCTTCTGTTAGCGCTCTTCCTGTATCTCATGATCACTGCTTCTGTCCTCGAAGATTGAGTTTCTTACAGCATTGTCGCTGTCCCAGCGTTGATAACCGGACAATAAGGTATTATCCTGATAGAGAGCCAATGTTTGCCTCGTTATCTCTTGGGTATCAGTGCAAAAAGCTTTTATTGTTGTTGGTGACCCCCTGTAGTACAGTCATACCAATAATCATTTAGTACAAAGAGATCAACTTGTAACACTTTGTTGCAAGTATAAACAATTACATATATACGCAATAAAATATAATTGTGCACCTGAATATGTTTATATGTATACATTGAGGTATGCACATAAACATATTCACATATATATACAGCTAAGCATGATCATATATGTATGTACATTTGTATATGCACATACATGTACATGTAATGGGTTTATTTATATAAACACAAATAGAAAGTTTTAATGGATACGATAGAATAGGATTCACAAATTAGGCTTAATTAAATACAACGTTTAAATGTTCAACTTAAAAAACGACTTGACTTTTTTAACTTAATTATTCCGACGCCTTTCGACTTCTTTCGCTGGCATCTTTACGACGACGACGCTACTTCTCGACTCTCGTCAACTTTCTGCCTCTTCTCTCAATCGCCAGGGCTACAAAAAACGAAAAAACTTCCTCCTGCAACAACCTAAGAATCCGATTCTCTGGCCCATTGTTCATTTGAACACCCAGCATTAGTTCAAATGTTGATCTTTTTGTTGATACATTGACATGAGAATTAATAGCTCTTTGCACATTTGGCACATACTTAAACCATTTAGCCGGTTCATCCGCAGACAGCTTGGAAATAATCGTAATGATAGATCTGTTTACACGTTCAATCTGACCGTTGCCTCTTGGAACGCCCGTTGTTGTCCAAACGTGGTGAATTTCGTTCGACTTAATATATTCCTCAAAATCCTTAGCTATAAACGCAGATCCTCTGTCACTGATAATTCGAACAGCGTTACCAAATATAGCAGACCACTCTTTTAACTTCCGTAGTACTTCCTCGCAACTTGTTGTTTTTGTTGGATATAACCAAACAAATTTCGTGAAGGCGTCCACGATAGGAAATATATACTTATATTGCTTTGATGTTGCGTCTAAAGGCCCAAGATGATCCACATGTATCGTTTCTAAAGGTCTATCGCCTTTGTCTATCACCTGCATCAATCCTTCCTTTTTGCCAAACTTTTTGTTATAAATTATGCATTTGACGCAGTTATTTATAATTCGGGCAACTTTGGACTCTAAATGCGGTATCCAATAAGACTGCTGAACTGTATGCATTGTCTTTTGCATCGCATAGTGACCAACATTGTGGGCTTCAACAATGATCTCTTTTTCCATTTGTTTCGGGACAACCAAAAGTTCATTACCGCCAACCGTTTTGTATAAAAGACCGCCTTTTAATTTAAAATCTTCATGGGGTTGATTTTGCAACAATTCAATCAGAGACTTTGACATTGTATACTCTTGCTGTGCTTTTTTAAATCGTGCCGACGTTTCCGATCGTATCATCATAATTCCTTGTGGATAGCGACTGAGACAATCCACATGTTTAAGTCTCTCTCCAGCTCTATGCTCCACATCGAAGTTAAAATCCTGCAAATAGACAATCCATCGCGCCACGTCTCTAGGAACATCCTTCTTGTTTATTGTCTGCTTAAATTCTGCGCAATCAGTAACAACTTTAAGCTTGATGCCCAAAACGTATTGTCTAAACTTCTGGCAGGCAAGGTATACTGCTTTCGCTTCCAAAATGTAGCTATGCTGTCGAGCCTCAGTTTCCGAAGACTTTTTGCTCCAAAACCACACTGGATGCAACTGGCCATCCTTCCATTGCAACAATGCTGCTCCAAACCCCATTTTTGACGAGTCTGTGTGAATTTCCGTGTTGGCATTGCGATCATACAGTTTCTGTACTGGTTCGACAGTGAGAGCTCTTTTTAATTTTTCAAAAGCCTTGAGGGCAACCGCATCCATCCTAAAAGCAACGTCTTTACGCAAAAGATCAGTCAATGGTCGGGCAATAATTTAATACCCCTTAATAAACTTGCGAAAAAATCCAGTTAAGCCCAGAAATGCTTGAATTGCCTTTATATTTTCTGGTACTTTAAACTTGCTGACAGCTTTGGTCTTCTCTTGTCCTGGCTTAATTTGTCCATCGTAGATCGTATGCAACCACTACGAATTTTTGGACTGTCTGGACGTCGTCCACCTTGACTTCAGCTTGAAAAGTACTAAGCGGATAAGTAATTTTTCCGCCTAGACCAACCAAATTCCTGACAGCTTTTTGCAGACTTTCAACTCCAATCTTCTCTACAGCGCTTCTGGACACCAAAGACACATCCGCTCCTGTGTCAACCAAAGCGTTAATGTTGTAACCTTTTATATGTTTGCGGTCTCCATGCGCTTCGAATTATACACTGCACCAATATTCGCAATCTTTGGACAGTTCTTTGAGATATGACCCTCACCATTGCAGCGAAAACATTTTGTTGTCATATTGCATTCCTTTCTAAGATGCTCGCTCGATCCGCAGTTAAAGCAACGAAGCTATTTCTCGTAGTTTCTCTGGCTAACTTTCTTTAAGCCTTGTGGCACATCGATCTTTGCCATTTCCATTGCGTGCTGATAGATTTCATATTTTTCTCTTAGCTCTCTGAATGACTGGGCGCAATATAAGTTGATCTTTAAGTCGTTCTTCATGTTCAAACCGTCTACTATATAGCGCAACACCGATTTCATATCTATATTGCCTTCTGCTGCGATTGACTTCATATGAAACATGTACTCTCGAAAGGGTTCCTCTTTCTGCTTCTTACGTTCAAGTAGCTTCTGATGTATCTTAGCGCTACATACGTCGTCCATGCCAAATTCGTTTTCCAATTGGACACGAAGATCATCATAACTACGTACTGGAGTTGCATCTAAAAATAACTTTGCAACTTTAGTCATTTTAGATCGTGCCTGAACATATTTTTGCTTCATAGTTAGACCATAGGCCTCAGCATTCAGTTCAAAATTATTGAACCACATCTCCACAGGCATACTTTGTCCATCATAGTTGGGTACCACTTTAGCAAAATCGTCTGCTTGAATGCCTGAGTCACTTTGTCAGCTTCGATTTTCAGCGTCAGCAACTGTATCAAATTTTTCAACATCGTGTTGTTCTCTTCTTCCATATTTTTCTCTTACGTGTTCTCTTCTCGTTTTCCGACCAAATCCAGCATGAACGCTTCGCGCACTTCTCTCGCTCTTGTTATGCATCAAACTTTTGCTTGAATTTGAATTTCGTCAGATTTTTCCAAGGTCTCGTTTAGTCGCGACATTTCCGCGCCCGCGCGTTTTTTCTCAGCGTTCTTTGCCGGTGTACGCTTCGTTTTCGACATTACCGCTTTTGTTCAACAACAACAACTCTTTCAATTTCACAACTGTTCTCGGGAATTTCACTATAGCAACTTACAACTTTAAATGATTTTTACCAACTTTTAAAAACCATTTCACAACTTAAGCACTGATTGTTTCTATGTTAACCGATAGAACGAGACTCCAAATGTAATGGGTCTATAGGACAAGCACTCCAACGAAAGAGTTTTATAGGACGAGAACGAGCCTCCAACGTAATGTGTGTATAGGTTAGGACGAGTTTGATAGGACGAGCCCCCAAACGTAATGGGTTTATTTATATAAATAGAAAGTTTTAATGGATAGGATAGAATAGGATTCACAAATTAGGCTTAATTAAATACAACGTTTAAATGTTCAATTTAAAAAACGACTTGACTTTTTCGGTTATTTGCTGTTGCTTTTGCTGTCAGATTTTCTGATTTCGGTTTTTTGCTGTTGCTTTTGCTTCGACTGTTCATAGTTTCCGAAGCAGAAGCAACAGCACACAGCAAAACTGTTGACAGTTTTCGCAGTTTTCAAACCAAAACGACCAGCAAAAACGACCAGCAACCCAGCACACATCTTACATACATAGCGTGTGAACGCTGGCTAAGGACTTTGATGCACGCGCTCCAACAATATGTATGTATGTACTGACACTCTCCCTCTCTTTTGTAGCTGTTGCCTAAGTTGCAGCATAAGAATATATATGTAAACTTAGCTTTAGCAAAATAATCATTTTTAATAAAGCATTAATCTTTAAACGACAATGAATGGACACTGACGTGTTCAACTTGGCTACATTATTTTTACAAAAGGAACCCGGCCATTACGACATTACATGGCGAGCTTAAAGGAGGTGCACAAAAAAATATATAATTTATAATAATAAAATTTTATGTAAGCGCGGCAACATTTATTATCAACAACAACAGCAGAAGAAGAACCGCTATAGCTGCAGAAAAAAAAACGGCAACAACAACAACCAAGACATGAGATGAAAAAATAATTATTACTATGATAATAGTATTTTTACACAAAAAACAACAACATCAAATACTTCTACAACAACAATAACAAAAAATACACAAAAAAAGAAACACAAACCTCGGATGACTCCAGCAGAAGAAACTGCAATTAGACTTACTAGCCACCCTGAAGACCGAGGAAGACCGACAACGCTGCATAGAGCGTATTACCCAGTTGAAAGCCGAACTCCGCCAAAGAGCGAAGAAACGCAAGAGGGCCGCAAAAATGCGCAAGCCTTAAATTGCCTTTATCTAATGACTTTAAATATAAGCCTTATAAGCAAGTTGAATCACGAAATTGCAACTTGCGAACTACTAAACTTTTTCCGATAGAAAAAATTGAGATACATTTTTTTCCTTTTTTTTTCTCGAACAATTGAAATTAAAAAAATTTTTTTTTTTTAATACCCATGTAATTCATAATATTTAATTTTTTTAGGTTTTAAATAATATTAATTTACAAGCAAAATTATGAGCTTTTGTTCTCTATTTTCCTTATTATTTTTTTTTTTTTTGTATAAACATACTTATTATTAAAATAGAATCGTTTTGTTTAGAACCATTCAATAATACCATAAGTAAATTTTATGATATATGTATCTATTATACCCCCAATGGGGTTGATCGACGCAAAATCAGTGGACTCCACTGCAAATCGAATCATCAAATGCTAATATGAGATTAACGAACATATTGCTATTGATATTTTTCGTATTATTGTGCGCATATGTATTATTAAAGTATTAAAGCTTACCTATTACGCAATAAATGTGTAACTAAAAGAGCTCTAAACCAAGCTAAGGATCTAGATAAGGTCTAAAAATTTATGTGCACATAAGCAATTATAAATTGAGAAAATTTTGAATAAAAGATTAAATATAAAAAAAAATAGCCACAGGTATTTTGGAAGAATAAACGATAGGCATCCCAGCATTGTCCAAGATTTAATTGGGGTTTTTAGAAGCGAATAAATTAACTCACCACAAAACTCGATAAACTTGGTACAAATTAGGTCAGCTTGCCTTAATATAACGGGAGAAGATTTCCCAGTTCAAGGAGGCTCTAGGGTACAGATGAGTTTCATTCTCACAGTACCATATGTATATTTCGTTTCTACCTAAATAGCTAAAAAAAAGTCGCATTTGCCAAAACATTCTTTTGCACCTGCATAATGATATAGATATATCATGAGAGCATGATCAAAAGTAAAATATTACTTAATGGATAGAGAAGAATTAATTCTCAAACTCCGTGAAATTAAGGAATCTTTTAGCAAATCGTATAAATGCATAAGTCAAAAAAGAAAAATCTAAAATAATACTTTGAAAAAAACATGCAAAAAATCTGTGAATAGGGATTTCCGGAGAGAATGAAAATATCCCAGTCTTCATTCGTTAAATTCAAAATATGAACTGATTTTATTTTCAAAAGTACGGACTTTATATAGGTTTATCTTAGGCTCTAGGAGGTAACAATTGTTCTTAGAAGCACACCCACGTATTTGGGAGTTGAAAATTTATTATTATTTTGGGCACGGCGTCGGCCACTTGACATGCTCCGGTTGTGATCTTTTGGGTTAGTTTAGAATTACAAGTGTTTTTCCCACACCGTGTGTGGCTGATTGTAATTCTAGTCATATGCTAGGTTAGTTGTTTGGTACAAAGGTACAGTTGTATTGTGTTTTCTTAAGTGCATCTGATTTGGTGAAGCCAGTTCAGATGAACACTATGTTTATTTTTAAACATTCTGCGAAGGGCCGCCAAAAGGGCCGCTTGGGATTCCTTTATTTTTATAACGTTGTCTTAAACAAATTATTATTACTAATATTATCATTAGTAGGATAATATTAAAGAAGCATTACCAGCAACATGATGGAAGTTTAAACCTAGTAATTCAAAATGATGTTCCTTTAATGATTGTAATTGACTTCCTATTCTTTCTAATTCTGCCGAATGGCTTACCAAGTCGGCTTCAACAGGTTTTTATAATATTTGGCATTTTACGTGCATTACTGTGCTGACTTCTAGCCTTTTGATAAGGTGGAGAATTTAAAAAATAACTACCTTTACTTTTTGAATTGTTCCAATTTGATCTTTGCTACACTATTTTGAAATATCGCTGATTGCTAAACTTTCATTGGTTATTCTGGTTACCATTAAATGTTGTCCGTTTATAATTGTTTTGCCATATCTGCATTTTTAATAGTATAGTTTCGGACAATTTGTTACCGGAACCTATTTAAAAAATATTTTTTAGATAATCATTATCTAATTGACCCAATGGTTCAGTAACCATTGCCTTCTGAATATTCTCATTTTGTACTGGCTCTAGGATATATACTTTTTCTTAACCAATTTTTACTTTACCTCCAATGTAAGGTCCTGCGGGGGGCCATTAATTTATTTCTTTAGCTTTATTGTTGTATTTTTATACCCTTGCAAAAGGGGTATATTAATTTTGGTCAGAAGTGTGCAACGCATAGAGCGAGGCATCTCAGACTATATAAAGTATATATAATCTTGATCAGCACGACGAGACGAGTTCAAATAGCCATGTCCGTCCGTCCGTCCGTCTGGATCAACGCGAACTCCTCCGAGACCGTAAGAGCTACAGAGCTGAAATTTTGCACGTAGGCTTGTATATACTGCTGGCATTGTATATCTCGGATTCAGCCGGATCGGACCACTATATCATATAGCTCCCATACAAACGTCAAAGTCACGAAACAGTGACTTTCTCAATAACTTCATTAATTTTATAGCTATTGTCATGAAAGTTGGTATTTGTCAGTTTTATGTTCTTGTTAATGATTGTGCCAAATTCGATCAAGATCGGGTGACTATATCATATAGCTCCCATACAAACGGCAAAGTCACGAACAGTGACTTTCTCAATAACTTCATAAATTTTATAGCTATTGTCATAAAAGTTGGTATTTGTCAGTTTTATGTTCTTATTAATGATTGTGCCAAATTTGATCAAGATCGGGTGACTATATCATATAGCTCCCATACAAGCGGCAAAGTCACGAACAGTGACTTTCTCAATAACTTCATTAATTTTATTGCTATTGTCATAAAAATTGGTATTTGTCAGTTTTATGTTCTTATTAATGATTGTGCCAAATTCGATCAAGATCGGGTGACTATATCATATAGCTCCCATACAAGCGGCAAAGTCACGAACAGTGACTTTCTCAATAACTTCATTAATTTTATAGCTATTGTCATAAAAGTTGGTATTTGTCAGTTTTATGTTCTTATTAATGATTGTGCCAAATTTGATCAAGATCGGGTGACTATATCATATAGCTCCCATAGAAACGATAGGTGGAAAACAGTGACTTTCATCAAAAAGTTCGTTATATCCTATGCTAAGATTGAAGGCCGTTCTTTCGCAAACATTAGTCTTTTTGGATAAAACGTTTTACACTTTGATGGCTGTGGGTAAGGAAAGAATTACCAAAAAAGTTGCAAGGGTATACAAACTTCGACGCGGTCGAAGTTAACCCCGGCCCTCTGGTTAGAATTATTTGCGGACTGATTGAAAAAAGAGAGGATTTAAGTCTTGCTCTTAAGTTCAATTATTTAAAATCCGCTTTAAAAGGGGAAGCGAGGAGCATGGTAGCTCATCTATTCTCAGGTTCAGCTGATAACTTTAGTGCTGCGTGGGAATAGTTAACCAAGCGGTATGAAAATAATCGGAGGGTATTTTCCGAATAATTAAGTCGGATCGTTGATTTACCGATGATCAACAATGAATCCGCAAAAAGTGTTAAAGGAGTGATTGACATAGATAATGAGTTACTTTAATTAATTAAAATAAAAGCAATGAACCATCCAAGGAATAAAGTGTGCATTAATGAAATGGTCTTTTCATTGTGCAGTAAGGAACACCATACCTTACTCCATTTTGAAGAAACACAGGAGAGAGTTAATACTTGTGTAACCGCACAACCAACACTGTTGGCCACAGCTGTAATACAAATAAAAAATTTAAATGGAGGATATAAGACTCTAAGAGCCCTTATTGATTGTGGTTCACAGAGCACCATTTTGTCCGAAGAGGCCGCTGAAATATTAAAATTACCTAAAATTAAACAATATACAGAAATAAGTGGCGTGTTCTTAAT
Source organism: Drosophila equinoxialis (assembly GCA_018150345.1). Classification (NCBI taxonomy): domain Eukaryota; kingdom Metazoa; phylum Arthropoda; class Insecta; order Diptera; family Drosophilidae; genus Drosophila; species Drosophila equinoxialis. Next base: position 686,990 of record JAECWI010000323.1, on the reverse strand, counting down.
AAAATCTAATAAATCAAAATATAAGTTAAAAATAGATGTGAAGACGCGAAACTTTTGGAAAGCACATCTTAAGGTTGAGGCAATCGTATTGCCAAAGTAAGTGAAAGCTCTTCCATTAAAAATAGCAAACGTGGATATGTCAAAATGGCAAATTTACGTGGTAGCTGATCCTACATTTAATAAACCTGGTAGGATTAATATAATAATGAGAGTAAACGTATATACCCAAATCTTAAAAGGGGGATCTACAAAGATTGATGGCCTGCTAGACCAAAATACTCAATTTGGTTGTATTGTCTCGAGATGCACCAAATCAAATTAGAATAAATCTGTTGTGGCAACACCAATAGATGTCACAGATTTTGAACAACGTTGGGAGAAGAATAAAGATTCAAAACCAGAGGGCCGGGGTTAACTTTGACCGCGTCGAAGTTTGTATACCCTTGCAACTGTTTTGGTAATTCTTTCCTTACCCACAGCCATCAAAGTGTAAAAACGTTTTATCCAAAAAGACTAATGTTTGCGAAAGAACGGCCTTCAATCTTAGCATAGGATATAACGAACTTTTTGATGAAAGTCACTGTTTTCCACCTATCGTTTCTATGGTCACCCGATCTTGATCAAATTTGGCACAATCATTAATAAGAACATAAAACTGACAATACCAACTTTTATGACAATAGCTATAAAAGTAATGAAGTTATTGAGAAAGTCACTGTTCGTGACTTTGCCGTTTGTATGGGAGCTATATGATGTAGTCACCCGATCTTGATCGAATTTGGCACAATCATTAACAAGAACATAGAACTGACAAATACCAACTTTTATGACAATAGCTATAAAATTAATGAAGTTATTGAGAAAGTCACTGTTCGTGACTTTGCCGTTTGTATGGGAGCTATATGATATAGTCACCCGATCTTGATCAAATTTGGCACAATCATTAACAAGAACATAAAACTGACAAATACCAACTTTCATGACAATAGCTATAAAATTAATGAAGTTATTGAGAAAGTCACTGTTTCGTGACTTTGACGTTTGTATGGGAGCTATATGATATAGTGGTCCGATCCGGCTGAATCCGAGATATACAATGCCTGCAGTATATACAAGCCTACGCGTTGATCCAGACGGACGGACGGACGGACGGACGGACATGGCTATTTGAACTCGTCTCGTCGTGCTGATCAAGAATATATATACTTTATATTGTCTAAGATGCTTCGTTCTATGCGTTGCACACTTCTGACCAAAATTAATATACCCTTTTTGCAAGGGTATAAAAACAGGTCCCATTCTCTAGGTTCTCCGAGGAAGGTGGGTACCTGAATTTTCGGCAACACCGGTAGTTCGCCTCTCATGGTTACATTCTCACCTTTACAACTTTCCTTTTTGTTCATTTTCATTTCTAGCATTGATAATGAATTTTGGACGTCGAATTCTAAATCCTCCATAGTATTCTTAAATTTTGCATCACTTGTTATCACTTGGCATGCCTGTAATATACATTATCCATGTCCCATTGCCTGTTGATTTCAACTCTACTACCTCCAAATATTCCTGAAGCTGTCGGACTCTATTCATAAATATCTCCTGGTTATCACTACCGTTTTCATGACTGGAGGTCGCATCCCCGCGCGACTCTCCTTTGCTATCATCAAATATTTCTGACTTACTAGTGCCTGGTTTTGATGACTCTCTTGTCGCTATTATTTTGGCAATTGTTTTTATTTTTTCTGTGAAATATTGATGATCAAAAGTTCCCTGCCGTATAAATTTGTTATGATTAGGTAACCATCGATTCCTAATCTCTTTTATTTCTCGATCACATTGCTAGTGATATTTCTGGGATCTAGTGCTTTGAACTGCCTTAACCTGGTAAGCAACTCTAACTGCTTCCCTAACACCTTTTCAGTTTTGTTAAGAAACATTTTTGTCTTATGCGAATATTAGGATATCGATATAAGTATATAATTATAAAAATAGATAGATGTATCTTAATATGTATCATATCTGATGATCTTGTTGTTGACACCGTTCGCCACTGTTGTCCGCCAAGTAGAGTTTGCCAAGTAGGTTTTGCCGATAGTCTGCTGCTGCTTGTCGTTTCTTTACATTCGCCTCGCCTCCAGTCGCCTCTTTTTTGCAACTATTTTGTCTTTGTGCTGCTTTTTGTAGTTGCCGACTTGCAACTATATATATAGCGTAATTAATACTTTTTTGTTTTTTTTTTTCGATATTAGGGTTTCGAATACGCCACTCACAAAAAACTCCCGCCGCCGAAATTACTACTGTTGCTCGACTAGCCAAGCTGCCTTTATTTAACTCGGCCGCACGCACTTTATATTTATTAAGCAATATTTTGTTTTTATATTATACTCTGTCTCTTACCACTGGTGGGGGAAAATAAGAGGTAATTTATTTTTGCTACCTTTAGCTGATCTTAGCATTCACACTTGCATAAGAATTCAAGTGTGGGTCTGCGTTTTCAATTCATTGATGAGGAATGATATTCGTTCCGGCTAGGTGTTGGCTTGTCCAATTTGCGAGAGCCGTTGTGCCTCTCCAGTGAGCTCCATCTCGGTTGCGCTGAACAATATGTTATGTTGCCTTATGTCATGGGTTGGATATAAGTGCATGATGAAATCTATCCTCTTTATAAATGACGTCAGATTCTCTGGTGCTCCATCATAGTTTGCCACCTGTCTTAATGAAGACAGTGCTTGATTGAGGTGGGCTTCAGTGAGTGCTACGGCCATTTTTGTTGTTTTTAGTGGTGTTTTGTACGCACACAAGTTGGCGTTTTTGTTCCAATTTTGAGCAATCCCCGTAACTTCTTGATGTTGGATCGGAGTTTTACAGTGATTATTTACTAATTCTATGTAATACGCGGATAATAATTCTATGTCTCACACGAATAGAATAACAAGTTCACTTTTACCGATCCTACCGACTGCGCCAATTAAATATCTTGTCTTTCCAAAAGGGAACACAAAGATATTGTTTTGTTTGAGTTCAAAGCGTGGACTTTATTCAATGGATGAATACTTAAAACTAAAATACAAAAATGTTTTATAGTAATATTTATAAGCTAAATTTGTGAGCCTTTTAGTGGCGTGATCGATATTGATGCGATTTGATTGGCCCGAGTTTTAATGCTGAATTAGCTGAATCACGCTTTTGATTTTTAAGGGGACAATTATTGTTGCAAATGTTCAATTGTTTATGAATAGAACTGATTTTATTGGCCTGTGCTTTAATTATGAGTTAGGGTTAACGCGTTTTAATTTGGGCGGACAATTGTTATTGCAAGTGTGTAGAAAACGGATGTTTACTTTAAAGTTATAAATTTTAAGTGGCGGAAAATTTATAAGTTATTGGGTATTGACTTTGGATTCGGCATAGCCGAAGTTAGCTTCTTTGATATATCTCTGTAATGCTGATCATCTGATCGAAAGTTTCGAACTGGAGCAATTTATTATTAACTATCCATTACTTTTTTATCTCACTTACTTCTTCAACAACAATGCTAGTTACTAGTGCTGTTGAAACATCGATGTGGCCAAACATCAGGAAAAAACATCGATGTATCGATACTACATCGAAGTAATATAAATCTTTGTTAAAAATAGCATTCTTTTTTCAAACTTAAAACTATGTTTGACCTGCCCAGTTGCAGATGGTACAAGACTCCAAAGCTCATTAGCATGTGGAGTGAAATAAGGAAAATAGGTCCTCTTCTCTTCGATTTCAGAAGTCTTCTTTATATTTTGGTTCCATGAGTTAGAAGCTCTTCATGAGAACACGTTAATGTAAATACAGTGGTAGAAATTCCAATAATCTTAAACAAATAATATAAGAAATCTTAATATACATATACAAATCTAATTTCAACGATGACGTCTTCTCCAACAAACAATAAAGCAGAAATTTAATTTTTTTCAAACGTAATACATACAGGTTTGTTTTTTTATTATTATAGATGTAGCCGTACAACGCTCAGTACGAACAAGTGGCCCATATGACACCAGGCCCGGGCCTGTTACTAATGACCCTAAGTAAAGTTAATGTTACAACCTCTACCCACTCCGACCTAAGGGCATAGGCGTATTACATATATAAACATAAAATTAAACTAAAGAAATAAGAAATATTACATTGCATATAAAAAGAAAACAGGTTAGGTTTAAATAAAGATGATTACAACTAATTACGATCGAGGAAGGACAAGATCGCAGTTTTTATAACCGGAAGCGATGTTTCGGAACCGATATCGTGCCAAAATCTGTTGTAGTCACTACATACATGTATGAACACAGTAAGTAATTCATATAAAAAAAAAACCTTAAAGGAAAGAAAGAGTATTCTTTGGGTTCACGACTGAGTGGTTACAAATTCATTATAATTTCAGATAGAAAATTTTTTTTTTTTATATTAATTTTTAAAAAAATGTATACTGAGGGATTTTCATTAGTTCTCTGGTGTAACTCAACATTTCCAAATTCCAAACATTTCAGACTTGAAAACCAATAGAACTCAAAAGCAAATTAAACTATTTGATAAGAGGGACTAAAACTATTATTATGAAAAGCCCTTATTCGTTACAGATTATTAATTATCGTAGAATAGAATAAAAATTTATCGAAGAAATATCAAATAAATCAAGTTAATATTTTGTTGTAATAATTACTCATCTTAATTCAGATTCATTTTTTTTTTTTTCGTTACGGTTATTTTAAATTTTCAAGTTGCACAAATTTACTCATCACTTTTATTTTGTTCATTTCAATTATTATTTACGTAAATCATTCTTTGTTGTTATTCGGTTAATCATAAAACGCTGAAACAGAAATTACATCAACAAATCAGAGCATCAATTGACTACCATCACCCCATAGTTCGCAAAAACATGGTTGAGAGTCGCCGAATTGATACCGCTTACTACACTAGGCACTTACCCCATAGTTTAGTCGCTGAAAAGCCTTCCATCGATGCACTGTGGGAGTTTTTTTTAGATGATGATCTCTCCGTTGCGCTTTATGACCACCATTAAACTTCGTTTCTCTCACTTTGTTTTATTTACTCTATTTACTGTTACGCTTGACTTGAATTATTTAGAATAACCTTAACGTGACTTAAAATTGATTTTACATTTGCTTAATTACATTTTTTTATTTTTTTTTAACTTGATTGGGGCTTCGACACAAAAATCAGATCAAAAGAAAAATTATTTTCACATAACTATTTAGCACAACCCGATTTTTTTTTTTTTTTTTTTTTTAAAACGGAAATTTTAGAAGTTTTTGAGGTGGTCACATGTATTGCGCTCTCTGTTGGCGGCAACATACAGACACGGTCTAACAAACCAAGCTTTGTCTGGGACAGCAGCGGAAGAAGGTTAGATACGGCCACTCGCCTTCAAACCCTAGCCATAGGAAAAATCCAGTTCATCTGAGGGTTATGGCCGATCTCGAAAAATGAGACACTTTTGGCCGCACCGTGAACCTCAACACAAAACGTTGTGGCGCTGCCGGTGTGTAGTTGCAGTGTCTTCCCAATATCCGAATGTTAATTCCAAAATACAAGACAACCCAAAATTCGGCTGCACGTGCTCCGGTACGAAAAATTGGTATTCGAAAACTCGCCGGTTTTCCAGAAAATAATACTCCCAACGAAAACCATCGGCAATATTGGCCAGAAAAATGGGAGGTTTCCAATCTATGATAGAGTAAGATGCAGATGGCAGCGGGGTAAAAATTTGAATAACCTACATACCTGCTAAGATCTAGTCTTAATTTTTTTGGGACACAGCTTTTTTTTTTTTTTATAACTTTCCTTCTCTTTGGTAAAATGAAATGACACCTAACAATAACACGAAGTTCGCCGCCCCTCAAAAAAAAAAAAAAAAACGGTAGATCGCTTATCGATATCGCAATATTATTCTTTTATCGGTCGATCGATACCAGTATTATTTATTTATCGATTAATCGCTATTAGCAAAGACGCGCGTAAAGTCGTTAAGTTCGAAAATTTGAAAGTTTAAACTAGCGCACGCTACACCGCCCGATAATATGCAACTTTATGCGGCATATTAGTGGAAATTAGTTTCGTATATCCTTTGCGTTAAATGTTCCGACTTCTCTACCTTGCCTTTTTTTCTAACAAATAAAAAGAGTTCCCGAGTTTTTTTTTTTTATTCGACATTTTATGAACTTAGGGGCTAATTTAGCATTAAAGTTCTGAGAAAATTTGCTCAACGTGAAGTTTCTGCGAAAAACTTCTTGTCCTTCTTTAAAAGAGGCAGACTTACTACGAAGGTTATACTGTGCTACATTTCGATCATATGCTTTCTTGATATTTTCTCTTATATCCCGTTGCAAAAGGTTTAACTGGTCAGTCTGATTGAGCGGTGTTATGGCCTCTTGTAACAACTTTAATTCCTTCAATAGCTTATAATCTGAACCATGAGTAACCATGTCCAGTCCGAACAAAGCTTTATAGGGTGAGCAACCTAAAGATTAATGCAACGATGATCGCAATGCGCGAGATATGCTCGTTAAATGTTGATTCCAAAGCGTTTGATCTTGATTTTTTAAATACGAACGGATCGCCCCTAATAGAGAACGATTAACACGTTCAGCTGCGTTGCTTTGCGGGGAATATAATGCTGTATACTGATGTTTTATGCCCAGTTCAGTAAGAAAAGAATTAAACGAATTAGTTTTAACAAGAATTCTTGTATATCTTCCGAGCGAAATTTTTTTAAAGGTTGTAACCAATGATATTTTCTGAAATGGTCAAGAACAATTAACAAACCGACAAACCCATTTTTGCTACGCGGGTAAGGACCAAGTAAATCGATATACAGACGTTGAAAAGGTCTACAAGCTGGAATATGCTGTCCCATAGGTGGTCTAAGCGTTTGGTCCTTTGGACTCTTTACTAGTGTCACACTGACGAATATGGTCACGCACATCCTTTACCATGCCAGGCCAAAAAGGAGTTCCACGTATCTTGTCAATAGTTTTCTGCATACCTGAATGTGAAGACGTATGGCTATCGTGAGCTTGTTTTAGAACATCAACTCTGAGTTTATCTGGTACCCATAGTTTCCAAAAAAAGCTTCTCTTGATCAAAATCTCCATTGGCATGTTCGGTTCGAATATACAAATGTTTATCTACAATTTTGATATCCGGAAATTTGTCTTGAATTTCAGTGATTTTCTTCGAACTATCGTCCAAAAATGCTTCGGAGTCCAGATCTATAATCGGTCCCATTTTTATAGCCTCTATCTCAAGATTGGGCAATCTTGATAATGTGTCAGGAATCAAGTGTTCTTTTCCTTTCCTATGTGACATAATAAACTTAAATTGTTGCAAGCGAAAAATCCATCGAGCTAATCTTCCTGAAACGTTTTGTTGGCGCATCAGCCACAATAAACTAGAGTGATCAGTAACTACTTCAAATTCGTGTAATTCCAAATAACACCTAAATTTTTCGATCGCCAATATAACAGCTAAACATTCGCGTTCAGTAATATAATTGCGTTGAGCACGACTCAACTTTTTAGACATGAAAGCAATAGGTTTCTCTTCTTTTGCGTCTGATAATTGGACAAGTACAGCGCCGATACCATAATCGCTGGCATCACAGTGTAAAAAAAATTTCTTATTAAAGTCCGGGTTTAGTAGGATAGGGGCAGAAGTTAATAGATCCTTCAACTTATCCATAGCAGCTTGAGCTTCCAGAGTCATAACAAAATTCCTTTTCGATGACAACAGTTCCGTTATAGGATAAGTGAGATCAGCAAAATTTGGTATGAAACGGCGATACCAACCGCAAACTCCAAGGAATCCTCTAGTTTGTTTCAAATTCTTAGGTGGTGGCCAATTTTTTATACAGGCAATCTTTGACGAATCGGTGCAGATGCCCTTACCATTACATATCCTAAATAATTAATGCTTGTCACACAAAACTGTCTTTTCTCTATGTTAATGGATAGATTAGCTTTCCGATTCTTACTAACACCGAAAGATGAGATGAGAAATCCTCTGAAATTATACACAGATCATCCAAATAGCAAAAAACAAATGACGAAGATCGGCAGGGACTACTTCATCCATTAGACGACTCATAGTATAACTTTGAATTGATATAACGGTCTCCCTGGCACTGTAAATGCAGTAAGAGGTTTGGATGCTTCAGTTAATTCTATTTGCCAGTAGGCATCCTTTAAATCAATTTTGGAAATTATGTTCGCCTTGGGTAATCTTGAGAAAATACTTTCAATGGTGGGCAAAGGATAAGCATCCTTAATCGTGACTACATTTAACTTGCGGGCGTCTAAACACAGTCGCACTTTATTCGGCTTTATAACCGGTCGTATAGGAGAGCTCCAGGCGCTTACAGCTATAACTCCTAATTGAATCATACGATCAATTTCTGTGTATACTAATTTTTCAACCGCTGGACTAACAGCGTAGAAACGTTGTTTTACAGGTTTGGCTTCGCCAATCTCGATGTGATGTTTTATTAAGGACGTACGTCCGAGATGAGAATTTGCATTGAGAAACATTTGTTTGGCGGCTTCAAGCTGTCTTGATTGCGTATACGTGAGAGAATAAGAACTAGGATCAGCCTCTAACTTCTTCTCAGAGCCGGTCTCGATCGAACTAATTATTGCCGGAGCAAGTTCGAAAATTTTCCAAAAGTCATGACCTAATATTACTCTTTTCTTCAACGTTGGAATTACAAATAATTTCAACATTCTTTCCAATCTACCGTAACGTACCATCACTTCTAACATACCAATCACATTTTGGCCGTTTCCGTGCGCACTTGACCTTTAGTTTTTACGAATTGGGGAAAGTGTGAAAAATCTGTTTGTGCTAAATCCGAGCCTATACAACTTATGCTGGCACCGGTATCCAACAAACCTAATTCTGTGAACGTAAGAAATGAGACTTCTGCATAGCTCCTAGTATCGTTTTCGTTTCTAAAAATTGTTTCAACAAAAAGTTTCCTGGTTTGTCTTGCGTGATCATAATATTGTGAGACTTTCGTAAGTTTACTTTATGATTTACTCCGTTGATACTTTGTGGAATGTTTTCCGAGTTGGATGTAACTATTGCGGGAGCATCCGACGTTGCCTGGATGCACCCTTCGGTCGGTTTTCCGCTAACCTACTTATACAATCTTGACATTGGGGCTTATACACATTGGCCGTGCCACAACCGTAACAAAAAATGTTGCGATCTTCTAGACAGTTTTGCCATGTGTGACCTGCTTCGCGACAATTCCAACAAACGAACTTCCCTTGGACCGCAGCAACTTCATACTCCTCGTCTGGGACTCTTGCATTATCTTCGCTTCCCTCTTCTTGAATTTCAAAAATTTGTCTGCGTGCATTTAGTTTCGCGTTAGGAACTACTTTTGCTTGTGGACTGAGTTCTTGTGTTAAATTTTCTTGCATCTGTACTAATCTACGAAGATGACCTATTGATGCGATAGATTGATATAGTAACTTTTGTCCTATCTCTGGCAACAGGTTGTTTTGCAAAATTGCAATCAGCTCCTCTTCCTCAAACTTTATACCAAACTCGTCAATCAAAGAAGCTACCTCATCATAAAAACAAACAAAAGATTCTTCAGCTTTTTGCTTTCTCGCGCGAATCATTTCTTTGCTCATAAAATCTGGCCGATAGTCTTTAAATTGCTGACGAACAGCTGAACAAAAATCACTCCGTACTATGCGCGGAACTTGCTTATGATATCTCCAATACCATTCGCGGGCTTTTCCTCAAAAATATATATGAATGTTACACATCCCAATAATATCACTATCAAGAGTTTCCTCCGTTAGGGCTTTTACTCGATAAATAAATTCTTCTACTCCTAGACATTCTGTAGATCCGTCAAAACGTAGAGAAAATTCCACTTCTGCATTACATTTGCAATTTTAGCATTTTGTACAGTTGTAAAGCAGGGCGAACTAATCATTGATTGGGTTTGTACACGGTCTACTGGTACTTCTCGCTGACCAAAATTTATAGGTAACGACGATACTACAGAAACTGTTTGTTCGATCATATTTTGTAAAACCGTATAATCAAACTCTCGATTAGAACGCGTATTATTAGTACGATTGGTCCTTGCTCTTCGCTGATTCGGCATGGTTCTAGGTAACTGCTGGTCGGGTTGATTACTACTGTGACTGGCATCTTGTATAGCTGTGCTGCTCTGCTCTGTCTATCGGGACTTGACTTAGCGTTTTTGCAAAATTACGAGTCCATGCTCGCTTTTGCTACGCTTTTGGTTTTTGGTGTTGCCTACGAGCTTTAGACTAGACACATCTATCTCACTCTCACAAACTGGGTAATGCTTTTCCTTTTCTAGTAGAGCTTCAAAACATGATTTATGGAAAATGTGTACAGAAACATGTTTGCGTGTTGTCCAAAACCAAGGAACAAATTTTGCATATGTTTTCTGCTGGAGTGTCCATATTTGGTGGACTATGTTGAACTAGAGACATTTTTTCCAATTAATTATTTTCCTAGAGTGACATGACTGGGTACTTGATTTAATATCGTAACTAGCCAAATGAACCTAAAGAATATTGGTAACTTATTTATTTATTTATTTTTTTGGGCTATGACATTAACTAAATTATTCTTTTAGTTAGGCTTCGGCCTCTTGAATCTCCAGATCGGCAAGGATATACTATCCGTATTACCAAGATCCAGACACCTGAACATTTAATCATCCAAAGCTTTCTATAAAACAATTTAATCGAGTTGTCTTCGATTTCTTTAGCCGTTCCGCAGTCGTAACATGATCTTAGATACAATCAGTACTGATATCGAACATCCAATATACAATAATCTAAATTGTTAAGAAAAGTTTTGAACGCCTTACTAAACGAGTGCTAAATTATCGAGGACACAAACTAAACGAGCAATCTTGTGATACTGAGTCATTGCAATTTTTGCTTACATTCATTTTCTCTTTTAACTTTGCGGCTGAATATTCCTAACCGAAACATCGGCTTCGCCAAGCAGATTTAAACTGCGCAGGTTCATTTAATCGCGTAAGTTATACCCTAATATGTATAGTCTAACAAAATCGACGAAAACTTGAAACCTCATGTTTTGATCTTAAGAATTTCCTGATATGCTTGAACTCAACACTCTATATCACCTAGGGTAGAACTACATACCGCTAATGTGGTCTGCTGTCGAAATAACCACTTGCCGTTACTTAAAGACAACTTCTTGTCAGTATCTAATTTTGTCAAGGAGTTGCGTATGCTTTTTATCCTGCCCCTCCGTTGGGCGGCAAAAATTTTTATGTAATCATCTATCGCAGCGATGATAAATAGACCGATAACCGAAAAAAATACTTATGAACACAGTAAATAATTTATATAAAAAAAAAAAACCTGAAAGGAAACAAAGAGTATTCTTTGGATTCACGACTAGTGGTTACTGAGGTCAAAGATGTAGATGGATATTTGATAAGAGGGACTAAAGCTATTATTATGAAAAGCGTTACAGATTATTAATAATCGTAGAATAGAATAAAAATTTATCGAAGAAATATCAAATAAATCAAGTTAAAATTTTTTTGTAATAATTATTCATCTTAATTCAAATTCATTTTTTTTTTTTTTTGTTTCGTTACGGCTATTTTAAATTTTCAAGTTGCACAAATTTACTCATCACTTTTATTTTGTTCAATTCAATTATTATTTACGTAAATCATTCTTTGTTGTTATTCGGTTAATCATAAAACGCTGAAACAGAAATTACATCAACAAATCAGAGCATCAATTGACTACCATCACCCCATAGTTCGCAAAAACATGGTTGAGAGTCGCCGAATTGATACCGCTTACTACACTAGGCACTTACCCCATAGTTTAGTCGCTGAAAAGCCTTCCATCGATGCACTGTGGGAGTGTTTTTTAGATGATGATCTCTCCGTTGCGCTTTATGACCACCATTAAACTTCGTTTCTCTCACTTTGTTTTATTTACTCTATTTACTGTTACGCTTGACTTGAATTATTGAGAATAATCTTAACGTGACTTAAAATTGATTTTACATATGCTTAATTACATTTTTTTTTTTTTTTTTTTTAACTTGATTGGGGCTTCGACACAAAAATCAGATCAAAAGAAAAATTATTTTCACATAACTATTTAGCACAAACCGATTTTTTTCTTTTTTTTTTTTTTTTAAAACGGAAATTTTAGAAGTTTTCGAGGTGGTCACATGTATTGCGCTCTCTGTTGGCGGCAACATACAGACATGGTCTAACAAACCAAGCTTTGTCTGGGACAGCAGCGGAAGAAGGTTAGATACGGACACTCGCCTTTAAACCCTAGCCATAGGAAAAATCCAGTTCATCTGAGGGTTATGGCCGATCTCGAAAAATGAGCCACTTTTGGCCGCACCGTGAACCTCAACACAAAACGTTGTAGCGCTGCCGGTGTGTAGTTGCAGTGTCTTCCTAATATCCGAATGTTCATTCCAAAATACAAGACAACCCAAAGTTCGGCTGCACGTGCTCCTGTACGAAAAATTGGTATTCGAAAACTCGCCGGTTTTCCAGAAAATAATACTTCCAACGAAAGCTATCGGCAATATTGGCCAGAAAAATGGGAGGTTTCCAATCTATGATATAGAGTAAGATGCAGATGGCAGCGGGGTAAAAATTTTAATAACCTACATACCTGCTAAGATCTAGTCTTAATTTTTTTGAGACACAGCTTTTTTTTATAACTTGCCTTCTCTTTGGTAAAATGAAATGACACCTAGCAAAAACACGAAGTTCGCCGCCCCTCAAAAAAAAAAAAAAAAACGGTAGATCGCTTATCGATATCGCAATATTATTCTTTTATCGGTCGATCCATACCAGTATTATTTATTTATCGATTGATCGCTATTAGCAAAGACGCGCGTAACGTCGTTAAGTTTGAATGTTTAAACTAGCGCACGCTACAGTTGCTCTATCATTATTAGTAATCATCATCACACAGGCCGACATGATTTTTGGTGGCGTAATGTTTAGAGGTGTTCTTAATTAACTCGGGTACGCTGATTCTGACAGCATATATGGTTTTTGTCCATCACATCCAGAATTTGTGAAATCATGGGATCTGGTGATAGAAAATAGGCAACTAAAAGTATACTATAGTAAGATGAACAATTTTTTGCAACTATTTTAACAGATTTTAGAATATCCTGTGTAAGAAAAATAGCTCTTGCTTGCAAACATTACTAATAAACAATGTGTGAGACGCATAAGATTACCATAATTCATTAAAATTAAAAAGCAGACAATTCTTGAAGTCTCTATATCATACTTTTTGGTTCAAATTTAAATCATTATAGAACCAAATCCAAAGTGTATGCATTATAACGATGAAATAGCTCTTTGAAATTTTGTAAATTATGCAATTATGCAAAATATTGCAATTGAGGTCATTTTAAATAATTTCATTTATGCATTTATGCATATTGCATTTATGTCGAAATCCTGAAGTGATGGACAAAAACTAAGTACAGGACCGTGCTCTGCAAATCGCAATTACTATTGGAGATATATTGAAATATTTGTTTTACTGGTGTGTGGTATACCAAAGTCGGCGAGACGACTTACTTACTTCATTCTTTTAGATTATACCCTGTCTCTTACCACTGGTCTTATTATTTGCACTTGCATAAGATCTAAGACTTTAAGAAGCTGATTTTATCTCTGGTGTGGAAAACTATATATGTGGGTTTTGTGCCCACAAGCATTAGAATTGTTGTTATATGAATTACTTTATTTATTTATTAAGTAAATTATTATATGAAGAATATGTGCACAATGGGTTTTTACAAACTTATATATTGATTTAAAAGGAATGTTGTAGCGTCGGAATGCTGTATACTTCCTTTAGAAGAGTTCTGGCCTTACAGCGCTGGTATAGTTACCATCCCCACAGATCGGCCATCCTTAATTTCATTTTCCCCTTTAAAGTCGTCATCACCTGTAAAGATGTCTTCATGGGTTTTGGAGTCATCTTCAATTTCGTTCTCTTTTTGGAGTTGTCTGTATCGTCGTTAGAAATGTCATCATTAAATTCTTGGATTTCAGCATCGACTTCATGGTAGTCATTCTTGGTTTTCAGCATCGTCCTCATGGAAGGCATCATCATTATCATCGTTATGATACATTGCTGCATGTTTTCGTCGTAATTAATTTTTGCTGAACTCTTCCAACAAACTTGTACCATTTGCGCGGGTCATCAACAAAAAGGTTGGATAAAACAGAAATAATAATGGCATTAGACTTAATCTAACTAGACTTCTCTACTTGCCCATTTGCTCTGGGCAGTCCGGTAGTAACAGCGTGATGAAGGATATTTTCTGAACGGCAATAATCCTTAAAGTCTTCTTATGTAAAAGCAGATCCTTTATCTGTAATATTCTGGACTGGGATTCGAAATGTGAAACTTTGTGTTTGCAGTCTCGATATAACTTCTTGGGCGGATGTCGTCTTAGTCGGTTTGATATAATACATGGAATGCAGCACCTAATATCTCGTTCAACTTTGGCCTTGAGTTTCGGTATATAATATTCTTTAGGAATTATGTCTTTCGTTTTCCTGATGGAAAAATGTCCTCTCTCATGAGCTTTTTTGATAAGATCACGCTGAAATGATATAGGTACAACTATTAGTTCGTCGTCGTCCACCAGCTTACATAAAAGACCGACCTTCATAAAGTTATCATTGTGTCATGCTTTTCCAGATAGAATATCGATAATTGCTTTTATCTCGTCATCTTGTCCTTAAAGATACTTTAGTTTGCTGATTACGCTTCCATCGGTGATTAACATTACTGGATTTCGGCTTAAGGCGCCGAATACATGTTCCTTCTCGATGCTCCACCTCAAAGACAAATTCTTGTAGCATTAGAGTCCATCGGGCCACTCTTGTGCCGTTTTTCCATTGTTTTGGTGAAAGCATTGCAATCGCTTACGAGTTCGAAGCGGATGCCCAGTAAGTAGACTCGGAATTTGTTGAGAGCTTCAATAACGGCTAGTATCTCCAGTTCTAAAACTTCCTCTGTGCGCCCGTTGTGATCCTACTGATATACGGGGTATAGTTGTCCAACTTCAGTTGAAACTTCAGAACTTCAAACCCGTCAATCGGTGTGGAGCTCCGTCTCATGGTTAAGTTTAAAGATTTTTAATACGGGCCTCTCTGTGATCAATGTTTTTAAACTGTTGAATGATTTGATTTCAAAATCATTAAAGTGCATTTGCCATTTTTTTTTATTAGATTCGTTAGAGGCTTAGCTCTTAATCCAAGCCATATCTTTTGATACATATCTTTTGGTCTTCGATTTTGTGCCCTAAAATCTCAACTCATTTCTTTAAAAAACTGTTTGTTTTATGGTTGATCATCAGGCCGTAATTTTCACACTGTTTCAAGACTTCTTTGACTTTTGATGTCATCTAAATATGGAATTGTGATATTTTGACGAGTCAGCCCTCGAAATTAGCATTGATGGTACCTTCAGAAACTGGTACGGCCCGTTGTGGGTTACAAACGATGTATATTTTCGGCTTTCCTCTTTGACATTAACATGGAAGAATCAATTTTCCAAGTCAAAAGTGCTGAATATCTTTTCACTTACCAATCTGTTCAGTTGGTCTTCAAAAAAAATGGTAAAGGAAAATGGTCTCGTAATATTACCATGTTAATTTTCCTATAGTCGATACATAGTCTTGGAGATCCATCTCGTTTTTTTTAACCGGGTCTACGGGACTACTGTACTCTGACTCAGAATGCTCGACTATACCTTCTTTAAACCATTCATCAACTTGTTCGACTACTACGGAACGTTCGTTATAAACGAATCTGCGCGGACGCGAGTAGGTTGGGGTATCATCATTAACTACGATTCGCATTTTCACCTTTGTCGACTATGCGTTTACGGGTTTATAGTTTCTTATCATTTAGCATACTTCATTCCATGCGGAATTGCTCGCATTAGCTTCAATATTTAAATCAATCTCATTAACATTTTATGCATTTATTCTCATGAACACCAAAATTTCTATTTCAAGCTCGATACTGTTTCTCTATCTTACAATTATCCGGTCAGGAATTATTTTTACTTCCGCAATTTTACAAAATTCTTCGCCTAACAGCAAGTCTTCATCAAGAAATTGTGCATCGATTTCTAGAAATACCGATTTGAATTCTTGACCGTCAATTACGAATAGTTTTTCGATTGAACCCATGGCTTTGACCGCGTCGCCATTACCACCCCCGATTAAAAATTTGTTGCACTCACATAACATTGACTGTTTTATTCTTTTATGAATTTTATCGGACATAAGATTGTATTTACTTCCAGTGTCAATAAAACCATTCATCTTTAAACCGTCGATTGATATTTTTTTATACATGTGATGTGTTTAGTTTTCGTGTATTACTCACTTCGCGTTTTTCCGATTTCTTGGGACAATCTTTTTCAATATGGCCAAAGATGTTGCATTCAAAACACTTTTAAACTTTGCTTTTATCGTCATAGTCAGCGGCTGTACGACCTTTAAGACCACAATTGAAACATTTTATTTCTTTATTTTCATTCCGAACTTGCTTTGGCTGTGAACTACGATCACTTTTATGGATTTGTTAAAATTTAGTACATTCTTATTCTCACTCTTAGATTTCTCCCGAATTATTTCGTAGCATTTCAATTTGTCTTTAAAGTCTTTTATGTTTTAAGCTCTATACAACATTGATTTGTTCGTATCAATAACATACTGCATAACTCTTTCATCAGCAAAAGATATTCTTGTAAATTGTCGTTTTTCCACTGGGCACTGTTTGTCGTCGACTTAAATTCATTGAGTAGCGCCTTTTTTAATTTCAACCAGTTAGAAATACCTCTATCGCTCGCAACAAAAGCTTTGCGAATCCTAAGTTAGGTCGAACCCCCCATATTTGTGGGATTTGTGCCCACAAGAATTAGAATTGGTGTTATATTAAGTATATTATTTATTTAGTTAGTTACTTATTATGGAAGAATATGACACAGTAGGTTTTAAACAAATTATGTATTGATTAATTTACACACACGTCGTTCGTCGTTTTTTCTCGCCCTTCCGTTTTCGACTCTGTCTTGCCACTTCGTCTTCTGCTTTCCTTGCCACCTCGTCGATCAGCTGCTTCGGGAGTAGGTCTGGCCTTACAGTGATAGTAGTGATTGGATTTATTTGAGTTGAATACGGTACTTAGGTACCCGCACTAACTATGAAAAGCTGGTAATTGACTGAGAAATCCCCGTTTGAAAAGGCTGTAATATATCTTGTTCGACCCTGGACGCCAAGTGCTACCGTCGGGCCGCATGCAAGTTATATGGCGGTCTTCACACCGCACCCTTTTGTTTGGAGTTATAAAGAATACGAAGTTTGTTCCGTGGATTCAGCTTTGGTGGCTTTGGTGAGTGCGCGAAATAAAATTTGTAATTCTTATAACATCAGCATTGTGTCTGCTAAACCAAGACCGCTGGAGTCAAGTAATGTGGCATTAAGCTACCATATAGCCACGATAGGGGCCAAGCAGCGCAATGCGAGACAACAATTCCTTTCTTCTTACTTACTTTAATTTTGAATTATAACCAGTTTGAGGTAGAAAAGTCTCATATGTATTTAAATATACAACAACAAAAGGAATATTTCAATCGAAGTGTAGTAAGTTATGTCCGAATCCGATAGTTCCGAAATATAGACTATGTCTCAGACTGTAGTACAGATGACCCACGCGGTAGAGATAATCCTACAACGAGCGGCGTCTAATGGCCCAGTACTCCCAGATAACGTAGCACCTAGATCATTAATTTAAATCTCTCGGGAAAGACAAACCTTTGAAGAGTTAATTGAAATCCTTCCTAGAGACAGTCAAGGTCCATTCACAATCAGACTGCCTATCCGATAACCTCTATAGCGAATGGGGGAGCTTCGTCAACCTGAGCATTACGTGCTGATTGGGTTAGTCAAATAATTACGAATTTGAAAATTCGATTTTCTGGGCATTCGTCCATAGCAGTAGACGACTTTATATATAGAGTCGAGGCCCTCACAAAACAAACACTCAATAATGATTTAGAACTAGCATCTCCTTATGCGAGCAACTTATTTGAAGGAGCTGCTAATGACTGGTTCTGGAGATTTCACCGGAGCGTTCCAATAGGGGTGGCATTAAAAGCCCAGTTCTAAAACGGAAGAACCGATCTAGAAATTTGTACAGCCATGTTTCAGCGAAAACAACGTCCAAATGAATTCTTTGATGTTTTTTACGACGCGATCGTAACCTTGGTCGATAGGCTATCTGTACCACTAACGGAGTCCGCATTGTTAGACGAATTGCGGCGAAAATGGACATAGATATCAGGATTGCGATGCAGAGCGGAAGATATTTTGCTATGGCCAACTTTATCACAACTCCCAACTATTCCTATGCACCTTCGAGAGTTCCAAGCTCCATTATGTGCAAATACATATAAAAACAGGACTATGCTGTATCCCCAGCCATAGAAAAGTTAATGTACCAAGAGATAGATCTTATGATTGCACTTGGGGTAATAGAAGAATCAAATAGTCCTCACCGGTTGTACTTGTGCGTAAACAAGGAAAAGTTCGATTATGTATTGACAGTCGAAAAATAAATGAAGTCACAATTAAAAATGCTTATCCAATGCCTTTAATTGACGGCGTTCTTAGTCGGCTATCAAAAGCAGAATTTATTTCAAGTATTGATCTAAAGGATGTCTTTTAGACAATACCGCTAGTGGCCAGCGGCCGAGAGAAAACGGCATTTACCATACCAGGACCTCTCTATCAGTTTATTGTAATGCCCTTCGGATTGTCAAACGCTCCTCAAACTATGTCCAAACTTATGGACCGAGTGATATGTAGCATGTTCTAAAAATAACATTAATAACATTACAAACATATTGTAGCAATTAGTTACAATATTTATGTGCGCAACATTCAAGTGCATTTGCCTCTTAAACATGACACACCCCTGGAATTTTTATATCCTCCCCTCCCCCCCCCGCGGCGGCATATTAGAAGGCCCAAAAAAATTAAAAATTTTTGTGTTACGCTCTTTTGTAACAGTTATAGAGGCGGCATTTCCAAAAAAAGTGTGTCGTCGTCGAACTTGTTGACAGAAGGACCGCCAACTCCCGAATTTAGCGGGGAGGGGGAAAAAGGTCGCGATCTCGAGCTCGCAGCTCGTGGACAGAGGGAGTGAAGGACGGGTAAGAAAATAAGGGTTATTTTTGTCGAGTTCTTGAGATCACGTCTCTCTTTCTTCCTTCACGCCAAATTCGGGACTTGGTCGTCCCTCTATCCACAAGCTGCGAGCTCGAGATCGCGACCTTTTTCCCCCTTCCCGCTAAATTCGGGAGTTGGCCGTCCCTCTGTCCACAAGCTGTGAGCTCGCGATCGCGACCCTTTTTCCCTTTCCCCCGTTAAATTCGGGATTTGGCCGTCCCTCTGTCTATAAGTTCGATGACACACAAATTATTGTGTGCGTCGAGACCAAAAAATGACCTTTTTCTCTGCCCAGCTTCTGCTGCTGATGCTCTAGCTCCCAAGTTAAACTTAGGTGCCCACCCTTGATTTAGTATAACGGCAACACGTGCCGAGTTGATCGCAAACATGTCTGTATAGTATGGCGCAAGCCCCCTGTCGCTTTGATTGCGTGTAATTACTTGTTTGTTTTATTAGTCATCGCGTTGTTTTCGTGTAGTGAACATGTCAATGGAGATACGAAGTTCCAAAACGGAAATATTTTTAGTAGTGGACGTAAAACATCAAATCACCGGTTCTAAACTTCCCTTTAACGGGCAAGTAGTGGCAGTTTTGTTCAATAATATTCGTGAAGTGAAGTTATTATTT
Source organism: Drosophila equinoxialis (assembly GCA_018150345.1). NCBI lineage: Eukaryota > Metazoa > Arthropoda > Insecta > Diptera > Drosophilidae > Drosophila > Drosophila equinoxialis. The sequence continues at coordinate 667,016 of JAECWI010000323.1, read as the reverse complement.
ATTGGGAAAAGGCACGTATACCGACAAGATCAATACCCAACTGTGTTAAAAAACTAGTTAACTTATACCAAGTTTGGAGAGAATTACAAAAAAATGCGAAAAAAAACTCAAGAAGTGTTTAAACAGCGTCGAAATGAATTTGTTTCAAACTTAAGCAATTTGTTTGACATAGCACATGCCGATGCTCTTCAATCGATTAAAATAAATGAAGATAAGATCTTCTTGCAGCGCCAAAGAGAACCAGGTCGGCCCGGTCATTTAGCCGTAGTGGACAAAAAAGTAACAGACAAAGAGGAAAGGACGCGGCTTAGAGTCATCGAGGAGGAAAAGCGACGTGCTAAATATTTTTCATCATTAGATCAGTCAACATCATCTTGGGAACCACCTCTAGAACAGTCATCTTCTGATTCTTAAATAATAGAATTAGAAGAAAATAGGCCCAGCGCATCCTCTCAGCCCGATAAAACTTATATGCGGAAAAATATCTTAACTGCCAAGTTAGTTGCCGCATTAGACAGTCCACTGTCCACTGGGACGGGAAACTGTTGCCAGCTCTAGATTCACGTAAAAGTAAAGAAGAACGCCTACCGATAGTTATTACATATGATAATAAAGAACAAATTATTGCTGTTCCTAAGTTGGATAGCTCGCCAGGAAGGGAACAGGCAGATGCAGTTTGGAATGCTATTACGAACTGGAACCTTGAAGACAAAGTGCAAATTCTCTGTTGTGATACTACTGCTTCTAACACAGGCCGCATAAATGGAGCATGTGTGCTTCTCGAACAAAAACTGGGTAGAGCAGTGCTTGTTTTTGCTTGCCGCCATCACGTTTATAAATTAATACTTAAAGGCGTGTTTGAAGCAAAAATCAGTCAAGTAACTACAAGCTCAAATATCCCATTATTCAAGAAATTCCGAGAAAACATCGATCCCGAGAAAATCCAAAGTTGTTCAGAAACGCTATCTTGTTTAAATGTTTCGGAAATTGACAAACTGCTAGCATTATACAGAACTGAATTAACCAAAGATATCGTTAGAGATGACTATCGCGAATTAATTGAGCTTTCAATTATATTTCTTGGCGGAGATTCAGAGAAGAAATTTAAGATTCGGCCTCCAGGTGCTATGCACTAGGCTCGATGGATGGCGAAAGCCACATCCTACGTTAAACCCTGGCTCCAATGTATTTTAGCAGTAAAGGCGCCGTATCAGGATTTGTGTTTTTTAAAGGCCATGAAAAATTACGAAACAATAGACAAAAGCATTTCAAAAGCAGCATTGCAGAAGTTTTGCCATCATTTGTGGTATTTGACAGATGAAGTATCTATTCTGGCTTTATTTGATGATGATGTCAATCTAGAAACTAAAGTAAGAATGATTTCTAACTTAACTAGGGAAAACCCAACTGCCCACAATAAACGTTACATTACATCCAACGAAGAACTCTGTAGCCAACTTTTTGGTACGTTAATTAATCTTTGAATTTGTTCTTTTACAAAGTTTGCTAATAGGTATAATAATAAATGATCAATCTTTTGTAATTTTAGAGAAAAACATTGTTGACTTCGTCTCTGTCAAAAGCAAGTTCTTGTTTAATCGACTCCAAATTGACGACAGTTTTTTGAACAAGTGTCCCTCGTCGTGGTCAAATGATAATTCGTTTCTACAGGCTAAAAAGAAGCTGCTAGAACTGAAAGCAGTCAATGACATGGCGGAAAGAGCGGTTAAGTTAATGCAAGATTTTCATGGTTTGATCACTGTTCAAGAGGAGCAAAAATAATGTTTATTACGTTGCGTACAAGAACACAGACAGGTATATCCCGACTGTAAAAAGAAAACTTTGAAAAGAAAATTGGATGATTGAAGTCTCTTTTATAATTAAAAGAAAATAAATGCGAACTATATGTTTAATTTTTAATTATTTAATTAATTTGAAAATTCAATTAAACATTTCTCTATAGTGAGCATATAGCTTTCATACTAACTTTTAAACTTAAAGTTTGACGGCAAGTCGGCACGGGTTAATGACATCGGATCTCAATAATATTTTATATTTAAGTCTTCAGAGTCATATGGAAAAAAAAGGGTAGGCATATTGAGATTCCGAAAAAAAAAATTCCCCTTGTAGCCTGGGACAGCCTAATACACATACATACTCTTATGTAAACATTTATACGTTCGTACATAAATATGTTTATACATAGCATACCGCTCCTCTGCCTGCATTACTAGCAGCGCAGCTACGCGGTCTTAGCTATAGTTAACAATTGTAACACAATTAAGAAAACGAAACTCAAACTAAAAGAACTACGTGTGTCCTATCTAATGAAACTTTGAGAACAATAACATTTATTCTACATGGCGACCGTGACAAGTGTCACGAATATATATGTGCGGTAATATTTTAAATAAAAAAAACTGCAACAACAGCCGCTGGAGGTGCTGAAGCAAAAAGTGAAATCGATGCTGGCTACTTCGAGGGACTTGATTTTCCCATGCGCCTGTGTGTGGTAGGCAGACCGTCAACTACACCGACGTTGGAGCATCATCAATTCAAACAAGGACAAAAAACAACAGTAAATAGAGTGATGGGAAAGAAGTCCGGTGTGGCAAACAAACTAAAAGCCAGAAAGGCTGCAATTTTGAGGCTACTAAACACCCCGAATACAATTAATTGGAATACCTCGGTAAAATTACACGCCGAGGTAGAATTCATAAAAAGCCAATTGAGCGAAAGAGCAAAAAATAAAGCCACAACCAACACCCCATCAACATACTCTACAATACACAACGTGGCAAAACCAAAGTTAAATACAACGCCACAACCTGAAAAGGAAGTACCAAAGATAAAAATAGTCTGCCCAAAGGAATGTGAGGGACCACTATACTCGCGCAGTACTGTGAGTATACCTGTAGCCACTGCTACGGGGCCCCCGATGCTGCGCAGCCAGCACCGGCAACTTGAACGCGTCTCAACAGTGGACCGGCAGCGCTACAAGGCGCGCAAAATGCAGAGGACAACATACGATCTTCCCAGCCTGTGCGAGGACCAGCACCGGCAACTTGAAAGCGTCTCAACGTCTGACCGATAGCGCTACAAAGAGCGCCCACCAAAATAAATTAAGCAACTATGCGCTGCGTCGCAGATTTTTTTTAATGCACTGCGATGCGTATTTTTTTTTATAATTATGACAAACTATGTACAATTGTGCGGCATTAAAGCTGTCCAATTGGAGTGTGGCCTGAAAACCACACGCAAAAATAGGCAGAAACATATGTAAAAAAAAAGAATCCAAAACACTAAAAAACAAACATTTAAAAATATTAAAAACAAACAATGATTAAAACAAAAAAAACCTTTCAAATTGAATGTTTGACAATAGAATAAACAAGTTTGATGACATATTTGATGAACCCATTATGGGGTTAATAGATACCAAGACAGTGGACTCCACTGCCAATGTAATTAACAAAATTAAGTCATCAAATGTCGATTTAAAACCAACAAATGCACTTTTATTAATAATTGTAGTAATAATGAGCGGATATTTGTTATACAAAGCATATAAACTACACAATAAATGTGTAAGATCAAAATAACATATGCATCAATTATTATAACAGTGCATTTCAAAAAAAATTATCTAAGAAAAAATGTTTCCAATTTTCAAAATAAAAAATTAAACTGAACAAAAATATATTTATATCAATTGATGGTACAGATGAGTTTCATTGTCACAGTACCATGTATATGCTGTTTCTCAAATTCAATAGGCACATTTCGCATTTACCTGATGGGTGAAGCCCAACAATAATAAGTTGTTGCCAAAATAAAGTATAAATCGAACAAGTTTTTATTTATTTATTTTATTTATTTATTTATTTACGTCAACTAAGTCAGCAGTCGACGAAAAAGCTTAGCTAAATGCACAACTAAACATCCCCGACCCGGTGGAGGTGTTTTATTTGCAACAAGGTGCCAGCTATGCCCCGATTCACAGCCAATGTGGTCAGGGATGAGTTGCAGCCAATCCAATATCTAGTCCAATATACTTTCAGTGGTTACGCTGTAGATAATTAAAAAGTATAGCGCGAAGAGAAGTGACAGATAGATGAGGAGAAATAAGATGAGAAAGGTTGTTAAAAGATTGGCAAAGAACACGAAGATGTTCGAAAAGAGAGTAGTTAGTCAGACATCTACTAAGGTGAAGAGGAAAAAATTTTCTGGTCCGACGTGAGGGAACACAAAAATATAGCGTATCTAGTAAATTGATAGAAATGACTTCGCCGTTGACTACTTTATGTAGAAAGAGAATGCCAAATACGAGCCTACGGTTGTAAAGTGAAGGAAGATTAATAAGTAGAAGTCTGTCAGAATAAGAAGGTAGGCGAAGACTCGGGTCCCAATGAAGACCCCGTAACGCGAACTTAATGAATTGCTTCTGTACCCAATCAATACTTCGCTGGTGAACATCATATTGAGAGTTCCACACTGGTGAGCAATATTCTAGAGTAGGCCGAACTAACGAAGTGTATAAAACCTTTGTCACATATAAATCATAAAATTCTTTGGCCCAACGTTTAATGAAGCCAAGAAGACTGCATGCTCTATTGACAATTGAAGATTTTGGGTTCTACCAATAAGATACGACTTTAACCAAGCCAATAGTTTCGGGGAAAAACCCATGATGTTAAGTTTCATGAGAAGCATAGAATGATCAACCGTATCGAAAGCCTTACTAAAGTCAGTATAAATAACATCAGTTTGACACTTTTACGGAAGCCATGGTGTACAAGAGTAGTCAATTCTAAAAGGTTGGTAAGCGACGAACGACCTTTCATGAAGCCATACTGACAAGCAGAAATAGTGGATTTGGATAGGTGTTGAAGGGAAGACGTAATAATTTTCTCAAACAGCTTAGGTATTGTCGAAAGTTTGGCAATGCCACGGTTGTTAGAAATATCCGATTTGTTACCCTTTTTAAAAAGCGGAATAATAAAAGACTCCTTCCAAATATCAGGGAAGCGACAAGTCTCACTCGATATAAAGAATCAGGCCCGTGTACGAAGCAAGACGTCATAGATGACAAGATAGAGATAATACAGTCTTCAGTAATACTAGAAAAAAACATACAATTTAAATGTGGAATTGTGAAGGGATAAGGTGTGGGATCCGAAGCAGTAGTAGAATAAGTCGACTGAAAGAATTTAGCAAACAGATCTGCAATATCTGAATCATTATTAGCAGTCTGGTCATTAAGTCTGAAGGTGGTAGTAAATTAGAGCGTCTTTTGGAATTAACAAAGTTATAAAATCTTTTGGGGTTCTTATAAAATTCAACCTTACAGCGAACGATATACATAATTATTGTAGCATTGAGTATTTAAAAGACAAAATTGAGATTTGGCTACACAATAATTTGCATTGTCAAGTCGCGAACCATTTTTTTAAAATCTTTTAAAATATCTCGATTTAATGTTACGGAGATTAGAGAGCCTACGTGTGAACCAGACTGGCGCACTGGGGACGGTAGAGACATTCACATAAGGAACGCATTTATCAATTAGAGAATTAAGAGCAGAGTAGAAAAAATTTACTGCACAATCAATATCACAGCACTCAAATAGAAATGACCAATCAAAAGAGAAAATAAGGCTGTTAAGAAGATTGAAATTTGTTTTACGAAAACATCTTCGACGAGAATCTGAGATGTTATTAAATGAATTATTAACGGAATTGTAAGAAATAGTAATTTCAATGGTAGGGTGATAAGTATCTTCAGGCTTCACTAGGGGCTGTGTTTGTGATACAGCACTAACAGTGGGATCAGAGACAAAAACAAGATCGAGGATTCTTTTAGAAGAGTTAAGAAAAGAATTCAACTGATATAGCGGATATTCAAGTAGGCTATCAAGAAAAACATGTTGAGATGAAGGAATTAAGAAAGATAGATTATTATCAGCAAGCCAAGAAACATTAGGCAAGTTAAAATCAACTAAAACTATAAAAAAAATCACGATCTTTAAGACGACTAAAAATAGTTCGCAATGCATCAGCATGGTGCATGTAGATCATGATATCAGAAGCTGGAGGAATATATGAACAAGAGATATATAAGCTAAAGTTAGAACATGTAACTTCGACGCAAATAAACTCAACATCTAAGGGGAGATCAATCGGCACAACACTTGAACACATATTCGAGTTGTCAGCAATGAGTGCTCCACCGCCACGTCGACCAACACGATCAAGCCTATAAGAAATAAAGTTATTAGAAAGAATTTCATTATCCAAAACAGAGGAATTAAGCCAAGTTTCAGAGAAAGCTAATATGTCAACCGAAAAGAATAATTTCACAGAATAATTTCGAGAGCTTGGTAAGAAGTCCTCTTACATTTGATAATGAATGCAAATACTAGACGTTACTAGTTTTTTGAAGCAGAAGATACATCAGGAAGGTGGACAGGCAAAGGGTGGGAGCGCTTATTGGGCGCAAATTCGTGTACAACTAGGCCCTCTGGCCAAAAGTTAGGGTCAACCATAGCTGAGAAATACTCATTTGGTACAGTAATTTTAAAAGAGGAGATTTCGCGAGGCCTAGAAAACTTAAACTTTTGAATTAAAACCTTAGCAGGTCATATATTACCAATGTAAGCTGCCACAGACGATTCAGAAGTATCTGGAGCAAGCCTAGAGATAAATATTTGTTTACGATGAGGCACTACAGTTAGTGGAGGCGGAGGAGCATTGGGATCCGCAAGTGATTGAAAGCCAGCATGATCCAGTAATTGATCAGAGTTCCCGTGAGGGATAGATTGAGGTACACCAGGGCTTGTAGTGGGTACTTCAATCTGAAAAGAAGAGCATAAAGAGGGACAAGAAGATGGTGTAGGCGAAAGTAAAATGGGAGAAGATGTAATAGAGAGTGAGGGCGACTGCTTATGAGGCAACTCAAGGGTACATTTCTTGGGTAATTCCTTAGAAGGTGGACCAAACTTGAATTGCGACAATAAATGTATGCTAGAGTCACACTCATTAGACAGCTGTTTGGCCATTTTAATTAGAGAAAGAAACTTTAAACGAAGATCCCTGTACATTCGGCTAAAATCAAGCTGCTGGCTGGCACAAGATGGGCAAGTCCAGCGCATTAAGCCAAGCTCAGGCTTAGACACAGACAAACCAGAAAATTTGTCATAATCATTGATGCCAGCACATTTTAAGTGAATAAGATTATCGCTGAGCCAACAAGTTATTGCTCTATACTGATCATCAAAACGATCAGAATGCTTGCAAGTAGGTAGACAACAAGCCATTGAAAAGCCAAAAGAAACACAAGGCAAAAAAAAAATATATATATATATATATGTATATAGTAAAATTTAAATAAAAAGCACAAAGATAATTATCGATAAAAAATCAATAATTACAAATAAAACAAAGACACAGCTAGAGCACACAGCACAAGAGAGAGTGCAAGAACAGTTATAAGACGAGCTTTGAGAGGCGGCTTTACAAAAGTGATTACGCGGGAGAGAAGCTGAGCACAAGCACAAAGCAGAGAGAACAAAAAAACCACTAGCACTGATGGTGTGATGGGGGAGATGAGGGGAGCAACTGCAGGAAGCAATGACGAGAGAGAACAATAAAAAAAAAAATAAAAACAATTTAAATGCACCAAACACTAATCACGAAAAAGAAAAAAAAAACTGTTTAATTTGGCGAATTATGCAAATAAAACATAAGGTTTTCAAGCAAACGACACCAGCGAAAGCGAAAACAAACTAGGCACAATTAAAAATTGAGAGAAAACAATATACATATATTAATAAAAACTATATATATAATGAAGTAAGTAAGTCGTCTCGCCGACTTAGGTATACCATACACCAGTAAAACAAATATTTCAAATTTATTAAACAAATGCATTTTCACATGCTTTTTATTACAAGCATATCTTATAATCTCCCTCACTCAAGTATACGACCACCCTAGCGCCCCCACCAGCCAACGGCCAACTACGGCCTTATGGAAAAACGTTTATATGCATAACTTGGTTGTTTTTTGTCCGATTTTGATCAAATTTGGTGTTTTGCTGGGTATTAGTATCAAATTCAAGTATGCCAAAATTGATTAAAAAAGGTACGTGAGATAATCGAGTTTTCCCAAATTACGGAGGCGGAAAGGGGCGTGGCAAAATCGTTGCATATACAATATATGTGCATTTATTAAACAAATACACATACAAAATTTGGTGTCTCTAGCTATTATAGTCTTTAAGAAAATCAAATTTGTTTAAATTTCGTGGGCGGAGGAGCGTGCAACAAATTTGTGCGCGCTTACTAAAGGATTAATCATACTAAATTTGATGTCTTTAGCTATTGTAGTCTTTAAGAAAATCAAATTTGTTTAAATTTCGTGGGCGGAGGGGGGCGTGGCAAAAATTTGAAATAAACTTGACCACCGTAGGTAATACACGAGTCTACGTACCAAATTTGGTGACTCTAGCTCTTATAGTCTCTGAGATCTACGTGTTCATACGGACAGACGGACGGACGGACATGTCTATATCGACTCGGCTGTTGATACTGATCAAGAATATATATACTTTATGGGGTCGGAAAAGCTTCCTTCTGCCTGTTACATACATTTTGGCGACTTTAATATACCATTTCACCCTATGGGTGTATGGTATAAAAACACGACCGTCACGTCAGAGAGCAGAAGCTTATTATTATATCATGAATAAAATAGAAACTAAACACCTCCAAAAATACATTTTTCTTGATTTCCTGATAGACTCAGGACCAGTTAATAAAAAATACAAGGAAATAAAATTTTGGATAGCTACTAACTACAAATTTAAAAGAAATATTATAGACCTTATGGAGAAGTTCGTAAAAGTAGCATATGGCAGATTATTATTACGCAGCCCTAAAAATAAGGATGTCCCTGAATGGGTACATAATATTTTTAAAGCAGATATAGAAACTGTTAATATAACTGATTCAGATGAGGATGTACAACAGAAAATTAAAAAAAAAATTAATAACTTTCAAGCATGGAATGGGAAGAATTACTTCTCCATATCCAAAATATAAAAGAAAATTTTAAACCAGAGGGCCGGGGTTAACTTCGACCGCTTCGAAGTTTGTATACCCTTGCAACTTTTTGGGTTACTCTTTCCTTACCCATAGCCATCAAAGTGTAAAAACGTTTTATCCAAAATGTCTAATGTTTGCGAAAGAACGGCCTTCAATCTTAGCATATATAACGAACTTTTTGATGAAAGTCACTGTTTTCCACCGATCGTTTCTATGGGAGCTATATGATATAGTTACCCGATCTTTACCAAATTCGGCACAGTCACTAACAGGCATATTTAACTATCAAATATTTAATTAGAAAGCAATCGCATTAAAAGTAACGAAGTTGTTGACAAAAGTCACTGTATTCGACCGATCGTTCCTATGGGAGGTATATGATATAGTCACCCGATCTTGACCAAATTTGGCACAATTATTAAAAAGAACACAAACCACACCAACTTTTATGACAATAGCTATAAAATATTGAAGTTATTAAGAAAGTCACTGTTCGTGACTTTGCCGTTTGTATGGGAGCTATATGATATAGTCACCCGATCTTGACCAAATTTGGCACAGTCGTTTATAGCTATAATGAATTCACTAATATTAAATTGCACGACAATAGCTGAGAAAATAACGAAATTATTGAGAAAAGTCACTGTTTGTGACTTTGACGTTTGTGTGGGAGCTATATGATATAGCGGTCCGATCCGTCTGAATCCGAGATATATATATATATAAACGCTTACGTGCAAAATTTCAGTTCTGTAGCTCTTACGGTCTCGGAGGAGTTCGCGTTGATCCAGACGGACGGACGGACGGACATGGCTTTTTCAAGTCGTCTCGTCGTGCTGATCAAGAATATATATACTTTATATGGTCTGAGATGCTTTGTTCCATGCGTTGCACACTTCTGACCAAAATTAATATACCCTTTTTGCAAGGGTACAAAAATCTTATAAATGAGTAACACAGAATAGAAATATCCAAAAGAAACAATAAACAAGCACGCAAAAATTCTGGTTGATTCTTTCAACGAAGCAAGAAATTTAGTGCACGTTAATAGAGAGAACATAGGTAAAACAAATTGGTCAAAGTTTTCCAATCTATTAATCAAGTTACTTGCAAACCTAATCTCTATAAAGACAAAATATATGTGGAGTTTCAACTTTGTCCTGGAATTTCATTATTAACTACTTCACAATATTTCTCTTGCACACACTTCGAGACGCAACTTTACCGGCTCACTCTATTCCACTCACGCTCTACTTCTCGACTACCGTTGCTCTCTCGTATATCGTTGCTGATCGATATTCTATCGATACCGATTCTCACTCTAAGTCAACTCTACCATACCGCGATCCTACATTCGGCCATCCGACCTCTACATTCGCCCCGAATGATGGACACCATTTTTTCATATATTCTGCCACGGTTGTAGTACATTTCGGACCTTCTACATCTCCTACTTTCTCAACCGCATAGCGACCATGCCTCATTTTCCGAACAACCCGATAAGGTCCCAAATATTTTCCCTTAAGCTTAAGGCCAGAACCAAATTGCGTCCGCTTGACAGCCACAAGCTCGTCAACCTCATATTCACTTGCAGATTTTCGACATTTATTAAACGTTTTACGGTTTTCTTCTTGCATCTTGCTTATGTTCCTTTTCGCTGTGTCACGTATTTCGGACTTATTGTTTTGTAACTCAATTAATAACTCTTCTTCCAACATATCCTTTAGTTCTAAATCGTACCTAGTCCTCATCTCAACCCCAGTTAATATTTTAAAAGGTGATATCTTCGTGCTTCTAGGTGGTGACGACTTTATAAACTGTTGCACCCTACCTACGTGTTTATACCATGCTCCGGGATCATTGACACACAGTTTCGTCAATAATGCTATAACAATCCGATTTACTCGCTCTACTTGACCGTTTCCTCTCGGAACTCCCGTCGCAATCACTAAGTGTTGTATCTTCTGCGACTCGCAGTACTCTTTAGAAATGTGAGACGTAAAAGCGCTACCTCGATCACTAACGATCCTCTTTGGATTTCCAAACAACTCAGACTGCTTCTGCAATCTCTCAACAACCTGTTCTGAACCTGTACTTTTCGTCGGATATAACCATACGTATTTCGAAAAAGCATCGACTACTACCAATATGTAGTTATATCGTTTCTTAGTCAACTCCATCGGCCCGACATGGTCCACATGAAAAGGCTCAATCTCCTTTATCAATAACATTCAAGAAACCTTCCTTTCGACCCTGTTTCGACTCGCTCACGATACATTCCATACACGACCTCACCACTACCTCTACTTTGCTCAACAGACCAGGAATATAATACTCTCTTTCCACCAGATCAATCGTTTTTTTAACTCCAAAGTGCCCTTGTTGATGAGCAACCAATATTATCTCTTGCTCCATGCTAGCGTCGACATGTTTCATCTTTACCCCTGATGTATGCTCAATTTCGAAATCAAAGTCTGGCAAGAATAGAGCCCATTGGGCCACCCTTAGCGGTACGTCACGTTTCTTTATCGGCGTCGCAATAGCATTACAATCGGTTACTGTCTTTATCTTTATGCCCATCACGTATATTCTCCACTTCTTCAATGCTTGAATTATAGCTAGCACCTCTAACTCGTACGAGTGATATTTTTCCTCAGCCGGGGTAGTTTGTCTGCTCATGTACTCAACCGGATGGTATTGTTGATCCTCTGAATCTTTTTAAAGTAAAATCGCGCCGTACCCATACATACTCGCGTCACAATGAACTTCTGTCACATTTCTAGGATTAAAAAGACGCAAAACAGGTGGATTTCTCAATCCCGCTTTTAACTGTTCAAAAGAAACTAGCTCTTCTACGCCCATTTTAAAAGGTACGTCAGCTCTCAACAAATTTGTTAATGGCCTAGCTATCGTACCGAAATCCTTTATAAACCTACGAAAATATGAAGTAAGACCCATATAACGTTGGACTCCTTTCACATCCCGAGGAACTGGAAAATTCTCCACGGCACTTGTCTTCTCTTTTGACGGTTTGATGCCATTTTCTATGATGTATCCTAAGAACCTAACCTTACGCTGAAGAAATTGACATTTTTTCCATTTTATCTTTAATCCCGACTCTTCTGCCAAACTTATAACTCTTTTCAATCTCTCAATACCCTCAAACTCATTTTTTGCTGGAATAATAATATCATCCATGTACAACATCAATATGCCTTCATTAATCAACGGTCTCAACATTGCAAAAATACATATTCTAGTAAACACAGCTGCTGAATTATTAATGCCGAACGGTACAAAATTGAATTCAAATTGCCCATTTTGAGTAAAAAACGAAGTAAGTTTCTTTGAGTTTTCTTCGACTGGCACATGGAAATAGCCATTACACAAATCAAGAGTTGTAAAAACTCTTCCTTCTTGTAACCTATGTAATACATCATCAATCACTGCAGTGGGAAAATTATCTCTTATGATTTTCTGATTTACCCTTCTATAGTCGCAACATAATCTCTTTTTCCCATCTTTCTTCGGTACTAATGCAATTGGAGAAGAATACTCAGATACACTGTGGCGAATTATTCCTTCTTCTAACCACTCTTTGACCTGTTGATCGACTCTTTTCTGATCTTCGTACGATAAGCGTCTTGGTTTCTGATATACCGGTATTTCATCAGTAAGTATAATCTTCATTTCCACTAAACAGTTAGCTGGTTTGATCGGACTATAATTTGAAATGATCTCTAGGACTTTAGACTTCAACTCAGTGCTCAAATGGGAAAGCTCTAATTCTGACGAAAAGTTTTCGACTCTCGTAGTCAATATCTGCCCAAACGTGTTTTGCAACTCTTCTATGGGACTTACATTTCGTACTGGGGGTGGATCTTGTGGATTACTATAACGAGTAATAACTTGATATTCCCCAATCGATTGATTATTCCCGTAAAACACTAATCCTTGTTTTCCCATTGTAGCATTTACGACCTCAAATACGTCATTTCCGATTACACCATCATATAATGTATCTCTATCTCTCACAACATGGAAGCACATCTTAATAGGAACACCATCAAAAGCCGTATCCAACTCAAAAGATCCTTTGGTGTAGATTTTCTTACTTCCTATTCCCAATAACTCTTTCACATCCGAACTCAAGGGAACTGGGTACTGGCCGTACTCGTTTGTACGCGCTCTCACTTATAGTCGAGACATCACTACCTGAATCGAAAAACGCTGATATAACATCATTGCCAAAACGAAAATCTTTGAAGACACGATTATATAATTTCTGAGTAAGTTGCTGCACTTTACTACTATCTTTTTGAACATGTTTCCCTGCATGCTGCACTCATTCGCCTTATGACCTGGCTGGTTACATTTAAAACACTTCAACTCGCTCTCTTTACAGTTTTTCGCTATGTGATTTCTTCCTCCGCATTTGTAGCATCGTCGCTCATTTATAGCAATATCCTCTTGCTTTTTCTCGAATTTGAAAACTTTAGAACACTTTGACTCTTTCTCAGTAGAGATTTTCTCATACATTTTCATGTTTTCTCATAATTCTCTAAAATTCTTGGCTTGATACAACACAGTCTTGTTCGGCTTCGAATCTGGTATACCCTCTATTATATACTCTATAACACTTTCTTCATCTAATGTGCTCTTTTTCGCCAAACTCTTCATTTCATAAAAATATTCGATCAAACTCTCACGCTGTTTTTTCTTTCTATTCTCGAGTAGCTTATGTACTTGTTTTGCGGACAACTTCTCTGAAAATTCTCTCTCTAAAGCTGACTTTAGACTAATCCAATCAATAAGACCGTCTTCGCTACTAAAAAACAATTTCGCAGCCCCTTTTAACAATTGTCTACTATAAATGAATTTCTGTAAATCGTTTCATTTGACTGTCTCTGCACAGTTCTCAAAATCTGCAAGCCAATCGGCTTGTCGACATCTTGCTGCTGGCTGCCATCGAATACAGTTAACGAATCTTCGATATCTCTTAGTGTAAACGCAATTATACCTCTCTGTTGATCGTTTACTACTTGTAAGCTACGCTGTAGTGAGTCCTCGTAGAAGGATGCTTCTTCAACTCCTGACTCGAAAAAGGATATTAGTCTTCCTTGTAACTCTGCTTTGTTACCCTTAATACTCAAATTATTTTCTTTCAACTTTTCTTTAAGCTCTGCTACCGTGAGTTGCAAGATTTTGTCATGTGGCATAATTTAAATTCAAACAAATTATATAACAAAATTTGAGTATGTATCTTAAGCTAACGTTAGTGGGTTAAGTTAATTGATATCAATCTATAATGTTATACAAATATTTTACTCTTCGGTTATGGCCCTTTCTTGCTCAGTTAATACTTGCTCTTGTATCTCGACTCTGTTGCCGTCCCTCTCGTAAGCCAAAATCGCCTCTGTACGCCTCTGTACTCGATCATCGCGTCACACACACTTTTGGGGGTTGATGCCGCCGTCGGAGTGAGTGTTGCTCTCTGGAAACTCTTTGTCGTCGTTTGTGTAAATGCTGCTATCTCGATACTGCTCTCTGGATACTCTTTGTGTGTTGTCGGCCTCAATAACGCACTCTACGTTTTACTACTCCCACTTGCGATGGTTGATGCCGTCGTCTGTGTGAGTGCTTCTCGTCTCGGTTTTGCACTCTCTGTACCTCGATGTTCCCACTCTCTGTGCCTCGTTGCCTCCTCTCTTAGGTCTTTGTCTTGCCGCTATCTCGTTTTGATGCTCTTCTCGTCATGTCACGCACACTTCTGGGGATGATGCCGCCGTCAGTGCGAATGTTGCTCTTTCGTCTCGATCGCACACTCAGTGCCTCGTATTTGCACACTCAGTGCCTCGTTGGCTACTCTCTTAGGTCTTCGTCTTGCTGCTACCTCGTTTAGCTTCGCACGATCATGTCGTTTTCTCCGTGTTGCCGTCTCACTCTTACTCGTGTGCGACTTATTCCAAGAATTGGTTGAATTTCACAAATTTTTCCCATGGATTTAACGTTTTTTTTTTTTTTTTTTTTTACAACAATTTGATGACTGATGTATAGTAAGGGATTTCAGACTGCAACAATTTGATGATTGATATCCGTATGATTGATAGCGTATCCCGGACGAGCCCCCAAGTTGTGGAGTATCAACTTTGTCCTGGAATTTCCTTAACGAGTCCCCGAGATGAAGAGATTCGATTTGCACACACTGGGTTTTAATTTTATCAGCTTTATTGTATGTATTTTCTTAGTTTATTCGCTTTCTATCAACTTATTAACTACTTCACAATATTTCTCTTGCCCTGCACACACTTCGAGACGCAACTTTACCGGCTCACTCTAATCCACTCACGCTCTACTTCTCGACTACCCATGCATCGTATATCGTTGCTTATCGATATTCTATCAATACCGATTCTCACTCTAAGTCAACTCTACCATACCGCGGTCCTACATATAATCTCGATATATTTGTACCTACCGAGAAAAAGCAAGAAAAGGCTTCTGCTCTCTGACGTGACGGTCGTGTTTTTGCTTAGCTCCTGAGTTTTTATTAATATATATTGTTTTCTCTCAATTTTTAATTGTGCTTAGTTTGTTGTCGCTTTCGCTGGTGTCGTTTGCTGGAAACACTTGTGTTTTATTTGCATAATTCGCCAAATTAAACAGTTTTGTTTTTTTCTTTTTCGTGATTAGAGTTTAAATTTTTTTTTTATTGTTCTCTCTCGTCATAGCTTCTGCAGTTGCTCCCCTCATCACCCCTTTCACACCATCAGTGCTAGTGGTTTTGTTGTTCTCTCTGCTTTGTGCTTGTGCTCAACTTCTCTCCTGCGTAATCACTTTCGTAAGGCCGCCTCTCAAAGCTCGGCTTATAACTGTTCTTGCACACTCTCTTGTGCTGTGTACTCTAGCTGTCTCTTTGTTTTATTTGTAATTATTGATTTTTTATCGATAATTATTTTTGTGCTGTGTATTTAAATTAAAATACATATGCAAGTTAAGCACTTCTATTAAACTTATACCATAACATAGAAGCCATAGACCCAAGTCCGTCAACACATGCCCATTAACCGCATGCCCATTGGGGCAAAGAATGGTCCCACGCACTTAAAGTGGACTATTGGACTCAGCCAACGCCGCCGCCTGCGACGACGTCGATCACCCAAGCCAAGTCCTAACCATACGGTAACTTTGCTTAAATTCCGCGGAACTCACTCACCAAAGTCAGCATCTTTCAGTTATAAGTAAAATATACTGTATTGTAATAAAAGCGACTTTTTAAATATAACTTTATTTTTTTAACCCGTGAGTGAAGGAAGTGTTTAATTGGCGCCCGAGCAGGGACCCTGCTAAATACAACGTGATCGTGTGTTAGTGAAAGATACCAGTGATTCGTGACCAAGAAACGCGTTAAATGCCTTTAGAGTCAGTGAAGTAAAAACACTATATCGAACTACACCACGAATCAGACAGGGTCATTTTTAATCGCTGCGAATTCCTCTAAGACCAGTTCGGAGGAAAACTGAAAACCCAAAAGTGTTTGCCCAGGAGCGTTAGTACCTTCGAAGTTGAAAAAGCGAGACCTCCTACAAACCAATCAGTAAAAGCACCGAGGATGATAGCATTAATGTAAGTTAAGAAAAATAAATTGAAGCAAAAATAAATCAAAATAAAATTTTTATTGTGAAAACACAGTGGGTGAAAAATTGTAAATCAATTTCAAGAATCAACTATTGTTTAAAAATAAAAGAAACAAAGAAAAGTAGAAGCTAAAATTTTTTATATAAAATCCTTAATTAAATTTTTTTTCCCATTAAAAAAGAAAAGAAAATAATGAAAAATTGAGAAAGAAAATGATGAAAAATTAAGAAAGAGAATAATAATAAGTAATATTGAAAAAAAAGAGAAAATAATTCTGAAATTTTGAAAAAATATTTTTACCAAAAATAACCACATAATATTGAAATTTTTGTATAATACCACAAGCCATTTCCATCCAAGATTAGCGGACATACCGCTATATTTTTATCAAGACAAGATTAGCGGACGTACCGCTATATTTTTAGCAACATAAGCAAAAAATTTAATTTTCGCGGATTATATTTTTCGTATTCGCGATTTCGTAACAGCTGTTTCCTTGAATCAATCCTAATTTAAAAAAAAAAAACCCATTTCCAAAATGACTAAAGACAACTGGGTAAAAGCCGCAGTCCTCCAGCAGGGTGGTATTCATGCAGCAGGTTCTGATGCTCCGACAGCATCCACCTCAAGTACATCAACCGCAAATAGAATCGAGGCACTGTCAACACAGGGATTAGATGTAGCTATCCAGACAATTTTGTCGTCTCAGTTACTGGAAATAGTGAAACAAATAAATTATTCTCAGCCAGGACATATTCCCTTTAGGGACCAGACAGCTAGCGTTCAGGATAATTGGCATGAACTAGATAAAGTGCCAGACATCGTAAAGAATCTTGACAAATTCTCAGGTAGCCGTGAAAAGTTCTCAACATGGTTTGCTTCCGCCACACGTTTGATGGAATTGTATGCCCCCATTCAGGGAACACCCAAATATTATGCAATTCTTGTGACCATTCGAGGCAAAATTACTGGCCATGCCAATACATTGTTGAAAGTCTATCGCACCGCATTACATTGGGATGCAATCTCGCAGTGTTTGTTATCTGAGTACTCGTACAAACGAGATTTAAGCACTTTGAAATATCAGCTATTTACCATGACCCAGAAGGGCACCTCCATCCATGACTTCTACTTCGCCGTTTATCAACAGATGTCATTAATTCTAGACCAAATCGAAACGATGGGTTATACTCCCGAGACTATGCAAGCCATGGCTAAACAGGTCAGAGATAGGGCTCTAGATACCTTTATCAGGGGTCTGAACGGAGATCTTTCAGACAGAATGAGCTTAGCTCAACCCAAGGATCTGAGGCATGCATGCAATTGTGCGAGATGTTGGATAACAAGAGGGCTAGGAACATTATCGGCCATCGTGACACTCGTCCACCTGTAGGACCAAAACCCCCGCAGTATGCTAAAATTAACATGCAACCCCAACGATCATACATACCAGCAATTCCACTCAAACCTTACAACAACAACAACTATTATAATCAGAAACCCATGCAAAACGTGTTCATCCCCCAAAACAAATTCAGTCAATCTAATAACCCCGTATTTTTCAACACACCACCGAGGCCATTTGCCCCGAAACCTCAGCCGGCACCAACTCCAATGGATGTCGACGGCTCTATTTTAACCAAAAAAGTTAACTACATGAACAAACCGAATGTTAATTCACCACAACAATTTGCTCTCAAGAGAGTCAACCAGTCCACCGCAAATTTTCCCAATAAAGTGCAGAGGCAATTCCATATCGAAACTGGTATGTCAGGTGAACAATATATCACCATACCGCCTCAAGAAGAGCACTACTCCGATATGTCCGATTATCAGGCTGCTTATCAGGGCCAAGAAGACCTTTTTGAATTAGTCCCATACTCTGAGGTTTAAGAATATCAGCAGCAGGAGGAATATTTTACCTCACAAGGAGACAACTCAGAGTTAGTCCCACAGAACAAAGAGGAAACCAGACCACAATCACAGGAGCCTCAACAACCACAAATCGAGGACACCATTAATTTTTTAGGTTAACGTGTTCCTCTTTGCCGTACTTTGTTGTCCGGGACAAAGACGGAACCTCATACAATTTCTTAATAGATACCGGCTCGAACAAAAACTATGTCCAACCAGAAATAGCAAAAACGTAACACCGTAAAGTGGTCGCATTCTAATAACCCGCCATATCCATTTGGGTTTATTTAACGAACCCAATAAACCAATAACGTTCTTCCTATTACCTAATCTGAATCCGTTCCATGGAATTCTAGATAACGACTCACCAAGAGAGTTAAACGCTATCATTGATGTAGGGAAAGATCTACTATACGTCAACAACTCTCATGTTGTTAAAGTGAAGCAGATGCGAGCCCATCAAGTCCATACCATCAAATCAGATGAGCTCACTAATCAGCAGAAACTAGGGTTAAAAGCGCTCCAAGAGGAGTACGAATCGCTATTCGCAGACCCAAACAAAAAATTGACTTATGCCACTAATGTCCAAAGAGAAATCCGAACGACAACAGACACTCCAGTCTACACCAAGCATTACCCATATCCAGCCTCTCTAAGAGAAGTAGTAGAAGACCAGCTACAAGAATTATTACGAGATGGTATAATACGACCCTCACGGTCGCCCTATAATTCCCCTGTGTGGATAGTCCCTAAAAAGAGTGACAGCCTTGGGAATAAGCAATATAGGATGGTCATCGATTATAGAAAGCTCAATGCAGTTACAGTTTCGGATAGGTATCCTATCCCCGAAATTGGAGAAATGGTTGCACAATTGGGCAACAACAAGTATTTCTCTGTTCTTGATCTAAAGAGCGGATTTGATCAGATTTCCCTTAAGGAATCTTATATCGAAAAACGGCATTCGCGGTGAATGGAGGGAAATACAAATTCACGAGACTCCCCTTCGGCCTAAAGAATTCCCCATCAATATTCCAAAGAGCTCTCGATGATATTTTGAGAGATCTCATTGGAAAGATCTGTTACGTCTACATCGACGACATAATAATATTCAGTAAATCGGAGGAAGAGCATTTCCGACATCTAGCTCTGGTATATTCTACCTTGTCCAAGGCAAACATGAAGATCCAAGTAGATAAATGCAAATTCCTAAGACATAGCGTTAATTTCCTAGGCGTAGTAATTTCAAGGGAAGGAGTTAAAACCAATCCAGAGAAAATCCAAGCCATTAAAAAGTTCCCCATACCAAAGAACCTAAAACAACTAAGGTCCTTCTGGGATTAGCTAGTTATTACAGAAGATTTATCAAAGATTTTGCTAAATTAGCTAGACCCTTGACTGCGTTATTGAGAGGAGAACATGGCAGAGCCAAGAAAAATGTCTCAAGCAAGATCGAAATCCGATTCGGTGAAGCCGAAATCGATGCCTTCGAGAAAGTAAAAAATGCATTAGTGTCACAAGACGTTATGCTAGCATACCCCGACTTTTAACAAGAGTTCCATCTAACCACCGATGCCTCAAACATCGCACTAGTAGCTTCTCTAGAACAGAATGGGAGACCCATTACATTTCTTTCCCGTGCGCTATCCAAAGCTGAAGAAAACTATGCCACAAATGAAAGAGAAATGCTAGCAATAGTATGGGCATTGGATAAGCTAAGGATGTATGTATACAGCAAATCCAAGGTGATTATTTACACCGACCACCAGACTCTCACTTATGCTCTCAGTCGCAAAACCAACAACACAAAACTAAAGAAATGGAAAAGTTACCTGGAAGAATATAACTACGAGTTGAAATATAAACCGGGTAGCTCAAATGTCGTAGCAGACGCACTCTCCAGAAACCCTACTAGCATAAATGCTAGTAGTACGTCAGCTACAGTCCACAGCGATGAAAGCTCAGGGCATGAACTCATTCCAGCAATGGAAGTTCCCATCAATGTTTTTAAAAGCCAATTGTTTATCCTCACTGGTGATAACGAATCCACCACCTTTGAAATACCATTCCCCACATACCATAGACATACAATAGTGAGAAGTAATTATTCCGAAGACGATCTTGTAACTATTTTAAAACAAAAAATGGATCCGAGAATAGTAAATGGTATTTTCACTTCCGAAAGTATCACGGGGAAAATTCAACAAATTTTTCCGGAGCATTTTAGGAATTACAACGCAAGATTCACACAAATCCAAGTTGTAGATGTCCATGATCAGACCCAAGAACAAGAAATCATAATCAAATTAATAAACACCTTAGAGCACATAGAAATTCCATCGAAAATAAAAAACAAATTTTATCAGAATATTTTTTCCCCGGTATGAAGAAAAAGGTAGAAGCAATAGTAAACTCTTGCCAAACATGTAAACTCTCGAAGTATCAAAGACACCCTCCGAATCAAGAAATACAACCAACCCCTATTCCGACATATCCAGGCGAAATAATCCATATAGATTTATATTCCACCCAAAATAAGATAATTTTAACAGCCATAGACAAATTTTCTAAGTATGCGCAAGTCAAACTCGTAAACTCAAAAGCAGCAGAAGATCTTAAAGTGCCCCTACGTGAGTTATTGATAGCCTTCGGTATGACGAAAACCGTGGTAATGGATAACGAAAAGTCTTTAAATTCTGCATCAATAAAATTTCTTTTAAACAATCAGTTAGGGATACAATTCCACACTACCCCACCATATACTTCATCTAGCAACGGCCAAATAGAAAGATTTCATTCCACATATACGGAAATAATGAGATGCTTGAAGTTAGAGCACCCCGAAATGGAATTTGAGGATTTAATATTTAAGGATGTAGATGAATACAATAAAACAATCCACAGTATAACCAATAAAAAGCCAATAGAAGCATTTTTCGCAACAAATTTAATCCATACACCAGAAAAATTAGCACTCGAAAGGGAAAAGATATCAGAAAACATCTTAAAGAAACAAAACAAAGACCTAGGGTACCATAACAAAACAAAAAAACCCGTAAAAACTTACGATCCAGGTGAAATCATCTACGCTAGGATTAATAAACGATTAGGTTCGAAACTAACGTCTAGATATAAAAAAGAAATAGTAGCCGAAGATCTTAATACCAAAGTTAAAACCAGGTCAGGCAGGATAGTTCATAAAAACCACTTGAAATATTGATAAACATCCTCTTCCGATAGATTGCTTATGTTACCACTTTGCTGGAGTCACACAACCATATTAGACTACACTAAGTCAAGAGTGGTCATGTTGGAAACCGGGTTAGCCGCGCGCCAGAATCGAACCTTTAAAATCGTCCATGTCATCGAATTAGGAAAATATCAAATGGCCATATCCGTTTTAAAAGAAGTCGTCAGAAATTCGACAAACCTAAGTCCGTATCAGCCTTTTTTGGCCTATGAGATAACGCGGATACAGAACGAACTGAGGAGGCTTCAGCCGATGCAGTTTAGAAACAAAAGATCGCTTGATATACTTGGCACGGCATGGAAATGGTTAGCGGGCACACCTGATCATGAAGATCATATGATTGTGGTAAAGAAGATCAATGAACAATTGGTAAACAATAATCGGCAGGTCGTAATTAATAATCTATTAGAGAATAAGATAAATGATTTAATTAAGATAACCAATACCATATTAATTAGTGGTAAACCCGAATCTAATAATAAGTCAAAAGAAATTGAAATAACCAAATTTAAATTGAGTCTCCTAAGAGAAGAAATAACAAATATTATCTACGCAATCGATTGGGCCAAGGCCAATACAGTAAATTCACATTGAAGAATTAATAGAGTTTGCCGAGGTCAGAGTTGCCTCAGATGGTAAATCACTCCTTTATATTGTTAGCCTACCCAAAGTAATTAATGAAATTTGTAAACAAATCCTAGCAATACCAATTAAATATCAACAATTTATAGAAGAAATAGACTATGAAAATATTATGAAATGTAACAAGAAATACTTCGGGTTAACCAATAAAAGTAATTGTAAAATTCATAATGGTAAGACAATTTGTAAACTGGAAGATCTGACTAATTTAGAAAACAGTAAATTAATAGGAGCCTACTTGCAAAGAAGGAATCCCCAATGTAAGGTCATCAACAACCAGCATGTAAAATCTCATTCGGAAATAATGCCCGGTACCTTGCTGCTGAATCAATTCCAAGGGGACATTAGCATCAATGGAGAAAACATCACCCTAGAAGGCACCTTTATAATCCAAGCGGAAAACGCGACAGTCATTATAGAAGACTCCTGGTATATTGTGAAGACACGCTTTGAAGCCGAGGTTAAGCAGCAGAGAGGTGAAAAGCTATGTCTGGAAATGATCAAGGAGCTACACATTAATAATACAAATAATCTGGAGCGTATTCAAAGAAACAACTTCATTATGTCTTCATCAAACTGGATTATTCTAACCCTTTTAGCAGCTGCGACAATAACATATTGCATCATCAAAAAATACCGCAGCCACGGAACAGGCCACCATGGTCCACCAATGGAAGTCTCAATCGGGCCTGTCCAATATGTTGTTGCGACCGAGGACGTCCGCACTTAAAGGGGGAGGAGTTAAGCACTTCCATTACACTTATACCATAACATAGAAGCCATAGACCCAAGTCCGTCAACACATGCCCATTAACCGCATGCCCATTGGCCGACCCTATTTCATCATCACATGCAATACCCATTGGTCAACCCCACTCAATCGTCACATTCTCATTTGTCGTATGATCACCAATCCCAAGTACCAGTACGATCGCTAGGATAAACAATAAGCCTGCACCCCACTTTCCCAGGCCCTAGAAGAATGGTGTCGGGTTCGGTGCATACCCAGAATCACTTTACAAATTTCGGCAATAAACAAAGAATGGTCCTGAACACTTGTGTAAACAAAGAATGGTCCCACGCACTTAAAGTGGACTATTGGACTCAGCCAACGCCGCCGCCTGCGACGACGTCGATCACCCAAGCCTTCATCCAACATAATCGAATCATAGAAAATCAGTCTTGAGCCTAAGTCCTAACCATACGGTAAGTTCGCTTAAACTCCGCGGAACTCACTCACCAAAGTCAGCATCTTTCAGTTATAAGTAAAATATACTGTATTGTAATAAAAGCGACTTTTTAAATAAAACTTTATTTTTTTAACCCGTGAGTGAAGGAAGTGTTTAATTTGCATATATTTTTTTTTTTGCCTTGTGTTTCTTTTGGCTTTTCAATGGCTTGTTGTCTACCTACTTGCAAGCATTCTGATCGTTTTGACGATCAGTATAGAGCAATATCGTGTTGGCTTTGCGATATTCTTATTCACTTAAAATGTGCTGGCCTCAACGGCCGTGATTACGACAAATTTTCTGGTTTGTCTGTGTCTAAGCCTGAGCTTGGCTTAATGCGCTGGACTTGCCCATCTTGTGCCAGCCAGGAGCTTGCTTTTAGCCGAATGTACAGGGATCTTCGTTTAAAATTTCCTTCTTTAAATAAAATGGTCAAACAGCTGTCTAACGAGTGCGACTCTAGCATACATTTATTGTCGCAATTCAAGTTTGGTCCACTTTCTAAGGAATTGCCCAAGAAATGTACCCTGAGTTGCCCCATAAGCAGTCGCCAGCACTCTCAATAGAGAGTAAGATATATTAACATCTTCTCCCATTTTACTTTCGCATACACCATTTTCTTGTCCCTCTTTATGCTCTTCTTTTCAGATTAAAGTACCCATTACAAGCCCTGATGTACCCCAATCTATCCCTTACGGGAACTCTGATCAATGATAGGATCATGCTGGGTTTCAATCACTTGCGGATCCCAATGCTCCTCCGCCTCCACAACTGTAGTGCCTCATCGCAAACATTTTTTTATCTCTAGGCTTGCTCCAGATACTTCTGAATTGTCTGTGGCAGCTTACATTGGTAATATATGCCCTGCTAAGGTTTTAATTCAAAAGTTTAAGTTTTCTAGGCCTCGCGAAATCTCCTCTTTTAAAATTACAGTACCAAATGAGTATTTCTCAGCTATGGTTGACCCTAACTTTTAGCTAGA
Source organism: Drosophila equinoxialis (assembly GCA_018150345.1). Taxonomy (NCBI): domain Eukaryota; kingdom Metazoa; phylum Arthropoda; class Insecta; order Diptera; family Drosophilidae; genus Drosophila; species Drosophila equinoxialis. The sequence continues at coordinate 642,261 of JAECWI010000323.1, read as the reverse complement.
GGGCCTGGTTGTACACGAGTTTGCGCCCAATAAGCGCTCCCGTCCGTTGCCTCTCCACCTTCCTAATATATCTTCTGCTTTTCGCATTCACTATTAAAATGTAAGAGGACTTCTTACCAAGCTCCCGAAATTATTCTGTGATAGCCAAACCTTTTCGGCTGACATATTAGCTCTCTCTGAAACTTGGCGTAACTCCTCTGTTTTTAAAAATGAAATTCTTTCTAATAACTTTATTTCTTATAGGCTTGATCGTGTTGGTCGTCGTGGCGGTGGAGTACTCATTGCTGACAACTCGAATCTGTGTTCAAGTGTTGTGCCGATTGATCTCCCCTTAGGTGTTGAGTTTATTTGCGTCGAAGTTACATGTTCTAACTTTAGCTTATATATCTCTTGTTCATATATTCCTCCAGCTTCTGAAATCATGATCTACATGCACCATGCTGATGCTTTGCGATCTATTTTAAGTCATTTTAAAGATCGTGTTTTTTTTATAGTTTTAGGTGATAACTTCCTCGATCTTGTTTTTGTCTCGGATCCCACTGTAAGTGCTGTATCACAAACACAGCTTCTAGTGAAGCCTGAAGATCTTTATCACCCTACCATTGAAGTTACTATTTCTTACAATTCCGTTAATAATTCATTTAATAACATCTCAAATTCTCGTCGTAGATGTTTTCGTAAAACAAATTTCAATCTTCTTAACAGTCTTAATTTCTGTTTTGATTGGTCATTTCTATTTGAATGCTGTGATATTGATTGTGCAGTGAATTTTTTCTACTCTGCTCTTAATTCTCTAATTGATAAATGCGTTCCTTGTGTGAATGTCTCTACCGTCTCCAGCGCGCCAGTCTGGTACACACTTAGGCTCTCTGATCTCCGTAACATTAAATCGAGATATTTTAAAAGATTTAAAAAAACTGGTTCGCGACTTATGAAAATTATTGTGTAGCCAAATCTCAATTTTGTCTTTTAAATACTCAATGCTACAATAATTATATCGTTCGCTGTAAGGTTGAATTTTATAAGAACACCAAAAGATTTTATAACTTTGTTAATTCCAAAAGACGCTCTATGTTGAATTTGGCGCTAAGGTTCGATGTTTTAGCGGGCCCACAAGAAAACACTCCACTTTTCACGTGATACTTCATTTATTTAATGCTAATGTTAGGCTAAGTGGGTGTGTGTATACAGTATGCGAGCCGTCGTATGCGAGCCGCTATAAATTAATCGCCCTTACTTGCGGTTGTAAACAAACTGTTCTGTCCGCCGCTTAGTAACAAGCAGAGAACCTAACATGTAAGCTTAAAGCGCAATATGCAACGGTTAATTTCCCAGCACGTAGGCTGGCGCTTAAGTATAAGTATGAAAATGAAAGAGAATGAGTTATATGGGTTAACCCATTAGCGGATTTCGGTGGCAACATTCCCCCCCCCAACACAGTAAAGCTGCTCTCTTCAGGGGGTTGCTTTGCTCCATTACAGCCGACGTCTAATACAGCTACTTTAGCCACGGGCCGTTGAAGAGTCCCGTTGGCGGTTCTGATGATCACTCGACGCACCTGGTTGTCTTTGGCCAGGATCGTTTGCTCGACTATACCTTTTGGCCATCTATTTCGGGGCAGAGTCTCGTCCAGTATTACAACGACGCCTCCAGCTGCTATTGGTGTTCTCTTCGTAAACCATTTTCCTCGCCTGGCTAAATCTGGAACATATTCGCGTACCCATCGTCTCCATAATTGATCGGCGAATTCTTGTACAGCTTGCCACATGTGCTGTACGGTGTTTGTGGTTTCGAAGACTGATTTATAGCCGCTTGATGATCCTAGTAGTAGATGGTTAGGGGTGATAGCCTCGTCGTCTTTGCTGTCCAGAGAGACAAAAGTAAGAGGTCTGGAATTTAAGATAAATTCCACTTCCCAGAGTGCGCTCTGTAGGCCCTCACTGGTGAATTTTCTCGCTGGGCAGTTTGCGTAGAGTACAGTCTTGACGGAACGAACAAGTCGCTCCCATGCTCCCCCATATGAGGAGCGGCTGGTGGATTAAATTTCCATTTGATGTCATCAAACGCCGGTTGCACGCCGTTGAAGTTGATCGTCTGCGCTTTGTCACAGACAATCTTTTCGGCAGCTTTGAAGTTAGTGCCATTGTCGCTGTAAATTTCTCTCGGGGTCCCGCGCCTATTGATGAAGTTTCGGATGCACATTATGCACGATGCAGTATCCAAAGAGCACGCCAGTTCTATATGCACTGCCCGTATGGTTAGGCAGGTAAAAATAACGCCCCATCTTTTTTCACTTCGCCGTCCAACGACAACCAAGAAGGGCCCGAAGTAGTCGATTCCGACGTAAGTGAAGGGACGTTGGTAGGCAGCCAGCCTGGCGATGGGCAAGGGAGCCATTTGCGGTGGAACAGGCATGGCGCTCTCATTTTTACAGCGTTGGCAAGACTTCCGCATGCCTTTGAATAGGACTCGTAGACGTGGTATGTAAAACATGCCTCGAATCCTGTTAATTTACGTCTCATGGGATGTGTGGTGCATTTCCTGATGATACCAGTTCACTATGAGTCGAGTAATGTGGTGCCCATATGGAAGCAGTATTTGGTTTTGGCCGTTTAGGTTTTCTGCTCGCCCTCGGGTACGTAGGAGCTGGTTTTCGTCTAGGAAGATATTCAAGCATATGAGTTTAGAATTTGTTTTTAAAGGTTTACCTCTCGTTAAGTTGCGAATTTCTGGATTGAATTCAGATGACTGCGCATGTCGCAGTAGGAGTGTGCGCGCCTGCTGCACCATCTCGTAAGACACCTCTGTAGGTGGCGGTGCCTTCTGGCGTTTCGCCTTCAGTTTCTCAATATAGAGAATAAAGCGCGCTAAAGCTCGATATAGCCTGCGCCAGTCGGAAAAATATTCCGCTTTAAGATTTAGTTCCATCGGCGAATTGTCGATGAAGAGTATGCTATGCCCGACTTCAGCATTGTTTGGTGGCCCCAAATCATCGCATTTTGGCCACTCATGTTGATCCTGCAGCAAATAGTCTGGACCGTTTAGCCAAGTTTTATGTTTATTGGCGTTGTTTGTTTTAGTAGCAAGATCTGCAGGGTTAAGGTTGGTTGGAACCCAGTTCCATTGGCTAACGTTTGTGAATTCCAGTATTTCGCCCACGCGGTGCATGACGAATTGCTGAAACTTTCGTGGATCCATACGAAGCCATTTAAGAACAGTCTTTGAGTCGGACCAATAATAACTCGAATTGATTGACAAACTTGGATTGCGTTGGATTCGGTTACTCAGTTTTGCTCCGATAACTGCGGCCTGCAGCTCCATCCTTGGTATAGATAGTGGACACAACGGTTTTTTCCCCTGGCGTATCCGATGGTAGCAGACTGCTGCGTATGCTAATTCGCTGGCGTCAACGAACGTGTGTAACTGGACATCATGGATTTGATCGCTGCTGTTGAAATAACATCTTGGGATGGTCAATCCGGCGATTGTTGTAAGGATCCGTTTCCATCGTATCCATTTGGGTAGCAATGCGTCGGGCAAACCAGTATCCCAGCCAATGCCACTTCTCCAGACTTCTTGCAGGACGATCTTCAGCTCTATTGTAAAGCATGAGATGAAGCCTAGTGGGTCGTACATTGACATAAGTACTTGCAGGAGCTCGCCTTTGGTTGGTGTTTTTTCGCTGTCTAAAACGTTGCGCTTCAGCCTGGCGAACTTGCATATGAATGTGAATACGTCGGAGTTCGGCACCCAATATAAGCCGAGTACCTTTTCTGTGGCTGTAATTTCGACAGCTTTGGGGAGCAGCGAATCGCTCTTTAGTATTCGTAGGACCTCCTTTGAGTTCGAAGACCAATTGCGTATGTGGAAACCACCTGCTGCGTGGATATCTCTGACTTGAGTTGCGATGTTTCCCACTTCCACGTAGTCGTTGCCGCTGTATATAAAATCATCCACGTAGTGGTAGTCCTTCACGGCTTGTGCTGCTTGAGGGTACTGTTGACAGAATCGATCTGCATTTCTGTCACGAATAAAATGTGCAATGCAGGGTGCGCAATTGATTCCGAAAGTAAGCGCTTCCATAACATAGACGTTAGGCTCTTGCCTCTCCGACTTGCTGTCGAACCAAAGAAACCTTTGCGCATGGGTGTCTGCTGGTCTCACTCGGATCTGGTGGAACATCTCAGCGATATCGCCACAGATCGCCACTCGTCCCACTCGGAATGAGAGTAAGAGGTCAAACATGGAGTTTAGGAGATCTGGACCACTCCAGATGTAGTCATTCAGGGCCTTGCCGCCGGATTGGGCGGCTGCATCCCATACAAGCCGGACCTTCTCTGGTTTATTTGGATTTTTAGTTATGAAGGTTGGTAGATACCATGTCCGTCTGTTTGGTGCAGCTATTTCCTCCGGCGTCAGCATGCGAGCATAGCCTTTGTCGACGAGGTTTTCGACTTGCTTGGTAATTTGCTCCTTCAACTGTGGTTGCCGGGAAAATTGCTTTTGTAGGCATTTAAGCCGTTTTAGTGCGTTTGCGTAGCTATCAGGTAATAAAACTTCAGGGTCTTTCCACATTAGACCGACCTCGTACCTGTCATTCTTCAAAACGGTAGTAGATTCAAGTCTGGTTAGAGCTTGAGTTTCTTCTGGTGATGATAGCGGTTTTGCTGTGGTAGCATCTAATGAGAACGCTTGTTGGATGATCTCATGCAGCTTTGCGTCTGCGTCTCTGCAGCCCCACATGTGAACGCTGACATTAGCTCTGGTGGCCCTTGATGGCGTGGAGCTTTGGAGTGCCCATCCTAGTCGCGTCTTTGACGCTATTGGTTGGTGCCATGCCCCCTCTTTGATTTTAAGGGGTACGGCGAGGTTCCAGTTATTTGTGCCGATTAGGATGCTTGGGCGTGCGTTGGTGTATGATGCTATCGGTAGTCCAGCTAGGTGGGGGAATTCCTTGGCGAGAGCCCCCATGTCGATAGACTGTACAGGTAGATCCAGGGTGTCTACACTGTGAACCTCTTCCAAGTAGAATTGTTTGCCATTATGTGGATTAGCAACCGTAAGCGTGACACGTTCCGATGCATTTTCTTCGCGTGTTGCATCGTTGGTCCATCTTAGGCACAGTGGATCTGGAACGCCTTTTAAGCCGAGCTGCTTGAAGATCTTGTTGTCGATGAGCGTTAGTGGCGATCCCTCATCTAGAAATGCAAAAGTGTTAGTGACTTTTGTCTTATTGATGATTTGTATTGGAAATATGTTGAGCCAGACTCTCTGGATCGCTGGGTGTGCTTGCCCTCCGGCGTATGCACGTTGGTGACCATAGCTGGCCTGTTTGGGCTGCTGGATTTCGCAGCCTCTGGTATTGGCTGCATTTCGTGGATCAATGGGTGATGTTTGCCTTGGCAGCCTCGTATGCCACAAACCTTTTCACGTTGACACTTTTGGTGATGACGGTTTAGGCATTGTTGGCAGAGCTTGTGATTTTTCAGAAAAGAGATCTTTCGCTGATGTGGCGTGGCTTTGAACGATGGGCAGCTGTGTATTTTGTGCCCAGGTTCGTTACATGCGACGCACGTAATTTCCTTGATCTGCTCTTTGGGTGCTTCTGTGTGATGATTTAGGCTTCCGCTCTTCTTATGGTAAAGCGGCGATGTTACCTGGCTTGCTGCTTCAGCTATGTCGTAGATCCATTTGCTAAAACATTCCATTGATGGTATCTTAGTGTCTTTGGGAAACATTGTCCACTGCAGCTTCAATTGTGTGGGGAGTTTCTCTAGTAGCTCTTGTACGAGCATTGGGTTTTGCATGTAACCTGTGAGTCCACATGCTTCCATCGTTGAGTAGATGTTTCGTACACACAGTGCGTATTCGATTATTGGTTATCTTTTATTGCGGTTAGTTGTCGCGTTTTTTCCAGTAAGTTGTGCAAAATATGCTCTGGCCGACCGAAACACATGCGTAATGTTTGTATGATTTCAGAGACCATTGTTGGTAAAAGGAGTTTGGATTGAACTAACTTACGTGCTTTTCCCTTTAGGCTAGCTTGCAACCGCATAAGATTTTCTGCATTCGTATACCCAGCGATCTCCGTACTTGTCTGAAAACTACTGTAGAATATAGGCCAGTTCTGAGGATTGCCATCAAATGTTGGAAGCTCTTTCGGTATCGCTTGACGGGCTGCAAGTTGTACCGCGCTTGGTGTTTCTGTGCTCAGGTCTACGTCCATTCGCATTTTACTTTCTGGATAGTACGATGCAGCCCTGTTTTGAGTATTTGTGAAATTCCAGGGCGCCATCGGCGTAGTACTTAGGTGCGGTTGTTCGCGTGTCCTAGCACGCGTGTTGTTTGAGGTTAGGAACGGCAGTTGCGGTGCCTCGTGATCGTAATGCCACGTGTCACGTACAGCTGAGTGTGTGACTATCGCTTTTTGTTTGGCAGAAGTAAAAATAGGAACAGCTGTCCTAGGTGTGTCCGGGAATATTTTTGGCGGGCATAGTCCAAAGTCCGGATCCGGTTCTGGTAGCGGCCCCGTTGGTTTTGCTGGTGACGAAGTAGTCTGAGGTTCGCCTGCTCGTGTGGTATTTCCGAGGTTCTGCAGAGCGTTGCTCAATATGGTTGTGATGACTTGCGTTGACACGTTGACGCAGTCGCAGTTCCAGCTGTTCTCAAATTTCTCGTCTATTGCTCCAACGCAGTCGTAATGATACCAGGAACAACATCGATTGCACTGCACCATGCGGTCATTGTCTTCCTGCATGCATTTCTTGCAATGATATATTCCACTTGATAAGTCTTTTGTTGCCATGGTTTACCAATGAGTTTACTCTTTAAGCGATGTTGATTAGTTACGTGACCTGTATGTATGTAGGTCGTGAACGGTTGACCGTTGAGGTTATGTATCACAATTAAGTGATTGCGTAATGATACCAGGAACAACATCGATTGCACTGCACCATGCGGTCATTGTCTTCCTGCATGCATTTCTTGCAATGATATATTCCACTTGATAAGTCTTTTGTTGCCATGGTTTACCAATGAGTTTACTCTTTAAGCGATGTTGATTAGTTACGTGACCTGTATGTATGTAGGTCGTGAACGGTTGACCGTTGAGGTTATGTATCACAATTAAGTGATTGCTTATGCAATCATCGAGGTTAACCTCTATATGATTGGCGTGTAGAACCGTGGGTTGACCCGTCGAGTTGAGTTAAATAATTAACTTTTCGGTTCATTTAGTGGTTTACCACTGTTGGATTAATTAATAGAATATGTCTATTGAATTAATTTGTAGAATTAATCGCGAGCACAATTTATTGCATTGATCTGGAGAATTAATTCATGGCCTTTAGATTATAGAATTGATCTAGATTAATTTATAGAATTGATCTATAAAATTAAGAAAACACTCCACTTTTCACGTGATACTTCATTTATTTAATGCTAATGTTAGGCTAAGTGGGTGTGTGTATACAGTATGCGAGCCGTCGTATGCGAGCCGCTATAAATTAATCGCCCTAACTCGCGGTTGTAACCAAACTGTTCTGTCCGCCGCTTAGTAACAAGCATAGAACCTAACATGTAAGCTTAAAGCGCAAGATGCAACGGTTAATTTCCCAGCACGTAGGCTGGCGCTTAAGTATAAGTATGAAAATGAAAGAGAAAGTGATATGGTTTAACCCATTGGTGGCTGCGTCGGGTCTGTTGGGCAGTTAGCGGATTTCGGCGGCAACACTCTAATTTACTACCTTCCACCTTCAGACTTAATGACCAGACTGCTAATTGTGATTCAGATATTGCAGATCTGTTTGCTAAATTCTTTCAGTCGACTTATTCTACTACTGCTTCGGATCCCACACCTTATCCCTTCACAATTCCACACTTAAATTGTATGTTTTTTTCTAGTATTACTGAAGACTGTATTATCTCTAGCTTGTCATCTATGACGTCTTGCTTCGTACACGGGCCTGATAATATACCTAGTTGCATTCTTAAAATGTGTTCGATTTCCCTATCTAAGCCTTTATCTCGGTTATTCTTTATATCGAGTGAGACTTGTCGCTTCCCTGATATTTGGAAGGAGTCTTTTATTATTCCGCTTTTTAAAAAGGGTAACAAATCGGATATTTCTAACAACCGTGGCATTGCCAAACTTTCGACAATACCTAAGCTGTTTGAGAAAATTATTACGTCTTCCCTTCAACACCTATCCAAATCCACTATTTCTGCTTGTCAGTATGGCTTCATGAAAGGTCGTTCGTCGCTTACCAACCTTTTAGAATTGACTACCCTTGTACACCATGGCTTCCGTAAAAAGTGTCAAACTGATGTTATTTATACTGACTTTAGTAAGGCTTTCGATACGGTTGCTCATTTAATGCTTCTCATGAAACTTAACATCATGGGTTTTTCCCCGAAACTATTGGCTTGGTTAAAGTCGTATCTTATTGGCAGAACCCAAAAGGTGTTTTTTCGTTCCTCGATATCTAAAACTGTTCGAGTTACGTCAGGTGTCCCCCAAGGCAGTCATCTGGGCCCACTGTTATTTACCTTGTTTATAAATGATTTGCCTTTGGCCTTGGCTCATTCACGCGTGCTCATGTTTGCGGATGACGTCAAGATTTGTTATTCATATAATGATCCTTCTTTCCAACAGTACTTGCAATCAGATCTCGATGCGTTCTGTGTTTGGTGTCACAAAAATTACACCTTAATGCCTCTAAATGCTCTTTTATGACTTTCAGTCGTTTGTCGCCGTTCCTAGCTCATTACTCTATTAAGTCTGTTCTGTTAGATTGTGTACCATCATTTAAAGACTTAGGCGTTATGTTTGACCCAAAACTTTCTTTTAATGTTCATATATCTTCAATTGTCAATAGAGCATGCAGTCTTCTTGGCTTCATTAAACGTTGGGCCAAAGAATTCGATGATTCATATGTGACAAAGGTTTTATACACTTCGTTAGTTCGCCCTACTCTAGAATATTGCTCGCCAATGTGGAACCCTCAATATGATGTTCACCAGCGAAGTATTGATTCGGTACAGAAGCAATTCATTAAGTTCGCGTTACGCGGTCTTGATTGGGACCCGAGTCTTCGCCTACCTTCTTATTCTGACAGACTTCTACTTATTAATCTTCCTTCACTTTACAACCGTAGGCTCGTATTTGGCATTCTCTTTCTACATAAAGTAGTCAACGGCGAAGTCATTTCTATCATTTTACTAGATACGCTATATTTTTGTGTTCCCTCACGTCGGACCAGAAAATTTTTTCCTCTTCACCTTAGTAGATGTCTGACTAACTACTCTCTTCACGAACAGCTTCGTGTTCTTTGCCAATCTTTTAACAACCTTTCTCATCTTATTTCTCCTCATCTATCTGTCACTTCTCTTCGCGCTATACTTTTTAATTATCTACAGCGTAACCACTGAAAGTATATTGGACTGGATATTGGATTGGGTGCAACTCATCCCTGACCACATTGGCTGTGAATCGGGGCATAGCTGGCACCTTGTTGCAAATAAATCACCTCCACCGGGTCGGGGATGTTTAGTTATGCATAAAGCTAAGCAATCTTCGTGAATTGATTATTATCTGTATTTTAGCTTAAGCTTTTTCGTCGACTGCTGAATTAGTTGACGTAAAATAAATAAATAATTAAATAAATAAATAATAAAAAAAAATAAATAAATAAATAAATAAATAAATAAATAAATAAATAAATAAATAAATAAATAAATAAATAAATAAATAAATAAATAAATAAATAAAATACCGTACTTAATTCACCTCCGACCATAGACACTTGTAAAAAAGAAACAGAGCAAGAAGGTGAAGAATCTGAAACGAGCGAGGAAGTTATTGAAGAAATAGATCTAAACGATCTAACAATTTCTGCGCTATTAAGATTACCTGATATAGAAGCGTTGTCTGAGCAAGACAACGAATCAGATGTAGAAATTAATACAAGTGTCATAAACACAACCGACAGAATGACAGAATTAAATGCCCGAAGTTCATATATGAAGGATATTAACATGGCCATTCCTGAATTCAATGGAACAAAAATGCAACTCCAAAGATTTGTAACAGCTCTGAGGTTGGTAGATATGATGAAACGCGACTATGAAAGCATAGCAGTTTAGGTAATAAAATCAAAAATTATTGGCCCAACACTGTATGAAGTCCAACAAGAAACTTCAATTGAAGCAATAATACAAAAATTGCAAGGCAAAGTTATAAAAGCCAAATTGAAGAATACCACTCAGAAAGGTAAAACAGCTGACAAATTTACTTCGGAGATTGATAATTTACGCAAAACCCTTCAAGCTGCGTATATCGACGAAGGTATGCCAGCGTCACTTACTCTTAAGAGTAGCACAGACGATGCTATAGAAGCAATGATTGAAAATTACGAACAAAATAGAATTAAAACTATACTTGACTCTGGCTATTTCAAAACCATGGCCGAAGCTATAGCAAAGTACTTACAAATAAGTACCAAAATTCATTTCTTGCAATGATATATTCCACTTGATAAGTCTTTTGTTGCCATGGTTTAACAATGAGTTTACTCTTTAAGCGATGTTGATTAGTTACGTGACCTGTATGTATGTAGGTCGTGAACGGTTGACCGTTGAGGTTATGTATCACAATTAAGTGATTGCTTATGCAATCATCGAGGTTAACCTCTATATGATTGGCGTGTAGAACCGTGGGTTGACCCGTCGAGTTGAGTTAAATAATTAACTTTTCGGTTCATTTAGTGGTTTACCACTGTTGGATTAATTAATAGAATATGTCTATTGAATTAATTTGTAGAATTAATCGCGAGCACAATTTATTGCATTGATCTGGAGAATTAATTCATGGCCTTTAGATTATAGAATTGATCTAGATTAATTTATAGAATTGATCTATAAAATTAAGAAAACACTCCACTTTTCACGTGATACTTCATTTATTTAATGCTAATGTTAGGCTAAGTGGGTGTGTGTATACAGTATGCGAGCCGTCGTATGCGAGCCGCTATAAATTAATCGCCCTAACTCGCGGTTGTAACCAAACTGTTCTGTCCGCCGCTTAGTAACAAGCATAGAACCTAACATGTAAGCTTAAAGCGCAAGATGCAACGGTTAATTTCCCAGCACGTAAGCTGGCGCTTAAGTATAAGTATGAAAATGAAAGAGAATGAGTGATATGGTTTAACCCATTGGTGGCTGCGTCGGGTCTGTTGGGCAGTTAGCGGATTTCGGCGGCAACACTCTAATTTACTACCTTCCACCTTCAGACTTAATGACCAGACTGCTAATTGTGATTCAGATATTGCAGATCTGTTTGCTAAATTCTTTCAGTCGACTTATTCTACTACTGCTTCGGATCCCACACCTTATCCCTTCACAATTCCACATTTAAATTGTATGTTTTTTTCTAGTATTACTGAAGACTGTATTATCTCTAGCTTGTCATCTATGACGTCTTGCTTCGTACACGGGCCTGATAATATACCTAGTTGCATTCTTAAAATGTGTTCGATTTCCCTATCTAAGCCTTTATCTCGGTTATTCTTTATATCGAGTGAGACTTGTCGCTTCCCTGATATTTGGAAGGAGTCTTTTATTATTCCGCTTTTTAAAAAGGGTAACAAATCGGATATTTCTAACTACCGTGGCATTGCCAAACTTTCGACAATACCTAAGCTGTTTGAGAAAATTATTACGTCTTCCCTTCAACACCTATCCAAATCCACTATTTCTGCTTGTCAGTATGGCTTCATGAAAGGTCGTTCGTCGCTTACCAACCTTTTAGAATTGACTACCCTTGTACACCATGGCTTCCGTAAAAAGTGTCAAACTGATGTTATTTATACTGACTTTAGTAAGGCTTTTGATACGGTTGCTCATTTAATGCTTCTCATGAAACTTAACATCATGGGTTTTTCCCCGAAACTATTGGCTTGGTTAAAGTCGTATCTTATTGGCAGAACCCAAAAGGTGTTTTTTCGTTCCTCGATATCTAAAACTGTTCGAGTTACGTCAGGTGTCCCCCAAGGCAGTCATCTGGGCCCACTGTTATTTACCTTGTTTATAAATGATTTGCCTTTGGCCTTGGCTCATTCACGCGTGCTCATGTTTGCGGATGACGTCAAGATTTGTTATTCATATAATGATCCTTCTTTCCAACAGTACTTGCAATCAGATCTCGATGCGTTCTGTGTTTGGTGTCACGTTAAAAAATTACACCTTAATGCCTCTAAATGCTCTTTTATGACTTTCAGTCGTTTGTCGCCGTTCCTAGCTCATTACTCTATTAAGTCTGTTCTGTTAGATTGTGTACCATCATTTAAAGACTTAGGCGTTATGTTTGACCCAAAACTTTCTTTTAATGTTCATATATCTTCAATTGTCAATAGAGCATGCAGTCTTCTTGGCTTCATTAAACGTTGGGCCAAAGAATTCGATGATTCATATGTGACAAAGGTTTTATACACTTCGTTAGTTCGCCCTACTCTAGAATATTGCTCGCCAATGTGGAACCCTCAATATGATGTTCACCAGCGAAGTATTGATTCGGTACAGAAGCAATTCATTAAGTTCGCGTTACGCGGTCTTGATTGGGACCCGAGTCTTCGCCTACCTTCTTATTCTGACAGACTTCTACTTATTAATCTTCCTTCACTTTACAACCGTAGGCTCGTGTTTGGCATTCTCTTTCTACATAAAGTAGTCAACGGCGAAGTCATTTCTATCATTTTACTAGATACGCTATATTTTTGTGTTCCCTCACGTCGGACCAGAAAATTTTTTCCTCTTCACCTTAGTAGATGTCTGACTAACTACTCTCTTCACGAACAGCTTCGTGTTCTTTGCCAATCTTTTAACAACCTTTCTCATCTTATTTCTCCTCATCTATCTGTCACTTCTCTTCGCGCTATACTTTTTAATTATCTACAGCGTAACCACTGAATGTATATTGGACTGGATATTGGATTGGCTGCAACTCATCCCTGACCACATTGGCTGTGAATCGGGGCATAGCTGGCACCTTGTTGCAAATAAATCACCTCCACCGGGTCGGGGATGTTTAGTTATGCATAAAGCTAAGCAATCTTCGTGAATTGATTATTATCTGTATTTTAGCTTAAGCTTTTTCGTCGACTGCTGAATTAGTTGACGTAAAATAAATAAATAATTAAATAAATAAGTAAATAAATAAATAAATAAATAAATAAATAAATAAATAAATAAATAAATAAATAAATAAATAAATAAATAAATAAATAAATAAAATACCGTACTTAATTCACCTCCGACCATAGACACTTGTAAAAAAGAAACAGAGCAAGAAGGTGAAGAATCTGAAACGAGCGAGGAAGTTATTGAAGAAATAGATCTAAACGATCTAACAATTTCTGCGCTATTAAGATTACCTGATATAGAAGCGTTGTCTGAGCAAGACAACGAATCAGATGTAGAAATTAATACAAGTGTCATAAACACAACCGACAGAATGACAGAATTAAATGCCCGAAGTTCATATATGAAGGATATTAACATGGCCATTCCTGAATTCAATGGAACAAAAATGCAACTCCAAAGATTTGTAACAGCTCTGAGGTTGGTAGATATGATGAAACGCGACTATGAAAGCATAGCAGTTTAGGTAATAAAATCAAAAATTATTGGCCCAACACTGTATGAAGTCCAACAAGAAACTTCAATTGAAGCAATAATACAAAAATTGCAAGGCAAAGTTATAAAAGCCAAATTGAAGAATACCACTCAGAAAGGTAAAACAGCTGACAAATTTACTTCGGAGATTGATAATTTACGCAAAACCCTTCAAGCTGCGTATATCGATGAAGGTATGCCAGCGTCACTTACTCTTAAGAGTAGCACAGGCGATGCTATAGAAGCAATGATTGAAAATTGCGAACAAAATAGAATTAAAACTATACTTGACTCTGGCAATTTCAAAACCAAGGCCGAAGCTGTAGCAAAGTACTTACAAATAAGTACCAAAATAGGGTTCTGTTTGCCCAAAGAAACCGTGGTAATTATAATAACAAATATAATTATCGTGGTAGAGGCAATGGTCGTGGTTATTACAATAATTATAATAATAACAATAACGGCCAAAATTCCCAGCAAAACAGAAATAATAACTACAGAGTAAACAATAGAGGTAACCGAGGAAATAACCGACAAAACGGTTATACTAGCAATAATGTCAGGGTAGCACAGAATGCTTCGGGAAACTCCCAAGCACCTTTAGATACCCAGCAGTAAGGAGTAATAAGATTCACGCCATCAGTTTTAGCCAAAATACGTTTGTTACCTTCACGAATGTGGCAACGGGAAAAAAGCTAGTATTCTTAACACAGCATCGGAAATATCTATCGTAAAAGAAAATTCAGACAATTTTCAGAGTATCCATACCAATAAAATCATAAATATACAAGGAATAAGTCAAGAAGTAACTAAATCCATAGGGTTTACTTCTGAGATACAATCTTCAAAATATATAATCCCACACGACTTTCACATCGTTAATACCCAATTCGCTATTCCATGTGATGGAATACTAGAAATTGATTTCATAAGAAAATACAACTGTCAATTAGATTTCAATCCGTCCGAAGACTGGTTAATAATTAGACCCAGCGACCTAAAATCCGGATCCGGTTCTGGTAGCGGCCCCGTTGGTTTTGCTGGTGACGAAGTAGCCTGAGGTTCGCCTGCTCGTGTGGTATTTCCGAGGTTCTGCAGAGCGTTGCTCAATATGGTTGTGATGACTTGCGTTGACACGTTGACGCAGTCGCAGTTCCAGCTGTTCTCAAATTTCTCGTCTATTGCTCCAACGCAGTCGTAATGATACCAGGAACAACATCGATTGCACTGCACCATGCGGTCATTGTCTTCCTGCATGCATTTCTTGCAATGATATATTCCACTTGATAAGTCTTTTGTTGCCATGGTTTACCAATGAGTTTACTCTTTAAGCGATGTTGATTAGTTACGTGACCTGTATGTATGTAGGTCGTGAACGGTTGACCGTTGAGGTTATGTATCACAATTAAGTGATTGCGTAATGATACCAGGAACAACATCGATTGCACTGCACCATGCGGTCATTGTCTTCCTGCATGCATTTCTTGCAATGATATATTCCACTTGATAAGTCTTTTGTTGCCATGGTTTACCAATGAGTTTACTCTTTAAGCGATGTTGATTAGTTACGTGACCTGTATGTATGTAGGTCGTGAACGGTTGACCGTTGAGGTTATGTATCACAATTAAGTGATTGCTTATGCAATCATCGAGGTTAACCTCTATATGATTGGCGTGTAGAACCGTGGGTTGACCCGTCGAGTTGAGTTAAATAATTAACTTTTCGGTTCATTTAGTGGTTTACCACTGTTGGATTAATTAATAGAATATGTCTATTGAATTAATTTGTAGAATTAATCGCGAGCACAATTTATTGCATTGATCTGGAGAATTAATTCATGGCCTTTAGATTATAGAATTGATCTAGATTAATTTATAGAATTGATCTATAAAATTAAGAAAACACTCCACTTTTCACGTGATACTTCATTTATTTAATGCTAATGTTACGCTAAGTGGGTGTGTGTATACAGTATGCGAGCCGTCGTATGCGAGCCGCTATAAATTAATCGCCCTAACTCGCGGTTGTAACCAAACTGTTCTGTCCGCCGCTTAGTAACAAGCATAGAACCTAACATGTAAGCTTAAAGCGCAAGATGCAACGGTTAATTTCCCAGCACGTAGGCTGGCGCTTAAGTATAAGTATGAAAATGAAAGAGAATGAGTGATATGGTTTAACCTATTGGTGGCTGCGTCGGGTCTGTTGGGCAGTTAGCGGATTTCGGCGGCAACACTCTAATTTACTACCTTCCACCTTCAGACTTAATGACCAGACTGCTAATTGTGATTCAGATATTGCAGATCTGTTTGCTAAATTCTTTCAGTCGACTTATTCTACTACTGCTTCGGATCCCACACCTTATCCCTTCACAATTCCACATTTAAATTGTATGTTTTTTTCTAGTATTACTGAAGACTGTATTATCTCTAGCTTGTCATCTATGACGTCTTGCTTCGTACACGGGCCTGATAATATACCTAGTTGCATTCTTAAAATGTGTTCGATTTCCCTATCTAATCCTTTATCTCGGTTATTCTTTATATCGAGTGAGACTTGTCGCTTCCCTGATATTTGGAAGGAGTCTTTTATTATTCCGCTTTTTAAAAAGGGTAACAAATCGGATATTTCTAACAACCGTGGCATTGCCAAACTTTCGACAATACCTAAGCTGTTTGAGAAAATTATTACGTCTTCCCTTCAACACCTATCCAAATCCACTATTTCTGCTTGTCAGTATGGCTTCATGAAAGGTCGTTCGTCGCTTACCAACCTTTTAGAATTGACTACCCTTGTACACCATGGCTTCCGTAAAAAGTGTCAAACTGATGTTATTTATACTGACTTTAGTAAGGCTTTCGATACGGTTGCTCATTTAATGCTTCTCATGAAACTTAACATCATGGGTTTTTCCCCGAAACTATTGGCTTGGTTAAAGTCGTATCTTATTGGCAGAACCCAAAAGGTGTTTTTTCGTTCCTCGATATCTAAAACTGTTCGAGTTACGTCAGGTGTCCCCCAAGGCAGTCATCTGGGCCCACTGTTATTTACCTTGTTTATAAATGATTTGCCTTTGGCCTTGGCTCATTCACGCGTGCTCATGTTTGCGGATGACGTCAAGATTTGTTATTCATATAATGATCCTTCTTTCCAACAGTACTTGCAATCAGATCTCGATGCGTTCTGTGTTTGGTGTCACGTTAAAAAATTACTCCTTAATGCCTCTAAATGCTCTTTTATGACTTTCAGTCGTTTGTCGCCGTTCCTAGCTCATTACTCTATTAAGTCTGTTCTGTTAGATTGTGTACCATCATTTAAAGATGTTTCATAAAGGCGTTATGTTTGACCCAAAACTTTCTTTTAATGTTCATATATCTTCAATTGTCAATAGAGCATGCAGTCTTCTTGGCTTCATTAAACGTTGGGCCAAAGAATTCGATGATTCATATGTGACAAAGGTTTTATACACTTCGTTAGTTCGCCCTACTCTAGAATATTGCTCGCCAATGTGGAACCCTCAATATGATGTTCACCAGCGAAGTATTGATTCGGTACAGAAGCAATTCATTAAGTTCGCGTTACGCGGTCTTGATTGGGACCCGAGTCTTCGCCTACCTTCTTATTCTGACAGACTTCTACTTATTAATCTTCCTTCACTTTACAACCGTAGGCTCGTATTTGGCATTCTCTTTCTACATAAAGTAGTCAATGGCGAAGTCATTTCTATCATTTTACTAGATACGCTATATTTTTGTGTTCCCTCACGTCGGACCAGAAAATTTTTTCCTCTTCACCTTAGTAGATGTCTGACTAACTACTCTCTTCACGAACAGCTTCGTGTTCTTTGCCAATCTTTTAACAACCTTTCTCATCTTATTTCTCCTCATCTATCTGTCACTTCTCTTCGCGCTATACTTTTTAATTATCTACAGCGTAACCACTGAAAGTATATTGGACTGGATATTGGATTGGCTGCAACTCATCCCTGACCACATTGGCTGTGAATCGGGGCATAGCTGGCACCTTGTTGCAAATAAATCACCTCCACCGGGTCGGGGATGTTTAGTTATGCATAAAGCTAAGCAATCTTCATGAATTGATTATTATCTGTATTTTAGCTTAAGCTTTTTCGTCGACTGCTGAATTAGTTGACGTAAAATAAATAAATAATTAAATAAATAAGTAAATAAATAAATAAATAAATAAATAAATAAATAAATAAAAAAATTAATAAAATACCGTACTTAATTCACCTCCGACCATAGACACTTGTAAAAAAGAAACAGAGCAAGAAGGTGAAGAATCTGAAACGAGCGAGGAAGTTATTGAAGAAATAGATCTAAACGATCTAACAATTTCTGCGCTATTAAGATTACCTGATATAGAAGCGTTGTCTGAGAAAGACAACGAATCAGATGTAGAAATTAATACAAGTGTCATAAACACAACCGACAGAATGACAGAATTAAATGCCCGAAGTTCATATATGAAGGATATTAACATGGCCATTCCTGAATTCAATGGAACAAAAATGCAACTCCAAAGATTTGTAACAGCTCTGAGGTTGGTAGATATGATGAAACGCGACTATGAAAGCATAGCAGTTTAGGTAATAAAATCAAAAATTATTGGCCCAACACTGTATGAAGTCCAACAAGAAACTTCAATTGAAGCAATAATACAAAAATTGCTAGGCAAAGTTATAAAAGCCAAATTGAAGAATATCACTCAGAAAGGTAAAACAGCTGACAAATTTACTTCGGAGATTGATAATTAACGCAAAACCCTTCAAGCTGCGTATATCGACGAAGGTATGCCAGCGTCACTTACTCTTAAGAGTAGCACAGACGATGCTATAGAAGCAATGATTGAAAATTGCGAACAAAATAGAATTAAAACTATACTTGACTCTGGCAATTTCAAAACCATGGCCGAAGCTATAGCAAAGTACTTACAAATAAGTACCAAAATTCATTTCTTGCAATGATATATTCCACTTGATAAGTTTTTTGTTGCCATGGTTTAACAATGAGTTTACTCTTTAAGCGATGTTGATTAGTTACGTGACCTGTATGTATGTAGGTCGTGAACGGTTGACCGTTGAGGTTATGTATCACAATTAAGTGATTGCTTATGCAATCATCGAGGTTAACCTCTATATGATTGGCGTGTAGAACCGTGGGTTGACCCGTCGAGTTGAGTTAAATAATTAACTTTTCGGTTCATTTAGTGGTTTACCACTGTTGGATTAATTAATAGAATATGTCTATTGAATTAATTTGTAGAATTAATCGCGAGCACAATTTATTGCATTGATCTGGAGAATTAATTCATGGCCTTTAGATTATAGAATTGATCTAGATTAATTTATAGAATTGATCTATAAAATTAAGAAAACACTCCACTTTTCACGTGATACTTCATTTATTTAATGCTAATGTTAGGCTAAGTGGGTGTGTGTATACAGTATGCGAGCCGTCGTATGCGAGCCGCTATAAATTAATCGCCCTAACTCGCGGTTGTAACCAAACTGTTCTGTCCGCCGCTTAGTAACAAGCATAGAACCTAACATGTAAGCTTAAAGCGCAAGATGCAACGGTTAATTTCCCAGCACGTAGGCTGGCGCTTAAGTATAAGTATGAAAATGAAAGAGAATGAGTGATATGGTTTAACCCATTGGTGGCTGCGTCGGGTCTGTTGGGCAGTTAGCGGATTTCGGCGGCAACACTCTAATTTACTACCTTCCACCTTCAGACTTAATGACCAGACTGCTAATTGTGATTCAGATATTGCAGATCTGTTTGCTAAATTCTTTCAGTCGACTTATTCTACTACTGCTTCGGATCCCACACCTTATCCCTTCACAATTCCACATTTAAATTGTATGTTTTTTTCTAGTATTACTGAAGACTGTATTATCTCTAGCTTGTCATCTATGACGGCTTGCTTCGTACACGGGCCTGATAATATACCTAGTTGCATTCTTAAAATGTGATCGATTTCCCTATCTAATCCTTTATCTCGGTTATTCTTTATATCGAGTGAGACTTGTCGCTTCCCTGATATTTGGAAGGAGTCTTTTATTATTCCGCTTTTTAAAAAGGGTAACAAATCGGATATTTCTAACAACCGTGGCATTGCCAAACTTTCGACAATACCTAAGCTGTTTGAGAAAATTATTACGTCTTCCCTTCAACACCTATCCAAATCCACTATTTCTGCTTGTCAGTATGGCTTCATGAAAGGTCGTTCGTCGCTTACCAACCTTTTAGAATTGACTACCCTTGTACACCATGGCTTCCGTAAAAAGTGTCAAACTGATGTTATTTATACTGACTTTAGTAAGGCTTTCGATACGGTTGCTCATTTAATGCTTCTCATGAAACTTAACATCATGGGTTTTTCCCCGAAACTATTGGCTTGGTTAAAGTCGTATCTTATTGGCAGAACCCAAAAGGTGTTTTTTCGTTCCTCGATATCTAAAACTGTTCGAGTTACGTCAGGTGTCCCCCAAGGCAGTCATCTGGGCCCACTGTTATTTACCTTGTTTATAAATGATTTGCCTTTGGCCTTGGCTCATTCACGCGTGCTCATGTTTGCGGATGACGTCAAGATTTGTTATTCATATAATGATCCTTCTTTCCAACAGTACTTGCAATCAGATCTCGATGCGTTCTGTGTTTGGTGTCACGTTAAAAAATTACACCTTAATGCCTCTAAATGCTCTTTTATGACTTTCAGTCGTTTGTCGCCGTTCCTAGCTCATTACTCTATTAAGTCTGTTCTGTTAGATTGTGTACCATCATTTAAAGACTTAGGCGTTATGTTTGACCCAAAACTTTCTTTTAATGTTCATATATCTTCAATTGTCAATAGAGCATGCAGTCTTCTTGGCTTCATTAAACATTGGGCCAAAGAATTCGATGATTCATATGTGACAAAGGTTTTATACACTTCGTTAGTTCGCCCTACTCTAGAATATTGCTCGCCAATGTGGAACCCTCAATATGATGTTCACCAGCGAAGTATTGATTCGGTACAGAAGCAATTCATTAAGTTCGCGTTACGCGGTCTTGATTGGGACCCGAGTCTTCGCCTACCTTCTTATTCTGACAGACTTCTACTTATTAATCTTCCTTCACTTTACAACCGTAGGCTCGTATTTGGCATTCTCTTTCTACATAAAGTAGTCAACGGCGAAGTCATTTCTATCATTTTACTAGATACGCTATATTTTTGTGTTCCCTCACGTCGGACCAGAAAATTTTTTTCCTCTTCACCTTAGTAGATGTCTGACTAACTACTCTCTTCACGAACAGCTTCGAGTGCTTTGCCAATCTTTTAACAACCTTTCTCATCTTATTTCTCCTCATCTATCTGTCACTTCTCTTCGCGCTATACTTTTTAATTATCTACAGCGTAACCACTGAAAGTATATTGGACTGGATATTGGATTGGCTGCAACTCATCCCTGACCACATTGGCTGTGAATCGGGGCATAGCTGGCACCTTGTTGCAAATAAATCACCTCCACCGGGTCGGGGATGTTTAGTTATGCATAAAGCTAAGCAATCTTCGTGAATTGATTATTATCTGTATTTTAGCTTAAGCTTTTTCGTCGACTGCTGAATCAGTTGACGTAAAATAAATAAATAATTAAATAAATAAGTAAATAAATAAATAAATAAATAAATAAATAAATAAAATACCGTACTTAATTCACCTCCGACCATAGACACTTGTAAAAAAGAAACAGAGCAAGAAGGTGAAGAATCTGAAACGAGCGAGGAAGTTATTGAAGAAATAGATCTAAACGATCTAACAATTTCTGCGCTATTAAGATTACCTGATATAGAAGCGTTGTCTGAGCAAGACAACGAATCAGATGTAAAAATTAATACAAGTGTCATAAACACAACCGACAGAATGACAGAATTAAATGCCCGAAGTTCATATATGAAGGATATTAACATGGCCATTCCTAAATTCAATGGAACAAAAATGCAACTCCAAAGATTTGTAACAGCTCTGAGGTTGGTAGATATGATGAAACGCGACTATGAAAGCATAGCAGCTTAAGTAATAAAATCAAAAATTATTGGCCCAACACTGTATGAAGTCCAACAAGAAACTTCAATTGAAGCAATAATACAAAAATTGCAAGGCAAAGTTATAAAAGCCAAATTGAAGAATACCACTCAGAAAGGTAAAACAGCTGACAAATTTACTTCGGAGATTGATAATTTAAGCAAAACCCTTCAAGCTGCGTATATCGATGAAGGTATGCCAGCGTCACTTACTCTTAAGAGTAGCACAGACGATGCTATAGAAGCAATGATTGAAAATTGCGAACAAAATAGAATTAAAACTATACTTGACTCTGGCAATTTCAAAACCATGGCCGAGGCTATAGCAAAGTACTTACAAATAAGTACCAAAATACGGTTCTGTTTGCCCAAAGAAACCGTGGTAATTATAATAACAAATATAATTATCGTGGTAGAGGCAATGGTCGTGGTTATTACAATAATTATAATAATAACAATAACGGCCAAAATTCCCAGCAAAACAGAAATAATACCTACAGAGTAGACAATAGAGGTAACCGAGGAAATAACCGACAAAACGGTTATACTAGCAATAATGTCAGGGTAGCACAGAATGCTTCGGGAAACTCCCAAGCACCTTTAGATACCCAGCAGTAAGGAGTAATAAGATTCACGCCATCAGTTTTAGCCAAAATACGTTTGTTACCTTCACGAATGTGGCAACGGGAAAAAAAGCTAGTATTCTTAACACAGCATCGGAAATATCTATCGTAAAAGAAAATTCAGACAATTTTCAGAGTATCCATACCAATAAAATCATAAATATACAAGGAATAAGTCAAGAAGTAACTAAATCCATAGGGTTTACTTCTGAGATACAATCTTCAAAATATATAATCCCACACGACTTTCACATCGTTAATACCCAATTCGCTATTCCATGTGATGGAATACTAGAAATTGATTTCATAAGAAAATACAACTGTCAATTAGATTTCAATCCGTCCGAAGACTGGTTAATAATTAGACCAAGCGACCTAAAATATCCGATATATGTACCAATATCGTACAGTTTTGGTAATAATTCAATAGTTTTGCCAGCAAGATCCCAAGTTGTCCGAAAAATTTAAATAAGTTCACAACAAGACAGTGTATTGATTCCAAATCAAGAAATTCAACATGGTATTTATTTAGCAAATACCATAACTAACACCCAAAACGCAGTCATACGATTGCTAAACAGTACAGATATAGATCAAATAGTAAACAAGTTTGAAGTATGAACCGCTTTCCTGCTACGAAATAATCGAAGCAAATAAAGAACAGCGTGAAAACGCAGTGCTAACTACGTTATCAAAAAATTTTGCCCCACAGTTTCACAGCCAACTTACGAAGTTGTTAGAAGCCGAATCAATAACAACAAATAATTTTTATAAACAAAAATTAAGACTGGTGGACGATGAACCAATTTACATTAAATATTATAGAAATCCTCATAGTCAGAAAGACGAAATACAAAGACCACTCTAAAAGCTTATAAAAGACAAAATAGTCGAGCCCTCTGTATCTCCTTACAATAGACCACTTTTATTAGTACCGAAAATATCGTTACCAAATTCCGAAAATAAAAAATGGCGATAAATAATTGACTATCGTGAAATTAATAAAAAATTGTTGTCCGATAAATTTCCATTACCAAGAATTGATGACATTTTAGATCAACTAGGTAGAGCAAGGTATTTTTCATGCCTCAACCTAATGTCAGGTTTTCATCAAATTGAACTCGAAGACGAGTCACGTGACAGAACATCCTTTTCCACATATAATAGCTCATATCGCTTCACGCGATTACCATTCGGTTTAAAAATAGCACCAAATTTGTTCCAGAGAATGATGAGTATAGCATTCACTGGCCTTGAACCTTCGCAAGCATTCCTTTACAAGGATTAATAGTCATAGTCATAGGTTATTCCGAAAAACATATGCTCAATAATCTAATAGATATTTTTGAGAAGTGTAGGCAACACAACCTAAAGTTACATCCTGAAAAATGCTCATTTTTTATGCATGAAGTCACCTTTTTGGGACATAAGTGCACAGATAAAGGAATCTTGCCTGATGACACAAAGTATGATGTCATTCAAAATTATCCAGTCCCTAATGATGCGGACAGCGCTAGAAGATTCATTGCATTTTGCAACTATTATTGAAGATTTATACAAAACTTCGCTGAATATTCTCGTCACATAACAAGATTATGTAAGAAAAATGTTAAATTCGAATGGACAAGTGATTGTCAAAATGCGTTCGAGCATTTAAAATCAGCATTATTGAACCCAACTCTGTTACAGTACCTAGATTTTAGCAAAGAATTTTGCATAATCATATATGCAAGTAAATATGGATGTGGAGCAGTTCTAACGCACAATAAAAATGGACCACAGCTTCCAGTAGCATACGCGTCTAGATCTTTCACAAAAGGTGAGAATAAGAGTACAACTGGACAAGAGTTTATTTATTTATTTATTTATTTATTTATTTATTTAATTATTTATTTACGTCAACTAAGTCAGCAGTCGACGAAAAAGCTTAAGCTAAAATACAGATAGTAATTAATTCATGAAGGTAGCTTAGCTTTATGCACAACATCCCCGACCCGGTGGAGGTGTTTTATTTACAACAAGGTGCCAGCTATGCCCCGATTCACAGCCAATGTGGTCAGGGATGAGTTGCAGCCAATCCAATATCCAGTCCAGAATACTTTCAGTGGTTACGCTGTAGATAATTTAAAAGTATAGCGCGAAGAGAAGTGACAGATAGATGAGGAGAAATAAGGTGAGAAAGGTTGTTAAAAGATTGGCAAAGAACACGAAGAGGTTCGTGAAGAGAGTAGTTAGTCAGACATCTACTAAGGTGAATAGGAAAAAAGTTTCTGGTCCGACGTGAGGGAACACAAAAATATAGCGTATCTAGTAAATTAGTAGAAATGACTTCGCCATTGACTACTTTATGTAGAAAGAGAATGCCAAATACGAGCCTACGGTTGTAAAGTGAAGGAAGATTAAAAAGAAAAAGTCTGTCAGAATAAGAAGGTAGGCGAAGATTCGGGTCCTAATTAAGACCGCGTAACGCAAACTTAAGGAATTGCTTCTGTACCGATTCAATACTACGCTGGTGAACATCATATTGAGGGTTCCACACTGGTGAGCAATATTCTAGAGTAGGGCGAACTAACGAAGTGTATAAAACCTTTGTCACATATGGATCATCATATTCTTTGGCCCAACGTTTAATGAAGCCAAGAAGACTGCATGCTCTATTGACAATTGAAGATATATGAACATTAAATGAAAGTTTTGTGTCAAACATAACGCCTAAGTCTTTAAATGATGGTACACAATCTAACAGAACAGACTTAATAGAGTAATGAGCTAGGAACGGCGACAAACGACTGAAAGTCATAAAAGAGCACTTAGAGGCATTAAGGTGTAATTAACGTGACACCAATCACAAAACGCATCGAGATCTGATTGCAAGTACTGTTGGAAAGAAGGATCATTATATGAATAACAAATCTTGACGTCATCCGGTAACATAAGCACGCGTGAATGAGCCAAGGCCAAAGGCAAATCATTTATAAACAAGGTAAATAACAGTGGGCCCAGATGACTGCCTTGAAGTACACCTGACGTAGCTCGAACAGTGTTAGATATCGAGGAACGAAAAAACACCTTTTGGGTTCCGCCAATAAGATACGACTTTAACCAAGCCAATGGTTTCGGGGAAAAACCCATGATGTTAAGTTTCATGAAATCAACCGTATCGAAAGCCTTACTAAAGTCAGTATAAATAACATCAGTTTGACACTTTTTACGGAAGCCATGGTGTACAAGGGTAGTCAATTCTAAAAGGTTGGTAAGCGACGAACGACCTTTCATGAAGCCATGCTGACAAGGAGAAATGGTGGATCTGGATAGGTGTTGAAGGTTTAAAAGTTAGTATTGCCGAAAGTTTGGCAATGCCACGGTAGTTAGAAATATCCGATTTGTTACCCTTTTTAAAAAGCGGAATAATAAAAGACTCCTTCCAAATATCAGGGAAGCGACAAGTCTCACTCGATATAAAGAATAACCGAGATAAAGGCTTAGATAGGGAAATCGAACACATTTTAAGGATGCAACTAGGTATATTATCAGGCCCGGGTACGAAGGAAGACGTCATAGATGACAAGCTAGAGATAATACAGTCTTCAATAATACTAGGAAAAAACATACAATTTAAATGTGGAATTGTGAAGGGATAAGGTGTGGGATCCGAAGCAGTAGAAGAATAAGTCGACTGAAAGAATTTAGCAAACAGATCTGCAATATCTGAATCACAATTAGCAGTCTGGTCATTAAGTCTGAAGGTGGAAGGTAGTATATTAGAGCGTCTTTTGGAATTAACAAAGTTATAAAATCTTTTGGGGTTCTTATAAAATTCAACATTACAGCGAACGATATAATTATTGTAGCATTGAGTATTTAAAAGGCAAAATTGAGATTTGGCTACACAATAATTTGCATTGTCAAGTCGCGAACCATTTTTTTAAAATCTTTTAAAATATCTCGATTTAATGTTACGGAGATTAGAGAGCCTACGTGTGAACCAGACTGGCGCACTGGGGACGGTAGAGACATTCACATAAGGAACGCATTTATCAATTATAGAATTAAGAGCAGAGTAGAAAAAATTTACTGCACAATCAATATCACAGCACTCAAATAAAAATGACCAATCAAAAGAGAAAATAAGGCTGTTAAGAAGATTGAAATTTGTTTTACGAAAACATCTTCGACGAGAATTTGAGATGTTATTAAATGAATTATTAACGGAATTGTAAGAAATAGAAATTTCAATGGTAGGGTGATAAGTATCTTCAGGCTTCACTAGGGGCTGTGTTTGTGATACAGCACTAACAGTGGGATCAGAGACAAAAACAAGATCGAGGATTCTTTTAGAAGAGTTAAGAAAAGAATTCAACTGATATAGCGGACATTCAAGTAGGGTATCAAGAAAAACATGTTGAGATGAAGGAATTAAGAAAGATAGATTATCATCAACAAGCCAAGAAACATTAGGCAAGTTAAAATCACCTAAAGATATAAAAAAATCACGATCTTTAAGACGACTAAAAATAGTTCGCAAAGCATCAGCATGGTGCATGTAGATCATGATATCAGAAGCTGGAGGAATATATGAACAAGAGATATATAAGCTAAAGTTAGAACATGTAACTTCGACGCAAATAAACTCAACACATAAGGGGAGATCAATCGGCACAACACTTGAACACAGATTCGAGTTGACAGCAATAAGTTCTCCACAGCCACGACGACCAACATGATCAAGCCTATAAGAAATAAAGTTATTAGAAAGAGTTTCATTATCCAAAGCAGAGGAATTAGGCCAAGTTTCAGGAAAAGCTAATATGTTAGCCGAAAAGGTTTGGCTATCACAGAATAATTTCGAGAGCTTGGTAAGAAGTCCTCTTACATTTTGATAATGAATGCAAAGACTAGACGTTATTAGTTTTTTGATGCAGAAGATACATTAGGAAGGTGGACAGGCAGAGGACGGGAACGCTTATTGGGCGCAAATTCGTGTACAATTAGGCCCTCTGGCCAAAAGTTAGGGTCAACCATAGCTGAGAAATACTCATTTGGTACAGTAATTTTAAAAAAGGAGATTTCGCGAGGCCTAGAAAACTTAAACTTTGGAGTTAAAACCTTAGCAGGGCATATATTACCAATGTAAGCTGCCACAGACGATTCAGAAGTATCTGGAGCAAGCCTAGAAATAAATAATTCTTTACGATGAGGCACTACAGTTAGTGGAGGCGGAGGAGCATTGGGATCCGCAAGTGATTGAAAGCCAGCATGATCCAGTAATTGATCAGAGTTTCCGTGAGGGATAGATTGAGGTACACCAGGGCTTGTACTGGGTACTTCAATCTGAAAAGAAGAGCATAAAGAGGGACAAGAAGATGGTGTAGGCGAAAGTAAAATGGGAGAAGATGTAATAGAGAGTGCGGGCGACTGCTTATGAGGCAACTCAAGGTTACATTTCTTCGGCAATTCCTTAGAAGGTGGACCAAACTTGAATTGCGACAATAAACAGCTGTTTGGCCATTTTATTTAGAGAAAGAAACTTTAAACGAAGATCCCTGTACATTCGGCTAAAATCAAGCTGCTGGCTGGCACAAGGTGGGCAAGTCCAGCGCATTAAGCCAAGCTCAGGCTTAGACACAGACAAACCAGAAAATTTGTCGTAATCACGGCCGTTGAGGCCAGCACATTTTAAGTGAATAAGATTATCGCAAAGCCAACACGATATTGCTCTGTACTGATCGTCAAAACGATCAGAATGCTTGCAAGTAGGTAGACAACAAGCCATTGAAAAGACAAAAGAAACACAAGGCAAGAAAAAGAAAAAAAAAATATGTATATATAGAAAAATTTAAATACACAGCACAAAGATAATTATCGATAAAAAATCAATAATTACAAATAAAACAAAGAGACAGCTACAGTATGTACACAGCACAAGAAAGAGTGCAAGAACAGTTATAAGACGAGCTTTGAGAGGCGGCTTTACAAAAGTGATTACGCGGGAGAGAAGCTGAGCACAAGCACAAAGTAGACAGAACAACAAAACCACTAGCACTGATGGTATGATAGGGGCGATGAGGGGAGCAACTGCAGAAGCAATGACGAGAGAGAACAATAAGAAAAAAATAAAAAACCAATTTAGATGCACCAAACACTAATCACAAAAAAGAAAAAACCAAAACTGTTTAATTTGGCGAATTATGCAAATAAAACACAAGGGTTTCAAGCAAACGACACCAGCGAAAACGAAAACAAACTAGGCACAATTAAAAATTGGGAGAAAACAATATATATTAATAAAACTCAGGAGCTAAGCAAAAACACGACCGTCACGTCAGAGAGCAGAAGCTTCTGAAGCTTCTGCAATTTACTGGGCAATCACACACTTCAGACCATTCATTTATGGTAGACATTTTACTGTCAAAACAGATCACAGAGCATTAACTTATTTGTTTTCAATGACAAATCCAAGTTCCAAGCTAACCAGAATGCGACTAGAACTCGAGGAATATTATTATACGGTAGAGTATCTAAAGGGAAAAGATAATTTCGAAGCCGACGCCCTATCGAGAATAACAATACAGGACTTACAAAATATGCAAACCAGTAACAAAATTCTGAGAGTCACTACCAGAAATCAAAGTAAACAGTCAAATTCCTGCGCAGGAAAAGAAAAAAAAATAATATAGAGGAGTTGCAAAAGCAATCTCTTAATGCTTCTAAGCCCAATGTATATGACGTCATTGTAAATGACGAAGTACGAAAAAGTAGTGACCTTGCGAATAACTGATTCTTTAAGCACATTCAAACATGGCATGAAAGTTATAGCAAGAATTGACATTTGCGATATGTATACCAATGGAATTCTTGACTTAGGTCAATTGTTTCAAAGGCTCGAAAAAGAAGCCGGTATACTCAATATCAGTCAAGTCAAAGTGGCATCGAGCGAAAAGATCTTTGAAACTATTTCAATAGAATCTTTCAAAAATCTTTTTAAAAAGAGTAGCGCTACTCAAGCCGGTGACCCTATTATCAAATAATGATAAAGAAAAATACTGCTTACGTTCCACGATGACCCTATACAAGGAGGTCATACTGGAATATTGAGAACTATAGCCAAAATAAAAAGGCATTACTATTGGAGGAATGTGACACGAGATATATCTATCTCAATATATAAAAAAATGTAATAAGTGTCAAAAAGCAAAGATAACAAAGCACACAAAAACTCCGTTAATTATAACTGAAACGCCACAACTGGCTTTCGACAGGGTAATTGTGGATACGATCGGTCCACTTCCCAAGTCAGAACAAGAATATAATTATGCAGTGACTTTAATCTGCGATCTAACAAAATACCTTGTAATAATACCAATAAAAGACAAAAGTGCAAAAACAGTAGCGAAAGCTATATTTGAAGATTTCATTCTGCAGTACGGTCCAATGAAGACGTTCATTACGGACATGGGAACAGAATATAGAAACTCAATAATTGAAGATTTATGCAAAATCTTGTAAATAAAAAAAAATAACTTCAACTGCACATCATCACCAGACTGTAGGCACTGTGGAGCGAAGCCACCGAACACTTAATGAATTTTTACGATCATACATTTCAGTTGACAAAACTGACTGGGATGTATGGATACGATACTTCGCATATTGTTTTAATACGACACCCTCTATGGCACATGATTATTGTCCATATGAGTTGGTATTCGATAAAACTTCGAATTTACCCCAACAGTTCAATAGTGTTGATAGGATAATCCCACTATATAATATAGAAGATTATGCTAAGGAATCAAAATTTAGATTAGAACAGGCCTTTAGAAGAGCCAGAATAATGTTAGAACAGCACAAAGCGAATAATAAATGTGGTATCGGGTCTGGCAACTCTGCTGAGCGGGGGGAATTGAGCAAAACACGGGCAGTCGAACCGAAGAGACGAGCAAGAGCGGTTGCAAAAAAGACGAAAGACGAAACGACGTAAAGCAGTAAAGACGACTAATTTCCAACTAAATCTAATTAAAATAATCAAATAAATAGTTTTACATTAAAATAAACTAAAATACTACAAATAAATATATTGAATAAAACAAATTCCTACAAATATGGGGGCTCAACCTACAAATATGCATGACTCAACTTATAAAGGAGTAAAAAAGTAATATCAATGAGTGAGAAAGAGACAAACATACACAAAACGACGCAACAGTGAAGTCAAACGACGAAAAAAAACGCGCGAAAACGAATAAGAATTAGACTAAAAAGCGGCAAAGAGACGGTGAAAAAGTTTTCGACGAACGACGAGAAAGTGTTTGAATACGACGATAACTGTGGTGGCAAACGACGTATATATACATACATATACATATACAATATTAGTGTGTGTGCGTAAGAGAAAGAACTATGAGCAAACTTGAAGACTTTGGAAATGTGCAAGAGGCACTGAAAACTGAAAAGAAATCTAATATTACATTGTTTTACAAGTTTATATACGAAGAAGAAGGCGATCGTGCAAATCGCCAAAGATTAAGAAAGTTTGAAGGGTTTAATTTTGATTACGACAGCGATTTGTATAAAAGTAAAGTGTCTTATGTGGAAAAGAATTTAACAAACAACGATTTAGTGATTATTTGTAACGTTTTGGGTTTATCGCATGATAAATCGAATCTAACTTCCAGCTTGCAGCTGGAAAACGACGAAATTGACATTGACTCAAATGCATCGAAAAGTACAAAGTGCGAAGTGAACGATCTTATCAAAAACTATAAGCCGGAAAAGTTAAAATCGACAAATGTTGAAATGCGTATTGTTTTAAAAGACGATAGTCCAATTTATTCGAGACCACGCAGATTCGCTTTTGCTGAACGGTGCATGATCGATGACCAAGTCGATCAGTGGCTGAAAGACGACATAATAGAACAATCCGAGTCTGAATTCAGAAGTCCGGTCGTATTAGTAAAAAACGCGATGGTACTCCACGGCTGTGCATTGACTACAGAAGAATAAACAAGGTAATAGTAAAAGACCATTTTCCTGATTGAAGATCAATTGGATCGGCTACAAGGAGCAACGGTTTTCAGCACAATCGATTTAAAGAATGGATTTTTCCATGTAGATGTTGAAAAAGAGAGTCGAAGATTCACCTCGTTCGTTACACACAGCGGACAGTACCAGTTTTTAAAAGTTCCTTTTGGATTGACGAACTCCCCTGGGGTATTTCAGAGACACGTTAATGCCATTTTTCGTGATTTAACCCTTGCTGGTACGGCTATCCCATACGTCGACGACATTATAATCCCTGGGAAAACTGAAGAGGAAGCCGTCTCCAATCTGAGAAATGTTTTGAAGCGATGTGAAGAATATGGTTTAGTCATTAACTTAAAGAAATGTTGTTTTTTGAAGCGAGAAATAGAATTTTTGGGGCATACTATAAAGAATCAGAAGATATGTATCTCAGATGCAAAGACCAAAGCTGTAAAAAAATTTCCTATGCCGATGAATCAAAAGCAGCTCCAAAGTTTTCTTGGCCTGGTTGGTTATTTTCGCAAGTTCATTGCAGATTTTTCGATTATAGCCAAGCCTCTTACTGATTTATTGAAAAATGATGCAAAATTTGTATTCAACGACAGTCAGATAAAATCTTTTAATTTGCTAAAAGAATTGATAAGCCAGAAACTTGTTTTGCAAATATTGAACCCCAAGTTTGAAACGGAAGTACATACAGAGGCATCGATTGATGGCTTCGGAGCAATTTTATTACAAAAGTTACCTGATGATAAAGAATTGCACCCTGTATACTACATGAGCAAAAAGACGACTGAAGCGGAAAGAAAATTCACTAGCTACGAATTAGAAATTTTGGCGGTAGTTGAAGCATTTCGTAAGTTCCGAGTTTACCTTCTAGGTATGCATTTTAAAGTCATAAGCTATTGTAATGCGTTTGCAAAGACGATGGATAAAAAGATGTGTGCACTAGAGTCGCACGATGGATTCTTGAGATCCAAGAATTTGATTTTGATGTTGAGCACCGTGCGGGAAATCGTATACGCCATGCAGATGCGCTTAGTCGCTACCCCGTTATGATTATATCAGAAGATTACATACACAGTAAATTAAAGAATGTCCAAGGACAAGACGACCAATTGAAGGCCATAGTCGATATCCTTGCTCAGAAACCCTCTCATAACAACTATTTTATAAAAGCTAGCATACTTTTTAAGTTGGTCGATGATGAAAAACTAATTGTAGTTCCCTCTACTCTGCAACGGGAAATCATTAAACATGCTCACGAAAGAGGTCACTTTTCTGTGAAAAAGACGAGGGAAATAATTGCAAAGGAGTATTATATCCCAAAATTAGATGAGAAAATACAACACCAAATAAGATGCTGCATTCCATGTCTAACACTTAATCGAAAGCTTGGTAAAAAATAAGGAGAACTGCATCCACTGCCGAAAGAAGAACTGCCCTTTCAGACGTTCCACATCGATTTTCTTGGACCCTTAGAGTCAACTCACAAGCAGTATAAGCACATTCTTGCTGTTATCGATGGCTTTACAACATTTTGCTGGTTGTACCCGACGAAAACGACATCTACGAACGAAGTAATCACAAGACTACAACAACAAAGTTTAATTTTTGGAAATCCAGTTCAAATTATTTCTGACAGAGGTTCTGCGTTTACTTCTGACGAGATTAAAGAGTATTGCAAGGCAGAAAATATCGAACTTCACGCAGTTACGACTGGTCTTCCACAAGCGAACGGACAAGTCGAACGCCTTAACGCTGTTATATCCGTGCTGTCTAAGATTTCGATAGAAGACCCTAGCAAATGGTATAAGTTTGTCGGCAAAGTGCAACAAACGACTAACTCAACGTACAGCAGAAGCACACATTCAACGCCGTTCGAACTACTGATTGGTATTAAGATGCACACAAAAGACGACCTTAACCTGAAAGAAATAATTCACGATGAGATGATTCAGATTTTTAACGACAACAGAGATGATCTACGGAATATAGCGAAGCAGCAGATCCTTCGTATGCAAGAAGAAAATAGGAAGACCTACAACTTACGTCGCAGACCTGCTTCCATATACATAGTCGGTGATCTGGTAGCTGTTAAAAGAACCCAACTTGGAGGAGTTTTGAAGCTGAAGCCCAAATTTAGGTCCGTACCGTATTATAATGGTAAAGGCCAGAGATACAAGAATTTGTTTAGCAAATTGCTCGTGGGTGCGAAGTTCCTGTCTCAGATGAGATAAGGTAAAAATTCCTAGATGCATAAGTTCATAGCGAATTGCCGACTTCGAATGTCTAATTAATAACTTGACTAACGAATCCTCTGAAAGTTGTGTGTTTAATCTCTCTACCAGCCTTTCGACACTAAACTGGTAATCCTCAAAGGTTTCATTCTCGCCCTGGTGTCTGTTATTAATCAGTAATCCCAGGTACCCATATCGTTATCTACTTCATCAAACTTATTTCTAAATTCTACACAAAATTTATTCCAATCGAAATTTAGGTGTGCTCGATGAAACTTCCAAAACCAATCATTCGCTTTACCTGCGAAAAGTAAATACAAATGATCACAAAGTACTTGATAATCTTGATTTCAATTTTGTTCTGCTAATGAACGAACTCTGTACAGAAAATCCTCAGATTGCATTCCTTCTTTAGAACCATTAAATTTTATTCGCCAACATTGAATAATGGTTGCTACTTTTTCGTGTGACAATGTCGAATTTGCTCGCGACCCTCTATTTGAGTTCTGAGTCTGACTACTAAGATTTCTCGATGTTTGCGTGTGGTTATAGTGTTCTTCTTGTCTTGGTGCCGGGAGGCTGAACGCTGTAGAACGTTCCGGAATGGGGTTTGGTCCGTTGCGTTCAAGTCGAATAGAAGCTAACTTGTCGTCAATCAGCGAAGCTAAATGGTTTATTAACTGTTCCTGTTGTGCTTGGATAAAAGTTTGTATCAAAGTTATGTAATCTGGAGTGGTACGTGGTCTTGGACTACTAGATGAGTAGGCGGTGATCTCTGTTGATGTGAGGTGGTCGTAGATCTCGTGCCGATCCCTCTCT
This sequence comes from Drosophila equinoxialis, assembly GCA_018150345.1. Taxonomy (NCBI): domain Eukaryota; kingdom Metazoa; phylum Arthropoda; class Insecta; order Diptera; family Drosophilidae; genus Drosophila; species Drosophila equinoxialis. The sequence goes on along the minus strand of JAECWI010000323.1, from coordinate 607,805 downwards.
TTTGAATTACTCCCTGATTAGGAATAGGTTTGGTCTTGGCAGGTCGACCAGGTCCTGAGCGTGTATTATAAGGGGTCACAGGCTGAGTTATGGGCTCGCCTGATTTCCTAGCTTCTTGGAGTTCCGTTTCCAAGTCAATATTTGATATTGCAAGTTGTTTCATCGTACAAGGATGCTTGCAAGTGGGGCATAAATTAGAAGTTTTTAAACACTCTGTAATACAATTATCGTGAAATCTATGTTTACAAGGCGACGAAGCAAATGCCACAAAATGGGTAATTTTCTTGCAAAGCTCGCGCAATGCTCTCTCAACGCAACTGCAATTCCTAACGATAGCCTCAAACTACAAGGATCATAAAATTTGCTTTTCCGCATAGTCCTACAAAAAAACGTCATACGATGCTGTTGCCACCTATAGTTTCTTCTGGTCGACTAATCCGAAATTCTCGAATTACTATCGCGATTTACACAAGCAATCTAAAACGGGCACCATCGCCATACGAGTCTGCATAACTGCTTGAAAATAAAATTAATCTAAATAACTGAATATGAATGGATGATAATGAGCAATAATATGTAAGTGGATACTTTGGTGGTGTACATATCCGATTAGTCGTGGGGTTGTCCTACGTTTTATCCGGGCCACTTAATTGGGCTCCATTACTGTAGTGGTGTTCTAAGTTATTCGTGATCCACGGTTGGGTGACATTTCTGTAGTGATATACATGTGCGCGTGTAGTTGCTAGAGGTCTAATTTTTCTCTACTTTGCTAACGATAACACAAGTGTACGCTAAAGATCGGGGTCGTGCACGTAATGACACGACCCGTATAAGCTAGAATCTAAGTATTTAGGCCCATACATTATAGAAGAACTAAAAGATAGGGATAACATTTTAATTAAAGATACAAAGAATAAGAAACAATTAGTGCATAAAGATAGGTTAAAAAAATTTAATCAATTAATATATATATATAAAATATAATAATAAAACGGGTACATGTCATAACGCCCAGTGTCTTACCCTAATAAAACATGTAGTACGCCTCTTCAATACTACTAATAATTTTAATTCCATTTCGAAAAAATATTTTTTTTTTCTGTGTTTGCAAGATTTAATGAACAACACCCTTGGCGTACTAAGCACATGTCTTCACTTGGTACGGTTTTTAGTCTCATTTCGCACAGCGAAGACAAAGCGTATGCAAAGAAGAGAGCATGGAAAAGATCCGTTAGAATTCGTTCGCATGCATTGCATTCGCTTAGAAACAGAATTTTTGGTACAGGCTTTTTCATTTAATTTGATACTTGATTGCGAACAGACGTGAATATTAATATTCACAGAAAAATATATGTACTTACATATATAAAAAGTGAAACACGTGCAATTATATTTCGGTCGCGTGGCTTCGACCAAGCGACTTTCTTTCAAGCAGCCTTTGATTCTTCTTTTTTCTTTGGGACAATTTGTTTTATTGTACCCCAGCCCAATCGCTGATATTTTCTTCGTTGGAACAAAAGAGACCTCTTTGAACAACCAAGACACCAACGAGCCTCGGATTTATTTTATCAACCCTTCCATTTCATCAATAACCACCGCCATTTCTCTTTTCTCTTTTGAATTACTATGAATTTTTGAAACTATTTTTTTGTCCAATTACCGTATTTAAATTTATTTTTGCATATCTTTATTTTGTAATTTTTTAGAAAATAAGTCATGAAAACCTTTTGTTTGGAATTAAACTTATAACTCGAAATTTTGTCATGTTTGCGTAAACTAATTTTTTGAGGAATCCGTCGCCTGAATCCATGACTATGCTGCCGTTTCAAATCGCCTAAGACCGTTTAAATGTCTGTTAAGGGCCAATCAATTAGACCCAATAGTTTGCCAAGGTAGGGTGGGTACAGAAAGGGTTAGCGAGCAACACCTTTAGCTAATCCGCAGAGAAGTCGTCAGCACAATTAATAGTATCTCGATCTGGTTCAACATTCTGCTTTTTAGAAGTGCACGACCCCGATCTTTAGCGTACACTTGTGTTATCGTTAGTAAAGTAGAGAAAAATTAGACCTCTAGCAACTACACGCGCACATGTATATCACTACAGAAATGTCACCCAACCGTGCATCCCGAATAACTTAGAACACCACTACAGTAATGGAGCCCAATTAGGTGGCCCGGATAAAACGTAGGACAACCCCACGACTAATCGGATATGTACACCACCAAAGTATCCACTTACATATTATTGCTCATTATCATCCATTCATATTCAGTTATTTAGATTAGTTAGTTTTAGTTTTAGATTGCTTGTGTAAATCGCGATAGTAATTCGAGAATTTCGGATTAGTCGACCAGAAGAAACTATAGGTGGCAACAGCATCGTATGACGTTTTTTTGTAGGACTATGCGGAAAAGCAAATTTTATGATCCTTGTAGTTTGAGGCTATCGTTAGGAATTGCAGTTGCGTTGAGAGAGCATTGCGCGAGCTTTGCAAGAAAATTACCCATTTTGTGGCATTTGCTTCGTCGCCTTGTAAACATAGATTTCACGATAATTGTATTACAGAGTGTTTAAAAACTTCTAATTTATGCCCCACTTGCAAGCATCCTTGTACGATGAAACAACTTGCAATATCAAATATTGACTTGGAAACGGAACTCCAAGAAGCTAGGAAATCAGGCGAGCCCATAACTCAGCCTGTGACCCCTTATAATACACGCTCAGGACCTGGTCGACCTGCCAAGACCAAACCTATTCCTAATCAGGGAGTAATTCAAAAGAGAGGGATCGGCACGAGATCTACGACCACCTCACATCAACAGAGATCACCGCCTACTCAAGCTAGTAGTCCAAGACCACGTACCACTCCAGATTACATAACTTTGATACAAACTTTTATCCAAGCACAACAGGAACAGTTAATAAACCATTTAGCTTCGCTGATTGACGACAAGTTAGCTTCTATTCGACTTGAACGCAACGGACCAAACCCCATTCCGGAACGTTCTACAGCGTTCAGCCTCCCGGCACCAAGACAAGAAGAACACTATAACCACACGCAAACATCGAGAAATCTTAGTAGTCAGACTCAGAACTCAAATAGAGGGTCGCGAGCAAATTCGACATTGTCACACGAAAAAGTAGCAAGCATTATTCAATGTTGGCGAATAAAATTTAATGGTTCTAAAGAAGGAATGCAATCTGAGGATTTTCTGTACAGAGTTCGTTCATTAGCAGAACAAAATTGAAATCAAGATTATCAAGTACTTTGTGATCATTTGTATTTACTTTTCGCAGGTAAAGCGAATGATTGGTTTTGTATACACCGACTATGTATATGGAAGCAGGTCTGCGACGTAAGTTGTAGGTCTTCTTATTTTCTTCTTGCATACGAAGGATCTGCTGCTTCGCTATATTCCGTAGATCATCTCTGTTGTCGTTAAAAATCTGAATCATCTCATCGTGAATTATTTCTTTCAGCTTAAGGTCGTCTTTTGTGTGCATCTTAATACCAATCAGTAGTTCGAACGGCGTTGAATGTGTGCTTCTGCTGTACGTTGAGTTAGTCGTTTGTTGCACTTTGCCGACAAACTTATAACATTTGCTAGGGTCTTCTATCGAAATCTTAGACAGCACGGATATAACAGCGTTAAGGCGTTCGACTTGTCCGTTCGCTTGTGGAAGACCAGTCGTAACTGCGTGAAGTTCGATATTTTCTGCCTTGCAATACTCTTTAAACTCGTCAGAAGTAAACGCAGAACCTCTGTCAGAAATAATTTGAACTGGATTTCCAAAAATTAAACTTTGTTGTTGTAGTCTTGTGATTACTTCGTTCGTAGATGTCGTTTTCGTCGGGTACAACCAGCAAAATTTTGTAAAGCCATCGATAACAGCCATTATACAGCTTGTGAGTTGACTCTAAGGGTCCAAGAAAATCGATGTGGAACGTCTGAAAGGGCAGTTCTTCTTTCGGCAGTGGATGCAGTTCTCCTTATTTTTTACCAAGCTTTCGATTAAGTGTTAGACATGGAATGCAGCATCTTATTTGGTGTTGTATTTTCTCATCTTATTTTGGGATATAATACTCCTTTGCAATTATTTCCCTCGTCTTTTTCACAGAAAAGTGACCTCTTTCGTGAGCATGTTTAATGATTTCCCGTTGCAGAGTAGAGGGAACTACAATTAGTTCTTCATCATCGACCAACTTAAAAAGTATGCCAGCTTTCATAAAATAGTTGTTATGAGAGGTTTTCTGAGCAAGGATATCGATTATGGCCTTCAATTGGTCGTCTTGTCCTTGGACATTCTTCAATTGACTGTGTATGTAATCTTCTGATATAATCATAACGGGGTAGCGACTAAGCGCATCTGGATGGCGTATACGATTTCCCGCACGGTGCTCAACATCAAAATCAAATTCTTGGATCTCAAGAATCCATCGTGCGACTCTAGTGCACACATCTTTTTTATCCATCGTCTTTGCAAACGCATTACAATAGCTTATGACTTTAAAATGCATACCTAGAAGGTAAACTCGGAACTTACGAAATGCTTCAACTACCGCCAAAATTTCTAATTCGTAGCTAGTGAATTTTCTTTCCGCTTCAGTCGTCTTTTTGCTCATGTAGTATACAGGGTGCAATTCTTTATCATCAGGTAACTTTTGTAATAAAATTGCTCCGAAGCCATCAATCGATGCGTCTGTATGTACTTCCGTTTCAAACTTGGGGTTCAATATTTGCAAAACAAGTTTCTGGCTTATCAATTCTTTTAGCAAATTAAAAGATTTTATCTGACTCTCGTTGAATACATATTTTGCATCATTTTTCAATAAATCAGTAAGAGGCTTGGCTATAATCGAAAAATCTGCAATGAACTTGCGAAAATAACCAACCAGGCCAAGAAAACTTTGGAGCTGCTTTTGATTCATCGGCATAGGAAATTTTTTTACAGCTTTGGTCTTTGCATCTGAGATACATATCTTCTGATTCTTTATAGTATGCCCCAAAAATTCTATTTCTCGCTTCAAAAAACAACATTTCTTTAAGTTAATGACTAAACCATATTCTTCACATCGCTTCAAAACATTTCTCAGATTGGAGACGGCTTCCTCTTCAGTTTTCCCAAGCATTATAATGTCGTCGACGTATGGGATAGCTGTACCAGCACGGGTTAAATCACGAAAAATGGCATTAACGTGTCTCTGAAATACCCCAGGGGAGTTCGTCAATCCAAAAGGAACTTTTAAAAACTGGTACTGTCCGCTGTGTGTAACGAACGAGGTGAATCTTCGACTCTCTTTTTCAACATCTACATGGAAAAATCCATTCTTTAAATCGATTGTGCTGAAAACCGTTGCTCCTTGTAGCCGATCCAATTGATCTTCAATCAGAGGTATTTTCCATTACCTTTCCAATATCTTTTACTATTACCTTGTTTATTCTTCTGTAGTCAATGCACAGCCGTGGAGTACCATCGCGTTTTTTTACTAATATGACCGGACTGCTGAATTCAGACTCGGATTGTTCTATTATGTCGTCTTTCAGCCACTGATCGACTTGGTCATCGATTATGCACCGTTCAGCAAAAGCGAATCTGCGTGGTCTCGAATAAATTGGACTATCGTCTTTTAAAACAATACGCATTTCAACATTTGTGGATTTTAACTTTTCCGGCTTATAGTTTTTGAAAAGATCGTTCACTTCGCACTTTGTACTTTTCGATGCATTTGAGTCAATGTCAATTTCGTCGTTTTCCAGCTTGCAAATTGCGAAATAAATGGGAAGTTACAAATAATCACTAAATCGTTATTTGTTAAATTCTTTTCCACATAAGACACTTTACTTTTATACAAATCGCTGTCGTAATCAAAATTAAACCCTTCAAACTTTCTTAATCTTTGGCGATTTGCACGATCGCCTTCTTCTTCGTATATAAACTTGTAAAACAATGTAATATTAGATTTCTTTTCAGTTTTCAGTGCCTCTTGCACATTTCCAAAGTCTTCAAGTTTGCTCATAGTTCTTTCTCTTACGCACACACACTAATATTGTATATGTATATGTATGTATATATACGTCGTTTGCCACCACAGTTATCGTCGTATTCAAACACTTTCTCGTCGTTCGTCGAAAACTTTTTCACCGTCTCTTTGCCGCTTTTTAGTCTAATTCTTATTCGTTTTCGCGCGTTTTTTTTCGTCGTTTGACTTCACTGTTGCGTCGTTTTGTGTATGTTTGTCTCTTTCTCACTCATTACTTTTTTACTCCTTTATAAGTTGAGTCATGCATATTTGTAGGTTGAGCCCCCATATTTGTAGGAATTTGTTTTATTCAATATATTTATTTGTAGTATTTTAGTTTATTTTAATGTAAAACTATTTATTTGATTATTTTAATTAGATTTAGTTGGAAATTAGTCGTCTTTACTGCTTTACGTCGTTTCGTCTTTCGTCTTTTTTGCAACCGCTCTTGCTCGTCTCTTCGGTTCGACTACCCGTGTTTTGCTCAATTCCCCCCCGCTCAGCAGAGTTGCCAGACCCGATCCCACATTTATTAATCGCTTTGTGCTGTTCTAACATAATTCTGGCTCTTTTATAGGCCTGTTCTAATCTAAATTTTGATTCCTTAGCATAATCTTCTATATTATATAGTGGGATTATCCTATCAACACTATTGAACTGTTGGGGTAAATTCGAAGTTTTACCGAATACCAACTCATATGGACAATAATCATGTGCCATAGAGGGTGTCGTATTAAAACAATATGCGAAGTATTGTATCCATACATCCCAGTCAGTTTTGTCAACTGAAATGTATGATCGTAAAAATTCATTAAGTGTTCGGTGGCTTCGCTCCACAGTGCCTACAGTATGGTGATGATGTGCAGTTGAAGTTATTTTTTTTTATTTACAAGATTTTGCATAAATCTTCAATTATTGAGTTTCTATATTCTGTTCCCATGTCCGTAATGAACGTCTTCATTGGACCGTACTGCAGAATGAAATCTTCAAATATACATAGCTTTCGCTACTGTTTTTGCACTTTTGTCTTTTATTGGTATTATTACAAGGTATTTTGTTAGATCGCAGATTAAAGTCACTGCATATTCATTTCCTTGTTCTGACTTCGGAAGTGGACCGATCGTATCCACAATTACCCTGTCGAAAGCCAGTTGTGGCGTTTCAGTTATAATTAACGGAGTTTTTGTGTGCTTTGTTATCTTTGCTTTTTGACACTTATTACATTTTTTTATATATTGAGATAGATATATCTCGTGTCACATTCCTCCAATAGTAATGCCTTCTTATTTTGGCTATAGTTCTCAATATTCCAGTATGACCTCCTTGTATAGGGTCATCGTGGAACGTAAGTAGTATTGCTTCTTTTTCTTTATCATTATTTGATAATAGGGTCACCGGCTTGAGTAGCGCTCTTAAAAATTTCAATATTTTATTGCCCATATTTTTGAAAGATTCTATTGAAATAGTTTCAAAGATCTTTTCGCTCGGTGCCACTTTGACTTGACTGATATTGAGTATATCGGCTTCTTTTTCGAGCCTTTGAAACAATTGACCTAAGTCAAGAATTCCATTGGTATACATATCGCAAATATCAATTCTTGCTATAACTTTCTTGCAATGTTTGAATGTGCTTAAAGAATCAGTTATTCGCAAGGTCACTACTTTTTCGTACTTCGTCATTTACAATGACGTCATATACATTGGGCTTAGAAGCATTAAGAGATTGCTTTTGCAACTGTTTACTGACTGTTTACTTTGATTTCTGGTAGTGACTCTCAGAATTTTGTTACTGGTTTGCATATTTTGTAAGTCCTGTATTGTTATTCTCGATAGGGCGTCGGCTACGAAATTATCATTTCCCTTTAGATACTCTACCGTATAATAATATTCCTCGAGTTCTAGTCGCATTCTGGTTAGCTTGGAACTTGGATTTGTCATTGAAAACAAATAAGTTAATGCTCTGTGATCTGTTTTGACAGTAAAATGTCTACCATAAATGAATGGTCTGAAGTGTGTGATTGCCCAGTAAATTGCAGCTATCTCTTGTCCAGTCTTATTACTCTCTAGACGCGTATGCTACTGGAAGCTGTGGTCCATTTTTATTGTGCGTTAGAACTGCTCCACATCCATATTTACTTGCATATATGATTATGCAAAATTCTTTGCTAAAATCTAGGTACTGTAACAGAGTTGGGTTCAATAATGCTGATTTTAAATGCTCGAACGCATTTTGACAATCACTTGTCCATTCAAATTTAACATTTTTCTTACATAATCTTGTTATGTGACGAGAATATTCAGCGAAGTTTTGTATAAATCTTCAATAATAGTTGCAAAATGCAATGAATCTTCTAGCGCTGTCCGCATCATTAGGGACTGGATAATTTTGAATGACATCATACTTTGTGTCATCAGGCAAGATTCCTTTATCTGTGCACTTATGTCCCAAAAGGTGACTTCATGCATAAAAAATGAGCATTTTTCAGGATGTAACTTTAGGTTGTGTTGCCTACACTTCTCAAAAATATCTATTAGATTATGAGCATATGTTTTTCGGAATAACCTATGACTATGACTATTAATCCTTGTAAAGGAATGCTTGCGAAGGTTCAAGGCCAGTGAATGCTATACTCATCATTCTCTGGAACAAATTTGGTGCTATTTTCAAACCGAATGGTAATCGCGTGAAGCGATATGAGCTATTACATGTGGAAAAGGATGTTCTGTCTCGTGACTCGTCTTCGAGTTCAATTTGATGAAAACCTGACATTAGGTTGAGGCATGAAAAATACCTTGCTCTACCTAGTTGATCTAAAATGTCATCAATTCTTGGTAATGGAAATTTATCGGACAAAAATTTTTTATTAATTTGACGATAGTCAATTATTTATCGCCATTTTTTATTTTCGGAATTTGGTAACGATATTTTCGGTACTAATAAAAGTGGTCTATTGTAAGGAGATACAGAGGGCTCGACTATTTTGTCTTTTATAAGCTTTTAGAGTCGTCTTTGTATTTCGTCTTTCTGACTATGAGGATTTCTATAATTTTTAATGTAAATTGGTTCATCGTCCACCAGTCTTAATTTTTGTTTATAAAAATTATTTGTTGTTATTGATTCGGCTTCTAACAACTTCGTAAGTTGGCTGTGAAACTGTGGGGCAAAATTTTTTGATAACGTAGCTAGCACTGCGTTTTCACGCTGTTCTTTATTTGCTTCGATTATTTCGTAGCAGGAAAGCGGTTCATACTTCAAACTTGTTTACTATTTGATCTATATCTGTACTGTTTAGCAATCGTATGACTGCGTTTTGGGTGTTAGTTATGGTATTTGCTAAATAAGTACCATGTTGAATTTCTTGATTTGGAATCAATACACTGTCTTGTTGTGAACTTATTTAAATTTTTCGGACAACTTGGGATCTTGCTGGCAAAACTATTGAATTATTACCAAAACTGTACGATATTGGTACATATATCGGATATTTTAGGTCGCTTGGTCTAATTATTAACCAGTCTTCGGACGGATTGAAATCTAATTGACAGTTGTATTTTCTTATGAAATCAATTTCTAGTACTCCATCACGTGGAATAGCGAATTGGGTATTAACGATGTGAAAGTCGTGTGGGATTGTATATTTTGAAGATTGTATTTCAGAAGTAAACCCTATGGATTTAGTTACTTCTTGACTTATTCCTTGTATATTTATGATTTTATTGGTTTGGATACTCTGAAAATTGTCTGCATTTTCTTTTACGATAGATATTTCCGATGCTGTGTTAAGAATACTAGCTTTTTTCCCGTTGCCACATTCGTGAAGGTAACAAACGTATTTTGGCTAAAACTGATGGCGTGAATCTTATTACTTACTGCTGGGTATCTAAAGGTGCTTGGGAGTTTCCCGAAGCATTCTATGCTACCCTGACATTATTGCTAGTATAACCGTTTTGTCGGTTATTTCCTCGGTTACATCTATTGTTTACTCTGTAGTTATTATTTCTGTTTTGCTGGGAATTTTGGCCGTTATTGTTATTATTATAATTATTGTAATAACCACGACCATTGCCTCTACCACGATAATTATATTTGTTATTATAATTACCACGGTTTCTTTGGGCAAACAGAACCGTATTTTGGTACTTATTTGTAAGTACTTTGCTATAGCTTCGGCCATGGTTTTGAAATTGCCAGAGTCAAGTATAGTTTTAGTTCTATTTTGTTCGCAATTTTCAATCATTGCTTCTATAGCATCGTCTGTGCTACTCTTAAGAGTAAGTGACGCTGGCATACCTTCATCGATATACGCAGCTTGAAGGGTTTTGCGTAAATTATCAATCTCCGAAGTAAATTTGTCAGCTGTTTTACCTTTCTGAGTGGTATTCTTCAATTTGGCTTTTATAACTTTGCCTTGCAATTTTTGTATTATTGCTTCAATTGAAGTTTCTTGTTGGACTTCATACAGTGTTGGGCCAATAATTTTTGATTTTATTACCTAAACTGCTATGCTTTCATAGTCGCCTTTCATCATATCTACCAACCTCAGAGCTGTTACAAATCTTTGGAGTTGCATTTTTGTTCCATTGAATTCAGGAATGGCCATGTTAATATCCTTCATATATGAACTTCGGGCATTTAATTCTGTCATTCTGTCGGTTGTGTTTATGACACTTGTATTAATTTCTACATCTGATTCGTTGTCTTGCTCAGACAACGCTTCTATATCAGGTAATCTTAATAGCGCAGAAATTGTTAGATCGTTTTGATCTATTTCTTCAATAACTTCCTCGCTCGTTTCAGATTCTTCACCTTCTTGCTCTGTTTCTGTTACAAGTGTCTATGGTCGGAGGTGAATTAAGTACGGTATTTTATTTATTTATTTTTTATTTATTTATTTATTTATTTATTTATTTATTTATTTATTTATTTATTTATTTATTTATTTATTTATTTATTTATTTATTTATTTATTTATTTATTTATTTATTTATTTATTTATTTATTTATTTATTTACTTATTTATTTAATTATTTATTTATTTTACGTCAACTAATTCAGCAGTCGACGAAAAAGCTTAAGCTAAAATACAGATAATAATCAATTCACGAAGATTGCTTAGCTTTATGCATAACTAAACATCTCCGACCCGGTGGAGGTGATTTATTTGCAACAAGGTGCCAGCTATGCCCCGATTCACAGCCAATGTGTCAGGGATGAGTTGCAGCCAATCCAATATCCAGTCCAATATACTTTCAGTGGTTACGCTGTAGATAATTAAAAAGTATAGCGCGAAGAGAAGTGACAGATAGATGAGGAGAAATAAGATGAGAAAGGTTGTTAAAAGATTGGCAACGAACACGAAGATGTTCGTGAAGAGAGTAGTTAGTCAGACATCTACTAAGGTGAAGAGGAAAAAATTTTCTGGTCCGACGTGAGGGAACACAAAAATATAGCGTATCTAGTAAATTGGTAGAAATGACTTCGCCGTTGACTACTTTATGTAGAAAGAGAATGCCAAATACGAGCCTACGGTTGTAAAGTGAAGGAAGATTAATAAGAAGAAGTCTGTCAGAATAAGAAGGTAGGCGAAGATTCAGGTCCCAATTAAGACCGCGTAACGCAAAATTAAGGAATTGCTTCTGTACCGATTCAATTCTACGCTGGTGAACATCATATTGAGGGTTCCACACTGGCGAGCAATATTCTAGAGTGGGGCGAACTAACGAAGTCTATAAAACATTTGTCACATACGATGATCAATAATCGAATGTTCCCTTGATTTGATCTGGGATATGGATCTAATAAGTCCATGTAAATCTTTTGAAACGGTCTATCGGATGTCATGGGCTTTCCCATGGAAGGTCGAAGAATCTTGTTGCCGCTTTTTGTAGACCGACAAGTCGAACAATTGTCAACATATTTCTTAATTTGGGATGCCATGTTGGGCCGAAAGAAGTATCTCCTAATCTTTTCACTAGTTTTACCAATGCCACAATGTGCTGAGTTCGGGGGATTATGTGTCTTTATTATGTCTTCGGTAAGACTGGATGCGTGATCTGTTCGCTTACAAACAAATTTGCTGTCTACGCGCAAATCAGGCAATCTGGACTGGTTGTCTGTAATGCGTTTTGCCAGTTCACGATATTCATCTGATTCAAAATATTTAGACGACAAATCTATCATAGCTTTTATTTCCGAGAGTTCTGAAACTTCATCCCGTCGCGATAATGAGTCCGCTACAATATTTTGAGAACCAGGACTATGAACGATTTCAAATGAGAAAGATCCTTCTGTTTCATAAGCCCATTTAGAGAAGCGTGATCGGTAACGACTACAAAAGTTTGTCCCTCAATATATGCACTAAATTTCTTAATTCCTTTAATTACTGCTAAACATTCGTGTTCTGATATCGTAAAGTTTCTTTGCGCTTTGTTTAGTTTTTCTGTCATATAAGCTATCGGTAGTTCTATACCTTCGGAATTAGTTTGAGCTAACATACATTCTATAGGTAGGTTTAGTAGGTACTAAACTCGCATCACATAATAAAATAAACGGTTTCTTAAATTCGGGAGTGGTCAAAATAGGTGCTAAAGTTAATCTTCGTTTCAGTTCTGAAAAAGCGTAGTCTACATCTTCGTTCCAACTAAGGTTCTTTTTTAAAAGTTCTGTTAATGGAAAGCTAATGGTGGCATAGTTTTCAATAAAACGTCGATACCAGTCAGTGAGTCCCAAAAATCTCATTAATTGTTTCACTGTTGTTGGAATCCGAAAGTCGTTTATTGCACAAATTTTCCCAGGATCGACTTTCACTTGTCCAATAAAAAAGCCGAGGTATTTAATCTCCTGCATGCAGAACTTAGATTTAGGTACTTTAATCGTAAGATTCGCTTTACGCAGTCTCAATGCTACCTCTTGTATTAAAGCAATATGCGATTCAAAATCTTCGGAAAGAATTATCAGGTCATCGAGGTAAACGAATACCCTAGTGCGCAAATAAGACGGTACGACACGATCCATAAGTCTACATAAAGTCTACGGGGCGTTGCACAAACCAAAAGGCATCACTTTATATTGGTAGAGTGACCGGTTAGGTATTGTGAAGGCGGTGTATTGACGTGAGCTTTCCTCTAACGGAATTTGCCAAAAGGCGTGCTTCATGTCCAGTCCAGTAATAAATCGAGCAGGTGGCAGCCTACTAAGTATCCCATCAATTGGAGCTCCATGGGCTGTTGCATTCTTCAATAATATCTAAATGTAACATACTATCTGTTTCTGTGAACATTAGCTTCTCAATGGCCGGTGAAATTGGCCAATGCCTTTGTTTAATGGGCCTAGTACTATCAACTTCGATCTTATGATCAAAAGGATGTGTGCGACCTAATCCTTCTTTATCGTAGCAGGGTAGTTTAGCAATTACAGAATTAAGTTTTAGCTGCAAGCAGACACAGGCTTCCAAAAGTTCCAACATGTAAGCTTATGTTGAAAAGCTTCCACCTCCTCCTGCATATAATTCTCGAAATTAGAGTGTACTTCAGCTATCTTTGAACGATGTCCTAAAGTATTCTTGGTCGGTATGTTTTTCATTTGTTTAGCAAATTGCTCGTGGGTGCGAAGTTCCTGTCTCAGATGAGATAAGGTAAAAATTCCTAGATGCATAAGTTCATAGCGAATTGCCGACTTCGAATGTCTAATTAATAACTTGACTAACGAATCCTCTGAAAGTTGTGTGTTTAATCTCCCTACCAGCCTTTCGACACTAAACTGGTAATCCTCAAAGGTTTCATTCTCGCCCTGGTGTCTGTTATTAATCAGTAATCCCAGGTACCCATATCGTTATCTACTTCATCAAACTTATTTCTAAATTCTACACAAAATTTATTCCAATCGAAATTTAGGTGTGCTCGATGAAACTTCCAAAACCAATCATTCGCTTTACCTGCGAAAAGTAAATACAAATGATCACAAAGTACTTGATAATCTTGATTTCAATTTTGTTCTGCTAATGAACGAACTCTGTACAGAAAATTCTCAGATTGCATTCCTTCTTTAGAACCATTAAATTTTATTCGCCAACATTGAATAATGCTTGCTACTTTTTCGTGTGACAATGTCGAATTTGCTCGCGACCCTCTATTTGAGTTCTGAGTCTGACTACTAAGATTTCTCGATGTTTGCGTGTGGTTATAGTGTTCTTCTTGTCTTGGTGCCGGGAGGCTGAACGCTGTAGAACGTTCCGGAATGGGGTTTGGTCCGTTGCGTTCAAGTCGAATAGAAGCTAACTTGTCGTCAATCAGCGAAGCTAAATGGTTTATTAAATGTTCATGTTGTGCTTGGATAGCAGTTTGTATCAAAGTTATGTAATCTGGAGTGGTACGTGGTCTTGGACTACTAGCTTGAGTAGGCGGTGATCTCTGTTGATGTGAGGTGGTCGTAGATCTCGTGCCGATCCCTCTCTTTTGAATTACTCCCTGATTAGGAATAGGTTTGGTCTTGGCAGGTCGACCAGGTCCTGAGCGTGTATTATAAGGGGTCACAGGCTGAGTTGTGGGCTCGCCTGATTTCCTAGCTTCTTGGAGTTCCGTTTCCAAGTCAATATTTGATATTGCAAGTTGTTTCATCGTACAAGGATGCTTGCAAGTGGGGCATAAATTAGAAGTTTTTAAACACTCTGTAATACAATTATCGTGAAATCTATGTTTACAAGGCGACGAAGCAAATGCCACAAAATGGGTAATTTTCTTGCAAAGCTCGCGCAATGCTCTCTCAACGCAACTGCAATTCCTAACGATAGCCTCAAACTACAAGGATCATAAAATTTGCTTTTCCGCATAGTCCTACAAAAAAACGTCATACGATGCTGTTGCCACCTATAGTTTCTTCTGGTCGACTAATCCGAAATTCTCGAATTACTATCGCGATTTACACAAGCAATCTAAAACGGGCACCATCGCCATACGAGTCTGCATAACTGCTTGAAAATAAAATTAATCTAAATAACTGAATATGAATGGATGATAATGAGCAATAATATGTAAGTGGATACTTTGGTGGTGTACATATCCGATTAGTCGTGGGGTTGTCCTACGTTTTATCCGGGCCACCTTATTGGGCTCCATTACTGTAGTGGTGTTCTAAGTTATTCGTGATCCACGGTTGGGTGACATTTCTGTAGTGATATACATGTGCGCGTGTAGTTGCTAGAGGTCTAATTTTTCTCTACTTTGCTAACGATAACACAAGTGTACGCTAAAGATCGGGGTCGTGCACGTAATGACACGACCCGTATAAGCTAGAATCTAACATAAGTATTTAGGACCATACATTATAGAAGAAATAAAGGATAGGGATAACATTTTAATTAAAGATACAAAGAATAAGAAACAATTAGTGCATAAAGATAGGTTAAAAAAATTTAATCAATTAATATATATATATAAAATATAATAATAAAACGGGTACATGTCATAACGCCCAGTGTCTTACCCTAATAAAACATGTAGTACGCCTCTTCAATACTACTAATAATTTTAATTCCATTTCGAAAAATATATTTTTTTTTTCTGTGTTTGCAAGATTTAATGAACAACACCCTTGGCGTACTACGCACATGTCTTCACTTGGTACGGTTTTTAGTCTCATTTCGCACAGCGAATACTAAGCGTATGCAAAGAAAAGAGCATGGAAAAGATCCGTTAGAATTCGTTCGCATGCATTGCATTCGCTTAGAAACAGAATTTTTGGTACAGGCTTTTTCATTTAATTTGATACTTGATTGCGTGGCTTCGACCAAGCGACTTTTGGCTTTCAAGCAGCCTTTGATTCTTCTTTTTCTTTGGGACAATTTGTTTTATTGTACCCCAGCCCAATCGCTGATATTTTCTTCGTTGGAACAAAAGAGACCTCTTTGAACAACCAAGACACCAACGAGCCTCGGATTTATTTTATCAACCCTTCCATTTCATCAATAACCACCGCCATTTCTCTTTTCTCTTTTGAATTACTTTGAATTTTTGAAACTATTTTTTTGTCCAATTACCGTATTTAAATTTATTTTTGCATATCTTTATTTTGTAATTTTTTAGAAAATAAGTCATGAAAACCTTTTGTTTGGAATTAAACTTATAACTCGAAATTTTGTCATGTTTGCGTAAACTAATTTTTTTGAGGAATCCGTCGCCTGAATCCATGACTATGCTGCCGTTTCAAATCGCCTAAGACCGTTTAAATGTCTGTTAAGGGCCAATCAATTAAACCCAATAGTTTGCCAAGGTAGGGTGGGTACAGAAAGGGTTAGCGAGCAACATCTTTAGCTAATCCGCAGAGAAGTCGTCAGCACAATTAATAGTATCTCGATCTGGTTCAACATTCTGCTTTTTAGAAGTGCACGACCCCGATCTTTAGCGTACACTTGTGTTATCGTTAGTAAAGTAGAGAAAAATTAGACCTCTAGCAACTACACGCGCACATGTATATCACTACAGAAATGTCACCCAACCGTGCATCCCGAATAACTTAGAACACCACTACAGTAATGGAGCCCAATTAGGTGGCCCGGATAAAACGTAGGACAACCCCACGACTAATCGGATATGTACACCACCAAAGTATCCACTTACATATTATTGCTCATTATCATCCATTCATATTCAGTTATTTAGATTAATTTTATTTTCAAGCAGTTATGCAGACTCGTATGGCGATGGTGCCCGTTTTAGATTGCTTGTGTAAATCGCGATAGTAATTCGAGAATTTCGGATTAGTCGACCAGAAGAGACTATAGGTGGCAACAGCATCGTATGACGTTTTTTTGTAGGACTATGCGGAAAAGCAAATTTTATGATCCTTGTAGTTTGAGGCTATCGTTAGGAATTGCAGTTGCGTTGAGAGAGCATTGCGCGAGCTTTGCAAGAAAATTACCCATTTTGTGGCATTTGCTTCGTCGCCTTGTAAACATAGATTTCACGATAATTGTATTACAGAGTGTTTAAAAACTTCTAATTTATGCCCCACTTGCAAGCATCCTTGTACGATGAAACAACTTGCAATATCAAATATTGACTTGGAAACGGAACTCCAAGAAGCTAGGAAATCAGGCGAGCCCACAACTCAGCCTGTGACTCGCTCAGGACCTGGTCGACCTGCCAAGACCAAACCTATTCCTAATCAGGGAGTAATTCAAAAGAGAGGGATCGGCACGAGATCTACGACCACCTCACATCAACAGAGATCACCGCCTACTCAAGCTAGTAGTCCAAGACCACGTACCACTCCAGATTACATAACTTTGATACAAACTTTTATCCAAGCACAACAGGAACAGTTAATAAACCATTTAGCTTCGCTGATTGACGACAAGTTAGCTTCTATTCGACTTGAACGCAACGGACCAAACCCCATTCCGGAACGTTCTACAGCGTTCAGCCTCCCGGCACCAAGACAAGAAGAACACTATAACCACACGCAAACATCGAGAAATCTTAGTAGTCAGACTCAGAACTCAAATAGAGGGTCGCGAGCAAATTCGACATTGTCACACGAAAAAGTAGCAGGCATTATTCAATGTTGGCGAATAAAATTTAATGGTTCTAAAGAAGGAATGCAATCTGAGGATTTTCTGTACAGAGTTCGTTCATTAGCAGAACAAAATTGAAATCAAGATTATCAAGTACTTTGTGATCATTTGTATTTACTTTTCGCAGGTAAAGCGAATGATTGGTTTTTGAAGTTTCATCGAGCACACCTAAATTTCGATTGGAATAAATTTTGTGTAGAATTTAGAAATAAGTTTGATGAAGTAGATAACGATATGGGTACCTGGGATTACTGATTAATAACAGACACCAGGGCGAGAATGAAACCTTTGAGGATTACCAGTTTAGTGTCGAAAGGCTGGTAGGGAGATTAAACACACAACTTTCAGAGGATTCGTTAGTCAAGTTATTAATTAGACATTCGAAGTCGGCAATTCGCTATGAACTTATGCATCTAGGAATTTTTACCTTATCTCATCTGAGACAGGAACTTCGCACCCACGAGCAATTTGCTAAACAAATGAAAAACATACCGACCAAGAATACTTTAGGACATCGTTCAAAGATAGCTGAAGTACACTCTAATTTCGAGAATTATATGCAGGAGGAGGTGGAAGCTTTTCAACATAAGCTTACATGTTGGAACTTTTGGAAGCCTGTGTCTGCCTGCAGCTAAAACTTAATTCTGTAATTGCTAAACTACCCTGCTACGATAAAGAAGGATTAGGTCGCACACATCCTTTTGATCATAAGATCGAAGTTGATAGTACTAGGCCCATTAAACAAAGGCATTGGCCAATTTCACCGGCCATTGAGAAGCTAATGTTCACAGAAACAGATAGTATGTTACATTTAGATATTATTGAAGAATGCAACAGCCCATGGAGCTCCAATTGATGCGATACTTAGTAGGCTGCCACCTGCTCGATTTATTACTGGACTGGACATGAAGCACGCCTTTTGGCAAATTCCGTTAGAGGAAAGCTCACGTCAATACACCGCCTTCACAATACCTAACCGGCCACTCTACCAATATAAAGTGATGCCTTTTGGTTTGTGCAACGCCCCGCAGACTTTATGTAGACTTATGGATCGTGTCATACCGTCTTATTTGCGCACTAGGGTATTCGTTTACCTCGATGACCTGATAATTCTTTCCGAAGATTTTGAATCGCATATTGCTTTAATACAAGAGGTAGCATTGAGACTGCGTAAAGCGAATCTTACGATTAAAGTACCTAAATCTAAGTTCTGCATGCAGGAGATTAAATACCTCGGCTTTTGGGAAAATTTGTGCAATAAACGACTTTCGGATTCCAACAACAGTGAAACAATTAATGAGATTTTTGGGACTCACTGACTGGTATCGACGTTTTATTGAAAACTATGCCACCATTAGCTTTCCATTAACAGAACTTTTAAAAAAGAACCGATCTCTTAGTTGGAACGAAGATGTAGACTACGCTTTTTCAGAACTGAAACGAAGATTAACTTTAGCACCTATTTTGACCACTCCCGAATTTAAGAAACCGTTTATTTTATTATGTGATGCGAGTTTAGTAGGTATAGAATGTATGTTAGCTCAAACTAATTCCGAAGGTATAGAACTACCGATAGCTTATATGTCAGAAAAACTAAACAAAGCGCAAAGAAACTTTACGATATCAGAACTCGAATGTTTAGCAGTAATTAAAGGAATTAAGAAATTTAGTGCATACATTGAGGGACAAACTTTTTGTAGTCGTCCGGTAGATTAGCGAGATGGTCAATTAACTTACAAGCTTTCTCATTTGAAATCGTTCATAGTCCTGATTCTCAAAATATTGTAGCGAACTCATTATCGCGACGGGATGAAGTTTCAGAACTCTCGGAAATAACACCTATGATAGATTTGTCGTCTAAATATTTTGAATCAGATGAATATCGTGAACTGGCAAAACGCATTACAGACAACCAGTCCAGATTGCCTGATTTGCGCGTAGACAGCAAATTTGTTTGTAAGCGAACAGATCACGCATCCAGTCTTACCGAAGACATAATAAAGACACATAATCCCCCCTAACTCAGCACATTGTGGCATTGGTAAAACTAGTGAAAAGATTAGGAGATACTTCTTTTGGCCCAACATGGCATCCCAAATTAAGAAATATGTTGACAATTGTTCGACTTGTCGGTCTACAAAAAGCGGCTACAAGATTCTTCGACCTCCCATGGGAAAGCCCATGACATCCGATAGACCGTTTCAAAAGATTTACATGGACTTATTAGGTCCATATCCCAGATCAAATCAAGGGAACATTGGATTATTGATCATCGTATGTGACAAATGTTTTATAGACTTCGTTAGTTCGCCCCACTCTAGAATATTGCTCGCCAGTGTGGAACCCTCAATATGATGTTCACCAGCGTAGAATTGAATCGGTACAGAAGCAATTCCTTAATTTTGCCGTACGCGGTCTTAATTGGGACCTGAATCTTCGCCTACCTTCTTATTCTGACAGACTTCTTCTTATTAATCTTCCTTCACTTTACAACCGTAGGCTCGTATTTGGCATTCTCTTTCTACATAAAGTAGTCAACGGCGAAGTCATTTCTACCAATTTACTAGATACGCTATATTTTTGTGTTCCCTCACGTCGGACCAGAAAATTTTTTCCTCTTCACCTTAGTAGATGTCTGACTAACTACTCTCTTCACGAACATCTTCGTGTTCTTTGCCAATCTTTTAACAACCTTTCTCATCTTATTTCTCCTCATCTATCTGTCACTTCTCTTCGCGCTATACTTTTTAATTATCTACAGCGTAACCACTGAAAGTAAATTGGACTGGATATTGGATTGGCTGCAACTCATCCCTGACCACATTGGCTGTGAATCGGGGCATAGCTGGCACCTTGTTGCAAATAAATCACCTCCACCGGGTCGGGGATGTTTGGTTATGCATAAAGCTAAGCAATCTTCGTGAATTGATTATTATCTGTATTTTAGCTTAAGCTTTTTCGTCGACTGCTGAATTAGTTGACGTAAAATAAATAAATAATTAAATAAATAAGTAAATAAATAAATAAATAAAAAAAATAAATAAATAAATAAATAAAATACCGTACTTAATTCACCTCCGACCATAGACACTTGTAAAAAAGAAACAGAGCAAGAAGGTGAAGAATCTGAAACGAGCGAGGAAGTTATTGAAGAAATAGATCTAAACGATCTAACAATTTCTGCGCTATTAAGATTACCTGATATAGAAGCGTTGTCTGAGAAAGACAACGAATCAGTTGTAGAAATTAATACAAGTGTCATAAACACAACCGACAGAATGACAGAATTAAATGCCCGAAGTTCATATATGAAGGATATTAACATGGCCATTCCTGAATTCAATGGAACAAAAATGCAACTCCAAAGATTTGTAACAGCTCTGAGGTTGGTAGATATGATGAAACGCGACTATGAAAGCATAGCAGTTTAGGTAATAAAATCAAAAATTATTGGCCCAACACTGTATGAAGTCCAACAAGAAACTTCAATTGAAGCAATAATACAAAAATTGCAAGGCAAAGTTATAAAAGCCAAATTGAAGAATACCACTCAGAAAGGTAAAACAGCTGACAAATTTACTTCGGAGATTGATAATTTAAGCAAAACCCTTCAAGCTGCGTATATCGATGAAGGTATGCCAGCGTCACTTACTCTTAAGAGTAGCACAGACGATGCTATAGAAGCAATGATTGAAAATTGCGAACAAAATAGAACTAAAACTATACTTGACTCTGGCAATTTCAAAACCATGGCCGAAGCTATAGCAAAGTACTTACAAATAAGTACCAAAATACGGTTCTGTTCGCCCAAAGAAACCGTGGTAATTATAATAACAAATATAATTATCGTGGTAGAGGCAATGGTCGTGGTTATTACAATAATTATAATAATAACAATAACGGCCAAAATTCCCAGCAAAACAGAAATAATAACTACAGAGTAAACAATAGATGTAACCGAGGAAATAACCGACAAAACGGTTATACTAGCAATAATGTCAGGGTAGCACAGAATGCTTCGGGAAACTCCCAAGCACCTTTAGATACCCAGCAGTAAGGAGTAATAAGATTCACGCCATCAGTTTTAGCCAAAATACGTTTGTTACCTTCACGAATGTGGCAACGGGAAAAAAGCTAGTATTCTTAACACAGCATCGGAAATATCTATCGTAAAAGAAAATTCAGACAATTTTCAGAGTATCCAAACCAATAAAATCATAAATATACAAGGAATAAGTCAAGAAGTAACTAAATCCATAGGGTTTACTTCTGAAATACAATCTTCAAAATATATAATCCCACACGACTTTCACATCGTTAATACCCAATTCGCTATTCCATGTGATGGAATACTAGAAATTGATTTCATAAGAAAATACAACTGTCAATTAGATTTCAATCCGTCCGAAGACTGGTTAATAATTAGACCAAGCGACCTAAAATATCCGATATATGTACCAATATCGTACAGTTTTGGTAATAATTCAATAGTTTTGCCAGCAAGATCCCAAGTTGTCCGAAAAATTTAAATAAGTTCACAACAAGACAGTGTATTGATTCCAAATCAAGAAATTCAACATGGTATTTATTTAGCAAATACCATAACTAACACCCAAAACGCAGTCATACGATTGCTAAACAGTACAGATATAGATCAAATAGTAAACAAGTTTGAAGTATGAACCGCTTTCCTGCTACGAAATAATCGAAGCAAATAAAGAACAGCGTGAAAACGCAGTGCTAACTACGTTATCAAAAAATTTTGCCCCACAGTTTCACAGCCAACTTACGAAGTTGTTAGACAGCGAATCAATAACAACAAATAATTTTTATAAACAAAAATTAAGACTGGTGGACGATGAACCAATTTACATTAAATATTATAGAAATCCTCATAGTCAGAAAGACGAAATACAAAGACGAGTCTAAAAGCTTATAAAAGACCAAATAGTCGAGCCCTCTGTATCTCCTTACAATAGACCACTTTTATTAGTACCGAAAATATCGTTACCAAATTCCGAAAATAAAAAATGGCGATAAATAATTGACTATCGTCAAATTAATAAAAAATTTTTGTCCGATAAATTTCCATTACCAAGAATTGATGACATTTTAGATCAACTAGGTAGAGCAAGGTATTTTTCATGCCTCAACCTAATGTCAGGTTTTCATCAAATTGAACTCGAAGACGAGTCACGAGACAGAACATCCTTTTCCACATGTAATAGCTCATATCGCTTCACGCGATTACCATTCGGTTTAAAAATAGCACCAAATTTGTTCCAGAGAATGATGAGTATAGCATTCACTGGCCTTGAACCTTCGCAAGCATTCCTTTACAAGGATTAATAGTCATAGTCATAGGTTATTCCGAAAAACATATGCTCAATAATCTAATAGATATTTTTGAGAAGTGTAGGCAACACAACCTAAAGTTACATCCTGAAAAATGCTCATTTTTTATGAAAATTCATTGCATTGCATAGAAGATTCATTGCATTTTGCAACTATTATTGAAGATTTATACAAAACTTCCCTGGATATTCTCGTCACATAACAAGATTATGTAAGAACCAGAGGGCCGGGGTTAACTTCGACCGCGTCGAAGTTTGTATACCCTTGCAATTGTTTTGGTAATTCTTTCCTTACCCATAGCCATCAAAGTGTAAAAACGTTTTATCCAAAAAGACTAATGTTTGCGAAAGAACGGCCTTTAATCTTAGCATAGGATATAACGAACTTTTTGATGAAAGTCACTGTTTTCCACCTATCGTTTCTATGGGACCTATATGATATAGTCACCCGATCTTGACCAAATTTGGCACATTTATAGCTTCAATAAACTAACGTTTATTAAATTTCACGACAATAGCTTAAAAAGTAACGAAGTTATTGAGAAAAGTCACTGTTCGTGACTTTGCCGTTTGTATGGGAGCTATATGATATAGTCACCCGATCTTGATCAAATTTGGCACAATCATTAATAAGAACATAAAACTGACAAATACCAACTTTTATGACAATAGCTATAAAATTAATGAAGTTATTGAGAAAGTCACTGTTCGTGACTTTGCCGTTTGTATGGGAGCTATATGATATAGTCACCCGATCTTGATCGAATTTGGCACAATCATTAATAAAAACATAAGACTGACAAATACCAACTTTTATGACAATAGCTAGAAAATTAATGAAGATATTGAGAAAGTCACTGTTCGTGACTTTGCCGTTTGTATGGGGGCTATATGATATAGTCTCCCGATCTTGATCAAATTTGGCACAATCATTAATAATAACATAAAACTGACAAATACCAACTTTTATGACAATAGCTATAAAATTAATGAAGTTATTGAGAAAGTCACTGTTCGTGACTTTGCCGTTTGTATGGGAGCTATATGATATAGTCACCCGATCTTGATCGAATTTGGCACAATCATTCATAAGAACATAAAACTGACAAATACCAACTTTTATGACAATAGCTATAAAGTTAATGAAGTTATTGAGAAAGTCACTGTTCCTGACTTTGCCGTTTGTATGGGAGCTATATGATATAGTCACCCGATCTTGATCGAATTTGGCACAATCATTAATAAGAACATAAAACTGACAAATACCAACTTTTATGACAATAGCTATAAAATTAATGAAGTTATTGAGAAAGTCACTGTTTCGTGACTTTGACGTTTGTATGGGAGCTATATGATATAGTGGTCCGATCCGGCTGAATCCGAGATATACAATGCCTGCAGTATATACAAGCCTACGTGCAAAATTTCAGCTCTGTAGCTCTTACGGTCTCGGATGAGTTCGCGTTGATCCAGACGGACGGACATGGCTATTTGAACTCGTCTCGTCGTGCTGATCAAGAATATATATACTTTATATGGTCTGAGATGCTTCGTTCTATGCGTTGCACACTTCTGACCAAAATTAATATACTCTTTTTGCAAGGGTATAATAATATAGAGGAGTTGCAAAAGCAATCTCTTAATGCTTCTAAGCCCAATGTATATGACGTCGTTGTAAATGACGAAGTACGAAAAGTATGACCTTGCGAATAACTGATTCTTTAAGCACATTCAAACATGGCAAGAAAGTTATAGCAAGAATTGATATTTGCGATATGTATACCAATGGAATTCTTGACTTAGGTCAATTGTTTCAAAGGCTCGAAAAAGAAGCCGATATACTCAATATCAGTCAGGTCAAAGTGGCACCGAGCGAAAAGATCTTTGAAACTATTTCCATAGAATCTTTCAAAAATATGGGCAATAAAATATTGAAATTTTGAAGAGTAGCGCTACTCAAGCCGGTGACCCTATTATCAAATAATGATAAAGAAAAAGAAGCAATACTACTTACGTTCCACGATGACCCTATACAAGGAGGTCATACTGGAATATTGAGAACTATAGCCAAAATAAAAATTCATTACTATTGGAGGAATGTGACACGAGATATATCTATCTCAATATATAAAAAAATGTAATAAGTGTCAAAAAGCAAAGATAACAAAGCACACAAAAACTCCGTTAATTATGTATAACTGAAACGCCACAACTGGCTTTCGACAGGGTAATTGTGGATACGATCGGTCCACTTCCGAAGTCAGAACAAGGAAATGAATATGCAGTGACTTTAATCTGCGATCTAACAAAATACCTTGTAATAATACCAATAAAAGACAAAAGTGCAAAAACAGTAGCGAAAGCTATATTTGAAGATATCATTCTGCAGTACGGTCCAATGAAGACGTTCATTACGGACATGGGAACAGAATATAGAAACTCAATAATTGAAGATTTATGCAAAATCTTGTAAATAAAAAAAAATAACTTCAACTGCACATCATCACCATACTGTAGGCACTGTGGAGCGAAGCCACCGAACACTTAATGAATTTTTACGATCATACATTTCAGTTGACAAAACTGACTGGGATGTATGGATACAATACTTCGCATATTGTTTTAATACGACACCCTCTATGGCACATGATTATTGTCCATATGAGTTGGTATTCGGTAAAACTTCGAATTTACCCCAACAGTTCAATAGTGTTGATAGGATAATCCCACTATATAATATAGAAGATTATGCTAAGGAATCAAAATTTAGATTAGAACAGGCCTATAAAAGAGCCAGAATTATGTTAGAACAGCACAAAGCGATTAATAAATGTGGGATCGGGTCTGGCAACTCTGCTGAGCGGGGGGAATTGAGCAAAACACGGGTAGTCGAACCGAAGAGACGAGCAAGAGCGGTTGCAAAAAAGACGAAAGACGAAACGACGTAATGCAGTAAAGTCGACTAATTTCCAACTAAATCTAATTAAAATAATCAAATGAATAGTTTTACATTAAAATAAACTAAAATACTACAAATAAATATATTGAATAAAACAAATTCCTACAAATATGGTGGCTCAACCTACAAATATGCATGACTCAACTTATAAAGGAGTAAAAAAGTAATATCAATGAGTGAGAAAGAGACAAACATACACAAAACGACGCAACAGTGAAATCAAACGACGAAAAAAAAACGCGCGAAAACGAATAAGAATTAGCATCAAACGACGATAAATTGGCGCTTAACGACGAAAAAGCGCAAAGAAACGGTGACAAAGTTTTCGACGAACGACGAGAAAGTGTTTGAATACGACGATAACTGTGGTGGCAAACGACGTATATATACATACATATACATATACAATATTAGTGTGTGTGCGTAAGAGAAAGAACTATGAGCAAACTTGAAGACTTTGGAAATGTGCAAGAGGCACTGAAAACTGAAAAGAAATCTAATATTACATTGTTTTACAAGTTTATATACGAAGAAGAAGGCGATCGTGCAAATCGCCAAAGATTAAGAAAGTTTGAAGGGTTTAATTTTGATTACGACAGCGATTTGTATAAAAGTAAAGTGTCTTATGTGGAAAAGAATTTAACAGATAACGATTTAGTGATTATTTGTAACGTTTTGGGTTTATCGCATGATATATCGAATCTAACTTCCCATTTATTTCGCAATTTGCAAGCTGGAAAACGACGAAATTGACATTGACTCAAATGCATCGAAAAGTACAAAGTGCGAAATGAACGATCTTATCAAAAACTATAAGCCGGAAAAGTTAAAATCGACAAATGTTGAAATGCGTATTGTTTTAAAAGACGATAGTCCAATTTATTCGAGACCACGCAGATTCGCTTTTGCTGAACGGTGCATAATCGATGACCAAGTCGATCAGTGGCTGAAAGACGACATAATAGAACAATCCGAGTCTGAATTCAGCAGTCCGGTCGTATTAGTAAAAAAACGCGATGGCACTCCACGGCTGTGCATTGACTACAGAAGAATAAACAAGGTAATAGTAAAAGATAATGGAAAGGTAATGGAAAATACCTCTGATTGAAGATCAATTGGATCGGCTACAAGGAGCAACGGTTTTCAGCACAATCGATTTAAAGAATGGATTTTTCCATGTAGATGTTTAAAAAGAGAGTCGAAGATTCACCTCGTTCGTTACACACAGCGGACAGTACCAGTTTTTAAAAGTTCCTTTTGGATTGACGAACTCCCCTGGGGTATTTCAGAGACACGTTAATGCCATTTTTCGTGATTTAACCCGTGCTGGTACGGCTATCCCATACGTCGACGACATTATAATCCTTGGGAAAACTGAAGAGGAAGCCGTCTCCAATCTGAGAAATGTTTTGAAGCGATGTGAAGAATATGGTTTAGTCATTAACTTAAAGAAATGTTGTTTTTTGAAGCGAGAAATAGAATTTTTGGGGCATACTATAAAGAATCAGAAGATATGTATCTCAGATGCAAAGACCAAAGCTGTAAAAAAATTTCCTATGCCGATGAATCAAAAGCAGCTCCAAAGTTTTCTTGGCCTGGTTGGTTATTTTCGCAAGTTCATTGCAGATTTTTCGATTATAGCCAAGCCTCTTACTGATTTATTGAAAAATGATGCAAAATTTGTATTCAACGACAGTCAGATAAAATCTTTTAATTTGCTAAAAGAATTGATAAGCCAGAAACTTGTTTTGCAAATATTGAACCCCAAGTTTCAAACGGAAGTACATACAGACGCATCGATTGATGGCTTCGGAGCAATTTTATTACAAAAGTTACCTGATGATAAAGAATTGCACCCTGTATACTACATGAGCAAAAAGACGACTGAAGCGGAAAGAAAATTCACTAGCTACGAATTAGAAATTTTGGCGGTAGTTGAAGCATTTCGTAAGTTCCGAGTTTACCTTCTAGGTATGCATTTTAAAGTCATAAGCTATTGTAATGCGTTTGCAAAGACGATGGATAAAAAAGATGTGTGCACTAGAGTCGCACGATGGATTCTTGAGATCCAAGAATTTGATTTTGATGTTGAGCACCGTGCGGGAAATCGTATACGCCATCCAGATGCGCTTAGTCGCTACCCCGTTATGATTATATCAGAAGATTACATACACAGTCAATTGAAGAATGTCCAAGGACAAGACGACCAATTGAAGGCCATAATCGATATCCTTGCTCAGAAAACCTCTCATAACAACTATTTTATGAAAGCTGGCATACTTTTTAAGTTGGTCGATGATGAAGAACTAATTGTAGTTCCCTCTACTCTGCAACGGGAAATCATTAAACATGCTCACGAAAGAGGTCACTTTTCTGTGAAAAAGACGAGGGAAATAATTGCAAAGGAGTATTATATCCCAAAATTAGATGAGAAAATACAACACCAAATAAGATGCTGCATTCCATGTCTAACACTTAATCGAAAGCTTGGTAAAAAATAAGGAGAACTGCATCCACTGCCGAAAGAAGAACTGCCCTTTCAGACGTTCCACATCGACTTTCTTGGACCCTTAGAGTCAACGACTGGTCTTCCACAAGCGAACGGACAAGTCGAACGCCTTAACGCTGTTGTTATATCCGTGCTGTCTAAGATTTCGATAGAAGACCCTAGCAAATGGTATAAGTTTGTCGGCAAAGTGCAACAAACGATTAACTCAACGTACAGCAGAAGCACACATTCAACGCCGTTCGAACTACTGATTGGTATTAAGATGCACACAAAAGACGACCTTAAGCTGAAAGAAATAATTCACGATGAGATGATTCAGATTTTTAACGACAACAGAGATGATCTACGGAATATAGCGAAGCAGCAGACCCTTCGTATGCAAGAAGAAAATAAGAAGACCTACAACTTACGTCGCAGACCTGCTTCCATATACATAGTCGGTGATCTGGTAGCTGTTAAAAGAATCCAACTTGGAGGAGGTTTGAAGCTGAAGCCCAAATATTTAGGTCCGTACCGCATTACAATGGTAAAGGCCAGAGATACATACGACGTGATCAAAGATACATTGTTCAACGATAGTCCTAGGCGAACTACGACTTGCCCTGCCTATATGAAGCCGTGGGTTCCCTGTGACATAGACGACCAGGATGCATTCGAGGCGAATGCGTATTAGGATGGCCGAGTTGTGGGATCGGGTCTGGCAACTCTGCTGAACGGGGCGAATTGAGCAAAAGACGGGCAGTCGAACCCAAGAGACGAGCAAGAGCGGTTGCAAAAAAGACGAAAGACGAAACGACGTAATGCAGTAAAGACGACTAATTTCCAACTAAATCTAATTAAAATAATCAAATAAACAGTTTTACATTAAAATAAACTAAAATACTACAAATAAATATATTGAATAAAACAAATTCCTACATAAGGAAATATATGATAGAAAAGGTTTTATTACGAAATGACACGACCCGTATAAGCTAGAATCTAAGTATTTAGGCCCATACATTATAGAACAAATGAAGGATAGGGATAACATTTTAATTAAAGATACAAAGAATAAGAAACAATTAGTGCATAAAGATAGGTTAAAAAAATGTAATCAATTAATATATATATATATAAAATATAATAATAAAACGGGTACATGTCATAACGCCCAGTGTCTTACCCTAATAAAACATGTAGTACGCCTCTTCAATACTAATAATAATTTTAATTCCATTTCGAAAAAATATTTTTTTTTCTATGTTTGCAAGATTTAATGAACAACACCCTTGGCGTACTACGCACATGTCTTCACTTGGTACGGTTTTTAGTCTCATTTCGCACAGCGAACACAAAGCGTATGCAAAGAAGAGAGCATGGAAAAGATCCGTTAGAATTCGTTCGCATGCATTGCATTCGCTTAGAAACAGAATTTTTGGTACAGGCTTTTTCATTTAATTTGATACTTGATTGCGAACAGACGTGAATATTAATATTCACAGAAAAATATATGTACTTACATATATAAAAAGTGAAACACGTGCAATTATATTTCGGTCGCGTGGCTTCGACCAAGCGACTTTCTTTCAAGCAGCCTTTGATTCTTCTTTTTCTTTGGGACAATTTGTTTTATTGTACCCCAGCCCAATCGCTGATATTTTCTTCGTTGGAACAAAAGAGACCTCTTTGAACAACCAAGACACCAATGAGCCTCGGATTTATTTTATCAACCCTTCCATTTCATCAATAATCACCGCCATTTCTCTTTTCTCTTTTGAATTACTATGAATTTTTGAAACTATTTTTTTGTCCAATTACCGTATTTAAATTTATTTTTGCATATCTCTATTTTGTAATTTCTTAGAAAATAAGTCATGAAAACGTTTTGTTTGGAATTAAACTTATAACTCGAAATTTTGTCATGTTTGCGTAAACTAATTCTTTGAGGAATCCGTCGCCTGAATCCATGACTATGCTGCCGTTTCAAATCGCCTAAGACCGTTTAAATGTCTGTTAAGGGGCAATCAATTAAACACAATAGTTTGCCAAGGTAGGGTGGGTACAGAAAGGGTTAGCGAGCAACATCTTTAGCTAATCCGCAGAGAAGTCGTCAGCACAATTAATAGTATCTCGATCTGGTTCAACATTCTGCTTTTTAGAAGTGCACGACCCCGATCTTTAGCGTACACTTGTGTTATCGTTAGCAAAGTAGAGAAAAATTAGACCTCTAGCAACTACACGCGCACATGTATATCACTACAGAAATGTTACTCAACCGTGGATCACGAATAACTTAGAACACCACTACAGTAATGGAGCCCAATTAGGTGGCCCGGATAAAACGTAGGACAACCCCACGACTAATCGGATATGTACACCACCAAAGTATCCACTTACATATTATTGCTCATTATCATCCATTCATATTCAGTTATTTAGATTAATTTTATTTTCAAGCAGTTATGCAGACTCGTATGGCGATGGTGCCCGTTTTAGATTGCTTGTGTAAATCGCGATAGTAATTCGAGAATTTCGGATTAGTCGACCAGAAGAAACTATAGGTGGCAACAGCATCGTATGACTTTTTTTGTAGGACTATGCGGAAAAGCAAATTTTATGATCCTTGTAGTTTGAGGCTAGGAATTGCAGTTGCGTTGAGAGAGCATTGCGCGAGCTTTGCAAGAAAATTACCCATTTTGTGGCATTTGCTTCGTCGCCTTGTAAACATAGATTTCACGATAATTGTATTACAGAGTGTTTAAAAACTTCTAATTTATGCCCCACTTGCAAGCATCCTTGTACGATGAAACAACTTGCAATATCAAATATTGACTTGGAAACGGAACTCCAAGAAGCTAGGAAATCAGGCGAGCCCACAACTCAGCCTGTGACCCCTTATAATACACGCTCAGGACCTGGTCGACCTGCCAAGACCAAACCTATTCCTAATCAGGGAGTAATTCAAAAGAGAGGGATCGGCACGAGATCTACGACCACCTCACATCAACAGAGATCACCGCCTACTCAAGCTAGTAGTCCAAGACCACGTACCACTCCAGATTACATAACTTTGATACAAACTTTTATCCAAGCACAACAGGAACAGTTAATAAACCATTTAGCTTCGCTGATTGACGACAAGTTAGCTTCTATTCGACTTGAACGCAACGGACCAAACCCCATTCCGGAACGTTCTACAGCGTTCAGCCTCCCGGCACCAAGACAAGAAGAACACTATAACCACACGCAAACATCGAGAAATCTTAGTAGTCAGACTCAGAACTCAAATAGAGGGTCGCGAGCAAATTCGACATTGTCACACGAAAAAGTAGCAAGCATTATTCAATGTTGGCGAATAAAATTTAATGCTTCTAAAGAAGGAATTCAATCTGAGGATTTTCTGTACAGAGTTCGTTCATTAGCAGAAGAAAATTGAAAACAAGATTATCAAGTACTTTGTGATCATTTGTATTTATTTTCGCAGGTAAAGCGAATGATTGGTTTTGGAAGTTTCATCGAGCACACCTAAATTTCGATTGGAATAAATTTTGTGTAGAATTTAGAAATAAGTTTGATGAAGTAGATAACGATATGGGTACCTGGGAACTGATTAATAGCAGACACCAGGGCGAGAATGAAACCTTTGACGATTATCAGTTTAGTGTCGAAAGGCTGGTAGGGAGATTAAACACACAACTTTCAGAGGATTCGTTAGTCAAGTTATTAATTAGACATTCGAAGTCGGCAATTCGCTATGAACTTATGCATCTAGGAATTTTTACCTTATCTCATCTGAGACAGGAACTTCGCACCCACGAGCAATTTGCTAAACAAATGAAAAACATACCGACCAAGAATACTTTATGACATCGTTCAAAGATAGCTGAAGTACACTCTAATTTCGAGAATTATATGCAGGAGGAGGTGGAAGCTTTTCAACATAAGCTTACATGTTGGAACTTTTGGAAGCCTGTGTCTGCCTGCAGCTAAAACTTAATTCTGTAATTGCTAAACTACCCTGCTACGATAAAGAAGGATTAGGTCGCACACATCCTTTTGATCATAAGATCGAAGTTGATAGTACAAGGCCCATTAAACAAAGGCATTGGCCAATTTTACCGGCTATTGAGAAGCTAATGTTCACAGAAACAGATAGTATGTTACATTTAGATATTATTGAAGAATGCAACAGCCCATGGAGCTCCAATTGATGGGATACTTAGTAGACTGCCACCTGCTCGATTTATTACTGGACTGGACATGAAGCACGCCTTTTGGCAAATTCCGTTAGAGGAAAGCTCACGTCAATACACCGCCTTCACAATACCTAACCGGTCACTCTACCAATATAAAGTGATGCCTTTTGGTTTGTGCAACGCCCCGCAGACTTTATGTAGACTTATGGATCGTGTCGTACCGTCTTATTTGCGCACTAGGGTATTCGTTTACCTCGATGACCTGATAATTCTTTCCGAAGATTTTGAATCGCATATTGCTTTAATACAAGAGGTAGCATTGAGGCTGCGTAAAGCGAATCTTACGATTAAAGTACCTAAATCTAAGTTCATGCAGGAGATTAAATACCTCGGCTTTTTTATTGGATACGGACAAGTGAAAGTCGATCCTGGGAAAATTTGTGCAATAAACGACTTTCGGATTCCAACAACAGTGAAACAATTAATGAGATTTTTGGGACTCACTGACTGGTATCGACGTTTTATTGAAAACTATGCCACCATTAGCTTTCCATTAACAGAACTTTTAAAAAAGAACCGATCTCTTAGTTGGAACGAAGATGTAGACTACGCTTTTTCAGAACTGAAACGAAGATTAACTTTAGCACCTATTTTGACCACTCCCGATTTTAAGAAACCGTTTATTTTATTATGTGATGCGAGTTTAGTAGGTATAGAATGTATGTTAGCTCAAACTAATACCGAAGGTATAGAACTACCGATAGCTTATATGACAGAAAAACTAAACAAAGCGCAAAGAAACTTTACGATATCAGAACACGAATGTTTAGCAGTAATTAAAGGAATTAAGAAATTTAGTGCATATATTGAGGGACAAACTTTTGTAGTCGTTACCGATCACGCTTCTCTAAATGGGCTTATGAAACAGAAGGATCTTTCCGGTAGATTAGCGAGATGGTCAATTAACTTACAAGCTTTCTCATTTGAAATCGTTCATAGTCCTGGTTCTCAAAATATTGTAGCGGACTCATTATCGCGATATTTCGGTTAATACTTCGGTAGACGTTGCAGTAATTGCTGTCAACGAGCTGACGGTGCTGGTCGGTGGCAATCGGTGACCCAGTTATCGATACTGATGGAGAAGCACACTGCTCTCTCCACGGTAAATTGCTGTTGATTGCTGAGTGGCTTGCACTTTCGGTGTTATTGCTTACGGTAGCATTCAGTGGGGTCGGCGACACCACCGAAAAGTACGCGTTGTTGCGTTGGACCGAGAGACGACGCTCACGTTGTTGTTATACAAGTAGTTCCTGTAGCTGTTGCTGGTGGGGATCGAGAGAGCTTGGGCCCGAATTGGTGGACATGGCTTTTCCAGGCTTTCCTGTTGCAACTTAGTATTTATTGCTATTAGAACTAATAAATGGGCGTCTCTGCGGTGACTGAGAGCCCTACACAATTTTTGCAAACGCGGTCTTTTTTTTACACTAAATTTTGCGGAGTGCATTAAAAAACACGTCTGCACGCGGCGGCGGTTGAATTGACAAATGAATTAAACTCATAACTTGAAATTTTGTCATGTTTGCGTAAACTAATTCTTTGAGGAATCCGTCGCCTGAATCCATGACTATGCTGCCGTTTCAAATCGCCTAAGACCGTTTAAATGTCTGTTAAGGGGCAATCAATTAAACCCAATAGTTTGCCAAGGTAGGGTGGGTACAGAAAGGGTTGGCGAGCAACACCTTTAGCTAATCCGCAGAGAAGTCGTCAGCACAATTAATAGTAATTCGATCTGGTTCAACATTCTGCTTTTTACATCGTTTTAGTTTCTGATAGTGCACTTATATTTTTTTTCTGTATGATCCGTGCGTATGCCTAGAGTAGGAAAGAATCCCCCCTCATCCGACGAGCTAAGCAAGAGCAACGCTAGAAATGCACAACCCCGATCTTTAGCGTACACTTGTGTTATCGTTAGCAAAGTAGAGAAAAATTAGGCCGCTAGCAACTACACGGGCGCATGTATATCACTACGAACAAAACAAATAAATTCTCTTCATATAATGACACTATACATATATACAAAAATACTTTTACCACATATATCATTAAACAAACAAACATTCAAACAAAAAAAAAAAAAATATAAACAATAATACAGAAATAAATTTCCATATAATAAACATTAGAAAATAACTCCATATAATTATGTATCATGTTCTAGAATAACATATTAATAACATTACAAACATATTGTAGCAGTTTGATACAATGTTTATGTGCGCAACATTCAAATGCATTTGCCTCTTAAGTAACATGACCACCCATGAGTGCATGGTGCTGGACAATTGCTGTGTCGGCAAATATAACACGCGCGGCCGCTTGGGCCGAATATGCAATATGATACATCCTCACTCTCCCGCTGCAGCGGCATATACACATACATACTCTTATGTAAACATTTATACATAAATATGTTTATACATAAGGTATGCCTATGCTCCTCTGCCTGCATTACTAGCAGCGCAGCTACACGGTCTTAGCTATAGTTAACAATTGTAACAAAACTAAGAACCATTCAATAAACTAAACTCAAACTGAAAAGAACTACTTGTTTCCTATCTAATTAAACTTTGAGAACAATAATATTTATTCTTCAGATACCACCAAGTTTGCGAAATGAAATCTTTATATACCTAGATGACCTTTTAGTAGTTTCGGAGTCCTTTGAGAGACATATTTCAGTAATTTGGTCTAGCAGTGGACTGTACCTTTGAAATTAACTAATTAATTTCTCTTATGATTCTTTGCTACTGAATCAGTTGAGTGCTAATTTATTACTGAACAAAAAGAGAAAAAGCGTGTGTACAATGCTTATGTTTGTATATAATGCTTATGTATGTGTATGATGCTTATGATCGAGTGGATGATCAGGAGCTGCATCTACTAATGCAGTCAGATAATTGATTTTGACTTCATTTTGTATGTCCCTTTTGAAATATTTAAACAGACTTGTGAGTTGTTTAACCTTACCCTGCAGCCATGAGACCTCTAGATGCACAATCAGCTGGATTCGATTTGGAGTCCACATGACGCCAATAATGCCTTGGAATGGTGTCCAGAATTTCCGTAGTTCTGTTCCCAACAAGGATCTTTAGTCGAGAGGGTGTGTATGATAGCCAATAGAGTACGATTGTGGAATCGCACCATGCAAAAACCGGGACCTTTTGATGTCAAAGTGCCGCCTTTATCGATCGTATGAGTTAACTTAGGAGCAGTGCCACGCAAAGTTCTAGGCGAGGCAGAGATTGCTGCTTAGACCATAGACTTCGCAGCCAAAATCGATGTAGAAATCGAGCCATCATTGTTGATTACTCTGCTATACACTACAGCAGCGTATGCCTTCATAGATGCATCGGAGAATCCATGCAATTCAATATTGTCCGCGTCGTTGAAAAAAAATCCGGGGAATTCAAATGGGTTGTAACATATCCAAATCAGCTCGCCATTTGAGCCAATTCTATGTAAGTAGTTTAGGGAGTTTGCCATCCCATCCCAAATCGAAAAGCCATAATTGTTGAAAGAGTATTTGTATTTTGAATTGGACCACAATTGGTGCCAAAAGCCCAAGTGGATCAAAGATCCGTGAAATGGCCAGTAAAACTTGTCGATTTGTGCAATCGACATTTCCTTTAGACCTACATTATTTGATATTCGGTATTCGATACCCATCTCCCAAGCTCCCAATTAGCACAGGACAAAAGTTCCTCTAGTAAGATTTTTGCAGCATTCGGGTATTCCTGCTCATGATCAGTAGCCAGTTGCTCTAATACCCTTACAACCAGGCGTGGAGCACATGGGGTGCCGTAAGTGACGGTGCAAAGTTGATAGTGTTTGATTGGATCCGATGACCTTTCTCTCTAGGCAATTCTCTGGAAGTCGCGGTGTTTGTTGTTCACCCCAATCTGTTGAAACATCTTGACTATGTTGGCTGAGAATACAAAGTTATACATCCGAAAGCGCAAGCAGACAGCAATTAGATTGCTTTGAATGCTAGGCCCTGTAAAGAGATAATCGTTTAGTGATTTGCCATTGGTATCGCAAAATGATCCGTCAAAAACTACTCTCAGTTTCTGACCCAAAACCGGATGATATGGTAGATTAAACCGTTGCCCATTACTGAAACGAATGCCCCAAATCGAAGCATTCTTTCATAATGAATCGGGATTCCCGGAGAGAAAGAAAATAACCCAGTCTTCATTCGTTGAATTCAAAATATGAACTGATTTTATTAAAAAACTCTTAACTCTAAGAAGCGACAATTGTTCTTAAAAATACTTATTCTAATGCCCCACCTTTATGGGGGGTTGAAAATTGTTTATATTTCATGCTCAGCGCTGGTTATAATAATGTGCAAGTTTTGTTTGATATTAAGCAATAATTGTCATATGAATTTTATGACTTACTTTTATTTATGTTTCGTTTTGTATATTTCTTTGGCCAATCTGCCTTGGTGAAGCCACGGTTGACCACGATGTTTAACCTTAAACATTCTGCAAAACGTCTTGCGTTGTCTTATGAGCTTGACCGGTTGCATGATGGAAGTTTAACCCTAGTAATTCAATATGATGTTCCTTTACGATTGTCACTGACTTCCTATTCTTACCAGATCTGCCTTTTGTTACAGAAGCCTATTTTGAAATTATTTTTTAGATAATCATTATCTAATTGACCCAATGGTTCAGTAACCATTGCCTTCTGAATATTCTCATTTTGTACTGGCTCTAGGATATATACTTTTTCTTCCCCAATTTTTACTTTACCTCCAATGTGAGGTCCTGCGGGGGGCCATTAATTTATTTCCTTAGTTTTGTTATTGTATTTCTTTGAACTTTTCTTCTTCTCCCAACGTTGTTCAAAATCTGTGACATCTATTGGTGTTGCCACTACAGATTTATTCTGATTTGATTTGGTGCATCCCGAGACAATCCAACCAAATTGAGTATTTTGATCTAGCAGGCCATCAATCTTTGTAGATCCCCCTTTTAAGATTTGGGTATATACGTTTACTCTCATTATTATATCAATCCTACCAGGTTTATTAAATGTAGAATCAGCTAGCACGTAAGTTTGCCATTTTGACATATCCACGTTTGCTATTTTTAATGGAAGAGCTTTCATTAACTTTGGCAACACAATAATATTTAATTTTTGAGCGGCCTCTTTAGACAAAATGGTGCTCTGTGAACCACAATCAATAAGGGCTCTTACTGTCTTATATCCTCCATTTACATCTTTTATTTGTATTACAGCTGTGGCCAACAGTGTTGGTTGTGCGGTTACACAAGTATTGACTCTCTCCTGTGTTTCTTCAAAATGGAGTAAGGTATGGTGTTCCTTACTGCACAATGAACAGACCATTTCATTAGTTCACACCTTATTGCTTGGATGGTTCAAGCATCTTATACAAAGTTGTACTTTTTTGGCTGTTTCATACCTTTCAGTAGGTGTCAAACATCAAACATATCAAATTATAGCACTTGCATGGCAATTTTGCAAACCGGACATTTATCTTCAACTTCCGCATATTTAACA
This sequence comes from Drosophila equinoxialis, assembly GCA_018150345.1. Taxonomy (NCBI): domain Eukaryota; kingdom Metazoa; phylum Arthropoda; class Insecta; order Diptera; family Drosophilidae; genus Drosophila; species Drosophila equinoxialis. The sequence goes on along the minus strand of JAECWI010000323.1, from coordinate 569,623 downwards.
CAGTTTGTAGCAGTTTTTCTGTTCTTTGCTCATGGCACTTAGCGAGCAATATCTTTGCTTCAATTATTCCATGACATCTGATATCATTTGAATTTGCCTTATTTTCTAATCTTACTCTCATACAATTGTAGAGCCTCTCTGTCAAATTTCCTTAGTAGGAGTTGTGCGAATATATCGTCAACTTCATCCGACAAATTTGCTTTTATTTTAATTAAGTAAACTGACTCATTATCTATGTCAATCACTCCTTTAACATTTTTTGCGGATTCATTGTTGATCATCGTTTAATCAACGGTCCGACTTAATTGTTCGGAAAAAAGCCTTCGATTATTTTCATACCGCTTGGTTAGCAATTCCCACGCAGCACTAAAGTTATCAGCTGAACCTGAGAATAGATGAGCTACCATGCTCCCCCTTCCCCTTTTAAAGCGGATTTTAAATAATTGAACTTAAGAGCAATACTTAAATCCTCTCTTTTTTCAATCAGTTCCGCAAATAATTCTAAACACAGGTCCCATTCTCGACATTATCCATGTCCCATTGCCTGTTGATTTCAACTCTACTACCTCCAAATATTCCTGAAGCTGTCGGACTCTATTCATAAATATCTCCTGGTTATCACTACCGTTTTCATGACTGGAGGTCGCATCCCCGCGCGACTCTCCTTTGCTATCATCAAACATTTCTGACTTACAAGTGCTTTGTTAAGAAACATTTTCTGTGGTGTCTGTAAGAACGTTTGACAATAAACTGATTTTTTTTTTTTTAATATGTATTTACTTATATAAATTTTTTGGATATATTATTAATGACCCTTCAACGGCCAACTTGCTGCTGGTCTTCGCACAGGCTGTTGGAGCGCCGATGCTGGTCCTCTGGAAACAGGTGTACTCGCAATATGGCGAATTCGCCGGGCACGTCTTCTCTGGAGTGGTCTGGATTGTCTTTTTGGGTTATTGTAATTTATTGCCCTTTGCCCAACTTATTGTTGTGGTGGTGGCAAACAGTAGCTTTAGAATTTCGGTTTTTCTTTGTTTTAGTCGATTCTTAACTCCGCTAGGTCTTGTCATTGCTCCTTACCTCATACGGATTTCATTTTTTTTTTTTTTTTGTGTGTCCACTCCGCTTCTTTTTTTGTCGTTGCTCAGCTACTGCTGTCCAGGGCCTATGAGCTCAGGCGGTACCGGTGCCGGTCATCGCACCAAATATCTTTGTATTGACAGTGTTCGTCCTCCAGCGGACTCTTCTTCCCCCACTGGTGGGGGAAAACAAGAGTTATTTTATTTTATTCTTGCTACCTTTAGCTGATCTTAGCATTTACACTTGCATAACAATTCAGACTTTAAGGAGCTTATTCACACTCTGAGTCTCTTACCACTGGTAGGAGAAAACTGTACAGTTCTTTTTTCTGAAAGGAGCAAAATGAATAGGGATCCATGACCTAATCACACCGAAAATTATCCTAGAACTCCCTACCATCACCATACAATACATCTGCAAACTGTTCAACGCTATAATAAGAATTGTCTACTTCTCAAGAGCATGGAAAAGGTCCACTATCATCATGATTCCTAAAGTGGGAAAGGACAAAACCTAGCCATCATCCTATAAGTCAATTATTTTGCTGCCATGACTTTTGAAGCTTTTTGAAAAGGTCCTGCAGATTCGACTAAACTCATTTCTGGCATCGGAGAACACAATCCCTTCACACCAGTTCGGTTTCCGTGAAAAACATGGGACAATTGAAGAAGTCAATCGTATAACATCCGAAATACGAACAGCATTCGAACTAAAAGACTACTGTGCGGCTGTCTTTCTCGATGTTGCCCAGGCTTTCGATAGAGTTTGGCTGGAGGGTCTGATGTTACCTTTACAATAGGAAAGTCGCTGTAAGATGTAATGGATCCGTCTCGGCTGACTATGAAATCAAAGCTGGTGTACCGCAAGGCAGTGTACTCGGCCCATTGCTCTACCTGCTGTACACTGCAGACTTATCAACTAGTTTAGGACTTACAACGTCCACTCGCAAGCCTCGCAAAATTAGAGGAACGCCTCAAGTTGGTAGAGGAATGGCTAGCAACCTGGCGTATCCGGGTCAACGAGCAGAAATGCAAACATGTTACATTTACGCTTAACAGAAGAAACTGTCCAGCTATAATGCTAAACAACGTACCAATTCCTGAAGTCGTCGATGTCACTTACCTTGTCATCCACCTAGACAGAAGACTAACTTGGCGCAAGCACATCGAAGCAAAAAAGTCACAGCTTAAATTGAAAGCGAGTAGCTTACATTGGATCATCAACGCTCGGTCCCCTCTACGTCTGGAGTACAAAGTCCTCCTGTACAACTCCGTACTGAAGCCCATCTCGACTTTCTGTAATATGGGGATATGCAAGTACTAGCAATGTCGACATTATACAAAGGTCGCAGTCGAAGATTTTAAGATCAACCACGGGGGCTCCGTGGCACATAATGAACGACAACATTATAAATAATCTAAATATACTTATCGTAAAATCTGAAATAGGTAGTCAACAACTAAAGTATTCTGCGAAACTAGATGCACATCCTAATGTTTTTGCCAATTCCCTTATGGGAACTAATAATAGAACCCGTAATTTTACCTTGTGCAATCAAATTTGGCACACTTAAATTTGATACTAATACCCAGCATAATACCAAATTTGATCAAAATCGGACAAAAAATAACTCAGTTATAATAAACGTTTTTCCATAAGGCCGGAGTTGGCCGTTGGCGGGTGGGGGCGCTAGGGTGCTTGTATGCATAAGTGAGCGAGATACTAAGATATGCTTGTAAAAAGCATGTGAACAGAATTTTTTAAAATAGGCAAATGCATTAGTTATTACAAATTTGAAATATTTGTTTTACTGGTGTATGGTATAGCTAAGACGGCGAGACGAATTACTTACTTAATTTGTTTTGCGGGCTTAGCTTTCGCCTAGTTATTGTGATATATCTATCCACTCCAGTTAGGACAGAAGGCGTTTAATTTTTAGTTGTGGTTTACTCTGACTGTCTTGGCGTTGTTGGTATGTGTTGCTACCAACACAAATGACGATGCATTTGTGCAATCGGTGACCCAGCTATCAATTTTGATGGACAAGCACATTGCTCTCTCCACGGTAAATTGCTGTTGTTTGATGAGTGGCTGGCATTTTCGATGTTAGTGTTTACGGTAGCATTTAGTGAGAGTCCTACACAATTTTGTTTTTTTTTTTTTTTTTTTTGGCGAAAACGCGGTGGTTCTTACCATGTATGTATGGTCTGAAACGCCCAATAGACTGCTGCTTATTCTTGTTCTGTGGTTTTTTTTCTTGGTTTCACCTTTGGTGAATGAGCATGAAGCACATGCAACTGGGAGTTTATCTCCTTATTTTTGTGTTAGTACAGCTTACAGGCGTATTTACTTGCAGTTTTAATTTTGCCTGGATTAGCATGAAAAAATGAGTTTTTCTGGATGTAGTTTTTAAGGTAGTCTCGTGAATTGGAACGAGACATTGCTCATTGAAAAATACGTTAATTTTTTGGACTGTTCTTTCAATTCTATTTGATTAAATCTAGACATCAAGTCCAGACATAAAAAATATTCGGCTCTATCCAATTGATCGGGAATATCATATATTCTACCTTTTATTTTCAAATCCAAGGAGACCCTCTTTTGGTACTAGTATTACTGGAGTATTGTACTCTGAAACTGATGGTTCAACTGTTGTATCGAGAATGCGTTTTTCTACGTGCGTGAGGTATTCTATAGTTTTTTGGGTATTGTAATTTTAATTATATTTTAGTTTTTGTATTTTATTTATTTTTCAAAAATTTAGTTAAGTTTTAACAACGCACGTCTTTGATTTATCGATGCAGGTTATTCAATGTTCTTAATTCTCTAACAGTTCTCTTGTACAGCAAGGCAAAAAAAAAATGAAAATCCAAAACCAATTCTAGTTTCGGGCGGGGGTTGAACTAGGGTTTTGTCAACTTTAGCCAGGACCTCTACCCCTTACACCTCCGAGCTGCTTGAAGTCCACTCGGCGGTTTACCTATAAGCTATTTATTAGGGAAATATAGAATAGTGCGCCGAAATATTTCACAAATGACGGGTTAATCTATAACATGTCCAAAATTCATAGAAATCGGTGATTCGCATACCTGAGTGAGTACAGTGAGTATTCGATGTGTGAAGATGCTACATCTCCCTTTTTTTTTAGAAAACTAACGTAATAATATGAAGTTATTTTCTTAACATAGTTACTTGTACAAAAATAAAAAAACTCTTGACGACTTAAGACCCACCCGATGAACCTTTCTGCGGCTTTGCTTTTTGAGTGTACTTTTGCTAATGCCATGTTTTATATGTTTTTCATCGAATTTAATCATTGTCATCATCAAATGTGGACAGATTTTAAATATAGGTACTTTGAGTTGTCTGATATTTAGTATTGTGGGTTTTTTCTCAAACCTTTCAAAATATTGACCTAGGTCAAAAGTTTTATTAGTGTACATAATGTATATATATTCTTGATCAGGACCAACAGGCGAGTCGATCTAGACATGTCCGTCCGTCTGTCCGTATGAACACGTAGATCTCAGAGACTATAAGAGCTGAAGTCACCAAATTTGGTACGTAGACTAGTGTATTCCCTTAGGGGGTCAAGTTTATTTAAAATTTTTTTTTTTATTGGTATACCTAAGTCGGCGAGACGACTTACTTGCTTAAGTGTGCATAAAGTATCTGTCAAGGTCATTACTTTCCGTACCTCGTTATTTACAATGACTTTGCATACATTGGACTGAGAAGAATTTTTTTTTCTTTTCCTGCTAAGAAATTCAACTGTTTATATTGTTTTTTGGTAGTGACTTTCATAATTTTATTATTTATTTGAATGTTTTTTGAGTTCCTGATTGTTATTCTTTGTACGGCATCAGCTACATACATAATTGTCTTTACACTTTCGATACTCTACTGTGAAATTATATATCTCTATTTCAGGGGGAGGTACAAATTGAGCCAACGAAAACTGTCGACTTATGCGTGCGCTTGTTTGTGTGCCTAAGCTGCTTTACACAGCGCAAATCGTATATGAAGAAAAGAATAATGAATGCGTATTTTGTATAGGCTATTACACATATTTTTCATACTATATATGTATATATGTGCACAATATATTTTACATTTATATTACATTATGCGTGTTCGCTTATAGTGCAATATACTTTTTTACCCTGTAGGAACAAAATATAAATAATGGCAAAATATTTTTAAATTGTAAGAAAGTGAAGCATTAATTTTGCTGCGTGTAGCAGAACGCTTTGTAGAACAAAGCGAGATAGTACTGCTTTCATCAAAAGTCTGTGCGACACTATCGTTTTTTTACGCTCTCATCTTGTACTTCGTGGTCACATCCGCAGGCACATAGACAGTCGCACGAGCAATTGACGAGCAAAAGTGGCCGACGGGCTATGGGTGCCTCCCCCTGCTCTAATTGAAGTCTCATTCTCGTCAGTTTAGAACTGGGGTTTACCATTGAAATAAGAGGTGTGAGCTTTGTGATCTGTTTTGACTGTGAAGTGTCTGAAATTTGTTATTGGCCAATGAATAGCTGCTAATTCCTGTTCTGTTGTACTATTATTGCTTTCACTTCTTGTGAATTCTCTTGATGCGTATGCGACTGTGAGCTGATGTCCGTTTTTAACTTAAAGTTAGGACTGCTCCAAATGCGTACTTACTTGCAAATGTGATTATGCAAAATTCTTTGCTGAAATCTGGGTATTGTAAAAGAGTCGGATTCATTAGTGCCGATTCTAGGACTCGAAAGCGTTTTGACAATCCATTCGAATTTCACATATTTTTTAGAGTGAACATTAGTCAACATTTTTTATGAATCTTCTGTAATAGTTACAAAATGCAATAAATTTTCTAGCGGAATGTAACTTTTGCCTAAATTTCCCAAGAACATCAGTTAAGTTATTGACTATTAAGTCTTGTATATAAAGGAATGCTTGCAAAGGTTCAAATCAAAGGGAATGCTAAAGACCTCTTTCTCTAAAATGAATATAGTGCTATTTTTAAACCAAATGGTAATCGCGTGAAGGGATGCGAAACACTGTTTGTTGAAAAAGACGTAACATCTCGTGTTTCTTCTTCAATTTGAATTTGATGAAAACCTGACATTAAGTCCAGGCCTGAATTTTTTTCTCTACCTAATTGATTAGTCAATTTTAAAAACCCCCTTTTTTCTTTTCGAAATCTGGGAGTGACTTTTTCGTACTAACAAGATAACAGATGGTTCAACTATTTTGTCATCTATCAATTTTTCGACTATCTTTGAAATTTCTTTTTGACTATGACGATTACTATAATTACACCCAGAGGTTGAAATGGTATATTGCCAAAATGCATGTAACAGGCAGAAGGAAGCTTTTCCGAAACCATAAAGTATATATATTCTTGTCCGTCCAGCCGTCCGTTTGAACGCCTAGATCTTGGAGACTATAAAAGATAGAGCCACCAAATTTGGTATGTAGGCTCGTGTAGTATGTATTCTCCAACCAAACTGTTAGTGAAAAGCCTATCAAATAGTTAGTAATTCGAAAGTTGCACTTTCGTGTGTCAGTTTGCTGGTAGACCCTTATATTTATATTTATTAAACAAAGGCAAGTTAAGTCTTGCGCATTTCTGCGGCCCCCTTGCGTTTCTTCGCTCTTTGGCGAAGTTCTGCTTTAAGTTGATCAATACGCACTATGCAGCGTTGTCGGTCGTCCTCCGTCTTTGAGGTAGCCAGTAAGTCTACTTGCAGTCTCTTCTGCTGGAGTAGCTTACGTACCTGGTCTCCTCGTTTTGTCTTCTTTTTTTTTCTCCCCGGTGCTCAGCTATTGGAGCAGCTATAAGAGCAGATTCCGCAAAGGAAATATTTTCGACGTTGTTCATTCGAGATTTGTAGATGTGTATTTATATTTTTTATCGTACACATTTGCTTTTGTGTTGCTGCTTGTTGATGTAAATTTTCTTAAATTTTGTTTTTTATATTTGTCTAGATTTCGACCTTATTAAAGTTAATCAAAAAATCTTACTAATTTATAAGATTTTAAATCATAGGCAGCACAAAAAGTGAGCAGGTTGTCTGTAAAGCTATTTCAAGAACCACCAAGTTCTATCATCAGCTGACTTTGCTGAAGAATCCACCGTTGTAATGGCCACACCATATCTTCAACGCTAAAAGTAGTTGAGAATTCAAACGACATGAAGCGAGAAAAGAACGGCACCTTGTTGACACCAATCGTTGTTAAGTGTTTTGAGATAATTATCGCCTAGTTGATCAACTTTTATACAATGAGTATGCACTACTACCCCGTTATACACACCAACCACCAGTTTTACAATAAATTGTTTTAGTTGCCCAGTTGACTTACATGTACATACTAAACAATGATTTCCAAGTTAATCAATTGCTATGTTAATGTCGGGACTCCAGATTGAGGTATAATGTTCATCATTTTGTGCACTCGATAAAGATTGTACCTGTGCATAGTGTGGCCAAAGCGGGCCAAGGAAATAGTCGCCTCGTTAACGAGTTTCCTTTTTATTTCGTTGAGAAATTAGTTGCCTCCAATTTCTCCAAGCCTGTAATTCTTTTTAACTTGGAGCCGCTAATGTCGGGGTCACCAAAATGTTCAGTGAAGACCTTAGTATTTCTTGATTTCAAATTAGTGTTTATTTATTTATATATAACTTGGGACTAACACATAAGCCAGTGACTAAGCCAATACGTAAATTGGGTGGACTTCGGACCAAGAACACAATGGGGGGAAGGCCAATAATACATCGATGCACACCCGATGATAGCTTCGATTCGTATCTGATCCCACATAGAAGAATGCATTCCTTTATAGTCAAACTAGAGAGCTCACCAGTGCATATTTCGACATAGTGTTAGGCACCTTAATTAACCAGGTCTTTATTGTTAACTGCTGACCATATCAGATCTACTTATAACTAATGAGCTATCGATATCTATAATCAAGTTACATACTAATCTTGACATACATTTCCATTTGTTCTATATTACGATATAGACTCCTATCGCGAACCAAACCTTCGGCAATCCGTTGGATGTCATATCATCATTCAACTCCCGGATGGCGATTAGATTGAGTTCATTCGATCGCTGTAGCAGAGGTAGACTTAACACATGATCGTGTCCCGTTATATGCAGCAAAGGCGAAGCCGGAATGCCAGGAACATTGCTTATGACCTTGTTGTGGTTGAGGTACATGGTCCCGTTTATGGTAGCGCTTTTCTCAAACGTGTAACGTGGGGCCATCACTTACGCTGATGCTCGCAAGCTTGCTGACAATAATTATCCCTTCGCCAACCCTTGTAATGAGCCTCCGGTGACTGGGCTGCGTACGACATATAGCTGATTGCCTTGAATGTAGTTCGCGAGCGCATGTGTCATGCTTAGCCAGTTTGCAAAATGTTACATGATTGTTGGTAACGCATTCTGTGGCCGACTTCACTGCGTCGTCGCATTCTGCCACTACGTTGTCGTGTCTGTAGTATGGCGTCCCCATATATCACAAGGAAAATAATGACCTTCTTACATAAAAGTTTAATTCTAGGGTAATCTATGTTTATGTGGATGGTGCTATCGGACTGAAATATTTTAATGTTGGATACTGCCATTAAATTAACTAAACTCATTTCTGGCATCGGAGAACACAATCCCTTCACGCCAGTTCGGCTTCCGCGGACAACATGGGACAATTGAACAAGTCAATCGCATAACATCTAAAATTAGAACAGGATTCGAACTAAAAGAATACTGTGCGGCTGTCTTTCTCGATGTTGCCCAGGCTTTCGATAGAGTTTGACTGGAGGGTCTAATGTTCAAAATCCGACAGAATCTCCCACTGTACACCCACAAACTCATGGAATCTTACCTTTACAATAAGAAATTCGCTGTTAGATGTAATGGCTCCGTCTCGGCTGACTTTGAAATCAAAGCTGATGTACCGCAAGGCAGTGTACTCGGCACAATCCTCAGCAGATCCAAATGCCCAATACAAGCCTCTGCAAAATTAGAGGAACACCTCAAGGTGGTAGAGGTATGGCTAGCAACCTGGCGTATCCAGGTCAACGAGCAGAAATGCAAACATGTTACATTTACGCTTAACAGAAGAAACTATCCAGTACCAATGCTAAACAACGTACCAATTCCTCAAGCCGTGGATGTCACTTACCTTGGCATCCACTTCTGGATTTTATTATTTTATTAGCAGTATATGTAAGTAAATTAATTTGCCTTTGAATTTCTGTGTTAATTATTATTTGTCTATTGTTAGATTGAATTAACTGTGCTTCTGTTATTTTAATTCTTTCCAAATCAGGCGTTCCTGCCACAACTTTTAGCGCTGTGCACAAAAAATCTATACTTCTTGGTATCATGTGCTGTAACATTAACGCGGACAAAAGATTTTTGACATGTTTTATGTCTACTTCTAAATATTTTCGCATGTTCGTCAAGGGAAATAACTCAGCCAGTTTTATCGTATCGTGAATTCGGTCAGGTTTGTCAAATGCCTTAGGTAGTTGCGTTGCTCCCATATTAAAACATTGCCGTCTAGCACGGGAATGTAATTTGCATTGGTGTAGTCGGTAATGCGTGCCTCTGCTGCAGCTTGGACTGACAGTATTATCGTGGTTAACCTGTTAGGAATGTAAACAATGACTATAGTGACATTGGGGTTTGATTTAGCAAATAAAAAACTTGATCAAAATTACTTCAATGAAGGTCTACTTCGAATTGATTTTTTAACATCGAAGTAATCGTCTCTGAATTAAACGATGTTTCGTTGTCACAATAAGTTGTCTTTATTTTTGGAAAAATATTGAGTAATTGCAATATGGGGATAGTAATATCCGTTATTGTTCGGGATTACAAGGGTTGTACAACAGCAAATTTGGAAAACTTGTCCACGGAATAGCTTGTGATCAGTGAAGAATATATCAATATGCAGAATTTCGCCGAGATAAAACGGAATGGGCGTTTGCCTTAGCCTTAGCTGTAGTGAAGACTTTGCAATTTAAGACGATTTCATTGGTTAATTTGGCCATTTTTGGGAAGTAATACTCCCGAAGTATTTGTTTGATATTTTTTTGCGCTGCTCTATGTGCGCGATTATGTTCGGTATTAACTATCTGAATTTGATTATCTTTGTTGGTTATATTAGTTACCATGTTCTTGCAATGCCAAAACTTTGTTGTGGGGAAGAGTCGCACTAATTCATGTTGCAAGGCGGCTAATGTAGAAAGATCGCAATGCGGTTGACTGCAAGCAATAAGGATTCAAGGAGATCGTTCTTGTCTGTGAATTGTATCACATGGGGAGTTTTGCTGCCGAATAGAATTAGTCTCCGATGCAAGGAGGATTATTTGGTTCCTAAAAAGATTAAGAGGCTTGTCCGTTGTCTCGACTGTGTAGGTCAAGGAAAGCTCACTGTGGACGGTGGCAGCACATGATTGTATTTCATCTTGTAGGGCATTTACATTTTGACGTGATAAGGCATCTGCCACCAGGTTTTCTTTCTCTGGCTTGTAATGAATTTGAGCGTTCTTAAATAAATGCCATCCATTTTTTAATTCTCGCATTTGAGTTTTTGTGTCACAGAAAATGTGAGCGGTTGGTGATCTGTGAAAATGTGCAACTCTCTGGTTTCATACAGGTAGTTCTGTAGTTTTCTAGGAGCCCGTACGATTGCCAACAACTCCCTTTCATTAATGGCGGATAGTGATTCACTTTGCTTTAATATTCGAGATATCATTGTTATTGGCCTCCCGCTCTGGGACAATTGCTCCGCGCGATCGAATGATATGAACTAAGAAAATAATGAAAAGTTATGAAATTCGACATTATTTTGAAGTTTGAAAACAAGACTTTAACAAACTTTAAGTTAAAAAACAAGTAGTTTAAATAATCCTATATTTTTTATAGACACTACATAATCACATAAATCGTCATAGAATCACAAAATATATGGCAAATACAATATTTTGATGCATTACACTACTTTTTTACTGTTAATTTCACAAAATTTTGGTACTTTGAAAAAATCAAAATAACGACGCACGATTTTCAACACGATGTTTGGTATGCGTATATACAATTCTATTATTAACGTTGGTGTCTGTCCAAAAACTGCAGAATGTCTAACGAATATGATTTACAGGGCTCAAACTGTTATTCAATATCGCATTTCAAAAATATTTGAGAATGTCACAACTGGGCCCTCTTCCCTACTTTTGTCCAACTTTTTTAGTTCAAATAGAAGATAATTTAATACTGAAGCTGAATCACTTCGGTTTTTTCGATCGGACATATATTCTTATTGCTATCGCCGGCACCGGGTGTTGATCCTGGTCAAGAATATATATACTTTATGGGGTCGGAAAAGCTTCCTTCTGCCTGTTACATACATTATGGCGACTTTAATATACCATTTCACCCTATGGCTGTATGGTAGAAAAATTCCATTATACCTGACTTGTGCAAATATTTAAAAATTGATAACATAACATCTACAGCACACCATCACCAGACATTAGGTTGTTGAAAGAAGTCATAGGACCTTCAACGAGTACATTCGTTCCTATATTTCAGTAAATAAAACTAATTGGGACATATGGTTACAGTATTTCGTGTATTGTGTTAACACAACACCATCAGTAACACATTATTGTCCATATGAACTACTATTTGGTTGACAAAGTATCCTACCAATACAATTTAATAGCGTAAATACTATAGATCAAATACATAATATAGAAGATTATTCTAAAGAAGTTGAGTTTAGATTAGAAAACGCGTATAGGAGAGCTAGAATACCTTTAGTAAACAATAAAATTAAGCAAAAAGAAATAAATTATAAGAAGGTATCAGATTTAAAAATAGAAATTGGAGACAAGGTTTTCTTAAAAATCGAAACTGGTCATAAATTTGATTCAGTCTAATTAGGACCATTCGAGGTTATAGAAATAGGTAAAAATAACAATATAAAAATTAGATAAAAGTAGGATACAGACAGATTAAAAAAAATAATATCAAAAGTACTTAAAAAACAGAGGGCCGGTGTTAACTTTGACCGCGTCGAAGTTTGTATACCCTTGCAACCGTTTTGATAACTCTATCCTTACCTATAGCCATTAAAGTGTAAAAACTTTTTATCCAAAAAGTCTAATGGCTGCGAAAGAACGGCCCGCAATGTTAGCATAGAAAATAACGAAGTTATTGATGAAAGTCACTGTTTTCCACCGATCGTTCCTATGGGAGCTATATGATACAGTCACCCGATCTTTATCAAATTTGGCACAGTGGTTTATATGTGCAATACACTGACTAATATTTAATTTCACGACAAAAGATGAGAAAATAACGAAGTTATTAAGAACCCAAGAATGTGACACTACCAATGGAAGATCATTTATGAAAATAGTGATTACCAATGGACCCAAATTACTACCCTGAGTTACTCCAGAAGTCACTTGGATGGTCTTAGAAAATGAAGACTTAAAGAGGACCTTTTGTGTACGCTTAGAAAGGTATTGAAGAATCCTAGCAAAAGGCTAGTGATGCCAAGTGCATTTAACTTATATAAAAGCAGAGTGTGATTAACAGAGTCAAAGGCCTTGCCTTAAATGACATCAGTTTGCACGGCAGTCTTGAACCCTTTGATTAAGTGAAATGTAAATTCTAATAGGTTAGTAGTTGTCGATCTACGTTTTTAAAACCCATGTTGGGATGACGAAATGATTGAGCTACAAAAATGCTGCAATTGAGACGATATTATTTTCTCAACTGGCAGACAGTTTAGAAATACCTCTATAATTGGAGGCTTCGGACTTTTTCCCCTTTTTATGAAGAGGAATAATATATGATTCTTTCCAGATGGACAGTGTAAACAACTTAAGTATTGGTTTACATAGGGCCTCTGCGCAAAACCTTAATACGCAGCCTGTGATTCCATCAGGGTGCATATATTGGTTTGACGGAACTAAGCACGCTAAGAACCGAACTTTCTTCAAACACAGGGTCTAAAATGCAATTAGACGATTGCTTGAAAAATCGAAAAGGAATAAGTTGTTTTGAAAAAAATCAGCAAATATATCCGCAATTGCCTGACCATTGTCAGCTTTTTTTGTTTTCGAGAGACAAGTACGGGTGCACTGATGTCTTACGTTTTCCATTGACGAATTTATAAAATTGCTAGGATCGCGAGAAAACCAAAGTTTACATCTCTGAAGATAATCCTTATAGCATTGTGAATTCAGCAGCATAAAATTTGATCGAGCAACTACGTATAGGGAAAAATCCGATGTTTTACCGGATTTTTCAAATCTTTTATAGCATTTCGATTTAACGTTCTTTAAGTACATAACTCACGTATCGCAGTTGGAAGAATCCAACACAAATACGAGATCTATTGATCTGTTCCGACTATTCCGGACAGGATTTATTTGAGTTAGGGACAACTCAAACAGACCATCTATGAACCAATGTGACGAGGAGGACAACAGTAATAATAAATCATTTGAGAGGGTCCGTGCAATCACAGGTAAATTAAAATCTCCCAGAACAACGAGCAAGTCGTTGTCAGAGAGATATCAGGAAACAAGTTGAATAGCTTCCAAATGGTGAATGTATACTGCCAAGTCGAACTGTGGTGGAATATACGAACAAGTAATATAGGCAGAAAAAGAATTCAGAGAAATTTTAACACAAACAAATTCAATCTCCTGATTGGAAGACTGTACAATTTTAAACGAGAACGCCGAATCAACAACGATCAAAACACCACCACCATTACGGATAGTCCGATCATGTCTATATATTAAATATTTTGAGGGGAAAATTGAAGCATCGGCAATATCAGGCTTCAGCCAAGTCTCAGTAAAGGCAAGAATATGAAAGTCAACAGCTAAACTATCTACAGAGAGTCTAGAGAGTTTAGACTTTAGTCCCTGTACGTTCTGATAGGCCAGAGTTAGGGACGAAATTAGTTTTTTGACTCGCCAACAGATGCAGACGAGCCGGAAGCAACGTTATTCACAGAGGCAGGTAGCAGGCTAATCGGAGGCCGATTCTACTTTTTTATTGTATACTCTTTTACAATAAGGTGTTCTGGCCAATGACATATTTGGCCAAAAAGATCTGGGGAGACACTTATTTTAAAGGACGAAATGTTTCGAGCAATGTTTGGTGCTTGAAGTTTGCCCTGGATGTAGGCTATGACTTCTTTCAGAAGTAGTATTGGGATCAAGCCGCGAAATAAAAATTTTCTTTTTGGGTGGAACTACAACACGGAAACTAGAAGTGCCAGGCACAGCAGTAGCAGCACCAGCAGATTTAGCAGCAGCTGAAGCAGCCAACACTTTACTAGCTCCTTTTGTAACTACTTTATTGACAATATTCCTGGAAACAGATGTTTTCCCGGACGGTTCGGAAACTACAACCGATATCCAGAGGAAATGGAAAGAGACTCCACATCTTCCAAAGCCGGACTCCTAAATTATATCAGCTGCTGTATATTTGGTGACATAGGGTCATTGTCGGAAGCCGGAACTGGTAGAGAACGATGTGCCGACGGACTGAGGGACGCTCCCTGAAACCTGGCCCTCTTTTGCGTCGGAGATTCAATCAAAAGTTTAGAACTTCTGAATTGAACCTCCATCGCCAAAAGCTCTTCTTGGAGATTATGAACGCCAGCTGACACGGTTTTAAACGCATCCCCAGTCCGTTTCATAAAACTACGCATCTCGAGCTCCAAGCCACGACATGAATCACAGCAACATTTAAAGTGCAACACATTGTCACACAGCCAACAGTAAAGAAAGTCTTCACTGGTCTTGCTCGGATTATTGCAATTATATTTGCAACCGACAGACATTATTAAATAATTGATTTATCACAAACAAATTATAAATCAATATGTAAGTAAAAAGGGAAAAATGTATATATGTCAAGAGAGGTGTATACAAACCAAAGCAAAAGCTAACTGCAATATGCAAATTAGAAAGAGAAAACAAGAAAAATAAGATAAATTTTATTTTTTTTTTTTTTTTGTATTACAACACGCAACAACAAAAACTTGTCACAAGCGCGAAGTTAACGGCCGCGAGCGCGATCAAAGGAGAAAACAAAAGAATAGAGTGCACCAACACCAGACAAACAAAAAAAAACTAAGAACTGTAAATTGAGAGCGCGGGTGGGAGCAAAAAATAGAACGAAATCAGAAACTTAGCAGCGCAACAACAAAATTTTATTCGCGTTTGTTAAAGTTTTGATATTGATATAAGTAAATGTTAATAAATTTAATCAAACTTCGCGATGAGTATACCGTTTATTAAAAATTGGTAAAGGCAATGAATTTAAATTTAAATATTATAAATTAACTTCACGAAAGAACGAAAGACAGTAATTAAGCGAGAGCGCAAAAAAAACACAACCGACTTCGATGAGTGACAATATGACAATTTTAGAGTATCGTTTTCGTGTATACTAGGCATGTTGTACCTGTTCGCTTGTATTCATAAAATTTATCCTCTCACCCTATCTTATGATTGAAGTTCTCTAGAGTGACTTGAGTCGTTTGTGCTCCATGTGGTTTTGTCGATAGTCAGCGGGATTCACAGATGATTAAGATGCTGTCCTAGCATAGGTTTATAATCCTGATAAGTTCCGGTTATCAGACTGTTTTCTACGTTGGTATCAGTTCACCATGTAGGGCAAGCTTCTGTTAGCGCTCTTGCTCTATCTCATGATAGAGTATCTCCGTACAGTGTTGTCGCTGTCCCGTTGTTAATAACCGGACAATGAGGTTTTATCCAGATGGAGAGCCAATGTTTGCCTCGTTATCTCTTGGGTCTTAGTGCAAAAAGCTTTTATTGTTGTTGGTTACCCCTGTAGTATATTCATACCAATAATCATTTAGTACAAAGAGATCAACTTGTAACACTTTGTTTTATATGTATACATTGATGTATACATAACATATTCACATAAATATACAGCGAAAACACGGACACAGAGGAGAGACTCTGCGCCACACCACTCACCAGAAGCAGCTTTTCCTTTGGCGACTGGTCATAGCCAGGGGCAATATCGTAGAGGCCTTGTGACTGATTAAACCCGTTTTCATCTTGGTGGTGCCCCCGGGGGGACTTGGCGTCTTTTTTTTTGCCCACCACTTCCTCCTTCATTGTATTGGTGCGTAGAAATCCTCTCTATTATCCAATGCCCTCTCTGTTCTGGACACATTACTTGCAGCGAAATAAAAACAATAGAGTTGCCCCATAAAGCGCCACCGATCAGCTGTGGGACCAGTGTTGCACAACGCAGAAAGCCTTTAGGCGGTGCCCAGGGCTGCATCCGCGCGCAAGTGACTTTCTTGCTTGGCCGTTAGATTTTAAATTCAAACCGGGTTACATTTAACGCCTGACTAAATGGACAAAATTGCAGCGTCTATGGATCAAGCACGCTGGGACGGTACATCTAGTGATCCATTAGGCGAGGAGGAAATATTCGGTAAATCCAATAGGATGAGGCGGTCACCAGTGTCATCGCCGGCTGGGCGACCGTTGCAGGTGCCTGACAGCCAAAACAGCGCGGCTCTGGCAACAAGTCCCACTGTAAAATCGGGCATACCAGAGCTAGATGATCTTCGCAACCTCCTCTGCCAATTGGAGAATACCTTCAAGAAGAATGATGATGGCAAGCCGCAGGTCCGGCATATAAATCAGAATACAATGCAGGACATACGGCGGTTGATAGAGCTGCAAATTGCCATCTGTCACAAAGTACTCGGTGACAAACGCCAAGCAGTATGTAAAGTTGAGATGGCCATGCAAACTTTGCCGGTCGCAATCAAGGCCCAGTACATTGCAGCCACAGTTTGCCATGCTGACAGCCCAAGGCGGAAAGAGAAGATGCAGTGGTCTACAATGCAGACAAAACAATAGCCAATATTAACAAAAACCTACAAAAAAGCTTCAATACACTAGAAGAATTTACACTTAACTGGCATCTTAAATATTAGTAATCGCGAATGTATTCTTTTCCGACCTCCAATTAACAAATGCAATCATAATGTCAGCAAAAATTGGAAAAGATTCCAAGTTGTCTCTAATATGTCCAACGAACCCATTCCTCTCGCTAATAGTGTGGTACATTTGGTACATTGGGGGTATATTTTGACTAGTTCCTTTACTTAAAGATCACATCAATCTACAACTTTCCAAGGCAATGAGCGCATATCAACCGTACAGAAAGGCATTTAGCTCCAAAATACTCAATAGAAAAGTGAGTATTGCTATATAAAGTTGTTATCGTACGGTTGCCCAATATGGTACTTAATTTCACCATCATATTGGAAAGAATTAGAATGTTTGAAAGAAAGATTCTCAGAGCTTGCACCTCATTATTTAGAACTCCAGCCAGTAACTGGATAAGATTTTATTCCAACAATTAACTTTATTACGCTGCAAGTATAATAAAGATTGATAATCAAATTATAAAACTAATTAGGACGCACATCTGCCGCTGTCTGGAGAGCTCTAACGATCTTATTAAAGCTCTATTCTATGAAGATGATTTCTACTTAGAGCAAGCAATATGTAACGGGTTTTCACCACCTGAATTATTCCTACTTCTAGACAAAAGAGGATTTATACAAGACAGTTACGGCCTATCCTTTACCACATACTGAGAAGAGCAAATAAAAGGTCAATACAATCAAAAAGCTTAACTGTTGAAAATAAAAGGTCAATACAATCAAAAAGCTTAACTGTTGAAAATAAAAGATTTGATACATCCCTATCGATCAGAGACGAAGAATTCCAGTTAGCATCAAGAAAGCTTTTCTGGTGGCTCATAGAAATTGAGGCTCGGTCTTAAAATTTTTCTTCTGTTCTTTTATTGTAGTATATCCATACCAAAAATCATTAACACAAAGAACTCAACTTGTAACACTTTGTTGCAAGTACAAACAATCAAATATGTACGTCTCCACTTGAGTATGTTTATGTATATACATTAATATATTCACATAAACATACTCACATCAATATACAGCTAAACATGTTCATATATGTATGAGCATACATATATGCACATACATATATTCATATGAGCACAGGCGTAACATGAGCTAGGGCCAAGCCAGCGTGTGAACGCTGACCATGCACTTTGATGCAAGTGCCCCAATTAATATGTATGTATGTAATGACACTTCCTCTCTCTCTCTCTTTTGTAGCTGTCGCCTAAGTGGCGATAGGTTAATTAAAAGAATATTGTTTGAATAAAAATCAATCTATACATGACCACCAAACTGAACTGACGCGTTTGTTTTCTTTCGAACAATCATTATATTAAACTACCCTTTTTACGCAAATTTTTTCATTACACTAATTGAGCTTTTAAGTATATATACAAAAACAAATTTAGTTTTGAAAAGAAAGCCTAAATTACAAACATCTATTTCTGCCGAGAGCTCGATGAGAGACTAGCATAAGTTGAAAAAAAAAAATATATACTCTTATTTATTAAGTCAACCTAACTCAATTAACCAATAAATGATCTAAAAAAAAAAAAAAAGATGCAGTGGTGCAGAGAAATACACCGCCAAAAAAGCAACGTAGCCGCGGGCAGACGTATTCATCCAAGTTAAGCGGTGGCGCATCTCGGCCAAAAGAGAGACTGCGATACCACCAGTGAAAGGATCTGCAGGAAAGGGACTCTGGCCCAGAATGGCAAATGGAGGCGCAAAGCGCAAGCCTACTATGCGCAGAGGTAGTCCTGACGCCATAATATTCAAGGCGGACGAGCGGACTTCTTATGAAGATATGCTCATGATGGTCACCAGGCGCGACTCAGAATGGCGACTTGCTGTTGGAGCTAAAAACAAAGGATGGAGGCAACAAGCTTCAAGAAGAACTGAGCAGTGTACTGGGAACAAGCTCCAAAATTCGTGCAGTCACTGATGTGACACATCTAGAGCTTCGCAAACTGGACTGCCTGGTAACTAAAGCAGATATTATTGCTGCTGTTACCAGGGCAACTGCCGCCGGTTCAAGCCAAATAATGGTGAAGTCGTTGAGACCCACATACAACGAAACCCAGATGGCCATTGTATCTTGCCACATAATAGTGCGGCAATAATACTGAGGATAAAGGACTTCGTCGTTGGCCTGTTTAAATGCCAAGTTAAACAGAGAGCAGCTACACAAAGGTGTTATAAGTGCCTAAATTTTGGACACGTTGCCGCTAAATGCAACAGCAGCATAGATCGGACTAACTGGTGTTTTAAGTGTGGACCTGTGGCAAAAACCCACTGCTCATCCAGTCTGTGCAACGAAATAACTGTTTTGTGCGGGCAAAAATAGATGAAGTATGGCTCTACAGTTGCTACTTGGCACCAAGCCTAAATATACGCGAATTTGAGGCTGTGCTCGATCAACTTTCTGCAGACGTGCGTGGAAAGTCCAAAGTAGTTGTTGCCGGCGATTTTATCGCTTGGTCTGAGGAATGGGCCAGCAGCTCAACAAAGGCGAAAGGCCGCACGGTACTCGAAGCATTCGCCACCACAGATCTGGTGGTGTTGAACACAGGCAGCGAGTTCACATTTAACAGAGCGGGCTACGGCTCCGCCATCGACGTGACTTTCATCAGCAGGCAAATTTTTAACGCAGCTAAGTGGGAGCTTTGCAACCATTATACAGCCAGCGACCATTTAGCAATCATGTGCACTATTGGCGACAGTCCAGCAGCAACTGCAGTTACACCGGATAAACCAAAAATGTACAGAGTGGATACGCTAAATCCGGAAACATTTGCATCGACATTATGCTTTCCAACCATGGCCGTACGCAGGAGCCATAGCAGGCACAAAAGGTCTGTGTACTGGTAGAATGCTGGAAATGCTAAGGCCAGGAATAGATGCCTGCGTGCAAGGCGGTGTTACCAGAGAGCCCGAGGGCAAGGAAACTTCATCAGCCTGCAGCAAGAGTATGCCGATCGGCGCAGATTACTCAACAGGCTAATTAAGGACAGCAAGCGCAAGTGCTTTTGGACCTGTGCAACGAGGCCGAAAGTGACATTTGGGGTATGGCATACAAGCTAGCCATGAAAAAAGAAAGAAAGCCAGCAGCACCGTTAGAACAACATATGGAGCATATCGCTAAAACGCTGTTTCCAAATACGTCAACGGTATTGCCAAGGAACGCGAGTCCTATACTAAGCCAATACAGCCCGGTAAGCACAGAGGAGGTGATATTGGCAGCAGGGCACCTGAAAGACAACAAAGCGCCTGGCCCCGATTGCAGCCGAATAAAATTGCGGATGTATTTTCCAAATGCCTTGAAGAGTGCACGTTTGCCGAAATTTGGAAAAAGCAAACCCGGTGCTTATTCCCAAGCCAAACAAGCCCCTTGAAGATCCTTCTGGCTATAGACCGCTCTGCATGCTTGATGCTGCTGCGAAAACGCTAGAAAAAATTATCAGCACAAGGCTGGAAATCGCCATCTCACAGCCTGGGGACCTTTCGCCCATGCAATTTGGGTTCAGAAAGGCAAAATCCACATTGGATGCACTATAGACAGTAGTCGACATAGCGGCGAAGGCGATTGAAGGGCAACGATGGAAAGGTGGCGGAAAAAAGTATTGCCTTATAACCACCCTCGACGTAAAAAACGCATTCAATACGGCCAACTGGACAAAGAACATTGATGCACTCGGCAGATTAAATTACGCGTATTAAATTACGATACACGAAATGGCACACGCTCTCATGTAATCAGGGGAGAGGTACCGCAGGGCTCAGTACTTGGCCCGCTTCGTGGACAGTGGCTTTATGATGCAGGACTGACCCTAGCGGACCATAAAACAGAGGCTGTCCTTGAAAGCAGTCGCAAGACGGTGGAAATTGCCAAAATCGAACTGGAAACGTATACTATAGAATCTAAAGTCACCTATGAGCTTACGTAGTTCCTTAGTGGTCATGGCTGCTATAGGACATACCTGCACCGCATTGGACATGAAACCAGTTATGAATGCACATGGTGCCGAGATGATGTGGCGGAATCTCCGGAACACATTATATTCGAGTGCCCAAGGTTCCAGGAAGAGCGATGGAAACTTGAGGTGGAAATTGGAGAGACGCCCACAGTTGCAAATTTGACAAAATGCATAATAACAACAAAACGATCACGGTCAGCAGTGTGCAACTATGCATTCCAGACTATGAGCAAGCTGTGGCTCCTTGAGAGAGAACGCCACGCTGGAGGGGCATACCTGATGCCCGCCATTATCCCTGCGACGCAATACCGCAAGGCAGTTCCGCAGGTTATACATGGCAGCAAATCAAACTTTTTTCTCTCCCCTTTACTTCTGTCTTCTTGTCACTTTTTAGTCTATGTTAATACCTGTCCTATTTATTGTTAAAAATTTCTAAAACCTGCTACATTTTACTTTCATATACTAAATAAACGAATTAAAAAAAAAAAAAAAAAAACATAAATATACAGCTAAACATGTTCATATATGTATGTACATTTATATATACATACACATACATGTACTCACATGAGCAGCAATGCACAAGCGTAACATAAGCTAGGGCCAAGCCAGCGTGTGAACGCTGACCAAGCACTTTGATGCAAGCGCCCTAAATAATATGTATGTATGTATGTACTGACACTCTCCCTCTCTTTTGTAGCTGTCGCCTAAGTCGCAGCATAAGAATATACATATATGTAACAATAGGTTACGCCAAAGAATATTATTGGAATAAAAATCAATCGGAATAAGACCACAAAACTGAACTAACGTGTTCATTCATTTAAAATTCATCTCAGTGGAACCCGGTCATTACATGGCGACCGTGACAATAGGCCAATTTAAGGCCTAAAGACATGGAAGGACCAAGGACTAAGGACATCGAAGGACAAAGGAGAGAAAATTTTGCGTACGTATGTGTGTGTGTTAAAAACAAAGAAAAAAAAAAAAAAAAAAATATCTATAAGCACGAAAATGAGAAACGGTAACGATAGATAACTACTTTCAAAGAGTTGCCAGATAAACATGATCATATATGTATGTACATTTGTATATGCACATACATATACATACATAGCGTGTGAATGGTGGCTAAGCACTTTGATGCACGAGTTACCTACCCGGTCACCACACCAACGAATTCACCTTCAACTACACAAACCATTGACAACACATCAAAAAGGGCAACAAATAACACACATGTACATATATACGTACATACATATTTACACACATACATATATCCATACATACATATATAGACACTTACATATATACATACGTACATATATACATACATACATATATACATAATTAACTGAAGGAGAGAACGGCATTGTCGCCGAATAAAAATAATAATTGTATGTTGAACGTCAAACAAGACGGAGGTTTTAATTTTGTAATAAAGAAAAATACTAAAGAGTAAATAAACACAGGGAATGGTTACTCTTTTTCCTCGAACACGACTTGGCCAAGATGTTAACTGGCGCAGCTTAACGACTTCAGGGACGGGAAAAAGGGCCCCGAAGGAACCTACGCTCATGCATAAGTATCTCAGTATCAAAAAAAAAAAAAAAAAAAAAAATTTTATAATAATGCATAAATTGTTGCCTAATCGTGCTAGAGATTGTTAAGTGCGCTAAACCAGTGCATTTTGCGATTGAACCAACTGTATCGGACAGAGCGATAAAGACAACAAAACATGTACATATGTACATACATATACATACATACATATGTATAAATCGTAAATGTGTCCTAGACATCTGCATGAGTTGCAATAAAGTGACATTCGAATGTACAACAGCTAAATTGAGTTGAGTGAATATGAATACAAGGCGGAGTGAGTATGAATGAGTGAGTGATTTCGCAAAGCACTCGGACGCACAATGTTGAAGCAATGAGTACGAGTGAAACAAGCGAAAATGAGAGGATAGGCTTCGAATGTATTCGAATGTTAAAACGGTTGTTGTTGTTCTTTTTCTCTGCAGAAAAACGAAATTGACTTTGCCAATTTGTCTGTGTGTGTGTGTGACGCAGTGGCTATTTTTCTCTCCTTCCATTTTTTTGACTGTTAAACTTCGGCACTCCACACGAAATACAATGAATGTTCTGTAATACCCAAGTAATTCGAATGTTTTCAGCATGTCTCATTCTCACTCAATTCGCTTTGCATGAGTGGCAAAACATACCACTACTCTATAGACCAAGGGTGGGCACGAAAATTTAACTTGGGAGCCAGAGCATCAGCAGCAGAGGCTGGGCAGAGAAAAACACACAAAAATTTGTGTGTTGTCGTCGAACTTGTAGACAGAGGGACGGACAAGTCCCGAATTTTGCGGGGAAAGGGAAAAAGGGTCACGATCTCGAGCTCGCAGCTTGTGGACAGAGAGAGTAAGGGACGGCTAAGAAAATAAGGGTTGTTTTTGTGGAGTTCTTGAGATCGCGACCTTTTTCCCCCTGCCCGCAAAATTCGGGACTTGTCCGTCCCTCTGTCCACAAGCTGCGAGCTCGAGATCGCGACCCTTTTTCCCTTTCCCCGCAAAATTCGGGATTTGGCCGTCCTTCTGTCTACAAGTTCGACGACGACACACAAATTTTTGTGTGCGTCGAGACCAAAAATGACCTTTTTCTCTGCCCAGCCTCTGCCGGTAAAGAGCCACGGGAGCCAAAAGAGCCACTACGTGCCCATCCTTGCTATAGACATTCATTCATTGTGTGCTTCTCACTCATTTAATTCTATTCCATTCAAATGCACTCAATTTTGCGTGTTAAGTGAGTGGAGCCATGCAGATGTCTAATGTGTACTATGCACTCCATGATATTGATGTTAGTGTTGCCTTTCAGTTTCACTCGAATTTAAAATATTTCATCATCTTTTTCAAATTTTTGCTTCGGGTGTATTTGTTCTCCCGATTTCAGCAATTCCCGTTAAGCACATACACACATGTATATGGGTACAAGCTGCGTAGCAGGCGACATTGTCGTTTGCTACATTTTGCAGACTTGCGTATCTCGTCAGAGTGACAGAGATGCCGCACCGGTAAAAAGTTGCTTCGCGACAAGCGTCTCTATTTCATCATCTCTTTGGGCTGACCGCGTCGCGAGTCACACATTTTTATGGCTTTACTTCTTCCGTTAGAACATAACGACGGGACTGTCGCGACCGACAGTCAGAATTTTTTTTTTTTTTTTTTTTTTTTTGCTGAGTTGCGTCGCAAATTTTGGAGTGCGTTTTGTAGTTTCCTAACCTTTGGGCAGCGAGTCATTTAATTTTCAACCGCCTTGGAAGCAACATCGATCTTCAAGAAAGAAAAAAAAAAAAAAATATAAAAAGAAAGTAGACAGAAGTCAAAGTGTGTGCAAATTAAACAACAAGCTGTGAAATTCGAATGCTTCAAGTTTGTCAACTGGAACGAGCAAAGGCCCAACAATATTAGCCGAAAGTGAAAGGGGTAAGGTACATATTTATATATATATATATATATACATATATAGATATAAAAAAAAAGAAACCAACAACAAAATTGATTGAATTATAATATGTAAAACTATAAACAAAAAACACTACTATAAAAATAGTATAACTTTCCCCAACTTTGTGATTCCCAAGGGACCCTCCAAAGTAAAAGGGGCAAACCAGCCTCTGGTTTTCATACTCAAAAAAAAAAAAGGAGAACAAATAGCTAAACGAAACATAAGCTGTTTAAACCAACACATAAGTTGTTGTACAATTTTTTTTTTTTCGTGTTCTTATTGCGCTAGACGGTTATATGTGTCCACATGTTTGTGTGTATGTGTAACCGGAACCTGCTGTATTGGACAGAGCTAATAAAAAAAAAAAAAAAAAAAAAAAAAAAAAAAGAATAAAAAAAAAAAAAAAAAATATATATCAATTTTGAAACAACAATAAAGATGTTGAATACACATAAAAGCTTGTCTATTCAAAGAAAAAAAATAATTTTTTTTTTATTAACAAGGCTTAATCTGGTGAAATTCACGGCTGATGACTGTCCGCCCTTAGTTGGGACTACTGCATCGAGCAACAATCTCAGCTAGCTTCAGCACAACCGCGAAATAAAACAACAAATATTTAAACCCATCATTTCATCGCTTGCCACACGGAGAGAAAACAATTCGTGAGTCAACAGATTCAAAAAAAAAGAAGTTGGGACTACTGCAACGAGCAACAATCTCAGTTAGCTTCAGCACAACCGCGAAATAAAACAACAACTATTTAAAACCATCATTTCATCGCTTGCCACACGGAGGGACAACAATTCGTGAGTCAACAGATTAAAAAAAAAAAAAAAAAAAAAAAAGAAGGAAGGACACCTTGCTTACACATAACACTAATTACAATAAAACATAAGTAAGAAAAATATATTAAGCTACGATTAAGTTAAAAAGTAAGAAACGCGATCTAAGAGACTAGATAGTAACAAAACAAATTCAAAAAAAAAAATAAGTTTTCGAATTACCAATGAGTTTCGAATTATCAATGCCTTTAGATCAGGAGATGCCTCCAGCCCAACCCACTGGCCCACAAACACAGGAGCCATTGGGTGGGTTTAAGATATCCGATTTATTACAATTGATTCAGTCTATGCCTGTATATGAGGGAAATAAAGAGGGACTAAAAGAATTCATTACCAATGTTGAGGAGTTTTTAATGCTTATTAAAGGAGCAGATCAGACACCTGCAGGGGTCATGATTTTGAGAGCAATCAGGAACAAAATTCAGGGAAAGCTAAAGCTTGATCAATCAATGTGACAATTGGAATGAAATTAAAGATACCTTAATTAAACACTTTGTCGATAAAAGAACCGAGTATAATCTAATAGCCGAACTTGGAATATTAACACTGCAAAGCCATCCGGTAGAGATATTATACGAAAAAATCACAAATATTCAAAGAGCTCTACTAAACATCATTGACCAAAAGGATACCAATCCAACTATCATACAAACAAAGAAAGAATTGTTTCTTAACCAATGTCTAACCACTTTTCTGAAGGGACTTCGTGGACCTTTAGGTTCAATAGTTCGAGGCGGAGACCCCACGGATATCGTTACAGCATATGAAATAGCAATTGCGGAAAAGGAAGTTTATACTAGTCAAAGAGAAGCTAGGCGAATAAATCAGAGCTTTGAAAGAACAACGTATAATGGTCGAAATTCGAAATCGTTTGGGTCCCGAAAGCAACAAAAAAGGGAGAGAAATTGGTCTCAAGAGGGAAAAACAAATAATTACAGTAACAACGATCAAAGACCATTTAAACAAAAGAAGTACGACAATGAGCAACAAAGTGACCGACAGAGACAGAAAAATTGGGGAAACTATAGTACCCAAACTAGAAATTCCAACTTCTCTAACCAGTCTGCAAAATCCAACACAAACAACAGTAATCAAATAAAAAAAAGAGATGAGTTGCACAACATTAATGATGACCAAAATTTTCAGTATGTAGCCTCAACATCCAAGCAGGCTACATAACCAAGCACACACATGGCTCGATTTTACCATATGTTCAAATTCAATTCCCATTTGGTAAAAAATTAAACCTTTTGATCGACACAGGGTCTACTACTTCTTTTATTGACCCTCAATTTGTTCCAAGTGAACAACATATTAAACTAACCGAGCCAAGAATTATAAAAACAATTATAAATACACATGCACTATATTCAGCATGTTTACTAGACATGTTTAATGAATTTAACCAAAATGGTACACTAAAATTTTTATTATTTAAATTCCATTCATTTTTCGATGGCCTTATAGGAGTCGATTTACTAAAAACATTGAAAGCAAAAGTAGACTTAGAAAATTTCGTGTTGATCACACAAAATGCTAAACTCCCAATACTCACAAAAGAAAATTTTGCAGGAGAAAAGCTAGAGATTGAGCATTCAACCAGAAAACTAATCAAGATCCCTGTTAACCTTAAAGAAGGCACTTTTCTTTGTCAGGAAATACAACTAGATAATGACCTTTTTATTTCAAACGGATTATATTCAGCAGAAAATAACTTCAGTTAGGTCGAAATAACAAATTACTCCGACTCACATAAAAGTATATGTTTTGACCAACCACTTCAAGTAAATTCATATTCCAAAGGTCAGCCTATAGAAGTAAACATCGCTTTCCAAAATGATAATGAAACAGATTTAAGCTCATTTGATTTTAACAAAGTAATTAGAACTGCACATATCAACTCAGAAGAAATCCAATTATTAAAAGACATTTGTGTTGAATTTTCTGACATCTTTTATGATGACAGTAAGCAACTATCATTTACAAACGAAGTCAAACATAAGATTTTGACTAAAGATGATATCCCGATTTATCCATGAAAGAATTGAGGTAAAGGAACAATTAAAAAAATTACTCGATAATAAAATAATAAGACAGATGAGACAGATAATGTGCCAAAAAAAGCCGATGCCTCAGGAAAAAGAAAGTGGCGTCTAGTTGTAGATTTTAGAAAGCTAAATGAGAAAACCATAAAAGACAAGTACCCTATGCCAATAATAAACGATGTCTTGGATAGAATTGGGAAATCGAAATATTTTTCAATACTGGATTAAGCCAGTGGTTACCACCAGATAGAGACGACATCCAGAAAACAGCATTTTCGGCGGAGGGAGGACATTACGAGTTTATCAGAATGCCCTTTGGCCTGACTAATGCACCTGCAACTTGTCACATTGTTACCCCCGAAGAGGTAAAGCCAAACCCGACAAAGATTGAGACAATAAAGAAATTCCCTTTGCCTACTACACAGAGACAAATTAAATCATTCTTAGGTGTCATGGGTTATTATAGAAAGTTTATTAAAGATTTTGCTAAAATAACAAAACCACTAACTAAACAACTGAAGGGAAAATCAAAGGTTACTGTTGACGAGGACTTTATCAAAACTTTCGAATATTGTAAAACCTTGTTATGTAATGACCCGATCCTAATATACCCCGATTTCGATAAACCGTTTATACTTACTACAGATGCAAGTAATGTCGCTTTAGATGCTGTTTTACCTCAAGGAAACTTGGGATCGGACAAGCCATTTTCATTCGCTAGCAGAACACTAACGGACACCGAGGCGAACTACTCTACCGTCGAAAGAGAGATGCTTGCCATAATTTGGGCAATTAAGTATTTTAGACCGTACCTTTTTGGTCAAAAATTTAAAATTGTCACTGACCATAAGCCCCTGACATGGCTTATGAGTTTCAAGGAACCAAATTCCAAATTGGTGAGATGGAAGCTCAGACTGTTAGAGTACGATTACGAAGTTATATACAAAAAGGGGTCTCAAAACGTGATTGCTGACGCCTTGAGCAGAACAACACTTGATATCAACTTGAATGACCAAGAATCAGTCGAGGCGACATGTGAGGAAACCGTACATTCAGGCCTGGAGAACATTTCACAACTTATAGCAATTTCGGAAAAATGTTTAAACAATTTTAATATCCAAATTATCCTTAACAAAGATCCAGTTTCTAACATCAAAATCGAAAGCCCGTTTAAAAACAAACTTCGCCGCATTATATCAGAACCCATTTTTAATAAAAAAGTCGTGATTAGAATTTTGAAAACTATTTTAAAACCAAATAAAACTTGTGCAATTTTTACCACTGACACAATATTCAAAATAGTACAAGAGGTTTTTTCAAAGTTTTTTTCAAACAGTACACTCTATAAACTTGTTAGATGCACAGAGTTTTTGGAAGAACGTACCACACAGGATGAACAAGAAAAAGAAATTAGAGACTATCACTATTATAATAATCACAGGGGAATTGATGAAACTCTAGCCCATTTAAAAAGAACAATATATTTTCCACATATGAAGCAAAAAATTACAAAAACAATAAACAATTGTGACTTATGCCAAACCCTGAAATACGATAGACATCCGCAAAAAGTTCCCTATCAGGAAACAGAGGTTCCAAAACTCCCATTAGACATAATTCATATCGATTTGTACACCATTAACCATCAAAATGTTTTAACAATAATAGACAAGTTTTCAAAATTTGCTGCTGGGTACACTATACCAGCAAGAGATAGCCTAAATATAGTAAAATCAATCAGACATTTTATGTGCACTCATGGCATACCTAAAAAGATTGTTTGTGACCAGGGTGCAGAGTTCGCAGGAAATCTTTTCATTGATTTTTGCACTCAATACAATATCACCAGACATGTCACATCTTTTCAACAGTCTTCAAGTAACGCCCCTGTTGAACGATTTCATTCGTCTTTAGCAGAAATTTACAGACTAATAATGGAAAAGAGGAAAACTGAAAAAACTGCCACAATACATGACGATATCCTCGCTGAAGCATTGATCACTTACAACAATGCTATACACTCTGCAACTAATTTCCCACCCTTTGAATTATTCTCGGGCCGAACCCACCTGTTTCAAAAAGCATTAAAATTTACTAACGAACATGATTATTTACAAGACTTAGACCTTTATCAGAAAAAAATATACCCCAAGATTGCTCAACAAATATCTGATCAAAATAAAAAACGAACTTTAAAACTTAACGAAGAAAGGAAGGATCCACCAGAAGTGGAAACTGACGAGACAGTATTCAGAAAAGAGAATAGAAGAAATAAATTGACTCCTCGCTTTTCAAAACATATTGTCACTAAAGATAAGGGGGTCACATTTATTACAAAGAAAAAGCAAAAAATTCACAAGTCAAAAATAAAACGATTGACAAGAAAGCCTTAGCAAAAAACCAGGTATACATATGTATATATAATATAAAATACAAAAACACAAGCAAACAAAAAATTATTAAATACGATTTTTCATACATACACTAGTCGGCATAAATATTTTGACGAAATCGTTTTGTGCCTCTTGAAGCTGTCAATGCGTATTACCGTTAAATAACGGTGCGAAAATGAATGTCAAAACAAAGAATCTATTAACAGCTATGTGCATGCCAAATTTTGTTCAAAGCTTTTTACTTGCATTCTCTTTATGCTCATAAGAATGCAAACGAACATCAAATTTCTGCGTGGCATAAGTATTTTGACGAAATCATTTTGCACATGTGATTTCAGTTTTGAGCGCGTTTGAACCAAAAATCGTTTGAATTTAAATTTAATAAATATTTAAGATAGTAAAAAAATAAAAATTTTAGCAAGGCATATTGTAAACCATGGGTAAAACGGCTGAATTAAGTTTGGAGGTTAGATCGGCAATGGTAGCTAAGTTTCACGCCGGAAAAAAAAATAGTGGACATTGCCAAAGAATACCACGTGTCTCGACAAACGGTGCACTACCAAATAAATAAGGACAAAAAGTATAACTCGGTGAAAAACTTAAAAAGAACAGGCCCAAGACGGAAAACTACCCTGACTGATGACCGAGTCCTACTACGGGAATTTAAAAAAAACGTTATGCTGAAGCCTCAAAAAGCAGCCGATTTGCTGAATTTGACAGCCAATAAGTCAATCGGCGAGAGGACAGTCAGACGGCGTTAGAAAGAAGGAGAGTTCGGAACATTTGTAGCCAAGGACGTGCCAAAGGTTAACAAGTTAAAAAGGTTAGCATTTGCAAAGGAGCATATAAACAAACCAAAGGAGTTCTAAAGAAGAAGAACAAAAAAAAATTTTTTGTTATCCTATTTTTAAGTTTGTATAAACCATACACAATATGGAAAATTAAATAATAATATTCTATAAAGAAATTAAAAACTTAAACAGCAAAATGCGCAACTTTTTCTTTTCAAAATATTTATGCCGACTAGTGTACATACCTAATTATTGTAAACAACAACATACTTATTACACAAAAAGAATAAAAAAATATCTAACTTTGGCAATGCCGAAGTTTATATTCCCTTGCAGTCTTTGGCAATAATTTTTTTACATTTTGAAATTTCTTTCCCTGCAACTGAATTCATCAATTCACAAACAAAACATTCAAATTATTTCTCTTTTATATAATAAATTTTCTTTCTTCTTGCATCATTCCCTAAGCAAAGTACAACACGCATACACATACAGTTCTTGTAGCGCTGCGTCTGTGTGTGTGTATGCATGTGCTCTGTTTGAGCAGCAAGCAGCGTTGTTTGCTGCCGGCAGCGCTGCTTGCTGTCTTACTAGGTCATCATTTGAAACGATTTGTGTTGACTGTAACTTCTGTTCTATTTATCCGATCTGTTAATTTATGTCAAATACTATCATATTGGTAAATTTCATGGGGATACTCCAATTTTTTGCAAAAATGTTTGTTCTAGAACTATATGATATAGTGGCCCGATCCTGACAAATTTCATACTTTATCTAGCCCGGGTAATAAAAAGCCCACAAAAAAAATTTCATGCCAATAGCTCTTAGGATGGCTCAAACGCATACGCACAGACAGACGGACAGACGGACATGGCTATATCGACTCAGCTTCTCATGCTGATCAAGAATACATATACTTTATGGGGTCGGAAACGTCTCCTTCTGTGCGTTACAAACATCTGACCAATTTTATAATACCCTCTGCAAGGGTATAAAAAAAGAAAGGAATTTAGGGAAATTAAAGGGAGCATGAACAAATGTCAATCATCAATGAAACGTTAATAATAAAATAATTATAAGATTTTCAAACATTACCGATCAACCGATAATAACAAACAGAATATTATAAGTAATTTAAAAAAAAAAAAAAAAAAAAAAAAAAAAAAAAAAACTATAAAAATAAGATCTATAAGGAATTAAGCACTGAACACAACGAAATCCATGTTCTTCAATATTTAAATAGAATTGGCCTTAGCATTGATGTTATGTATAACCATTTAAATAATACTTTATTTTTTTTTTTCTCAACTAAAGAAGACAAAATCACAGAAATTTTAGCAAAACGAAATGTCACAATTTCATCGCAAGAACATTTATATAGATTACTTGAAATATATACATTTGTAAACAAAACTAATGTAATATTTTACATAAAAATTCCAATGTTCAGAATTAAAGACTATAAATTCATTCATTATACCATTGCCAATGACAAGACTAAATATCTGAAAATACCTAAACATGTTATTTATAATAGATATAGTATTAAGCCTCTTAAAGATAAAATTATGTTTTTTGCCCCAACGTGGGATACAAATTATCTACAAGAAATCATCAATGAACAGAACAACCGGAAATTCTGGAACCAGAAAGGGAGTCTGTTTTGTTGGTGTTAAATAGACTTAAAACCTAGCATAGACAACCTCACCTGGAAGCAATCAAAGCGCAACTATAATTTAATCCTTTGAAGAGAATCAATTGTTCTCAAACCACCACCAGTCGCTACTAATTTCGTTCAGACCACCGCTATGGCCCTAACTTCAATGCAGTGGGGGAGGAGTTACCTACCCGGTCACCACACCAACGAATTCACCTTCAACTACACAAACCATTGACAACACATCAAAAAGGGCAACAAATAACACACATATACATATATACGTACATACATATTTACACACATACTTATATCCATACATACATATATAGACACTTACATATATACATACGTACATATATACATACATACATATATACATAATTAACTGAAGGAGAGAACGGCATTGTCGCCGAATAAAAATAATAATTGTATGTTGAACGTCAAACAAGACGGAGGTTTTAATTTTGTAATAAAGAAAAATACTAAAGAGTAAATAAACACAGGGAAAGGTTACTCTTTTTCCTCGAACACGACTTGGCCAAGATGTTAACTCACGCGCTCCAACAATACGTATGTACATATGTACTGACACTCTCCCTCTCTTTTCTAGCTGTCGCATAAGCCGCAGCATAAGAATATGTATATATGCAAACTTAGCTTAAGCAAAAGAATACTTTTTAATAAAGAATCAATCTGAAAACGACAATGAATGAATATATTTTTACACAAAAAAAACAACAACATCAAATACTACTACAACAACAATAACAAAAAATACACATAAAAAGATATACAAACCTCGGATGTTAAAAAGAAATATTTTCTTTGGGGAATCTGCTCCTATCGAGCAAAGAACGAACCAACGCTAGAGGAAGTGTTAGAGTTGTATACCAACGGTGGAGAGCGTATTACCCAGTTGAAAGCCGAACTTCGCCAAAAAACGAAGAAACGCAAGGGGCCGCAAAAATACGAAAGTCATAACTTGTCTTTATCTAATTAATTAAGTTTAAGCACGAAAGTGCAACTTGCGAACTACTAACCTTTTCTCGATAGGCTATTACTAACAATGTGGTTGGAGAATTTTTCGTTCAAAAAACAAAAACCAGAGAGCCGGGGTTAACTTCGACCGCGTCGAAGTTTGTATACCCTTGCAGCTGTTTTGGTAATTCTTTCCTTAGCCATCAAAGTGTAAAAACGTTTTATCCAAAAAGTCTAATGTTCGCGAAAGAACGGCCTTCAATCTTAGCATAGGATATAACGAACTTTTTGATGAAAGTCACTGTTTTCCACCTATCGTTTCTATGGGAGCTATATGATATAGTCACCCGATCTTGACCAAATTTGGCACATTTATAGCTTCAATAAACTAACGTTTATTAAATTTCACGACAATAGCTTAAAAAGTAACGAAGTTATTGAGAAGTCACTGTTCGTGACTTTGCCGTTTGTATGGGAGCTCTATGATATAGTCACCCGATCTTGATCGAATTTGGCACAATCATTAATAAGAACATAAAACTGACAAATACCAACTTTTATGACAATAGCTATAAAATTAATGAAGTTATTGAGAAAGTCACTGTTTTGTGACTTTGACGTTTGTATGGGAGCTATATGATATAGTAGTCCGATCCGGCCGAATCCGAGATATACAATGCCTGCAGTATATACAAGCCTACGTGCAAAAAAAAATTTCAGCTCTGTAGCTCTTACGGTCTCGGAGGAGTTCGCGTTGATCCAGACGGACGGACGGACGGATGGACGGACGGACGGACGGACGGACGGACGGACATGGCTATTTGAACTCGTCTCGTCGTGCTGATCAAGAATATATATACTTTATATGGTCTGAGATGCTTCGTTCTATGCGTTGCACACTTCTGACCAAAATTAATATACCCTTTTTTGCAAGGGTATAAAAAAAAAAATTTTTTTTTGTAATACCCCTGAATCCATATTTATTTTTTTTAGGTTTTAAATAATATTCATTTAGAAGCAAATCTTTATGAGCGTTTATTCTCTATTTTTCTTATTTTTATACCCTTGCAAAAATTGTATATTAATTTTGGTCAAAAGTGTGCAACGCATAGAAGGAAGCATCTTCGACCATATAAAGTATACACTAGTCGGCATAAATATTTTGAAAATTATTATTTAATTTTCCATATTGTGTATGGTTAATACAAACTTAAAAATAGGATAACAAAATTTTTTTGTTCTTCTTCTTTAGAACTCCTTTGGTTTGTTTATATGTTCCTTTGCAATTGCTAACCTTTTTAACTTGTTAACCTTTGGCACGTCCTTGGCTACAAATGTTCCGAACTCTCCTTCTTTCTAACGCCGTCTGACTGTCCTCTCGCCGATTGACTTATTGGCTGTCAAATTCAGCAAATCGGCTGCTTTTTGAGGCTTCAGCATAACGTTTTTTTAAATTCCCGTAGTAGGACTCGGTCATCAGTCAGGGTAGTTTTCCGTCTTGGGCCTGTTCTTTTTAAGTTTTTCACCGAGTTATACTTTTTGTCCTTATTTATTTGGTAGTGCACCGTTTGTCGAGACACGTAGTATTCTTTGGCAATGTCCACTATTTTTTTTTCCCGGCGTGAAACTTAGCTACCATTGCCGATCTAACCTCCAAACTTAATTCAGCCGTTTTACCCATGGTTTACAATATGCCTTGCTAAATTTTTATTTTTTACTATCTTAACTATTTATTAAATTTAAATTCAAAAGATTTTTGGTTCAAATGCGCTCAAAACTGAAATCACATGTGCAAAATGATTTCGTCAAAATACTTATGCCACGCAGAAATTTGATGTTCGTTTGCATTCTTATGAGCATAAAGAGAATGCAAAAGCTAAAGAACTTAAAATTTGGCATGCACATAGCTGTTAATAGATTCTTTGTTTTAACATTCATTTTCGCACCGTTATTTAACGGTAATACGCATTGACAGCTTCAAGAGGCACAAAACGATTTCGTCAAAATATTTATGCCGACTAGTGTATATATTCTTGATTAGCGCGGCGAGACGAGTTCCGTCCGTCTATCCGTCCGTGTGGATCAACGCAAACTCCTCCTAGATCGTAAGAGCTACAGAGCTGAAATTTCGCACGTAGGTTTGTATATACTGCAGGGGATGCAGCCGGATTGGACCACTATATCATATAACTCCCATACAAACGGCAAAGTCAAGAACAGTGACTTTTCTTAATAACTTCGTTATTCTCCGAGCTATTGTCGTGAAAGTTAATATTAGTGAATTCATTATAACTATAAACGACTGTGCCAAATTTGGTCAAGATCGGGTGACTATATCAGATAGCTCCCATGGGAACGATAGGTCAAAAACAGTGACTTTTGTCCATAACTTCGTTACTTTTGATGCGATTGTTTTTAAAATAAACATTTGTCAGTTTAATATATGTGTGAATGACTGTGCTGAATTTGACAAAGATTGGGTGACTATATCATATTGCTCCCATAGGAATGATCGGTCAAAAACAGTGACATTGATCAATAATTTCGTTTTTTCCTATGTTAAGATTGTGGGCCGTTCTTTCGCAAACATTATTTTTTTTAGATAAAACGTTTTTCCACTTTTGTGAGGAAAGGGTACCAAACAATTTGCAAGAGTATACAAACTTTCGGCGCGGTCGAAGTCAACTCCGGCCCTCTGGTTTTCTATACAATCATATTATTAAAATAATTGGAACACTAGCTGACCCGGCCACGCGTTGCTGTGGCTTAAGTTTTTGTTATATTACATTATAGTAAACAATCTAAGAGGAACAATAAGAGAACATCAGTCACGGAGTCCACTATGCTTTTTCACACAGATGGTATTTATAAAAAAATATGGTGATCTCCTCATTTGACTTTCTACTACTATAACCCTTCACTACAATAAAATTATTTACGAACAAAGACGAAAATGTTGATGTTGGTATACAAATTCACTGAATTGAGATTTGAAGAGGAAGTACGTTGAACACAATTAGTTAAAATGTTCTTATATTTGATATTCGACAGAAATCAATAGGTACAAAATAAAAATTTATCAGATTTCCATCAGATTTTCCATTTAATTTTATAACAAATATAAGTATATTGCAGTATAATACAGTAAATAACATGTGACGCTTGAACTTATGAATGAGGTAGTCAAGGCAGACAGTCTTAAACTTTAAAAGAATGATATCTATTTTTCAATTATAAATACTTTAAATTTCAATTTAATTTAACACCAATCGATGCACAATGTTTTTGGTTAACCTGTCTTTAGCTAACACAAATAGATTCGACGGTTTCCCAAACCGTGAACACGGAAAATATAGTTGCCCATGAGAAAAACATGGATTTTTCAAATCTAAACCACAAATGGACATTGTTTGAGCTTGAGATCTATTTATAGACATGGCGAAAGCTAAACAAATTGTTACAATTATAGAAATACATTAATTATTAAAAAAAAATCGCTAAGTAAATTTCATGATATATATAACTATTATACCCACAATGAGGTTAATCGAAGCAAAATTAGTGGACTCCACTGCAAATGTCATAAAGAAAATCGAATCAAATGCTGATATGAGATTAACGAACATATTGCTATTGATATTTGTCGTGATATTATGCGCCTATGTATTATTAAAGTATTAAATAATAGAGCTCTAAACCAAGCTAATGATCTAGATAAGGTCTAAAAATACATATGCACACAAGCAATTTTAAATTAAGAAAATTTTGAATAAAAGATTAAATAAAAAAAAAAAAAGCAACAGTTAGTTTGGAGGAATATACGATAGGCATCGCAGCATTGTTCAAGATCTAATTGGGATTTCTAGAAGCGTATAAATTAACTCACCACAAAACTCGATAAACTTGGTACAAATTAGGTCAGCTTACCTTAATATAACGGGAGAAGATTTCCCAGTTCAAAAAGGCTCTAGGGTACAGATGAGTTTCATTCTCACAGTACCATATGTATATTTCGTTTCTACCTAATGGAGGAACCAAGGCAGTAAGCAAAATATAAAACAAAAATATATAAATAACTAAAAAAAAGTCGCATTTACAAAAACATACTGTTGCACCTGCATAATGATATAGATATATCATGAGAGCATGATCAAAAGTAAAATATTACTTAATAAGAATCTTTAAGAATAAATAGAAAAGAATTAATTCTCAAACTTCATGAAATTAAGGAATCTTTTAGAAAATCGTATAAATGCATAAGTCAAAAAAGAAAAATCCAAAATGATCCTTTGAAAAAACATGCGAAAATTCTGGTTGTTTCTTTTAACGTAGCAAGACAACTATTGCACGATAATAAGGAAAAAATAGATAAAACGAACTGGTCAAGAATATCAAAATTATTGATCAAGTTACGTTCAAATTTAATAACAATCAACACAAAGTATCAATTGCATATGTTAATACCGACAATCCTGAATACACCCCTAATAACAAATCCAAGGGAAGAACAGGAAGCGGTAAACGAACACGAAATAAATTGAGAGGATAATGAAGACTCTGAATCAGATGATGGTACAGACATAAAAGAAGATGGTCTAAACGATTTAACCATCCCTGCGCTATAAACATTGTCGGAAGAAGATAATGAAATAGAACAGAAGGAACAGCTATTCGCAAATTTAAGCATCATTAAAACAAAAATTAATATGATGGCTGACGTAATTGCCCAAAGGGCCTATATTAAGGACATGTCGAATGCCATTCCAGAATTTAATGGACAAAAGTTGCACCTTCAAAGATTCATAAGAGCTTTGAAGCTGGTGAACTTAACAAAAGGTACACTCGAAGAAATAGCTGTTGAAGTCATAAAGTCAAAAATTGTTGGCTCATCGCTATATAAAGTCCAAAATTTAACCACAATTGACTCAATCATAAAGAAAATGCAAGAAACTATAGTCGGTGAAACATCCAATGTAGTTAGAGCAAAGCTGTCAAATGTAACCCAAAAACGTAAAACAGCAGATAAGTTTACCTCAGAAATCG
This sequence comes from Drosophila equinoxialis, assembly GCA_018150345.1. Classification (NCBI taxonomy): domain Eukaryota; kingdom Metazoa; phylum Arthropoda; class Insecta; order Diptera; family Drosophilidae; genus Drosophila; species Drosophila equinoxialis. The sequence goes on along the minus strand of JAECWI010000323.1, from coordinate 531,273 downwards.
ACAATTTACGAAAGCTCTTGGAAGCTTCGTATATTGACAAGGGTCTATCAGCTGATCATGCTGATATATTCAGTACTAGATAAGCCATCAACACAATGGTTAAAAATTGTGAGCATGGTAGACTAAAACTATCTTTGAGGCTGGAAACTTAAAAACAATGAATGAAGCCGTCACAAAGTACTTACAATGTAGTACCGAAATATCTGGAAATCCAAGCTCAGTGGTGTTCGCCCAGAGAGGCCGTGGTAATAATTGAAATAATTACCGCGGTAGAGAAAATGGTCGCGGTTATTATAAAAATTATAATAACAATCGCAATAACTGCCAGAATAATACCTGTAACTACAACAACAGTTATAGAGGTAGTAACAGAGGCAACAACAGAAACAACAGTAAATGAAATAATCGCCAAAATGGAGGTTACAACTCTAACATAAGGATGGCACAAGATACTACTTCGGGAAACTCCCAAACACCTCCAGATACTCAGTGTTAAATAACAAAATATACACGGTTAACTTGAGTCTCAATAATTTCGTATCATTCAAAAATGTTGCAACAAATAAAAATTTAACATTTCTGATTGATACAGGTGCAGATATTTCAATTATAAAAGATAATTCTATACCAATAGAATTATAGATATTCGAGGCATTCGAGAAGGAGTAATAAAATTCAAAGGATTAGCCTCAATCGAGCTCCAAACACACTAATACATTATTCCATACAAATTTCATATACTTCATACAGATTTCGCAATCCCCTGCCATTTTATGAAAAGATTAATTGCCAATTAGATTACAATAAATCCGAGGACTGGTTAATAATTAGACCGCAAAATCTAACGTATCCTATCTAGGTTCCAATAACATTTAGTTCTGGTACTAATTCAACACTTCTACCAGCACGATCCCAAGTGATACGCAAAATAGCGTTGTATTCAGCAAAAGAAAACATTTTAATTCCCAATCAGGAAATTAAACCGGGTGTTTATGTCGCAAACACGATTGCAACAGCCCAGAAAGCTTTTGTCCGATTCCTGAATACAACAGACACATGCCAAATGGTAGGCGTAAATGACTTAAAATTCGAACCACCTTCGAGCTACGAGGTAGTTCAAAACCCAAAAGTCAGTAATTAATAAATTAAAGAAAAAATTTAAGAAATATGCACCTAGTATAGCGATGTGTTCGGACTTAAAAACGAACCAATTACTACAAACAGTTTCTATAGGAAAAAATTGAGACTTAAGGATGAATAAACACACTAAATATTATCGATGTCCGCAGAGCCAAATAGAAGAAATCCAGCATCAAGTTGGAAAGTTAGTTGAACAAAATATTGTCGAACCTTCTGTTTCACTCTACAATAGCCCACTCTTATTAGTCCCAAAGAAATCAGTTCCGGGCTCTAAAGAAAAATAATGCCGATTAGTAATTGACTGCTGCCAAAAAATAAAAAATTGCTCTCAGATAAATTTCCACTTCCCAGAATTGACGATATTCTTTATCAATTGGGTCGAGCTAAATTTTTTTCATGCCTTAATTTAATGTGAAATGTGCACCAAATTGAACTTGAGGAAAACTCAAGAAAAATTACGTCTTTTTCAACAAGCAATGGTTTATATCGCTTCACGCGATTACCATTTGGTTTAAAAATAGCGCCTAATTCATTTCAGAGAATGATGACAGTAGCATTCTCAGACCTTGAGCCTTCGCAAGGAATTATATGGATGATTAAATCGTTATTGGTTGTTCTGAACAACATATGATTAAAAAATTAAGAGATGTTTTCAAACTTTGTAGAAAAAACGAAGTGACGTTTTCAGGTCACAGGTGCACATATAAAGGAATCTTACCACATGACAAAAAATTTGACGTCATCAATAATTATCGAGTCCCTACGGACGCAGAAAGCGCTAGAAGATTCGTTGCATTTTGAATGAATGGACAACAGAGTGTGAAGAAGCATTCCAGTATCTAAAAAAGAAACTTGTTGAAATATTCAACTCTAGCTCCCAGTTGCATATGCATCACGAGGATTAACTAGAGGTGAAAGCAATAAGACGTCCTGTCAAGGATAACAATATCCGATCTGATTGACATGAAGGAAAAAAGTCCTGAAAGTCACTACCAGGCACCAAAGTAGACAAAACAATTTCTGCGCAGAAAATAAACAAGAACTATTGCCAAAGTAAAATCTCGAAAAAGCTTCTAAGCCCAACGTATATGAAATCATCACAAATGACGAGGTACGAAAAGTAGTTACCTTGCGAATAACAGATTCCACATGTTTATTAAAACATGGCAAAACAGTTGTAGCAAGAACTAACGTTAGCGAATTATATTCCAATGGAATTTTCGATTTAGGTCAGTTTTTACAAGGGCTTCAATGGCAAGCCGGTGTATCTAAAATCATGAAAAGAAAAAGCGGATATATTGTTTACATTCCAAGACGATCCAATTCAAGGAGGCCATACAGACATAACTAAAACGATATCAAAAATGAAGAGACAATATTATTGGAAAAAAAATGACTAAACATGTAAAAGAGTACATAAGTAAATGTCCAAAATGTCAGACGTCGAAAACGACGAAACATACAAGATTACCTATGATTATAACCGAAACTCCACAATATGCTTTTGACAGAGTAATAGTAGAAGCAATTGGTCCACTACCACGTTCGGAAAATGGGAATGAATACGCAACCACCTTAATATGTGACCTAACAAAGTATTAAGTAGCAATTCCTGTTGCAAACAAAAGTGCAACAACTGTAGCAAAAGCCATATTCGAATCTTTTATTCTAAAGTACGGTCCAATGAAGACTTTTGAAAATTTTGATCAAATTCGGCACTTTGCTAGGTATTAGTATAAAATTCAAGTATGCCAAATTCGATTACAAAAAGTAAAATATTACGTGAGATAATCGAGTTTTTCCAAATTACGGGGGCGGAAAGGGGCGTGGCAAAATCTTTGCATATACAAAATATGCACATTTTTTAAGCAAATATACATACCAAATTCGGTGTCTAGATATTATCGTCTTTAAGAAAATCGGTTTTGTTTCAATTGGTTTGGCGGAGGGGGAGTGGCAAAATTTTTTTGCAACAAATTTCTGCGCGCTTACTAAAGGATTAATGTTACTAAATTTGATGTTTTTAGCTATCATAGTCTTTAAGAAAGTCAAATTTGTTTAAATTTTCTTGGCGGAGGGGGGCGTGGCAAAAATTTGAAATAAACTTGACCGTAGGTAAAACACTAGTCTACATACCAAATTTGCTGAGTCTAGCTCTTATAGTCTCTGAGATCTACGTGTTCATACGGACAGACGGACGGACAGACAGACGGACATACGGACGGACATGTCTATATTGACTTGGGTGTTGATCCTGATCAAGAATATATTTAATTTATGGGGTCGAAAAAGCTTCCTTATGCCTGTTCCATACATTTTGGCGACTTTAATATACCATTTTACCCTATGGGTGTATGGTATAAAAAATATGGTGATTTCTTTACTTGACTTTCTTTTACTATAACCCTTCAGTACAATGAAATTATTTACGAACAAAGACGAAAATGTTGATGTTGGTGTACAAATTCACTGGATTGAGATTTGAAGAGGAAGTACGTTGAACACAATTAGTTAAAATGTTCTTGTTGGCTAACGGCTGCGCCCTTGCGGAGCCCCAAACTGCTCGCTTTGTATGATGCGGCCTTCGGATGATTTCCACCGAGGCGGCTTTGAGGCACTTGCGATTTGGCAGGAATAGAATTATCAGGGTAAACTTCAAGTTGCTTTATTTTCTATTACAATTTTCGGTGGGCAAAAATGAAACCACATCGATCGAGATTAATTTCAAGAGTAAAAATTCAAATACAGCAAACCATGCTGTCTTTTACAAAATTCAAAGTTCTGGAAATTTCCATAGAAGAAGTAAGCAAGAAAAGAATTAAAGTAACGGAACTCCAAGTTTGTCTCTTCAAAGTAATTTGCGCTGTTCTTGGTCTCTCTCTCTTCGTTCGTTTTCTCTCTTCAGCAAAGAGTGTCTTGATTCAGTTGTAGCCCAAACATTCTTCCCCCTTTGATGATGACGATCCTTATCATCAAATTCACGTCCGGAAGACTCCTGCGAAAAGAATAAACTGAAACGAGAAAGTAACAATTTAACGCTTAGGTGTAGGGTTGGTGTCATTCTAAATCCAATTCTCCTGAATAGGCAATGGACAGAGTTTGGCTACCGGTCGTTTCATGAGCCCATTGACTGTCTTCAAAGTCACCACTCTCACTAGTCCATCGGGTCCTGCATGTGTCTCCATAACACGACTTAGAGGCCATTGATGAGAGGGGAATCGCTCGTCTCTGATGAGCACTATGCATTCAACTGTTAGAGTTTCCTTGGTCTGCAGCCATTTTCGTCTCCTTTGTAATCGTGATAAATATTCCGAATTCCATCTTCTCCAAAACTGTTGTACATAATATTGACAATTTTTCCATCGATCAATCAGGGTAACCTTAGCCAATTCCGGAGCAGGAGGTGCTAAAGGCGCTTCACCGATCAGAAAGTGACCGGGTGTTAATACCATTAAATCGTCGGGATCATTTGATAGGGGACATAAAGGTCTTGAATTTAAACAAGACTCAATTTGCGCCAACGTAGTTGCCATTTCCTCAAATGTTAAAACTTGTTCTCCGAGAGTTCTCTTCAGATGATACTTCATGGACTTCACTCCAGCCTCCCACAATCCACCAAAGTGTGGCGCTGATGGTGGGTTGAAATGCCAGGTGATTCCCTTTCTCAATAATGTTGGTGCAATATGTTTCGTAATGTACGAACAATATGCCAGTTTGTCCATTTGAAATTTTTTGTTGTCTCCTATAAAATTAGTACCGCAGTCATTATAAACGTCTGTGCATAGGCCACGTCTGCCAATGAAACGGTTAAATGCTCCTATAAATGCATCTGAGGTCAGATCTCCAACTGGTTCCAAATGAATGGCCTTCGTCACTAGACATACGAACACAGCAATGTATCCCTTCTGGGATATACGTCCTCTTCCTTTGCAGGGCGAAATATTTACTGGTGCAGCGTAATCCACTCCAACGGATGAGAATACCCTAGAAGGGCGTACCCGTACTGCTGGTTACATTCCCATTTTCTGACCTGCAAATTGAGGCTTCATCTTAAAACATGTGATACATTTATGAATTTTAAACCGAACTGCATTGCGTCCATTAATAATCCAGAATTTCTTTCGTATAAAATTCAGCGTTAGTGAGGTTCCACCATGCAAGGTGCAAATATGACTGTAAGATATGACCAGATCAGTAAATGGATGTTTATACGGTAATATATAAGGATATTTTTCATTTATGGGCAACAGGGAATCTCGGAGTCTGCCTCCGACACGTAAAACACGTTCGTTCGAATCAAAATACGGACTAACCTATTAACCTTCCTTCCGATAGCGCCTTCCATTCAGAGTCAAAACAATCCTTCTGCACCAACCTAATCAATTCACGTAGGCCCTCTTCTAATTCCACAATTGAGAGTCCTAATCCTCTTCGTTCTGCCACAGATGTACGACACGAAATACGAAACGTTTTATATATGATACAATCCACACGACTCGTGTATACGATGAATACTTGCTGAAAAATGCTACACTTGGCATTTCTTTTACTGCTATGTTATGACAGGTCACCTTTCTGACTTCAGTGTCAACAACCGACAGCGAATCCTGATCGATAGCATTACAAGGCCATTCGATGTCCGATCCTTGTAACCATGATGGCCCATGCCACCATAATTCACACGATGCCAACTTGGTTGCACTCATGCCACGGCTTAGATAATCTGCAGGGTTATCTTTCGATGCGACGTGTCTCCATTGCCTTTCGTCTGAGATTTCCAGGATTTTGTTTATTCGATTGGACACAAATACTTTCCAGTTGGCAGCTCCACCACGGATGGTTATCATAGAATCTGACCAAAAAATAGTGTTCGAATAATTAATGTTAATTCTCAGATTCTCCCTTAGATACTTATAGATTTTGGCTGCTTCAAGCGCAGCACATAACTCTGCCCTAGGTATGGTTAGTTTTCTTTTTAACTTGTTAACCTTTGGCACGTCCTTGGCTACAAATGTTCCGAACTCTCCTTCTTTCTAACGCCGTCTGACTGTCCTCTCGCCGATTGACTTATTGGCTGTCAAATTCAGCAAATCGGCTGCTTTTTGAGGCTTCAGCATAACGTTTTTTTAAATTCCCGTAGTAGGACTCGGTCATCAGTCAGGGTAGTTTTCCGTCTTGGGCCTGTTCTTTTTAAGTTTTTCACCGAGTTATACTTTTTGTCCTTATTTATTTGGTAGTGCACCGTTTGTCGAGACACGTGGTATTCTTTGGCAATGTCCACTATTTTTTTTTTCCGGCGTGAAACTTAGCTACCATTGCCGATCTAACCTCCAAACTTAATTCAGCCGTTTTACCCATGGTTTACAATATGCCTTGCTAAATTTTTATTTTTTTACTATCTTAAATATTTATTAAATTTAAATTCAAAAGATTTTTGGTTCAAATGCGCTCAAAACTGAAATCACATGTGCAAAATGATTTCGTCAAAATACTTATGCCACGCAGAAATTTGATGTTCGTTTGCATTCTTATGAGCATAAAGAGAATGCAAAAGCTAAAAAACTTAAAATTTGGCATGCACATAGCTGTTAATAGATTCTTTGTTTTAACATTCATTTTCGCACCGTTATTTAACGGTAATACGCATTGACAGCTTCAAGAGGCACAAAACGATTTCGTCAAAATATTTATGCCATGCTCCCATACAAACGGCAAAGTCAAGAACAGTGACTTTTCTTAATAACTTCGTTATTCTCCGAGCTATTGTCGTGAAAGTTAATATTAGTGAATTCATTATAACTATAAACGACTGTGCCAAATTTGGTCAAGATCGGGTGACTATATCAGATAGCTCCCATGGGAACGATAGGTCAAAAACAGTGACTTTTGTCCATAACTTCGTTACTTTTGATGCGATTGTTTTTAAAATAAACATTTGTCAGTTTAATATATGTGTGAATGACTGTGCTGAATTTGACAAAGATTGGGTGACTATATCATATTGCTCCCATAGGAATGATCGGTCAAAAACAGTGACATTAATCAATAATTTCGTTTTTTCCTATGTTAAGATTGTGGGCCGTTCTTTCGCAAACATTATTTTTTTTTAGATAAAACGTTTTTCCACTTTTGTGAGGAAAGGGTACCAAACAATTTGCAAGAGTATACAAACTTTCGGCGCGGTCGAAGTCAACTCCGGCCCTCTGGTTTTCTATACAATCATATTATTAAAATAATTGGAACACTAGCTGACCCGGCCACGCGTTGCTGTGGCTTAAGTTTTTGTTATATTACATTATAGTAAACAATCTAAGAGGAACAATAAGAGAACATCAGTCACGGAGTCCACTATGCTTTTTCACACAGATGGTATTTATAAAAAAATATGGTGATCTCCTTATTTGACTTTCTACTACTATAACCCTTCACTACAATAAAATTATTTACGAACAAAGACGAAAATGTTGATGTTGGTATACAAATTCACTGGATTGAGATTTGAAGAGGAAGTACGTTGAACACAATTAGTTAAAATGTTCTTATATTTGATATTAGACAGAAATCAATAGGTACAAAATAAAAATTTATCAGATTTCCATCAGATTTTCCATTTAATTTTATAACAAATATAAGTATATTGCAGTATAATACAGTAAATAACATGTGACGCTTGAACTTATGAATGAGGTAGTCAAGGCAGACAGTCTTAAACTTTAAAAGAATGATATCTATTTTTCAATTATAAATACTTTAAATTTCAATTTAATTTAACACCAATCGATGCACAATGTTTTTGGTTAACCTGTCTTTAGCTAACACAAATAGATTCGACGGTTTCCCAAACCGTGAACACGGAAAATATAGTTGCCCATGAGAAAAACATGGATTTTTCAAATCTAAACCACAAATGGACATTGTTTGAGCTTGAGATCTATTTATAGACATGGCGAAAGCTAAACAAATTGTTACAATTATAGAAATACATTAATTATTAAAAAAAAATCGCTAAGTAAATTTCATGATATATATAACTATTATACCCACAATGAGGTTAATCGAAGCAAAATTAGTGGACTCCACTGCAAATGTCATAAAGAAAATCGAATCAAATGCTGATATGAGATTAACGAACATATTGCTATTGATATTTGTCGTGATATTATGCGCCTATGTATTATTAAAGTATTAAATAATAGAGCTCTAAACCAAGCTAATGATCTAGATAAGGTCTAAAAATACATATGCACACAAGCAATTTTAAATTAAGAAAATTTTGAATAAAAGATTAAATAAAAAAAAAAAAATAGCAACAGTTAGTTTGGAGGAATATACGATAGGCATCGCAGCATTGTTCAAGATCTAATTGGGATTTCTAGAAGCGTATAAATTAACTCACCACAAAACTCGATAAACTTGGTACAAATTAGGTCAGCTTACCTTAATATAACGGGAGAAGATTTCCCAGTTCAAAAAGGCTCTAGGGTACAGATGAGTTTTATTCTCACAGTACCATATGTATATTTCGTTTCTACCTAATGGAGGAACCAAGGCAGTAAGCAAAATATAAAACAAAAATATATAAATAACTAAAAAAAAGTCGCATTTACAAAAACATACTGTTGCACCTGCATAATGATATAGATATATCATGAGAGCATGATCAAAAGTAAAATATTACTTAATAAGAATCTTTAAGAATAAATAGAAAAGAATTAATTCTCAAACTTCATGAAATTAAGGAATCTTTTAGAAAATCGTATAAATGCATAAGTCAAAAAAGAAAAATCCAAAATGATCCTTTGAAAAAACATGCGAAAATTCTGGTTGTTTCTTTTAACGTAGCAAGACAACTATTGCACGATAATAAGGAAAAAATAGATAAAACGAACTGGTCAAGAATATCAAAATTATTGATCAAGTTACGTTCAAATTTAATAACAATCAACACAAAGTATCAATTGCATATGTTAATACCGACAATCCTGAATACACCCCTAATAACAAATCCAAGGGAAGAACAGGAAGCGGTAAACGAACACGAAATAAATTGAGAGGATAATGAAGACTCTGAATCAGATGATGGTACAGACATAAAAGAAGATGGTCTAAACGATTTAACCATCCCTGCGCTATAAACATTGTCGGAAGAAGATAATGAAATAGAACAGAAGGAACAGCTATTCGCAAATTTAAGCATCATTAAAACAAAAATTAATATGATGGCTGACGTAATTGCCCAAAGGGCCTATATTAAGGACATGTCGAATGCCATTCCAGAATTTAATGGACAAAAGTTGCACCTTCAAAGATTCATAAGAGCTTTGAAGCTGGTGAACTTAACAAAAGGTACACTCGAAGAAATAGCTGTTGAAGTCATAAAGTCAAAAATTGTTGGCTCATCGCTATATAAAGTCCAAAATTTAACCACAATTGACTCAATCATAAAGAAAATGCAAGAAACTATAGTCGGTGAAACATCCGATGTAGTTAGAGCAAAGCTGTCAAATGTAACCCAAAAACGTAAAACAGCAGATAAGTTTACCTCAGAAATCGACAATTTACGAAAGCTCTTGGAAGCTTCGTATATTGACAAGGGTCTATCAGCTGATCATGCTGATATATTCAGTACTAGATAAGCCATCAACACAATGGTTAAAAATTGTGAGCATGGTAGACTAAAACTATCTTTGAGGCTGGAAACTTAAAAACAATGAATGAAGCCGTCACAAAGTACTTACAATGTAGTACCGAAATATCTGGAAATCCAAGCTCAGTGGTGTTCGCCCAGAGAGGCCGTGGTAATAATTGAAATAATTACCGCGGTAGAGAAAATGGTCGCGGTTATTATAAAAATTATAATAACAATCGCAATAACTGCCAGAATAATACCTGTAACTACAACAACAGTTATAGAGGTAGTAACAGAGGCAACAACAGAAACAACAGTAAATGAAATAATCGCCAAAATGGAGGTTACAACTCTAACATTAGGATGGCACAAGATACTACTTCGGGAAACTCCCAAACACCTCCAGATACTCAGTGTTAAATAACAAAATATACACGGTTAACTTGAGTCTCAATAATTTCGTATCATTCAAAAATGTTGCAACAAATAAAAATTTAACATTTCTGATTGATACAGGTGCAGATATTTCAATTATAAAAGATAATTCTATACCAATAGAATTATAGATATTCGAGGCATACGAGAAGGAGTAATAAAATTCAAAGGATTAGCCTCAATCGAGCTCCAAACACACTAATACATTATTCCATACAAATTTCATATACTTCATACAGATTTCGCAATCCCCTGCCATTTTATGAAAAGATTAATTGCCAATTAGATTACAATAAATCCGAGGACTGGTTAATAATTAGACCGCAAAATCTAACGTATCCTATCTAGGTTCCAATAACATTTAGTTCTGGTACTAATTCAACACTTCTACCAGCACGATCCCAAGTGATACGCAAAATAGCGTTGTATTCAAGAAAAAAGAAAAAATTGTAAGAAATATGCACCTAGTATAGCGATGTGTTCGGACTTAAAAACGAACCAATTACTACAAACAGTTTCTATAGGAAAAAATTGAGACTTAAGGATGAATAAACACACTAAATATTATCGATGTCCGCAGAGCCAAATAGAAGAAATCCAGTTGAACAAAATATTGTCGAACCTTCTGTTTCACTCTACAATAGCCCACTCTTATTAGTCCCAAAGAAATCAGTTCCGGGCTCTAAAGAAAAATAATGCCGATTAGTAATTGACTGCTGCCAAAAAATAAAAAATTGCTCTCAGATAAATTTCCACTTCCCAGAATTGACGATATTCTTTATCAATTGGGTCGAGCTAAATTTTTTTCATGCCTTAATTTAATGTGAAATGTGCACCAAATTGAACTTGAGGAAAACACAAGAAAAATTACATCTTTTTCAACAAGCAATGGTTTATATCGCTTCACGCGATTACCATTTGGTTTAAAAATAGCGCCTAATTCATTTCAGAGAATGATGACAGTAGCATTCTCAGACCTTGAGCCTTCGCAAGCCTTCCTTTATATGGATGATTAAATCGTTATTGGTTGTTCTGAACAACATATGATTAAAAAATTAAGAGATGTTTTCAAACTTTGTAGAAAAAACGAAGTGACGTTTTCAGGTCACAGGTGCACATATAAAGGAATCTTACCACATGACAAAAAATTTGACGTCATCAATAATTATCGAGTCCCTACGGACGCAGAAAGCGCTAGAAGATTCGTTGCATTTTGAATGAATGGAAAACAGACTGTGAAGAAGCATTCCAGTATCTAAAAAAGAAACTTGTTGAAATATATAACTCTAGCTCCCAGTTGCATATGCATCACGAGGATTAACTAGAGGTGAAAGCAATAAGACGTCCTGTCAAGGATAACAATATCCGATCTGATTGACATGAAGGAAAAAAGTCCTGAAAGTCACTACCAGGCACCAAAGTAGACAAAACAATTTCTGCGCAGAAAATAAACAAGAACTATTGCCAAAGTAAAATCTCGAAAAAGCTTCTAAGCCCAACGTATATGAAATCATCACAAATGACGAGGTACGAAAAGTAGTTACCTTGCGAATAACAGATTCCACATGTTTATTAAAACATGGCAAAACAGTTGTAGCAAGAACTAACGTTAGCGAATTATATTTCAATGGAATTTTCGATTTAGGTCAGTTTTTACAAGGGCTTCAATGGCAAGCCGGTGTATCTAAAATCATCAAAAGAAAAAGCGGATATATTGTTTACATTCCAAGACGATCCAATTCAAGGAGGCCATACAGACATAACTAAAACGATATCAAAAATGAAGAGACAATATTATTGGAAAAAAATGACTAAACATGTAAAAGAGTACATAAGTAAATGTCCAAAATGTCAGACGTCGAAAACGACGAAACATACAAGATTACCTATGATTATAACCGAAACTCCACAATATGCTTTTGACAGAGTAATAGTAGAAACAATTGGTCCACTACCACGTTCGGAAAATGGGAATGAATACGCAACCACCTTAATATGTGACCTAACAAAGTATTAAGTAGCAATTCCTGTTGCAAACAAAAGTGCAACAACTGTAGCAAAAGCCATATTCGAATCTTTTATTCTAAAGTACGGTCCAATGAAGACTTTTGAAAATTTTGATCAAATTCGGCACTTTGCTAGGTATTAGTATAAAATTCAAGTATGCCAAATTCGATTACAAAAAGTAAAATATTACGTGAGATAATCGAGTTTTTCCAAATTACGGGGGCGGAAAGGGGCGTGGCAAAATCTTTGCATATACAAAATATGCACATTTTTTAAGCAAATATACATACCAAATTCGGTGTCTAGATATTATCGTCTTTAAGAAAATCGGTTTTGTTTCAATTGGTTTGGCGGAGGGGGAGTGGCAAAATTTTTTTGCAACAAATTTCTGCGCGCTTACTAAAGGATTAATGTTACTAAATTTGATGTTTTTAGCTATCATAGTCTTTAAGAAAGTCAAATTTGTTTAAATTTTCTTGGCGGAGGGGGGCGTGGCAAAAATTTGAAATAAACTTGACCGTAGGTAAAACACTAGTCTACATACCAAATTTGCTGAGTCTAGCTCTTATAGTCTCTGAGATCTACGTGTTCATACGGACAGACGGACGGACAGACAGACGGACATACGGACGGACATGTCTATATTGACTTGGGTGTTGATCCTGATCAAGAATATATTTAATTTATGGGGTCGAAAAAGCTTCCTTATGCCTGTTCCATACATTTTGGCGACTTTAATATACCATTTTACCCTATGGGTGTATGGTATAAAAAATATGGTGATTTCTTTACTTGACTTTCTTTTACTATAACCCTTCAGTACAATGAAATTATTTACGAACAAAGACGAAAATGTTGATGTTGGTGTACAAATTCACTGGATTGAGATTTGAAGAGGAAGTACGTTGAACACAATTAGTTAAAATGTTCTTGTTGGCTAACGGCTGCGCCCTTGCGGAGCCCCAAACTGCTCGCTTTGTATGATGCGGCCTTCGGATGATTTCCACCGAGGCGGCTTTGAGGCACTTGCGATTTGGCAGGAATAAAATTATCAGGGTAAACTTCAAGTTGCTTTATTTTCTATTACAATTTTCGGTGGGCAAAAATGAAACCACATCGAACGAGATTAATTTCAAGAGTAAAAATTCAAATACAGCAAACCATGCTGTCTTTTACAAAATTCAAAGTTCTGGAAATTTCCATAGAAGAAGTAAGCAAGAAAAGAATTAAAGTAACGGAACTCCAAGTTTGTCTCTTCAAAGTAATTTGCGCTGTTCTTGGTCTCTCTCTCTTCGTTCGTTTTCTCTCTTCAGCAAAGAGTGTCTTGATTCAGTTGTAGCCCAAACATTCTCCCCCCTTTGATGATGACGATCCTTATCATCAAATTCACGTCCGGAAGACTCCTGCGAAAAGAATAAACTGAAACGAGAAAGTAACAATTTAACGCTTAGGTGTAGGGTTGGTGTCATTCTAAATCCAATTCTCCTGAATAGGCAATGGACAGAGTTTGGCTACCGGTCGTTTCATGAGCCCATTGACTGTCTTCAAAGTCACCACTCTCACTAGTCCATCGGGTCCTGCATGTGTCTCCATAACACGACTTAGAGGCCATTGATGAGAGGGGAATCGCTCGTCTCTGATGAGCACTATGCATTCAACTGTTAGATTTTCCTTGGTCTGCAGCCATTTTCGTCTCCTTTGTAATCGTGATAAATATTCCGAATTCCATCTTCTCCAAAACTGTTGTGCATAATATTGACAATTTTTCCATCGATCAATCAGGGTAACCTTAGCCAATTCCGGAGCAGGAGGTGCTAAAGGCGCTTCACCGATCAGAAAGTGACCGGGTGTTAATACCATTAAATCGTCGGGATCATTTGATAGGGGACATAAAGGTCTTGAATTTAAACAAGACTCAATTTGCGCCAACGTAGTTGCCGTTTCCTCAAATGTTAAAACTTGTTCTCCGAGAGTTCTCTTCAGATGATACTTCATGGACTTCACTCCAGCCTCCCACAATCCACCAAAGTGTGGCGCTGATGGTGGGTTGAAATGCCAGGTGATTCCCTTTCTCAATAATGTTGGTGCAATATGTTTCGTAATGTACGAACAATATGCCAGTTTGTCCATTTGAAATTTTTTGTTGTCTCCTATAAAATTAGTACCGCAGTCATTATAAACGTCTGTGCATAGGCCACGTCTGCCAATGAAACGGTTAAATGCTCCTATAAATGCATCTGAGGTCAGATCTCCAACTGGTTCCAAATGAATGGCCTTCGTCACTAGACATACGAACACAGCAATGTATCCCTTCTGGGATATACGTCCTCTTCCTTTGCAGGGCGAAATATTTACTGGTGCAGCGTAATCCACTCCAACGGATGAGAATACCCTAGAAGGGCGTACCCGTACTGCTGGTTACATTCCCATTTTCTGACCTGCAAATTGAGGCTTCATCTTAAAACATGTGATACATTTATGAATTTTAAACCGAACTGCATTGCGTCCATTAATAATCCAGAATTTCTTTCGTATAAAATTCAGCGTTAGTGAGGTTCCACCATGCAAGGTGCAAATATGACTGTAAGATATGACCAGATCAGTAAATGGATGTTTATACGGTAATATATAAGGATATTTTTCATTTATGGGCAACAGGGAATCTCGGAGTCTGCCTCCGACACGTAAAACACGTTCGTTCGAATCAAAATACGGACTAACCTATTAACCTTCCTTCCGATAGCGCCTTCCATTCAGAGTCAAAACAATCCTTCTGCACCAACCTAATCAATTCACGTAGGCCCTCTTCTAATTCCACAATTGAGAGTCCTAATCCTCTTCGTTCTGCCACAGATGTACGACACGAAATACGAAACGTTTTATATATGATATAATCCACACGACTCGTGTATACGATGAATACTTGCTGAAAAATGCTACACTTGGCATTTCTTTTACTGCTATGTTATGACAGGTCACCTTTCTGACTTCAGTGTCAACAACCGACAGCGAATCCTGATCGATAGCATTACAAGGCCATTCGATGTCCGATCCTTGTAACCATGATGGCCCATGCCACCATAATTCACACGATGCCAACTTGGTTGCACTCATGCCACGGCTTAGATAATCTGCAGGGTTATCTTTCGATGCGACGTGTCTCCATTGCCTTTCGTCTGAGATTTCCAGGATTTTGTTTATTCGATTGGACACAAATACTTTCCAGTTGGCAGCTCCACCACGGATGGTTATCATAGAATCTGACCAAAAAATAGTGTTCGAATAATAAATGTTAATTCTCAGATTCTCCCTTAGATACTTGTATGGTTAGTTGTTGTTTAGTTGGCGATACTTTCCCTTTTGACAATAACAACTCTGTGTGATACTTATCCTCTCCAATTGGGAAGCGTAAGTAAGCTGCAGCTCCATATGCCCGTGACGACGCATCGCAAAACAGGTGCAGTTCAGCCACACCACCCGGTAGCCCCCATGTAACATGCCGTGGTATTCGTATAGTTACTATGTTTGGTAACTCCTTCACGAATTTCTCCCATTCTCTATTAATAGTGTCCGGTAGTGTGCTATCCCAGCCAATTTTCTCCTTCCATAGATGCTGCATGAGAATTTTGGCAGTAATAATTATCGGACTAAGCCATCCCATGGGATCAAACAGTCGTGCAATTGCTGATAGTATTTTCCTCCTTGTAGGTGAGGTCGTTGGTGGAACGACATTCAAAGCAAAACGGAACTCATCTTCCTTAGGACTCCAGTAGAGACCTAAAGTGCGAATAGTATCATTACCTTCTACGTGTAACAATCCGCTTGATTCTCGATGCTCAACTGGTAAGAGCTGTGGGCAATTACTCGCCCACTTCCTTAGTTCAAATGTACCACTACGAAGCATTCCAATCACTTGGTTCTTGACATCCTCCGTCTCTGCAATACTTTCGCCACCAGACAGTATGTCATCTACATACATTTGATGATTCACAACATTCACCGCCAGTGGATATTTCTCGCTTTCATCCATAGCTAATTGTTTCATAACTCTCATGGCTAAATAAGGTGCGGAGCTAGTTCCAAACATTACCGTTGTGCAGGCATATTCTGCCACATGATCACTTGTGTCCGGATTCCATAGAATACGTTGGTACTGCGCGTCGTCGGGTGGAACATTAATACCCCTCGCCAATTGAGAATGATTCCTTGAAGATGTACGTGCAATTTTGGACCAATTGCTAGAATCTCATTAAGTGATTTCCCATTACTCGTCTTGCTCGATCCATCGAAGACAACTCGTACCTTCGTAGTTGATGACGATTCCTTTATGACTGGGTGATGCGGTAGGTAACAATGATCGACTCCCCCAATGCAGGATTGCCCATTTTACTAGTTCTTGACGTCACACGTTCCATTTGACCCAGCTCCAGATATTCATTTATCGTGCCAACATAAGCGTTCTTCAAACTCGCATCGCTCCGCAACCGTCTGTCCAGAGATGACATGATTCTCCAATTACCATTGATTTGTCTAAGTAAGTAAGAAAAGGAAGACGAACAACATATTTCCCAGACGGCATTCGGCTATGTGTCTTAACGAAGAAATCTTCGCACCAGTTATCCTCTACTGAAAGCCCAAGTGGCTCTTCGTCGAATTGTTCTAGCTCCCAGAACTTACATAACAATTGTTCAAGTATCTCATCAGCTTCCTTCTTACGGGCCGTTATGGTGTAGGACGATCTGCTGCCAGCTTCCTGATTCGTTTGCCCTGATACAATGTATCCCAAATGCGTATTTTGCGCCAGAGGCATACCACGTATTCCTCGATGCACTTCTCCTAACATCAGCTCATCGTAGATATCATTTCCCAGCAAAATATCAACTCCTTGTGGACTGAAGAAGTTAGGATCGGCCAACGGTAAGTCCTTCAGATGAGTCCACTCTTCAAATGGCAGTCGTTTGATTGGCATGCGCTTACTCACTATAGGTATTACTGACGCGAGCAGCTTGTATTTAGCATGTGGGTTGTAGATTGATCCTATGACAAGCTCCACCTGTGCTCTCGCATCTGTAATTTTAGTATCTGCTAATCCAGTAATCGTGATGTGAGCCCGTTTGCGCCGTAAACGTAGCTGCTGAGCTGCATTCTCTGATATGAACGAAACTTGTGAACCTTGATCCAAAAACGCTCTAAATTGTAACGGATAGCCTTCTATCGACTCTACCCACACCGTTGCTGTTGGTAATAAAACCTCGTCTTTATGCCTTACCGCAATTTCTGTTGTACACTTTCCATTTAAAGCATTCGCAGATGCTGTTGGGATAACTCCCTTCTTTAGTGTGCCAAGTGATCTCTCGCCTCCTGACTTGTCTACATGAAGTAGTGTATGATGCCGTCCTTGACATTTTTCACAATTTACCGCACTGTCACATGCATCTATTCGGTGATTTGGTCTAAGGCATCTAAAACACAGTCGATGCCTCACCACACATGCCTTTCGTTCAGATAGCCTCATCTCCTGGAATATCTTGCATACTCCGATAAGGTGTCCATCCCCTTGACAGACAATGCATAGGTCTGTCTCTCGAGTAACAAATGAAGTCTTTGTGTAGTTCTGGTTAACTCGTAACCCATGTACACCTGGTCTTGCACTCCGATGTCTATCCCGTGATAGAATTCCCTCGATATTACCTGCTGACGCCGTAATCATTGTTCTGTACTGTGTTTCAAGATACTGACTGAGCTCCTCAAAGCTCGGCAGATTCTGTGTTGAAAATATTGACCGCTCCCAATCCACTCTTAATTGATTCGGTAATTTCTTTATCATGTAGTACACTAAAATTTCAGACTGTTGTCGTACATCCACGCCAGTCTTCTTCAATGAATTCACACATGAGCGGGAAGTTTACACAAATCTTCTCAAACTTTCCGCATCTCCATATTTAATTGGTAACTGCTAGTCGAACACATCCATGTAATGTAAAAATAACACTCGCTTGTTATCATACAAATTCATCAACATTCTCCAAGCCACTTCATAGTTCGCCGCTATTAGCGTTAGATGTTCAATATCCTTAGCTGCGTCTCCAACCAATGAATCCTTCAAATAATGAAAACGATGTAAGTCCGTCAGCTTCTCACAGTGGTGTACTCTTGTTAAAAACACCTCCTTAAACGCCGGCCACTCAATGAATTTCCCGCTGAAGGTAGGCAGTTTAACTGTTGGAAGTTTCACATCCTCCAAAATTGATCCCATTTGTTCATGCACCGTCTGATGCAAACAAGACTCATCAAATGCAGTCGACGCCGGGATTCTCCGATCCTTATGTCTCTGCAACTCATTTCGAATCTCAGCTACTCCCATGATGTAGGTTTCTTCGAAACAGTCTCTGATGTCTTTATCAAAATATCGACCCTTTATCTCCACATTATCTCGTTCTTGCACCAGTTGGTGATGATTGCGCTGAAAATCTGCGTGAAGGTGGGCCAGCGAGTCCAATCTGGCTTCCAGATGACTCTCGGTATGTACCGATTCCTCCGATTTATACCGCGCCAATGACTTCTCCAGCGAAGTAAGTAATGTGATTTGCTCCGTAGTCAACGGTAACAGTTTTTCAGCCATAATGAACACCTACCCAAACACATCAACGTTAAATTGTACTCACCCAAATCAGTCTATTCACTGGTAATTACACTCCAAATCCAATCGCCAAGATCAATCCTCCCGGGTTTCGGCACCAAAAATATGTTGGCTAACGGCTGAGCCCTTGCGGAGCCCCAAACTGCTCGCTTTGTATGATGCGGCCTTCGGATGATTTCCACCGAGGCGGCTTTGAGGCACTTGCGATTTGGCAGGAATAAAATTATCAGGGTAAACTTCAAGTTGCTTTATTTTCTATTACAATTTTCGGTGGGCAAAAATGAAACCACATCGAACGAGATTAATTTCAAGAGTAAAAATTCAAATACAGCAAACCATGCTGTCTTTTACAAAATTCAAAGTTCTGGAAATTTCCATAGAAGAAGTAAGCAAGAAAAGAATTAAAGTAACGGAACTCCAAGTTGGTCTTTTCAAAGTAATTTGCGCTGTTCTTGGTCTCTCTCTCTCTTCGTTCGTTTTCTCTCTTCAGCAAAGAGTGTCTTGATTCAGTTGTAGCCCAAACAGTTCTAACACTTGATATTAGGCAGAAATCAAGAGGTACAAAATAAAAATTTATCAGATTTATTTTTTTCCATTTAATTTTATAACAAATATAAGTATATTACAGTATAAAACAGTAAATAACTCATGAATGAGGTAGGCAAGGCAGACAGTTTTGAACTGTTAAAGATTAATATCTATTTTTTTTTACTTATAAAGACTTTCAACTTCAATTTAATTTTTTTTTTTTTTTTTTTAATTACTATATTCTCTTTTTTTTCTTGTTTTCTCTTTCTAATTTGCATATTGCAGTTAGCTTTTGCTTTAGTTTGTATACACCTCTCTTAACATATATACATTTTTCCCTTTTTATTTACATATTGATTTATAATTTGTTTGTTATAAATCAATTATTTAATAATATCTGTGTGTTTCAAATATAATTGCAATAATCCCAGCAAGACCAGTGAAGACTTTCTTTACTGTTGGCTGTGTGACAATGAAATGCACGTTAAATGTGCTGGTTGTACAGTCAAGGTGCGGGATAGTATTGCACAGGGTGGCGGCCTTAAATGGGGCTGTGATTCGTGTCGTGGCTTGGAGCTCGAGATGCGTAGTTTTATAAAACGAATGGGGATGCGTTTAAAACCCTGTCAGCTGGCGTTCATAATTTCCAAGAAGAGCTTTTGGCGATGGAGGTTCAATTCAGAAGTTCTAAACTTTTGATTGAATCTCCGACCCGAAAGAGAGCCAGGTTTCAGGGCGCGTCCCTCAGTCCGTCGGCACATCGTTCTCTACCAGTTCCGGCTTTCGACTTTGACCCTATGTCACCAAGTATACAGCAGCTGATATCGTTTAGGAGCCCGACTTTGGAAGATGTGGAGTCTCTTTCCATTTCCTCTAGATATCGGTTGTAGTTTCCGAACCGTCCGGGAAAACATCTGTTTCCAGGAATATTGCCAATAAAGTAGTTACAAAAGGAGCTAGTAAAGTGTTGGCTGCTTCAGCTGCTGCTAAATCTGCTGGTGCTGCTACTGCTGTGCCTGGCACTTCTAGTTTCCGTGTTGTAGTTCCACCCAAAAAGAAAATTTTTATTTCGCGGCTTGATCCCAATACTACTTCTGAAGAAGTCATAGCCTACATCCAAGGCAAAGTTCAAGCACCAAACATTGCTGTGGAAAAGTTCCGTTTTTCATATACTCGGGACATTTCGTCATTTAAAATAAGTGCCTCCCCAGATCATTTTGGCCAAATATGTCATAAAGATTTTTGGCCGGAACACCTTATTGTAAAAGAGTATACAATAAAAAAGAAGAATCGGCCTCCGATTAGCCTGCTACCTGCCTCTGTGAATAACGTTCCTTCCGGCTCGTCTGCATCTATTGGCGAGTCAAAAAACTAATTTCGTCCCTAACTCTGGCCTATCAGAACGTACAGGGACTAAAGTCTAAACTGTCTAGACTCTCTGTAGATAGTTTAGCTGTTGACTTTCATATTCTTGCCTTTACTGAGACTTGGCTGAAGCCTGATATTGCCGATGCCTCAATTTTCCCCTCAAAATATTTAATATATAGACATGATCGGACTATCCGTAATGGTGGTGGTGTTTTGATCGTTGTTGATTCGGCGTTCTCGTCTGAAATTGTACAGTCTTCCAATCAGAAGATTGAATTTGTTTGTGTTAAAATTTCTCTTAATTCTTTTTCTACCTATATTACTTCTTCGTATATTCCACAACAGTCCGACTTGGCAGTATACATTCACCATTTGGAAGCTATTCAACTTGTTTCCTGATATCTCTCTGACAACGACTTGATCGTTGTTCTGGGAGATTTTAATTTACCTGAGATTGCCTGGACCCTCTCATATGATTTATTATTACTGTTGTCCTCCTCGTCACATTGGTTCATAGATGGTCTGTTTGAGTTGTCCCTAACTCAAATAAATCCTGTCCAGAATAGTCGGAACAGATCACTAGATCTCGTATTTGTGTTGGATTCTTCCAACTGCGATATTTCCACACTGATCCCTTAGTTATCCCTGAAGACATCTTTCATCCAACTCTGGATTTACATCCAATGGTTACCTATTGACCTTCCTTTTGGGGATATGCCTCGATATAATAACTCAATGCCTCCAACCCGATGTTTTCGTAAGACAAACTTTACTAAACTAACTAATGATTGGACATATCTGTATACTTGCTTTTTATTTCTGTCCCGGATGTGACTTAAGGATGGTCTAATAAACCTCCTTGGTTCTCACGTGAATTATGTAGCTTGAAGAACCTGAAATCGAGATGCTATAAAAGATTTAAAAAATCCGGTAAAGTTCGGATTTTTCCCTATACGTAGTTGCTCGATCAAATTTTATGGTGTTGAATTCACAATGCTATAAGGATTATCTTTAGAGATGTAAACTTAGGGTTTCTCGCGATCCTAAGCAATTTTATAAATTCGTTAATGGAAAACGTAAGACATCAGTGCACCCGTCTTACTTGTCTTTCGAAAACAATAAAGCTGACAATGATCAGGCAATTGCGGATATGTTTGCTGATTTTTTCAAAACAACTTATTCCTCTTCGATTTATCAAGCAAATCCTCCTTATCCTTATCACTTGCAGTCGTCTAAGTGCATTTTAGACCCTGTGTTTGAAGAAAGTTCGGTTCTTAGCGTGCTTAGTCTCGTCAAACCAATATATGCACCTGGCCCTGATGGAATACCAGGCTGCGTATTAAGGTTTTGCGCAGAGGCCCTATGTAAGCCAATACTTAAGTTGTTTACACTGTCAGTTACATCTTCCGCCTTCCCGTCAATCTGGAAGGAATCATATATTATTCTCTTTCAGAAAAAGGGGAAAAAGTCCGAAGCCTCCAATTATAGGGGAATTTCTAAACTGTCTGCCATACCCAAAGCATTTGAGAAAATAATAACGTCTCAATTGCAGCATTTTTGTAGCTTAATCATTTCGTCATCCCAACATGGGTTTAAAAAACGTAGATCGACAACTACTAACCTATTAGAATTTACATTTCACTCAATCAAAGGGTTCAAGACTGCTGTACAAACTGATGACATTTATACTAACTTCAGCAAGGCCTTTGACTCTGTACATCACACAGTGCTTTTATATAAGTTAAATGCACTTGGCATCCCCAGCCTTTTGCTAGATTGGATTCTTCAATGCCGTTCTGATCTTCCATTGGTAGTGTCACATTCTCGGGTGCTTATGTACGCGGATGATATAAAGCTTTACCTCAGTTTTAAAGACATATCGTCTTCTTGCCTACTTCAATCGGATCTTAATGATCTTCTGAATTGGTGTAAAACCAACCTACTAAACCTCAACGGCCCTAAATGTAAAGTTATGTCTTTTTATAGATGCACTCCATACGTAGCAACTTATTATCTTAACGACACTGCCTTAGAGCGGTTAGACATTGTCAATGACTTTACAATTAGTAAAGCTATGAATGTTCTTGGGTTTGTGAAACGATGGTAAAAAGAGTTTTACGATCCGTACACAACCAAACTTCTGTCCTATCTTAGAGTACGGATCTTGCATATGGTCACCTCAATATGAAGCGCACCAAAGTAAAATTGAATCTGTTCTAAAGCAATTTTTGCTATTTGCTCTTCGCGGTCTAAATTGGGATCGCAATGTCGATTTGCCATCATACTCCAGTAGGCTTCTTTTAATCAATCTTCCTTCATTAATTAATCGTGGAGTAATGCTTGGTGCTATCTTTATTCATAAACTTTTAATAGGTGAAATAGACTCTCCTGAGCTATTGAACCAGTTAAACCTATCTGTACCCCGTAGACCTACTAGAAATCTTATTCTTTTATCCTTAAAACATTGTAGTTCTAACTATTCGTTGCATGAACCTTTTCGAGTCCTATGTTCTGATTACAATCTTCTGTATCCCGTAATCAGATCAGAAGCCTCTCTTTCTCTTGTGAAAACCTCTATTTTAGCTCATTTAGCTCGTAATTAGCTGTAGTTAATCATATTTTTAATTGTTTGTCCGTTTTATTTGTATTTGTCCAAGCGATCATGCCATCCGATATACAGCTGCGCCCCACGGTCGGTCGGGCGGGAGGTAGACAGCGCTCTGCTTGGGCTCGCGCGAAACAGGCTATGTCCTGGTATCGTATGGGCCACTTGACCGTACTTCGCATTGTACGCGTCAACGTCCGGGCAATACTAATTTAACACCAATCGGTGCACATTGTTTTTGGTTAACCTATCTTTAGCTAACACAAATAGATTCGACGATTTCCCAAACCGTGAACACGGAAAATATAGTTGCCCATGACAAAAACATGGATTTTCCAAATCTAAACCACAAATGGCGACATGGCGAAAGCTAAACAAATTGTTACAATTATAGAAATCCAAAAAAAATTTTTTTTGATAATCTTTAACCCTACTACCTTAGAGTATCATTTTTGACCCTTTTTTTTTTGTTTTTCTTTAATATTTTTTTTATTAATTGCTTGATTCAAATAAATTTTTTTTTAGTTCGAGATATCTTGTTTTTCGATCACTTCATAAACCTATTTTGCATATCTGGTTTTCCTGAACGTGAAAAACTGAAAAGTTACATGTTCCTTTTTAGGGTCAAATTTGACCCCACATGAAAATCCAATCGGTTACGTTACTAAAGACCCATGTCCTAAGATAAATGTTTACATAAAATGCTTTGATGTTTTATAACATGATAATATGTGTTCAAATAATTCGTTTTTTTGTGTGCGAAAGCAGACAATCATTAACTTGGCTTAGTACACTCATGGAATTCAGATGTATGACTCTTGCGAAAAAATAAGTCCACAGTAAAGACTATTTGTTTGAATGAACTTGGACCTTACGTTTCTGACAAAATTGAAGAAATAGGTTCTGATTGGGAGTTCATTGTTGTCTTCAATTTAGACTTGGAAGACTCACATATCGGGCACAAATGTAAGGATAATCCAGACTTGGACTCCGAAGATGGGAAAGTTTATTAGCATACAGAAATAAGTTGATAATTGCGCTTGCGAAAACCGCGTTTCCCACACAGCACCACATGAAGGACGTCAGCCTCCTTGAACTGGGAAATCTTCTCCCGTTATATTAAGGTAAGCTGACCTAATTTGTACCAAGTTTTCCGAGTTTTGCGGTGAGTTAATTTATACGCCTCTAGAAACCCCAATTAGATCTTGAACAATGCTGCGATGCCTATCGTATATTCCTCCAAACTAACTGTTGCTATTTTTTTTTTTTTTTAATATTTTATTCAAAATTTTCTTAATTTAAAATTGCTTGTGTGCATATGTATTTTTAGACCTTATCTAGATCAATAGCTTGGTTTAGAGCTCTTTTAGTTACACATTTATTGCGTAATAGGTAAACTTTAATACTTTAATAATACATATGCGCATAATATCACGACAAATATCAATAGCAATATGTTCGTTAATCTCATATCAGCATTTGATTCGATTTTATTTATAACATTTGCAGTGGAGTCCACTAATTTTGCTTCGATTAACCTCATTGTGGGTATAATAGTTACATATATCATGAAATTTACTTATGCTATTATTGAACGTATGGAGTTTTTTTTTAACCCTACTTCCTTGTTTAAAAACCCCCTTAGTTCCTTGTTAGGGTCATAAATGATAGTTTTTAATTTAATTAACATAAATTGGTATATACTCAGTTTCTAGTTGTGCTTTTTTTATGTTTTAGCAGTTGTGATGATTAGAACAACAAACCTTCTGACAAGAACAGCAAAAGTTATTTTCGGGTTTGTCATAATAGGCTCCATTGCTGATCGTTTTTGGCTAATTGATGGCAATTGATTTTGAGTATTCTTGATGAAAGCAATAGCATTTTCTGCGTGAAGCCTCTTTCTCGTCGAAGAAAAAGCGACTTGGCCAGCTTTTAAGCCACGTTTTCCAAATACTCTCGTCGACATATTACAACTGCGGATGCAGTCTTTATGTTGATTTATGCACATAAATGATAAATACACTAATACCAGATATGCCTAGGATACCTACATATGTATATGAAAATGGGTCATTCTGTATGTCTGCAGGAGAATATACCAATCATTTGGTCACAAATTTCAACACCTTGTTTTATTGTTGTATCATGATTATGATCGGTTTTTTATTATCTTCAACAGATGAGTTTCATTCTCACAGTACCATATGTATATTTCGTTTCTACCTAAATAGCTAAAAAAAGTCGCATTTGCCAAAACATTCTTTTGCACCTGCATAATGATATAGATATATCATGAGAGCATGATCAAAAGTAACATATTTCTTAATAAGAATCTTTAAGAATGGATAGAAAAGAATTAATTCTCAAACTTCATGAAATTAAGGAATGTTTTATAAAATCAAGTTACGTTCAAATTTAATAACAATCAACACAAAGTATCAATTGCATATGTTAATACCGACAATCCTGAATACACCCCTAATAACAAATCCAAGGGAAGAACAGGAAGCGGTAAACGAACACGAAATAAATTGAGAGGATAATGAAGACTCTGAATCAGATGATGGTACAGACATAAAAGAAGATGGTCTAAACGATTTAACCATCCCTGCGCTATAAACATTGTCGGAAGAAGATAATGAAATAGAACAGAAGGAACAGCTATTCGCAAATTTAAGCATCATTAAAACAAAAATTAATATGATGGCTGACGTAATTGCCCAAAGGGCCTATATTAAGGACATGTCGAATGCCATTCCAGAATTTAATGGACAAAAGTTGCACCTTCAAAGATTCATAAGAGCTTTGAAGCTGGTGAACTTAACAAAAGGTACACTCGAAGAAATAGCTGTTGAAGTCATAAAGTCAAAAATTGTTGGCTCATCGCTATATAAAGTCCAAAATTTAACCACAATTGACTCAATCATAAAGAAAATGCAAGAAACTATAGTCGGTGAAACATCGGATGTAGTTAGAGCAAAGCTGTCAAATGTAACCCAAAAACGTAAAACAGCAGATAAGTTTACCTCAGAAATCGACAATTTACGAAAGCTCTTGGAAGCTTCGTATATTGACAAGGGTCTATCAGCTGATCATGCTGATATATTCAGTACTAGATAAGCCATCAACACAATGGTTAAAAATTGTGAGCATGGTAGACTAAAACTATCTTTGAGGCTGGAAACTTAAAAACAATGAATGAAGCCGTCACAAAGTACTTACAATGTAGTACCGAAATGTCTGGAAATCCAAGCTCAGTGTTGTTTGCCCAGAGAGGCCGTGGTAATAATTGAAATAATTACCGCGGCACAGAAAATGGTCGCGGTTATTATAACAAATATAATAACAATCGCAATAACGGCCAGAATAATACCTATAACTACAACAACAATTATAGAGGTAGTAACAGAGCCAACAACAGAAACAAAATGGAGGTTACAACTCTAACATTAGGATGGCACAAGATACTACTTCGGGAAACTCCCAAACACCTCCAGATACTCAGTGTTAAATAACAAAATATACACGGTTAACTTGAGTCTCAATAATTTCGTATCATTCAAAAATGTTGCAACAAATAAAAATTTAACATTTCTGATTGATACAGGTGCAGATATTTCAATTATAAAAGATAATTCTATACCAATAGAATTATAGATATTCGAGGCATACGAGAAGGAGTAATAAAATTCAAAGGATTAGCCTCAATCGAGCTCCAAACACACTAATACATTATTCCATACAAATTTCATATACTTCATACAGATTTCGCAATCCCCTGCCATTTTATGAAAAGATTAATTGCCAATTAGATTACAATAAATCCGAGGACTGGTTAATAATTAGACCGCAAAATCTAACGTATCCTATCTAGGTTCCAATAACATTTAGTTCTGGTACTAATTCAACACTTCTACCAGCACGATCCCAAGTGATACGCAAAATAGCGTTGTATTCAGCAAAAGAAAACATTTTAATTCCCAATCAGGAAATTAAACCGGGTGTTTATGTCGCAAACACGATTGCAACAGCCCAGAAAGCTTTTGTCCGATTCCTGAATACAACAGACACATGCCAAATGGTAGGCAAAAATGACTTTAAATTCGAACCACCTTCGAGCTAAGAGGTAGTTCAAAACCCAAAAGTCAGTAATTAATAAATTAAAGAAAAAATTTAAGAAATATGCACCTAGTATAGCGATGTGTTCGGACTTAAAAACGAACCAATTACTACAAACAGTTTCTATAGGAAAAAATTGAGACTTAAGGATGAATAAACACACTAAATATTATCGATGTCCGCAGAGCCAAATAAAAGGAATCCAGCATCAAGTTGGAAAGTTAATTGAACAAAATTTTGTCGAACCTTCTGTTTCACTCTACAATAGCCCACTCTTATTAGTCCCAAAGAAATCAGTTCCGGGCTCTAAAGAAAAATAATGCCGATTAGTAATTGACTGCTGCCAAAAAATAAAAAATTGCTCTCAGATAAATTTCCACTTCCCAGAATTGACGATATTCTTTATCAATTGGGTCGAGCTAAATTTTTTTCATGCCTTAATTTAATGTGAAATGTGCACCAAATTGAACTTGAGGAAAACACAAGAAAAATTACATCTTTTTCAACAAGCAATGGTTTATATCGCTTCACGCGATTACCATTTGGTTTAAAAATAGCGCCTAATTCATTTCAGAGAATGATGACAGTAGCATTCTCAGACCTTGAGCCTTCGCAAGCCTTCCTTTATATGGATGATTAAATCGTTATTGGTTGTTCTGAACAACATACGATTAAAAAATTAAGAGATGTTTTCAAACTTTGTAGAAAAAACGAAGTGACGTTTTCAGGTCACAGGTGCACATATAAAGGAATCTTACCAGATGACAAAAAATTTGACGTCATCAATAATTATCGAGTCCCTACGGACGCAGAAAGCGCTAGAAGATTCGTTGCATTTTGAATGAATGGACAACAGAGTGTGAAGAAGCATTCCAGTATCTAAAAAAGAAACTTGTTGAAGCAAATTTATTACAGTACCCAGATTTTCGCAAAGAATTTTGCATAATCACGGATGTGGAGCAGTTTTAACTTAAAACTATATTGGACTTCAACTCCCAGTTGCATATGCATCACGAGGATTAACTAGAGGTGAAAGCAATAAGACGCTCTGTCAAGGATAACAATATCCGATCTGATTGACATGAAGGAAAAAAAGACAAAACAATTTCTGCGCAGAAAATAAACAAGAACTATTGCCAAAGTAAAATCTCGAAAAAGCTTCTAAGCCCAACGTATATGAAATCATCACAAATGACGAGGTACGAAAAGTAGTTACCTTGCGAATAACAGATTCCACATGTTTATTAAAACATGGCAAAACAGTTGTAGCAAGAACTAACGTTAGCGAATTATATTCCAATGGAATTTTCGATTTAGGTCAGTTTTTACAAGGGCTTCAATGGCAAGCCGGTGTATCTAAAATCATGAAAAGAAAAAGCGGATATATTGTTTACATTCCAAGACGATCCAATTCAAGGAAGCCATACAGACATAACTAAAACGATATCAAAAATGAAGAGACAATATTATTGGAAAAAAAATGACTAAACATGTAAAAGAGTACATAAGTAAATGTCCAAAATGTCAGACGTCGAAAACGACGAAACATACAAGATTACCTATGATTATAACCGAAACTCCACAATATGCTTTTGACAGAGTAATAGTAGAAACAATTGGTCCACTACCACGTTCGGAAAATGGGAATGAATACGCAACCACCTTAATATGTGACCTAACAAAGTATTAAGTAGCAATTCCTGTTGCAAACAAAAGTGCAACAACTGTAGCAAAAGCCATATTCGAATCTTTTATTCTAAAGTACGGTCCAATGAAGACTTTTGAAAATTTTGATCAAATTCGGCACTTTGCTAGGTATTAGTATAAAATTCAAGTATGCCAAATTCGATTACAAAAAGTAAAATATTACGTGAGATAATCGAGTTTTTCCAAATTACGGGGGCGGAAAGGGGCGTGGCAAAATGTATATACAAAATATGCACATTTATTAAGCAAATATGCATACCAAATTTGGTGTCTAGCTATTATCGTCTTTAAGAAAATCGGTTTTGTTTCAATTGGTTTGGAGGAGGGGGCGTTGCAAAACATTTTGCAACAATTTTTTGCGCGCTTACTAAAGGATTAATGTTACTAAATTTGATGTCTTTAGCTATCATAGTCTTTAAGAAAGTCAAATTTGTTTAAATTTTCTTGGCGGAGGGGAGCGTGGCAAAAATTTGAAATAATCATGACCACCGTAGGTAAGACACTAGTCCACGTACCAAATTTGGTAACTCTAGCTCTTATAGTCTCTGAGATCTACGTAATCATACGGACAGACGGACGGATAAACGGACGGACATGTCTATATTGACTTGGGTGTTGATCCTGATCAAGAATATATATACTTTATGGGGTCAAAAAAGCTTCCTTCTGCCTGTTACATAAATTTTGGCGACTTTAATATACCAATTCACCCTATGGGTGTATG
The DNA here is from genome assembly GCA_018150345.1 of Drosophila equinoxialis. Lineage (NCBI taxonomy): Eukaryota > Metazoa > Arthropoda > Insecta > Diptera > Drosophilidae > Drosophila > Drosophila equinoxialis. The sequence continues at coordinate 501,371 of JAECWI010000323.1, read as the reverse complement.
GTATAAAAATTCGAAAATAACTGACTTGTGCAAATATTTAAAAATAGATAACATAACGTCTACAGCACACCATCGTCAGACATTAGGTTGTTGAAAGAAGTCATAGAACCTTCAACAAGTACATTCGTTCATATATTTCAGTAGATAAAACTAATTGGGACATATGGTTACAGTATTTCGTGTATTGTTATAACACAACACCATCAGTATCACATAATTATTGTCCATATAAAATAGTACTTGGTAGACAAAGTACAATTAAATAGCGTAAATACTATAGATCAAATACATAATTTAGAAGATTATTCTAAAGAAGTTGAGTTTAGATTAGAAAACGCGTATAGGAGAGCTAGAATACCTTTAGTAAACAATAAAATTAAGCAAAAAGAAATAGATTATAAGAAGGTATCAGATTGAAAAATAGAAATTGGAGACAAGGTTTTCTTAAAAATCGAAACTGGTCATAAACTTCATTCAGTCTATTTAGGACCATTCGAGGTTATAGAAATAGGTAAAAATAACAATATAAAAATTAGAAACGATAAAAGTAGGATACAAACAGTACATAAAGATAGATTTAAAAAATAATAATATCAAAAGTAATTTAAAAAAATATACATAAAAATTTGTATGGATTTATCTATTATTGAAAATATATTGATACGATTTCGAAAACAAAGAGAAAGAAAATTTGTTTGACCAGACACAAACTAAAACCCATTTTCGTAACACACACCTAATCATTATAATAGCTCTATAATATTACGTTATTCTCTAAAAAGGGGAGGTATAGTATATAGTATATTCATACCAAAAATCATTTAGTACAAAGAGCTTGTAACTTGTAACACTTTGTTGAAAGTATAAACAATTACAAATATACGCAATAAAATATAATTGTGCACCTGAATATGTTTATATGTATACATTGATGTATGCACATAAACATATTCACATAAATATACAGCTAAGCGAGATCATATTTGTATATAGCGTGTGAACGATGGCTAAACACTTTGATGCACGCGCTTCAACAATATGTATGCATGTACTGACACTCTCCCTCGCAGCTTAAGAATATATATGTACACTTAGCATAAGGAAAACAATACTTTTTAATAAAGAATCAATCTGAAAACGACAATATTATTTTATTTTATTATTTTTAAACCAGAGGGCCGGGGTTAACTTCGACCGCGTCGAAGTTTGTATACCCTTGCAACTGTTTTGGTAATTCTTTCCTTACCCATAGATATAAGAGTGTAAAAACGTTTTATACAAAAAGTCTAAAGTTTGCGAAAGAACGGCCTTCAATATAACGAACTTTTTGACAAAAGTCACTGTCTTCGACCGATCGTTCCTATGGGAGGTCTATGATATAGTCACCCGATCTTGACCAAATTTGGTACAGTCGTTTATAGCTGCAATAAACTATCTTATAATAAATTTATATAAATAAATAAATAAATTTATATATAAACGACGATAGCTATAAAATTAATGAAGTTATTGAGAAAGTCACTGTTCGTGACTTTGCCGTTTGTATGGGAGCTATATGATATAGTCACCCGATCTTGATCAAATTTGGCACAATCATTAATAAGAACATAAAACTAACAAATACCAACTTTTATGACAATAGCTATAAAATAATTAAAGTTATTGAGAAAATCGCTGTTCGTGACTTTGACGTTTGTATGGGATCCGGCTGAGTCCGAGATATACAACGCCTGCAGTATATACAAGCCTACGTGCAAAATTTCAGCTCAGTAGCTCTTACGGTCTCGGAGGAGTTCGCGTTGATCCAGACGGACGGACGGACGGACGGACGGACATGGCTATTTGTACTCGTCTCGTCGGGCTGATCAAGAATATACCAAGAATATACTTTATATGGTCTGAGATGCTTTGTTCTATGCGTTACACACTTCTGACCAAAATTAATATATCCTTTTTGCAAGGGTATAAAAAGGAACCCGGTCATTACGACATTACACCCCTGTTGGTGACCATGAGTTTCTTGATATTCTTATTTACATCTTTGATGAAGATATTCGTTCCTGTTCTTAAGCGAAGCGGGCCTATTGGGAAAGGTTGGAGTTTCGGCTTAATTTTCTTCATTATTTCATTTATTTTCGGCAGCCTCTGCTGTGCGGCGGCCTTGGATTTACAACCAGACATTTTATTTTGGGCAGCCCCCTATGAGGGGGCCTTGGGGATTTTACCAATAGTTTCGAATTCCCTTTTTTGCCTCAAACGCAAGGTCTGGCAAAAATTAGTGCTGAAGCTAGTTATCGTGAAGCTTTGCATTGATTGGTGCAACAAATTGTTCTTGGTGCCTTTAGCTTATCGACAGTTCATGAAAATAAGCTGAAGAGTCGGAATTTCTTCATGGGTTTATACATCTGGTGTTTTCGTATCTTTGTCTCTTGCACTGTTACTGTTAGAAAATTTAAACAGCGAATTGCTTAAAATGTTTATTCGCTTTGCGGTAGGTCAGCTTATGTTCTCGCTTAGCAGACTTTAATAAATCGTAGTATATTTCGGTATGAGACGAATCTTCTGGTTAGGGTACGTGATGGCCAAATGGGCGACGATGTCAGATACAGGTCCTTTGGGCATCTCTTATGTCCTGTCCTGCAAGCTCTCCAGAATATTTTATATAAGTCGTAGAATGACGATCCTTACTCGAAAGAAGAATTACGGGTTCCTGCTCGAGCGAAAGTTACGAGTCTTAAGTACGAGTCTGGTGCATGGATACGAATCTGGCCCCTGCTCGGGAGCCAGTTACGTGTCTCCATGTCAGGGTGTGGCATTACCATGATCCTTCGGATACACATGGGAGATGATAAACAAGACTCTTTCTTTAACCACCAATTGACAATGAAACTAATTACAAAGAAGCTTTGAGTTAATGTTATAATAAGACTAAACTAAGAATAAGACTGCCGCTTTTTTAGAGATCGGGATTTTAATAAACCTCAAGAGGGCTGATCAACGCCTATTGATCGTACTGTGGCCGATGTTGAGAGTAGGTGCAGTCAGCACAAATGGGTTGTTTAAAAAGGCGAATAGAAAACAGCTTCTGCTATGTGAGCGTTAAATTGTTTACTCTAGGTATAGAAAGTCATTAATGGAACAAGTGGATAGTGGATCACAAGATTAAAATGGGTCACAATGTACTTCTTAGGGTTATGGGATATTTGTGTTGCCAACGTGACTTTTAATGAGGGTGGGTATATGTACTACCCGGAACTCATTTAGCAGTTTCTGGTATTGCGTCTCGTCTTGCTGCATCATAGGTGGTCGGGGTACAGGGCACGGTTCTAATTGTTCTATAGGAGTCGACATATCGTGGAGAAATGCGTGTACTAAGTACTCCCTGTTAAAAAATCGACGTCCCGGAGATCTCTTATCTCCTCCGTTTGGGATCTTAGTATCTTGGGATCTTAGTATCTCCCTGTGGTTTTGTCGACAGTCAACGGGTTCCACAGATGATTAAGATGCTGTCCTAGCATAGGTTTATAATCCTGATTAGTTCTGGTTTTCTATGTTGGTATCCGTTCGACATGTAGGGGAAGCTTCTGGTAGCGCTCTTGTTATATCTCATGATTACTGCTTCTTTCCTCGAAGATTGAGTTCCTTACGGCATTGTCGCTGTGCCGGCGTTGGTAACCCGACAATAAGGTATTATCCAGATGGATATCCAATGTTTGCCTCGTTATCTCTTGGGTCTTTGCGCAAAAAGCTTTTATTGTTGTTGGCCTTAGAATTTCGACTTTTATGTTCTCTAAGCAGCCTCTGCGATGAGGGGGGGGCCTTGGTTTTACAACCAGCCATTTTATTTTGGGCAAGCCTCCTATGAGGGGTCTTGGGATTTCGACCAATAATTTTCGCCAGCCCCTGCTGTGAGGGGGGCCTTGGATTTACAACCAGTCCTTTTGGCAGCACTTCTATGAGGAACCTTGGATTTTCAACCATTATGTTTTTTTGGCAGTCTCTGCGATGATGGGCCTTGGGATTTCGACCAATAATTTTCGTCAGCCCCTGCTGTGAGGGGGGGCCTTGCATTTACAACCCAATTTGTACTTTCAGCAGCTCCCTGTAAAAAGGAAGGGCTTGGATTTTCAACCAAATTTGTACTTTCAGCAGCTCCCTGTCAAGAGAAAGATAATTACCCCTTTTTAATCAGCTCCTTGTTCATAAGAAGGGCATGGATTTTCGACCAAATGGTAATTAAATAAAACTTTTTTATCAGCTCCTTGTCAAGAAGAAGGGCTTAATTTTTCAACCAGATATTCACTTTATTAGCAGGTCCTTGCTTAGAAGAAGGACTCGTATTAAAGTTGATAAAGTTCTTTTGGCAAATTACTCCGGAGAGGCGATCTTGGGATCTTGATCAATCGACTTTTGCAGGCCCCTATTCATGGGGGTCGCGAAACTTGCCCTTGCATGTGGCTAAATTTGTTTATTATAATAGAGAAGCGAGACGCTTCCCTTCCGGTTTTTTTTTTAACGTTTAGTGGGTCAGCGCCGAAAAATGCAAGAGACGCGGAAAATTTCCTTTTTTTGCCGATTCCACTCTTGCCATGCTTTCGCTGGCTCATAAGTGCGGCGGTTTTCAAAACTCGTTCGGAGTAGTTAATTGAGGAGTCAGCAGTTTATGCAAGCCAAGGCATGCGTCGGTACAAATAACACTGCAATTAAATAAATAAGTCAGGTTCAAATTTTTTTGAATGACATGGCTTGCATCAACTGTGAAACTCTTTTGTTTTGCATTTTGTCTTAACGCAAGGTCTGGCAGATATTTGTCCTGGAGGTATTTATCTCAGGAGCGTTGCATTGATTTGTGCAACAAATTGTTTTTTTGTCTGGACGTTGACGCGTACAATGCGAAGTACGGTCAAGTGGCCCATACGATACCAGGACAAAGCCTGTTTCGCGCGAGCCCAAGCAGAGCGCTGTCTACCTCCCGCCCGACGGACTGTGGGGAGCAGCCGTATATCGGACGGAGCGATCGCGTGGTCAAATACAAATATAACGGACAAACAATTAAAAATATGATTAACTACAGCTGATTACGAGATAAATGAGCTAAAATAGAGGTTTTCACAAGAGAAAGAGAGGCTTCTGATCTGATTACGGGATACAGAAGATTGTAATCAGAACATAGGACTCGAAAGGGTTTTTGCAACGAATAGTTAAATAATTTAAGGATAGAGGAATAAAATTTCTAGTAGGTCTACAAATAGGGTACAAATAGGTTTAACTGGTTCAATAGCTCTGGAGAGTCTATTTCACCTATTAAAAGTTTATGAATAAAGATAGCACCAAGCATTACTCTACGATTAATTAATGAAGGAAGATTGATTAAAAGAAGCCTACTGGAGTATGATGGCAAATCGACATTGCGATCCCAATTTAGACCGCGAAGAGCAAATAGCAAAAATTGCTTTAGAACAGATTCAATTTTACTTTGGTGCGCTTCATATTGAGGTGACCATATGCAAGATCCGTACTCTAAGATAGGACAGAAGTTTGGTTGTGTACGGATCGTAAAACTCTTTTTACCATCGTTTCACAAACCCAAGAACATTCATAGCTTTACTAATTGTAAAAAGTCATTGACAATGTCTAACCGCTCTAAGGCAGTGTCGTTAAGATAATAAGTTGCTACGTATGGAGTGCATCTATAAAAAGACATAACTTTACATTTAGGGCCGTTGAGGTTTAGTAGGTTGGTTTTACACCAATTCAGAAGATCATTAAGACCCGATTGAAGTAGGCAAGAAGACGATATGTCTTTAAAACTGAGGTAAAGCTTTATATCATCCGCGTACATAAGCACCCGAGAATGTGACACTACCAATGGAAGATCATTTATAAAAAGAGTGAATAGCAATGGACCCAAATGACTACCCTGAGGTACTCCAGAAGTCTTTTGGATAGTCTTAGAAAATGAAGACTTAAAGAGGACCTTTTGTGTACGCTTAGAACGGTATTGAAGAATGCAATCTAGCAAAAGGCTGGGGATGCCAAGTGCATTTAACTTATATAAAAGCAGAGTGTGATTAACAGGGTCAAAGGCCTTGCTGAAGTTAGTATAAATGTCATCAGTTTGTACAGCAGTCTTGAACCCTTTGATTGAGTGAAATGTAAATTCTAATAGGTTAGTAGTTGTCGATCTACGTTTTTTAAACCCATGTTGGGATGACGAAATGATTAAGCTACAAAAATGCTGCAATTGAGACGTTATTATTTTCTCAAATGCTTTGGGTATGGCAGACAGTTTAGAAATACCCCTTTAATTGGAGGCTTCGGACTTTTTCCCCTTTTTCTGAAAGAGAATAATATATGATTCCTTCCAGATGGACGGGAAGGCGGAAGATGTAACTGACAGTGTAAACAACTTAAGTATTGGCTTACATAGGGCCTCTGCGCAAAACCTTAATACGCAGCCTGGTATTCCATCAGGGCCAGGTGCATATATTGGTTTGACGGGACTAAGCACGCTAAGAACCGTACTTTCTTCAAACACATGGTCTAAAATGCAATTAGACGATTGCAAGTGATAAGAATAAGGAGGATTTGCTTGATAAATCGAAGAGGAATAAGTTGTTTTGAAAAAATCAGCAAACATATCCGCAATTGCCTGATCATTGTCAGCTTTATTGTTTTCGAAAGACAAGTAAGACGGGTGCACTGGTGTCTTACGTATTCCATTAACGAATTTATAAAATTGCTAATTATCGCGAGAAAACCAAGGTTTACATATCTAAAGATAAACCTTATAGCATTGTGAATTCAACACCATAAAATTTGATCGAGCAACTACGTATAAGGAAAAATCCGAACTTTACCGGATTTTTTAAATCTTTATAGCATCTCAATTTTAGGTTCTTCAAGTTACATAACTCACGTGAGAACCAAGGAGGTTTATTAGACCATCCTTGAGTCACACACGGGACAGACAGAAAAAGCAAGTATACAGATATGTCCAATCATTAGTTAGTTTAGTAAAGTTTGTCTTACGAAAACATCGTGTTGGAGGCATTGAGTTATTATATCGAGGCACATCCCCAAAAGGAAGGTCAATGGGTAACCATTGGATGTAAATCCAAAGTTGGATGAAAGATGTCTTCAGGGATAACTAAGGGATCAGTCGTGGAAATATCGCAGTTGGAAGAATCCAACACAAATACGAGATCTAGTGATCTGTTCCGACTATTCCGGACAGGATTTATTTGAGTTAGGGACAACTCAAACAGACCATCTATAAACCAATGTGACGAGGAGGACAACAGTAATAAAGAATCATATGATAGGGTCCAGGCAATCTCAGGTAAATTAAAATCTCCCAGAACAACGAGCAAGTCGTTGTCAGAGAGATATCAGGAAACAAGTTGAATAGCTTCCAAATGGTGAATGTATACTGCCAAGTCGGACTGTGGTGGAATATACGAAGAAGTAATATAGGTAGAAAAAGAATTAAGAGAAATTTTAACACAAACAAATTCAATCTCCTGATTGGAAGACTGTACAATTTCAGACGAGAACGCCGAATCAACAACGATCAAAACACCACCACCATTACGGATAGTCCGATCATGTCTATATATTAAATATTTTGAGGGGAAAATTGAGGCATCGGCAATATCAGGCTTCAGCCAAGTCTCAGTAAAGGCAAGAATATGAAAGTCAACAGCTAAACTATCTACAGAGAGTCTAGACAGTTTAGACTTTAGTCCCTGTACGTTCTGATAGGCCAGAGTTAGGGACGAAATTAGTTTTTTGACTCGCCAACAGATGCAGACGAGCCGGAAGGAACGTTATTCACAGAGGCAGGTAGCAGGCTAATCGGAGGCCGATTCTTCTTTTTTATTGTATACTCTTTTACAATAAGGTGTTCCGGCCAAAAATCTTTATGACATATTTGGCCAAAATTATCTGGGGAGGCACTTATTTTAAATGACGAAATGTCCCGAGTATATGAAAAACGGAACTTTTCCACAGCAATGTTTGGTGCTTGAACTTTGCCTTGGATGTAGGCTATGACTTCTTCAGAAGTAGTATTGGGATCAAGCCGCGAAATAAAAATTTGCTGTTTAGGTGGAACTACAACACGGAAACTAGAAGTGCCAGGCACAGCAGTAGCAGCACCAGCAGATTCAGCAGCAGCTGAATGAAGTACTACTTTACTAGCTCCTCTTGTAACTACTTTATTGGCAATATTCCTGGAAACAGATGTTTGCCCGGACGGTTCGGAAACTACAACCGATATCGTGTTAGTAGGTGGGATACTGTCTCCAGGGGAAATGGGAAGAGACTCCACACCTTCCAAAGCCGAACTCCTAAACGATATCAGCTGCTGTATATTTGGTGACATAGGGTCATTGTCGGAAGCCGGAACTGGTAGAGAACGATGTGCCGACGGACTGAGGGACGCTCCCTGAAACCTGGCCCTCTTTTTGCGTCGGAGATTCAATCAAAAGTTTAGAACTTCTGAATTGAACCTCCATCGCCAAAAGCTCTTCTTGGAGATTATGAACGCCAGCTGACACGGTTTTAAACGCATCCCCATTCGTTTTATAAAACTACGCATCTCGAGCTCCAAGCTACTACACGAATCACAGCAACATTTAAAGTGCATTACATTGTCACACAGCCAACAGTAAAGAAAGTCTTCACTGGTCTTGCTAGGATTATTGCAATTATATTTGCAACAGACAGACATTATTAAATAATTGATTTATCACAAACAAATTATTAATCAATATGTAAATAAAAAGGAAATAAATGTATATATGTCAAGAGAGGTGTATACAAACCAAAGCAAAAGCTAACTGCAATATGCAAATTAGAAAGAGAAAACAAGAAAAATTAGATATTTTTTTTTTTTTTTTTTTATATTACAACACGCAACAACAAAAACTTGTCACAAGCGCGAAGTTAACGGCCGCGAGCGCGATCAAAGGAGAAAACAAAAGAATAGAGTGCACCAACACCACACAAACAAAAACAAACTATGAACTGTAAATTGAGAGCGCGGGTGGGAGCAAAAAATAGAACGAAAGCAGAAACTAAGCAGCGCAACAACAAAATTTTATTTGCGTTTGTTAAAGTTTTGATATTGATATAAGTAAAAGTTAATAAATTTAACCAAACTTCGCGATGAGTATACCGTTTATTAAAAATTGGTAAAAGCAATGAATTTAATTTGAATATTATAAATTAACTTCACGAAAGAACGAAAGTCAATAATTAAGCGAGAGCGCAAAAAAAAACACGACCGACTTTGACGAGTGACAATATGGGATGTTCTTGGTGGCTTTAGCTTATCGAAAGTTCAGTAAAATTCGCTGAATAGTCGGAATTTGCTCTTGGGTTTATGTACCTGGTGTTTTCGCATCGTTAAGTCTTGCACTCTTACTGTGAGCAAAATTAAACAGCTTTTTGAAACGTCAGCGAATTATAGTGTGAACGACAAAAGCTCGAACAACTGTCTGATCTCAAGTTACGTAGGAGTCGGCGTATCGTGGAGAAACGCGTGTTCTAACTTATATGTATGTAAATTTGTATATGCACATACATATACATAGCGTGTGAACGCTGGCTAAGCACTTTGATGCACGCGCTCCAACAATATGTATGCATGTACTGACACTCTCCCTCTCTTTTCTAGCTGTCGCATAAGTCGCAGCATAAGAATATATATGTAAACTTAGCTTTAGCAAAATAATCATTTTTATTAAAGCATTAATCTCAAAACGACAATGAATGGACACTGACGTGTTCATCTTGGCTATATTATTTTTACAAAAGGAACCCGGTCATTACGACAATACATTGCGACCGCGACTTTAAAGAAGCTGCATTTATAATGTAATTTATAATAATATAATTTTATATAAACGCGGCAACATTTATTATCAACAACAACAGCTATAGCGGCAAAAAAAAAAAAAAACGGCAACAACAACAACCAAGTCATGAGGTGAAAAAATAATTAGTATTATGATAATAGTAATATGGATGAATGATACGTATATATTTTTACACAAAAAAACAACAACATCAAATACTACTACAACAACAATAACAAAAAATACACATAAAAAGATATACAAACCTCGGATGAAAAACGGCGAAGATATTCCCTTTGCGGAATCTGCTCCTATCGAGCAAAGAACGCACCAGCGCTAGAGGAAGCGTTAGAGTTGTATACCAACGGTGGACCTCGCCCACTCACAATAGCTGAGTACCGGACACGTAACGAAAAACCAACCAAGAGGACAACAAAAAAGAACAAGGTACTTAAGCTACTCCAGCAGAAGAAACTGCAATTAGACTTACTGGCCACTCTGAAGACCGACAACGCTGCATACAGCGTATTACCCAGTTGAAAGCCGAACTTCGCCAAAAAACGAAGAAACGCAAGGGGCCGCAAAAATGCGAAAGTCATAACTTGCCTTTATCTAATTAATTAAGTTTAAGCACGAAAGTGCAACTTGCGAACTACTAACCTTTTCCCGATAGGCTATTACTAACAAAAAACAAAAATAACAAATGAAATGTATACCTGAATTGTGAGCCAACCACATTCTCTAATAACTTTTCCACGTCAATTGCTCGCTGTGCAAGACACAGTTGAGATAAATTTTTTTCTCTTTCATTTTTTTTTCGAACAATTGAAAAATTTTTGTAATACCCCTGAATCCATATTTAATTTTTTTAGGTTTTAAATAATATTCATTTATAAGCAAATCTTTATGAGCTTTTATTCTCTATTATTCTTATTTTTATACCCTTGCAAAAATTGTATATTAATTTTGGTCAAAAGTGTGCAACGCATAGAAGGAAGCATCTTCGACCATATAAAGTATACACTAGTCGGCATAAATATTTTGAAAATTATTATTTAATTTTCCATATTGTGTATGGTTAATACAAACTTAAAAATAGGATAACAAAATTTTTTTGTTCTTCTTCTTTAGAACTCCTTTGGTTTGTTTATATGCTCCTTTGCAAATGCTAACCTTTTTAACTTGTTAACCTTTGGCACGTCCTTGGCTACAAATGTTCCGAACTCTCCTTCTTTCTAACGCCGTCTGACTGTCCTCTCGCCGATTGACTTATTGGCTGTCAAATTCAGCAAATCGGCTGCTTTTTGAGGCTTCAGCATAACGTTTTTTTAAATTCCCGTAGTAGGACTCGGTCATCAGTCAGGGTAGTTTTCCGTCTTGGGCCTGTTCTTTTTAAGTTTTTCACCGAGTTATACTTTTTGTCCTTATTTATTTGGTAGTGCACCGTTTGTTGAGACACGTGGTATTCTTTGGCAATGTCCACTATTTTTTTTTCCGGCGTGAAACTTAGCTACCATTGCCGATCTAACCTCCAAACTTAATTCAGCCGTTTTACCCATGGTTTACAATATGCCTTGCTAAATTTTTATTTTTTTACTATCTTAACTATTTATTAAATTTAAATTCAAAAGATTTTTGGTTCAAATGCGCTCAAAACTGAAATCACATGTGCAAAATGATTTCGTCAAAATACTTATGCCACGCAGAAATTTGATGTTCGTTTGCATTCTTATGAGCATAAAGAGAATGCAAAAGCTAAAGAACTTAAAATTTGGCATGCACATAGCTGTTAATAGATTCTTTGTTTTAACATTCATTTTCGCACCGTTATTTAACGGTAATACGCATTGACAGCTTCAAGAGGCACAAAACGATTTCGTCAAAATATTTATGCCGACTAGTGTATATATTCTTGATTAGCGCGGCGAGACGAGTTCCGTCCGTCTATCCGTCCGTGTGGATCAACGCAAACTCCTCCTAGATCGTAAGAGCTACAGAGCTGAAATTTCGCACGTAGGTTTGTATATACTGCAGGGGATGCAGCCGGATTGGACCACTCTGTCATATAGCTCCCATACAAACGGCAAAGTCAAGAACAGTGACTTTTCTTAATAACTTCGTTATTCTCTGAGCTATTGTCGTGAAAGTTAATATTAGTGAGTTCATTATAACTATAAACGACTGTGCCAAATTTGGTCAAGATCGGGTGACTATATCAGATAGCTCCCATGGGAATGATAGGTCAAAAACAGTGACTTTTATCCATAACTTCGTTACTTTTGATGCGATTGTTTTTAAAATAAACATTTGTCAGTTTAATATATGTGTGAATGACTGTGCTGAATTTGACAAAGATTGGGTGACTATATCATATTGATCCCATAGGAATGATCGGTCGAAAACAGTGACATTGATCAATAATTTCGTTTTTTCCTATGTTAAGATTGTGGGCCGTTCTTTCGCAAACATTATTTTTTTTAGATAAAACGTTTTTCCACTTTGATGGCTATAGGTGAGGAAAGAGTACCAAAAAATTTGCAAGAGTATACAAACTTTCGGCGCGGTCGAAGTCAACTCCGGCCCTCTGGTTTTCTATACAATCATATTATTAAAATAATTGGAACACTAGCTGACCCAACCACGCGTTGCTGTGGCTTAAGTTTTTGTTATATTACATTATAGTAAACAATCTAAGAGGAACAATAAGAGAACATCAGTCAGGGAATCCACTATGCTTTTTCACACAGATGGTATTTGTAAAAAAATATGGTGATCTCCTTATTTGACTTTCACTACAATAAAATTATTTACGAACAAAGACGAAAATGTTGATGTTGGTATACAAATTCACTGGATTGAGATTTGAAGAGGAAGTACGTTGAACACAATTAGTTAAAATGTTCTTATATTTGATATTCGACAGAAATCAATAGGTACAAAATAAAAATTTATCAGATTTCCATCAGATTTTCCATTTAATTTTATAACAAATATAAGTATATTGCAGTATAATACAGTAAATAACATGTGACGCTTGAACTTATGAATGAGGTAGTCAAGGCAGACAGTCTTAAACTTTAAAAGAATGATATCTATTTTTCAATTATAAATACTTTAAATTTCAATTTAATTTAACACCAATCGATGCACAATGTTTTTGGTTAACCTGTCTTTAGCTAACACAAATAGATTCGACGGTTTCCCAAACCGTGAACACGGAAAGTATAGTTGCCCATGAGAAAAACATGGATTTTTAAAATCTAAACCACAAATGGACATTGTTTGAGCTTGAGATCTATTTATAGACATGGCGAAAGCTAAACAAATTGTTACAATTATAGAAATACATTAATTATTAAAAAAAAAAATCGAAAACGTTCAATAATAGCATAAGTAAATTTCATGATATATGTAACTATTATACCCACAATGAGGTTAATCGAAGCAAAATTAGTGGACTCCACTGCAAATGTTATAAAGAATATCGAATCAAATGCTGATATGAGATTAACGAACATATTGCTATTGATATTTGTCGTGATATTATGCGCCTATGTATTATTAAAGTATTAAATAATAGAGCTCTAAGCCAAGCTAATGATCTAGATAAGGTCTAAAAATACATATGCACACAAGCAATTTTAAATTAAGAAAATTTTGAATAAAAGATTAAATAAAAAAAAAAAAAATAGCAACAGTTAGTTTGGAGGAATATACGATAGGCATCGCAGCATTGTTTAAGATCTAATTGGGATTTCTAGAAGCGTATAAATTAACTCACCACAAAACTCGATAAACTTGGTACAAATTAGGTCAGCTTACCTTAATATAACGGGAGAAGATTTCCCAGTTCAAAAGGCTCTAGGGTACAGATGAGTTTCAGTCTCACAGTACCATATGTATATTTCGTTTCTACCTAATGGAGGAACCAAGGCAGTAAGCAAAATATAAAACAAAAATATATAAATAACTAAAAAAAAGTCGCATTTACAAAAACATACTGTTGCACCTGCATAATGATATAGATATATCATGAGAGCATGATCAAAAGTAAAATATTACTTAATAAGAATCTTTAAGAATGGATAGAAAAGAATTAATTCTCAAACTTCATGAAATTAAGGAATCTTTTAGAAAATCGTATAAATGCATAAGTCAAAAAAGAAAAATCCAAAATGATCCTTTGAAAAAACATGCGAAAATTCTGGTTGTTTCTTTTAACGTAGCAAGACAACTATTGCACGATAATAAGGAAAAAATAGATAAAACGAACTGGTCAAGAATATCAAAATTATTGATCAAGTTACGTTCAAATTTAATAACAATCAACACAAAGTATCAATTGCATATGTTAATACCGACAATCATGAATACACCACTAATAACAAATCCAAGGGAAGAACAGGAAGCGGTAAACGAACACGAAATAAATTGAGAGGATAATGAAGACTCTGAATCAGATGATGGTACAGACATAAAAAAAGATGGTCTAAACGATTTAACCATCCCTGCGCTATAAACATTGTCGGAAGAAGATAATGAAATAGAACAGAAGGAACAGCTATTCGCAAATTTAAGCATCATTAAAACAAAAATTAATATGATGGCTGACGTAATTGCCCAAAGGGCCTATATTAAGGACATGTCGAATGCCATTTCAGAATTTAATGGACAAAAGTTGCACCTTCAAAGATTCATAAGAGCTTTGAAGCTGGTGAACTTAACAAAAGGTACACTCGAAGAAATAGCTGTTGAAGTCATAAAGTCAAAAATTGTTGGCTCATCGCTATATAAAGTCCAAAATTTAACCACAATTGACTCAATCATAAAGAAAATGCAAGAAACTATAGTCGGTGAAACATCCGATGTAGTTAGAGCAAAGCTGTCAAATGTAACCCAAAAACGTAAAACAGCAGATAAGTTTACCTCAGAAATCGACAATTTACGAAAGCTCTTGGAAGCTTCGTATATTGACAAGGGTCTATCAGCTGATCATGCTGATATATTCAGTACTAGATAAGCCATCAACACAATGGTTAAAAATTGTGAGCATGGTAGACTAAAACTATCTTTGAGGCTGGAAACTTAAAAACAATGAATGAAGCCGTCACAAAGTACTTACAATGTAGTACCGAAATGTCTGGAAATCCAAGCTCAGTGGTGTTCGCCCAGAGAGGCCGTGGTAATAATTGAAATAATTACCGCGGTAGAGAAAATGGTCGCGGTTATTATGACAATTATAATAACAATCGCAATAACTGCCAGAATAATACCTGTAACTACAACAACAGTTATAGAGGTAGTAACAGAGGCAACAACAGAAACAACAGTAAATGAAATAATCGCCAAAATGGAGGTTACAACTCTAACATTAGGATGGCACAAGATACTACTTCGGGAAACTCCCAAACACCTCCAGATACTCAGTGTTAAATAACAAAATATACACGGTTAACTTGAGTCTCAATAATTTCGTATCATTCAAAAATGTTGCAACAAATAAAAATTTAACATTTCTGATTGATACAGGTGCAGATATTTCAATTCGATTCAATACGAGATACGAGAAGGAGTAATAAAATCCAAAGGATTAGCCTCAATTGAACTCATAACACACAAATACATTATTCCATATAAATTTCATATACTTCATGCAGATTTCGCAATCCCCTGCGATTTTATGAAAAGATTTAATTGCCAATTAGATTACAATAAATCCGAGGACTGGTTAATAATTAGACCACAAAATCTAACGTATCCTATCTACGTTCCAATAACATTTAGTTCTGGTACTAATTCAACACCAGCACGATCCCAAGTGATACGCAAAATAGAGTTGTATTCAGCAAAAGAAAACATTCTAATTCCCAATCAGAATATTAAACCGGGTGTTTATGTCGCAAACACGATTGCAACAGCCCAGAATGCTTTTGTCCGATTCCTGAATACAACAGATACATGCCAAATGGTAGGCATCAATAACTTAAAATTCGAAATAAATAAAAAAATAAAAAAAAATTGGAACCACTTTCGAGCTACGGTAGTTCAAAACCTAAAAGACAGTAGAAGAGTCTGTAATTAATAAATTAAAGAAAAATTGTCCAACCTTGCTTAAAAAATAACTTGAAGAAATATGCACCTAGTATAGCGATGTGTTCGGTCTTGAAAACGAACCAATTACTACAAACAGTTTCTATAGGAAAAAATTGAGACTTAAGGATGAATAAACACACTAAATATTATCGATGTCCGCAGAGCCAAATAGAAGAAATCCAGCATCAAGTTGGAAAGTTAATTGAACAAAATATTGTCGAACATTCTGTTTCACTCTACAATAGCCCACTCTTATTAGTCCCAAAGAAATCAGTTCCGGGCTCTTAAGAAAAAAATGCCGATTAGTAATTGACTATTGCCAAAAAATAAAAAAATATTCTTTATCAATTGGGTCGAGCAAAATTTTTTTCATGCCTTGATTTAATGTCAGGGTTCACCAAATTGAACTTGAGGAAAACTCAAGAAAAATTACGTCTTTTTCAACAAGCAATGGTTTATATCGCTTCACGCGATTACCATTTAGTTTAAAAATAGCGTCTAAATCATTTTAGAGAATGATGACAGTAGCATTCTCAGACCTTGAGCCTTCGCAAGCCTTCCTTTATATGGAAGACTTAATCGTTATTGGTTGTTCTGAACATATTAAAAATTAAAATTAAAAATTTAACAGATGTTTTCAAATTTTGTAGAAAACACGAAATGACGTTTTCAGGTCACAGGTGCGCAGATAAAGGAATCTTACCAGATGACAAAAAATTTGACGTCATTAATAATTATCCAGTCCCTACGGACAGCGCTAGAAGATTCGTAGCATTTTGCAAGTATTATAGACGTTTTATAAAAAACTTCGCCGAATATTCACGGAACATAACAAGATTATGTAAAAAGAATGTGCCATTTGAATGGACATCAGAGTGTGAAGAAGCATTCCAGTATCTAAAAAAGAAACTTGTTGAAGCAAATTTATTACAGTACCCAAATCTTAGCAACGAATTTTGCATAATCACGGATGCAAGCAAATACCCATGTGGAGCAGTTTTAACTCAAAATTATAATGGACTTCAACTCCCAGTTGCATATGTATCACGAGGATTCACTAAAGGCGAAAGCAATAAGACGCCCTGTCAAGGATAACAATATCCGATCTAATTGACATGAACGAAAAAAGTCCTGAAAGTCAAACAATAAATAGGAAATAAACAAGAACTATTGCCAAAGTAAAGTCTCGAAAAAGCTTCTAAGCCCAACGTATTATTAAATCATCACAAATGACGAGGTACGAAAAGTAGTTACCTTGCGAATAACAGATTCCACATGTTTATTAAAACATGCCAAAACAGTTGTAGCAAGAATTAATGTTAGTGATTTATATTCCAATGGAATTCTCGGTTTGGGTCAGTTTTTCTAAAGGCTTGAATGGCAAGCCGGCGTAGTTAAAATCAGCTAATTAAAAGTATCACCGAGCGAATTTGAATTAATTTCAATAGATACTTTTAAATATATGGGCAATAAATTAAAAAAATCATTTAGAGTAGCGCTACTAAAGCCGGTGACCCAAATAAATAATGAAAAGGAAAAAGCGGCTGTATTGCTTACATTCCATGACGATCAAGTTTAAGGAGGCCATACAGACATAACTTAAACGATATCAAAAATAAGGAGACAATATTATTGGAAAAAAATGACTAAACATGTAACAGAGTACATAAGTAAATGTCCAAAATGCCAGACGTCGAAAACGACGAAACATACAAGATTACCTATGATTATAATATGTGACCTAACAAAGTATTAAGTAGCAATTCCTGTTGTAAACAAAAGTGCAGAAACTGTAGCAAAAGCCATATTCGAATCTTTTATTCTAAAGTACGGTCCAATGAAGACGTTTATTACGGACAAGGGAGCATAATATGAAAATTCCAGTATAACCGACTTGTGCAAATATTTAAAAATAGATAACATAACATCTACAGCACACCATCACCAGACATTAGGCACTGTTCAAAGAAGTTATAGGACCTTCAACGAGTCCATTCGTTTATATATTTCAGTAGACAAGGCTGATTGGGACATATGGTTACAGTATTTCGTGTATTGTTTTAACACAACACCATCAGTAACACTTAATTATTTTCCAGATGAACTACTATTTGGTAAACAAAGTAACCTACCAATATAATTTAATAGCGTAAATACTACAGATCCAATATATAATATAGAAGATTATTCTAAAGAAGTTAAGTTTAGACTAGAAAACGCGTATAGGAGAGCTAGAATACCTTTAGTAAACAATAAAATTAAGCAAAAAGAAATAAATGACAAGAAGGTATCAGGTTTTCTTAAAAACGAAACTGGTCATAAACTTCATTCAGTCTATTTAGGACCATTCGAGGTTATAGAAATAGGTTTAAATAACAATATAAAAATTAGAAACGATAAAAGTAAGATACAAACAGTATATAAAGATAGATTTAAAAAAAAAAAAATAATATCAAAAGTAATTAAAAAAAAATATACATAACAATTTGTATGCATTCATCTATTCTTAAAAATATATTGGCACGATTTCGAAAACAAAGGGAAAGAAAATTAGTTTGGCCAGACACAAACTAAAAACCATTTTGCTAACACACTATTTTACTTTACCTGTACTCAATTATCAATAATCATTATAATAACTCTATAATATTATGTTATTCTCTAAAAAAGGGAGGTACAATATATTCATACCAATAATCATTTAGTACAAAGAGCTCAACTTGTAACACTTTGTTGCAAGTATAAACAATTACATATATACGCAATAAAATATAATTGTGCACCTGAATATGTTTATATGTATAAGTTAACATTGTTCTTTACTTGTGCGATATCACTAAGTATAAGATAATTATTGTGGATCGACCGATTCTGTTTATTGTTCGCAAAAGACCAAAAAGTTTTTTGTTTTTATTAATATTTTATTTGCAATCTGTCTTAGACTAGGCAATAAACAAATTGACTAAATATAAGTAATAATAGCCGGATGGTTTAAGCTCCAGTGAACTCAATCCATAAATTTACATATTAATAACTACCTATTGTTTCTCTATATGGCAGGTCCAAGACATGAGTTCTCTTTAGATGTCTTGTGGTAACAGAGTTATCTAATAGACTTAATGCTAAAGCGTTTTCATGGTCATGGAGCCTATTGATATATCTACTTGTATGAGATTTTATCTCATCTATGACGGTGGGTATTTGGAGATCTTTATGGATATCTGCTTTGGTCATATATCGACAAGCGCCTGTTATTGATCTCAGACTCATGTACTGATATCTCTGCAGTATTTCTATGTTTGATTTGCTGGCTTATGAACAGCCGTATTTTGTTTTCAAGGCTTAACTGAGATCGAGGTCCTAGTAACCAGTACATTTTTCTGGTCTTTTCTTTTTAGCTGTTTTGGCTTTGCCTTGATATGCTGCTTCCAAGTAAGTCGTCGATCCAAGTGAACTCGCAAATATTTCACCGATTCGCTATATGGGATGATAGAGCCATTCAGCGATACTGGCGGACACTGTCCAGGTCTCAGCGAGAATGTGACCTGTACTGATTTCTGAGCATTCACCACTATTCTCCACTTTTTAAGCCAAACTTGAGTCGGTCATGGTTATAAAAATGCTCTGTTTTTCACATATGATTTAAGAATTAGAAAGTATGGTGGAGGTACCCACCATACACCTTCATGCCAGACTTTGTCAAATGCTTGCTTAATATCTATGAATAATCCTGTGCAGTACATTTTGCATTCTAGTGCGTTTGTAATTGCGTTCGTAATGCGGTGGCATTGCTCGATCGTGCAGTGCCCCCTTCTATACCCGAACTGTTGTTCAGGTATGATGTTTAGTTCGTCCAGTACAGGTAACATTCTTCTTAAAAGTATACGTTCAAATACTTTAGAGAATGTCACCAGCAAGCTTATGGGATGGTATGACGATGTGCATTCTTCCGGCTTATTGGGCTTAGGGATCATAATGACTTCAGCACATTTCCACTGAGTTGGAAAGTATTCTAGTCTAAGCATAGCATTATAGATACACGTCAGCAATCGGATGCATTTTACAGACAGGCTCATTTGACATGGAGAATCTAGAAATCCGTGTACCTCATTTACTGTTTCAGAACCATTTTCTGGGTTTGGCTTAAAAACTGAACATAGGTGGTTAGCAAAGGCCTCAGCTTTCTCTACATTTCCTCTGCAGCGTTGTCCGATGTTGTCGACAATTGTGGTAGCTCTTCTGGTAAGCCTTTTTAAATATCTACTTGCTTTCCATAGACTATATTGTAGGTCACTTGTATGTGGGTCGAGACTTCTTAGAAAGTCTGCTGTCGAGTCGTTTTTAATTTCCAACAATAGTTTGTTGTTTAAGTCCTTAGCAGCCTTGAATTTTCTCTTGTCTGCTGGGCTTCTTGTTGTTTGCCATATTTTCCGAAGTTTTCTTTTTTCAGCTATTTGAGATCTCAGATCTAGTGGTATAAATGTTTGTTTTCTTAGGTTTTCGTTAGGTGATGTTGTGAACATGTAACCAGCACCATGAATTGAGTTAGTAAATGTTTCATAGCTAAATCTACTTCGTTCCCAGTCTTTAGCGAAATGTCTAGACTTCCTCTGTCTTCAAGCCAGTTTTTTGTTTGTTTTTGAGTTAATGATTTTGTAACAATAATTGGTGAGTGATCGGAGCTCAGATCAAAATTCTCCTCTATTTGAAAGTGATTTTGCTTTAGTCCAGCGTAAACAATGAAATCTAGTAGATCTGGGATTTTTCTAGTATTAGTTGGCCAGTACGTAGGCTTTCCGGTATACAAGGTTGTGTAATTGTTGGTGGTTATGCATTTGTGCAGTTCAGCACCTTTTGGATTTGCAAGTCTAGACCCCCACCATGGATGCTTGGCATTATAGTCACCTCCCTCAATAAATTGTCTACCAAGTCCTTGAAATAGAGTGTTAAAGTCATCAAGCCTGCAGGAATATCTTGGTGGTACACTGCAGCTATGGAGATTGTTGTATGAAGACATTGTATTTGAATCGCTGCAACTTGCATATTATTTGTGTTGATATTATCTAGTGTTTGGTATTTAAGTGTGTTTTTTACAATAACCGCACTTCCACCGTGTGCTCTTCCAAAAGGGTGATTAGCTTGGATAATGTCATACCCATTAATGGTTATATGATTTTTTTTGTTTAAAATGCCTTTCAGAAATATGTCAATGTTGTTGGTTTTAATAAATTAAGTTATTTCATTGCGGTGGTTGGAGAGCCCATTGGCATTCCATATTGCTATTCGCAGGTCTATGTGCATAATTTTTTTACAAGCAGCATTATCATGTTTAGTGGATTGTTGGTTAGTTCCGACTGTTTCACTAATAGTTGTTCAATCCTATCTAATGCTGACTTGTCTTCTACTGCAGTATCACTTCGTAGCGCTTGCGCATAAGTTGGATGAGTCGAGTGTACATTTTCAGGGTTTGTTGGTATATCGTAGGAGAATGATTTTGTTCTCGGTCAATCTGGAGTAACATATGTTTCTGATCTACTTTTGGATACGATGGACTTGTTTTTTGTAATTGCTTAGCAGACTCTGCAGCCTTTATAGCTAGCAGCGTAATTCTCATTACAATTTGCACAAGTGGCTGGTTGATTTCTTTTTTTGGGACAGTTGATACTTGGATGATTTTCACCACATTTAACGCACCAAAATCTTTGATTGCAATAAGTTTTTGTGTGCCCGAATTTTTGGCATCGGTGGGATTGAACCATGTCGCTAATTTTCTTTGGTGGTTCTATTGTAACTATGCCGTTGTTGATATGTTTAATATTGTAGACTTCAGAGTTGTTCTTGTTTGGCTCTAGGTCTATGAAAAACATTGGCAGTGGCTCCTTCGTGATACGGCTTTTAATGTTGTGAATACCCTTGACTACATGCCCTTGCAGCTGTAGCTCGTGCTTTATTGTTTCAGGTTGTGTAGTGTGATGAAGGTTTTTGGCTACAACCTAAATGCCCTTTCTTGCTTAAGCTGAAATGTATGGTGCTCTTTTTTTATCTTTGATTAATATTTTAGGTCCCTAGGTCCCTGTAGTTTTCCACTTTTACCATGACACGAAACAGCCCGTCTCGTTGGACCTTATAAGTAAAGTCAGCGGTGTCTATGTGTGGCTTGAGGTATTCAAACAACCCATTAATATCTTTGACATAAAAGATAAAGATCGCGGGTGGTTTTAGATGATGATGTATCGCTTTCAATATCATCATTAAGTGTTGGGTTTGTTACTGATTTGTTATAATTGGTTTCCTCACCAGGTTCTACCAACAGGGGAAAGTGGTTAGCATGGCTAGATGTTGAGGGTCCAATGTCCAAGGCAGCAGTTTTCTTGTCAAGTTTAGAGAGTTTTCATATTGCCAATCCATGGTAGAGTTTTCACCACCACAAGACATGCGATTTGCTGCTTAGCAACAGCGAAATTGCAGGTGCTTATCAGTAGTTCTATTTTTAGAGCAGGTGCAGTTAGTTATATATATACAATTTCGTTAACTGAGCGTACGCGCGACCGTACTCTGTGAGAGTTTGATGCGAACTCAAAGACCAAAAACTGAAAGCACAAAACGTTCTTATGCTCTGACCTATAATCGCTGTGTCAGTAATTTTGCTGCATGGATCAAGTTCAGAAGTCACGACGTCCGCGCGTGGAGCGTTGTCAGCGGAGAAGCGATTGCATGGCAAGCAGAAATATAGTTGCAGGTTGGCTGCCCATGCAGAATTTAGGCCGATGACTTATGTCAGGCCGGATGTGTTAACTTCTCTCTCACTAGTTCGAAGGCCATCCCCGGTTTTCCTCAGGGTTTTTTTTTTTTTTTTTTTTATAAATAGGGGGAAAGCATTGAAAGCCGAAGTGTGGGACTTGGTATCGACCTTGGTTAGTGGTCACCGCACCGCACTAAAACCTACCCTATGCTCCGTATCCCTCTCGCGGAACCAACGCTGAAGTATTACTTCACGAGGGGGAGATGGCACGTATGCCTCGTCTAGAGTTTACCTAGAACTGAAGTTTTGGTTACGCTGACGTTCAGCGCAACGCAAGGATTGCATGATAACTGCTGCCATGTGGCTAACAGCTAGCCAATTGTTTTGCGAGCTAAGTAGGATATCCATAAAGTCATTGACTATAAATGGCCTCCCAATGCCTAGGCTTAGCTCTTCCCGTTCAGCAGTATATCTAGGACAGACAAACAGGACGTGTTCTGCGTCTTCTATATTCCCCGCACAGTGTGTGCAAAAGGGATCCGTCTCATGTTTAAACCTATGCAAGTAGGATTTAAAGCATCCATGTCCCGTCAGTAACTGTGTCAAATAGAAGTCAGTCTGGCCATGTTTGCGATTAAGCCATGGCCGAATGTCGGGGAGAAGGCGCCTTGTCCAGCTCCCATGGTTTGAGTCACGCCATCTGCGTTGCCAGTTAGTCAGAGTCGTCTCTCTTCTAACTGGCGGCGGATCTCTATTTCTAGCCTCGTTAGCCAAGAGGTCTAGTGGGGCCATATCAGACAGCACCAGGGCGGCGTCTTCGGAGACTGTCCTAAACGCACTTATGGTCCTAAGTGTGCATGTTCGGTACGACGATCTGCATTCCCGGCTGTAGGTGGGGGATGACATCGCTGGTGCCCATATGGCGGCGGCATATAGTATGATGGACCTTACCACCGTCGAGATGAGCCATCTGCTCCGTTGCTTGGGGCCGCCGACGTTAGCCATAAGCCGAGTTATAGCTGACGTGGCCTTCGCAGCTTTATCTGCGGTATACTGCAGATGGGCTTTAAATGTTAGCCTATGATCCATCATGACTCCGAGGTATTTGATGGCTTTGATATTATAGAGCATCCGGCGACTTCGATCCTGGCTGTTTCCACTTTTTTCCTGCTGCTTATTAGCACGGCCTCGGTTTTGTGTGCGGCTATGGATAGTGAGTTTGCCTCCATCCATTCCAGAATCCTGAACACAGCTGCATTGGTGTTTTCTTCCGCTTGCTGGATATCCTTGGCCACAGTGACGATGGCAATGTCGTTCGCGAATCCCACTATGCGGGTGTCAGTTGGCATATCCAATCGCAGGTCAGTGTCATACATGACATTCCACAATATTGGCCCGATCACTGATCCTTGAGGTACTCCGCCTGTGATGGTGTGTTTCCGTGGTCCAGCTGATGTGTCGTAGAGTAGCACTCGATCCCGAAAATAGCTGCATATCAGGTTAATGATGTACTCAGATATGTTTAATCGCTCTAGGGACTCGATAATGGAGTCCCAGCTGGCCGAATTAAAAGCATTCCGAACAACGTTGATATAAGGCAGTATTTTTTGTTGCCGCCTTTCCAGCGTTGCCCTTCAATGGCTTTAGCGGCTATCTCTGCCACCGAACTGATGGCGTTGATAGTGCTGCGTTTCCTCCTGAATCCGAATTGCCAGTCCGACAGTCCATGACGTTGCTCCAGTTCCTTCTCCAGTCTGTTGCAGATGATGCGCTCAAAAAGTTTCCCCAATCACATCAAGCATACACAGGGGTCTGTATGCTGATGGGTCATCTATTTTGTCACCTTTGGGAAGCAGGGCCAACCTTTGTAGCTTCCACCTCGTAGGGAACTCCCGTTGCAGCATGCATGTGTTGAAAAGTTCCACAAACGTCGACGCGTATTTGCAAACTAACAGTTTGATTACAAGAGCCGGGACCCCGTCCGGGCCCGGGGCTTTATGTACATTTATCCTCTTCCCTGCTTCCACGACTTCACTAACATCTGTGAATATCGGTGCACATGGCGTTCCGCTCGCAGCTAAATTCCTCGTCGGCCTTGCAGGGAATAGCGTTGCTACAATGTGACCCAGCTTGGTTGGATCCGTTGGCATTATGCGCCTGGCGAGTTTGCCCATAACCAATTTATAGGCAGTCCCGTATGGCTGCGCATCCGCATCTGCGCACAGCTTCTTCCAGCAGTCCGCTTTGCTTCTCTTGATCTCCATGTTTAGGTTGGCTCTTTTCCGCTTGTAGTCTGCAAGCAGTTCCGGAAACGTGGGCATTCTGCGGGCACGTTGCTGTCGTCGTCTGGCCTGGTGACATTGCCTCCTGGCATCCGCAATCCTGGCATTCCACCAATGTACAGGCTTTCATTTGTTGATTCCATGCCGTTTGCGTATCATGGCTGCATCGCACGCTCTGCGAAGAATGTCGCCCATGTGGTTGGCCTGGGTGTCCGCGTCCGTGCTGCTGTTCCTTGTCACTTGGGTCATCATGGTGAATAAAGCTTCTTCGCTCAGCGTGCTTGGGGCCCAGCTGTAGAACGTCGTTGGTGTGTGTGCAGGTAGACAACTCTTGATAGAGCACACAATGGCGAAGTGGTCGCTGTGCGTGTATATATCCGAAACTGCCCACTGTGCGCTGCGGGCTAGGCAAGGGCTAGCAAACGTGAAATCGATCACGGAGCCTCTGCCAGCCTTATTCTAGGTGTGGGTGTTGCCTACGTTGAGCAGACTGATGTTGAGTGTGGCAAGAGCGTCCAGCAGGGCCCTGCCCCTTCTGGTAGTCCTTTGGCTGCCCCATTCCGTTGCCCATTGAAGTCGCCGGCTATGATGGTCGGCGTGTGATTTCTGGCGTCCTCCACTAGTCCATCCAGTATGCTGCAGAATTCGTCGATGTGTTTGCTCGGTGCTATATAGCAGCTGTAGATATATAGTCCATTGTACCTCGCCCTTACATATCCGTCCGCGCTGTGCTGATTTTCCAGATGTGTCCTGCTGTTGCTCCAAATTGCCGCTCCATAACGATGGTTTTGCGTCCAGCTGTGGTCCTGAATATGGGAATATGGCTCGCACAAAATTGAGAAATCGACTTTCAGGTCCCGTACAGTTTGTTTTAAGAGATCCTGTGCCGACCTGTAGTGGTTAAGATTGAGCTGTAGAAACTTAATCCTTCCTGTTACTGCCAGCCTCTACAAATAACGGGCAAGCTCTGCTGAGCGTGTTATGCGCCGTATTGCTCCTCTTATGTCGTGTGCAAAGTATGCACGCTGCTCTCTGGTCACATTGCTTTGAAGCGTGTTTCTTGCTGCCGCAGTTGAAGCATAGCTTGGATGCGTCGTGCTTGATTCTGCACCGAGCTGCTGTGTGCCCAAAATCCAGACACTTGTAGCACCGTCTTGGCTCAGTCTTCAGGCGTACTCGGCATATGCACATGCCTACTCGTATTTTGCCCGCCTGCAGCAACTTGTTCGCCAGGTTCGGGTTCACCACCATTGTTGCGGTTTGTGTACCACTGTAAGCTTTCCGCATCTTTGGGTGACATTCTGCCGGCAGATCCTCGTCGATCAGTTCCAGGACGGCGCGCAGAAGATCGTCTGCAGTGTGGAATTCTGCGGGATCCTTTATTTCGACCATAGCCTTGTCGCTGATCGCCTTGACATCAGCAGTGTCTCCAAGTGCCTGTTTCACTGCCTGCTGGAGTTTGGCAGTTGCTTCGTCCGCTGGCTTGGTCAGCTGTAGGAGCAGTTCCCCGGCTGCTGTGCGTCGAACCGCACATACATTCTCCTTGAACTGCTGGATTCCGGCGTCTGTGTGGACTGACTTCAGTACCATCGCGTAATTGGCTGGGTCCTTACACATCACCATAATGACCTCCGGCCTCTTCTTTTTAATGGGTCTCGGCTTGCTTTTCACCTTTTGCCATTTCCCTCCAGCGGTGTTGGTTGCGTGTGTTGGTTCCGCTACTACTGGTCCTGGTGATGCTGCTGTTGCTGCGGGGCTTCGGTTCCTTGGAGTCCGCTCCTGGATTGGCGACTTCTTTTTCCTCCTGTCATTTTTATTTGCTGTCGGTGGGTCTTCCGTCCTGGTATCCTTCCTTTTCGTAACCTCTTTGGTAGTTTTCACGACAGGATTGCGCGTTGCGCATGCCAGGCATGGTCCAGCCTTCACCGGATATTCCTGCATCTGCTCCATTACCTGAAGGTGAATGGATTTCATCTTAAGATGTGCCTCCTTCATCCATTGAGTTGTGTTGCGCGTAGGGGGAGCCTTTTTGTTAACCGAGCCATCTATGATCTCGTCTAAGATCTTGCCCAGATCGGCCATCAGCATGTTTAGTGCCTGCGGCGGTCCTTTAAGTTTCTTCGGCGAGGTTCCACTTTCGGTGCTGCAAGGGCTTGCTTCCCTTGCCCGTTTGGGTGTCTCTTCTCCGCATCCGGCTGAGACGAGCGTTCCTTGGGCGGCTGGCGGGGCCGAGTGAAGAGCCTGTGGCGGTGTCCTGGCGATCTTGCTTCCTTTGGCGAAAGGATTGGCTCCGTTTGTGCACAGTCCGTGCTCTTTGCTGCTGCTGCTGCTGCTTGTCGCTATGTCCGCTGCATCGGCCAAGTTTGCCACCGGTGCAGTAGTGGTGGTGATAACGGTTGTTGTTGGGGCCTCCAGAATCCGTGCCCCTGCCATGGCTTGTACCATGGGTGGATTTCCACAACTGTGGCTGCCACCTGGAGTAGTTGATGTTTTTCCAACCATTTTTCCATGAATTTTTTGCATTTTATACCTGCTGCCAGGTTTTATACGCTGTGGCCGCTGGCACAAGCGCAGACCACAGTCCTTTGGGTTTGTTGGTCCTCTTCTTGTAACCTGAAAACATTGCTAGTCGGTAACTTAAGACTTACTCTGCCTATAGGGGATTTTAAAAATCGCGCCTAAGCGAGCGCCCAAAAGTACGCAACACTTTGGAGTCTGATGTTGCGAGCTTATGTTAAGCCGTCAGCTGGTTTATCGGCTCTGCTATCGATCGACGGTTCACAACACTAGTTACCAGTTGATTAATTGCAATCGGCAAAGTAAAAAAGCGCTATGAAATCAAATGATGGGGAAAATGCCAAAAAGTGCAATTTTCCCACCACAGGAGAAAGCGCGGGATATGGTCAACACCCCCGCCCCTCCCGACGCAACCACCATGGGATGATGGGAAATAAACAATTTCTCCAAAACAACGGATGCAGCCAGCTAGGCAGCCGATTGCAGTCCAGGTGAGTGGCCAGTCTCTTGGCGACCCTTCCTAATCCATCCCCTCTGTATTCCAGGTATTGTTCGTCGATTGATAAACGCGACCGCACTTGAAAATTCACATACTATCTATCTCGGTTTTCCACAGGGTGTCAATGACAATACGTAGCGATGCTTGTTTTCTGTTTTTTCTCCATTTTTGGAAGGTTTAATAACAGACGAATATAGCGGCTAGGATGGTGACAAATAAGGTGGTCATTATTATAGGCCATAATTTCATGTTCCTCTCGATGCTGCCAATATGATAAAGGTTTTCACAGTTCAATCTTTGAAGGCATGGCATGCTCAGAATTTTCTTATGACCAGTAATATTTAGTGTGGTTGACGTTGCTGAGCCTCGGTGTCTTTTGACGATATTTTAAATGCTTCTGTAGAGAGACTCATTTATTTGTATATCCTCATCGAACGTCAACAAGTAAGTGGATTGTTGTGTTGATGCCGTTCTCTGTTTGGATTACCGGCGTGTCCTCATTTATGATAATAATCCCGTCATCGATTATCTCCAGCGGTTGTAAGTTACTGCGACGGGTGTCACAGTGTGCTATGCCTCCTGAATGTAGCTGCTGGGCACAGGTTGTCGAATTTAGTTGCTTGCAGAATGTGGAGGTAAGCGTAGCGGTGCAATTTATGATTGGTTTTATTTTATTACCGCAATCTGCGACGTTATTATTTTCTTCGAAGTGTAATATTGATCCGTTGTGTCGAATTGGAAACATGGTTATTTTTTTACAAACTAAACTAGGATTGGGGTATTTAATAATGAAATCTACAAAACTATTATCTAATATTACGTTAACATAAGATATTTCAATTAAATCAGTCATAGTTAGCCCTGCAGAGTGCTCATTTACAATTTTCTTTAAATCCTCTGAATCAAAAATTGCCGGGTTCACTATTTGTATCTTTGCAAGTGTAATTGACAACATTAGAGTCTCAAGTTCCGAAATCATAATTCTATTTCTACTGAGCAAAGTTCAGTAGTTCAGCTGGAATTTAAGTTCTTCGAAATCATTAAAGTCTTGTGTTCCTGCTATTATCTTTAGAGTTGTTCCTAGTTTGTCTATGATGAATGTTAACTGTTTCCAATAGATTTCTTATATGATGTACGTCGGACTAATCTCATATGAGATTCCGAGTACATTGAAAGATTAATTGAGTGTCTGCGGATTTCATAATCTTTCCAAATAATAGCTTTCCCGTCCAGTATTGGGATGTATTCTGAGTTCAAGTAGTTTGTTATCTTTCCGGTTGTCATTGGTCCTAGTAGTAAAATGTATAGTATATATAATGTTATCTATATGTACCTCCCTACACTTGACAAGAACCGTTGTCACCAAGTCGGCTTCAACCGTGACTTCGTCAAGCAAGGGTGTCAACTTGTTGCCAAGTCTCTTGTTTAATTTTATCAGTATCTTATCGCCTACCTGAAAGGGCCTATCTCTCCTATCTATGTCTTGTCTCTGAAGGAGTTGCTCTTGTGCTTTAACGATTCTACTTCTTATTTCTGCTTGAAATTCTGGCGGGGATGTGTGAATTATTTCTATTGGTTTCTTATTGACGACCGAATGTATTGTCTTATTGTATTCTATTGTTGCTTGGAGAATAAGGTCAACTGTATCGTTTAATTGCTTTTCCAGTTTCAGGCATCTGGCAATTTCTGTTAAAGTGCTGTGAAATCTTTCTACCTGTCCATTTGAGGTACTGTGCAGTGGGGAAAATTTACAACTTCAATATTAAAATGATTTTTTAGAAGGGACTTTATTGCTCTCGAATTTAGTGAAGGTTCGTTGTCGCAATATATAATTTTGGTGTGGGGATAGAAGTTCATGAGTTGCAATACTGGGGGTCAATATCAATTATTGTCCTAGAGGCTATGGGTTGGACAATAGCGAATTTAGAGGATTTATCAACGCATGTCAGAAAATATTTTTTGTCTGTGGAAAATATATCGATATGAAGTATTTCTCCAACGTAGTTGTGAATGGGGGTTATACCGATGTATTGTGTTTGTGGGTGTCGGTCATATTTTGCCCTAATACAAATTTTACAGTTCGCGACAATTTAGGGAAAAAATAATTTTGAAGTATCTGCTTTATATTTTCTTGGGCCGCTTTGTGGGCTCTATTGTGTTCTGTAACTATGATTTCTTTCTGTTTGCTTTTATCGTGAACATCAATAACCTATTTATTGGCATACCAAAATTTGGTGAAAGGGAAGATTTCAACTATTTTGTTTTGGATGAATGCCAAAGTTGTCAAATCGCATTTAGCAGCGTTTACTACGTCCTTTTTTACTGCATCACATACTTTCTCTATTTAGGTATCCCTGTCTGAAAAGTATATGAGATTTCTTGTCTTTTTCCCGAACATTATAATGATTTGCTGGGAAGCCATAACGCCTTCTTCGATAATTATTTGGTTTCAAAAGCAATTAATTGGCGTTTCTGTGGATTCGATAGTATAGGTCAAAGACTGTTCGCTATGAATAGTGGCTAGATCTGATGCAATGTCCGACTCAAAAGCATAAATATTTTATCCTGAAAGAGCATCGGCAACGAAGTTTTCTTTTCCCGGTTTAAAAAAATTTGGGCATTATGCTTATCAATGAACGCTTTCCACCTCCATCATCGTATCATCGTAATTGGTTTTTTTTTTCTTGTGTCAAAACAGCACCTAAACGGGGACGAAGCATCTGTGGTCAAGTCAAATGGTTTTTGATAATCAGGGTATAGAAGCATTACAACCTCCGAGGCTAAGATATTTTTCGATTTTTCGACAGACAATCTTTGCTAACTGAAATAATCTTTGACTGTCCAGCACTTGCTTTACCATTACCACCCTTAAGTTTGTCAGTTAATGGTTTAGCTCTAGATGCAAAGTTTTTTATAAAACACCTATAGTAGCCTTCTTTCCACTTTACTGGGATTGGTTGTAATACCGCCCCGGGAAACCACGAATCCAAGATACTCGACTTTTTCCTTGAAGAAGTGGGACTTTTCTCGTGATACCCTCATGTTTGCGTTATACAGTTTGTGTAATACCCAAGCAATATGGTAGACGTGGTTTTCCATATTCTCAGAGAATATAATCACGTCATCTACATAAACATAGCACGATTTGCCAATCTGTTTGCGAAGGACGTCATCAATTGCCCGCTGAAAGAATCCAGGAGCGTTTTTTAAACCTAAGGGAAGTCTTCCATTTCGTACTTCCCATTTCCTACAGAAAATGCCGTTTTTCCCCTATCTTTTTCCGCCAAAAAAAAATCCTGACTTCAAATCAAGAGTTGTGAAGTATTTATATATATATATATTATATTTATATTTGGCTTGTCCCAGGTTTGAAAGAATTGGAGAGATTGTTCTAGAATTTAATTTCCTGAAGTCGATAACAAGGCGTTTTTTCCTATTTCCTTGTTCGTCTACTCCTTTTTTTGTCGACTACCCGCAAGGTATTAATATAGGAGATACTGATGGTCTGATAATATTATCCCACAACATGTCACTAGTCTCGCTATTGACAAATTCTGAAACCGCCAACGGGTATGGATAGTGCCTAGAGTAGATCGGGTTCTCGTCTTCTGTTCGGATTGTGGGTATGATATTTGTGTTTTAAGGTAAAGCTTCGTTTGGGTTAGCGAAAACGCTTATTCTTTCTTTTAACATTTTTGTAAATTTTTCTCTGATTCCTGGGGGTACTTCTATGTCTTCTACCTCTGCAAAATTGACATTTAAATATTTTTGGAGTTGAATTTTTTCGGATCTGGACTGGTTTTTTGACGTGCTGCTTTTAAAGTCTAGCTCTATTATTCCGTCAAAGCTTGTTAAATTTGGCAATAGAAAGAATTTGGCATTGGTGCCAAAAAATGCATAAAGCATTTTTCCTGAACTGGGTTAAAGCCATGAAGTGTCTTAACCAAAATTTTTTTTAACACCAAATATTCCTTTTAATTTTGATATCGGTTTTATGTAATTTTTTGCTGCGCCT
Organism: Drosophila equinoxialis; assembly: GCA_018150345.1. Classification (NCBI taxonomy): domain Eukaryota; kingdom Metazoa; phylum Arthropoda; class Insecta; order Diptera; family Drosophilidae; genus Drosophila; species Drosophila equinoxialis. Next base: position 469,360 of record JAECWI010000323.1, on the reverse strand, counting down.
TCGACCGATCGTTCTACGAACGGTCGCAGGGAGCTATTCCTAAAAAATTTATTTCCTGGAGCTGGTCTTGGTCATCGGTGTCTGATACCTTAGACTCTACCAGTGTTCGATTATCTTCGTCTAACTGACATGTGGGAGCTTCTTCTACTGATATGTGATTAATTCTTTGTTGTTTGGGCCCGGTGTATCTGGCCGTTCCAATATTTGCTCTTTTTGAAATTTGGTTTTGGTATGGATCATTGTTTTAGTTTGGATATTGAGTCGATTGTTTAAACCGCGAAGAAGTATCAATATTCATAGGCTATGGTGGCCCTTGCTTTATATTTGGGCTATTACCAAATTGAGGTTTCTGTTTGAAAAATGGAGTTTTTATGGGATTCGGTTCTTTCCTCAGATTTTTTTGCAAAGCTAGAGCCACAGCTGATGGCAAATCTTTGGGTCTTACCGAAAACAAAATATCGCTAAGCGATAAATACTCTTAATGCGTCGGCTCGATATTTTGCGTTAAGGGAAGCAGCTATGGTGGAATCATATGTCATGATTGTTTTTTTTAATAGGAGTGTAATTTTTTTTTCAATTTCGACATAGTATTGAATGGTTGATAGATTTCCTTGTCTTGGTACAGACAACTCTTGTTCTATTATATAAATCGGTTTTTGTCTTTTTTATAATAGCTTTAAAATTCAATGGTGTGTCATAGGAAGACAGTACCATATCAGCTGAGCCTTTAATTTTATTTTACAGAATGCCCAGTGCCTGATAATGTTTTGAACTTCCATCATGACTCTCAAAAATCTTATACGCTGTATGCGCAGCTTTCTGCCACGAGACATATATATGTTTCAATTTTTTCCCTCGAAATCGGGTACCGATTTTACAATATCTAAAGACTCATTACACTCTATGCCCGGAACTATCTCGGCATCTTTGAAGACTTCTATGTACTTCTAGTACGGACGTTGTTAGGTCCTGAATTCATTTCTAATATCCTGAATTTGTTTTACGAATACCTGCGCCTGACTTTGCAGTGCACTGGCAACAGCACAATTCACTGCAAACTCTAATATTGCTTTTGTAAGATCCCAATTATTTACAAGTCTTTTAAATACTCACGTATATATCGAAACCGGTATTGTAATATCGATTGTTAGTAATAAGTATCGATTGTTAGTAATAAGTATCGATTGTTAGTAATAAGTATCGTTTGTTAGTATTAAGTCGCCTATGGAAAATATCGGTATCGGCCTGGTGCCGCACTGAAAGTTTTCTTTCTCTTCTTCCGGTGACGCTTGAACGAGCTAGATGCACCAACTGCCGAAAACTGCCGAAAACTTAGAAATTAAATCTGAAGACTCTAAACTAATCTTTATCATTTTAACTCAATAAATAGGTGTTTACACTTTTATATTTTCCTCATTTAAAGGCATTTTGTTTGTTACTTTTTTTCTTTTAAATCTTTTACTAAATCTCCTAACTGACTATCGTATTCTTTACTGTCACATTCGCTCATAAGATATTTTTAATGTTCTTTTTTTTATTTCGCATTACAAAGATACAAGGCACTCAATAATTTTCACTCCATTGAATTTGTATTTTTATTTTTATTTTTATTTTTAAACAAGCACCCTTCTTCTTTGTCTTCTTTTAAATATGTGTAAAAATATTTTATATAGAATAATTCGCTGCTGTGTGTTGTCTTCTCTTCGTCTCGCCCTCTACGTCGGTTTGACGGTTTCGATTTCAAAGGGGCGTACGTCTCGTTGGAATTATTGTTGGTTTCTTCTGCTAGCCTCTTCTATCTTAGTTGTTCTTTATAACTTCTTGACTTTTTTGCTGATGGGTATATTAATTTTGGTCAGAAGTGTGCAACGCATAGAACGAAGCATCTCAGACCATATAAAGTATATATATTCTTGATCAGCACGACGAGACGAGTTCAAATAGCCATGTCCGTCCGTCCGTCCGTCCGTCTGGATCAACGCGAACTCCTCCGAGACCGTAAGAGCTACAGAGCTGAAATTTTGCACGTAGGCTTGTATATACTGCAGGCATTGTATATCTCGGATTCAGCCGGATCGGACCACTATATCATATAGCTCCCATACAAACGTCAAAGTCACGAAACAGTGACTTTCTCAATAACTTCATTAATTTTATAGCTATTGTCATAGAAGTTGGTATTTGTCAGTTTTATGTTCTTATTAATGATTGTGCCAAATTCGATCAAGATCGGGTGACTATATCATATAGCTCCCATACAAACGTCAAAGTCACGAACAGTGACTTCTCAATAACTTCATTAATTTTATAGCTATTGTCATAAATGTTGGTATTTGTCAGTTTTATATTCTTGTTAATGATTGTGCCAAATTTGATCAAGATCGGGTGACTATATCATATAGCTCCCATACAAACGTCAAAGTCACGAACAGTGACTTCTCAATAACTTCATTAATTTTATAGCTATTGTCATAAATGTTGGTATTTGTCAGTTTTATGTTCTTATTAATGATTGTGCCAAATTTGATCAAGATCGGGTGACTATATCATATAGCTCCCATACAAACGGCAAAGTCACGAACAGTGACTTTTCTCAATAACTTCGTTACTTTTTAAGCTATTGTCGTGAAATTTAATAAACGTTAGTTTATTGAAGCTATAAATGTGCCAAATTTGGTCAAGATCGGGTGACTGTATCATATAGCTCCCATAGAAACGATAGGTGGAAAACAGTGAAAAACTAAAAATAATATGAAGTGTCATCATTGTGGCAAAGAGGGGCATTTAAAGAAAAATTGTTACCATTTTATTAGGGATTAATAAAAACAAAGCAGATAATAATAATAAAGAAAATAATAATAAAGATAAAAATCAAGCTCAACTTACAACATCGACACCCGGGTTTGCGTTTATGATGAAGAAAATAATAAACAATAATAAAACAAACGAAGAACACGGTTTTATACTCGATTTGGGCGCAACTGATCATTTAATCAATGACGAGTCGCTGTTTGTTTGCTGTTTTGGAGCAGCCCATTAAAATCGCTGTGGCAAAAGAAGGCCGCATATATTTATGCTGCGAAGCGTGGAATTGTGCGGCTGCACAATGGAAACAATATTACTCTGGAGGGTGTGCTTTATTGTAAGGAGGCAGCAGGAAACCTCATGTCCGTCGAGCGCCTGCAACAGGCTGCGATGACGATTAAGTTCGACAGCGACGGTGTGTCAATTTCAAAAAATGGAGTGATCGTTGTTAAAAGCTCAGGTATGTTTAATGATATACCAGTAATTAAATTACAAGCATGCAGCGCAGATGCTGGGAATAAAAATAAATAACGGCTATGGCATGAGAGGTTAGGCCATATAAGCAATGGAAAATTAATTGAAATAAAGCAAAATACTTTATTTTGTGACAGCAGTCTTCTTGGTGATTTAGATATATCAGATGAAATTTGTGAACATTGTCTAAACGGAAAACAGTCTAGGTTGCCATTTAAGCAATATAAAAACAAAAGTTATGTAAAACGACCCTTGTATATGTACTGTTATAATAATAAAATGTACTGTATAAATAATTTCAAATTATATTTAGGTAAAAAATTTAGAATGACTAATTTAAATGAGATATGTCATTTTATTGGTATCAGAATAGAAATGAATAAAGATACAATTTATTTGAGCAAGGCTGCATATGTAAAAAGAATTTTAAATAAATATAATATTGATGGTTGTAACTCGGTTAGTACTCCGCTAACAAATAAATTGAATTTTGAGTTACTTAATTCAGATGAAGAATGTAATGCTCCATGTCGTAACTTTATTGGATGTTTAATGTACATTATGTACACGCCCAGATTTAACTGCAGCTGTAAATATTTTAAGTAGATATTGTAGCAAGAATAATGCAGAATTATGGCAATGTCTAAAAAGGGTTGTTAGATATTTGAAGGGAACTGTTGATATGAAACTCGGTTTTAAAAAGAACCCAATTTTTGAGAATACATTAGTTGGTTATGTACATAGATTCTGATTGGGGTAGTAATGAAGTAGATAGAAAAAGTACAACGGGTTTCTTATTTAAAATGTTCGATGCCAACCTAATTTGTTGGAATACAAAACGACAGAATTCAGTCGCAGCTTCATCAACTGAATCAGAGTATATGGCTCTATTTGAAGCTGTAAGAGAAGCTTTAAGGTTGAAAGCGCTTTTAAGTAGTGTCAATATTAAACTCAACAAATCAGTTAAAATTTATGGAGACAATCAAGGCTGCAAATAACCCCTCATGCCATAAAAGCGCAAAGCATATTGATATAAAATATAAGCAAGTAATAGTAAGAAGTAAAAAATAATGAGATTTCTCTCGAGTACATATCCACAGACAATCAACTTGCTGACATCTTCACCAAGCCGTTACCAGCCGGAAGATTTAAGGAGTTGCGAAAAAATTACGGAAGCAAGGTCAGGCACGCTCCGGACATCGCATGCAGAAGCGAGCTGCACTGACTCCTTTCATGCCTCATAGCTTCTCGTCTAGCTTCACCCAGCCTGGAATGTCCTGTGCCGGAGTGACCGAAAACTCGCCCTCAGCAAGTATCCCCGCTGAAAACATTGATGCTCCTCCACCGTTGCAGCAGGGAGGCCCTACCGTTGCTCATATTGAGCAAATCCTAAAACTTCCTCAGGCCCAAATGGAGCAGATGACAAAAATGATGGTTACGCTAATGACAGCATTATGCAAGTAAGTGTAAAAGTTGGCCAGAGGTCGACTTGTTTTTGAAAAGGAACAATGTCGAAATTCTTTTAATCTCCGAAACACACCTCACAGACTAGTCACACTTCATAGTCAGCGGCTATGACTTATTGCACGCTAACCACCCAAGCGGCAATGCCAGAGGAGGTTCTGGCATCCTCATAAAGTCCAGACTGAAATACTCTTCAAACGCGCCTTTCTGTCATCCGTGGCTTCAAGCGACTTCCCTCCGCATTGCCACCTCCATAGGCAATATCAACATCGCCTCCTGCTATGTCCCTCCCAAACATGCAGTCGACACACAGATGTTCCATCAAGCACTCAGCAGTTTCGGCCCAAGGTTCCTGGCTGGAGGCGACTTCAACGCGAAGCACACCTGGTGGGTGTCCAGGCTCAACAATCCAAAGGGACTTGGGCTCTTCCCATGCATACGTACTCTCAACCTGACCACCCATTCATCTGGCCAACCTACCTACTGGCCGACAGATCTGGCCAAGACACCTGATGTCTTGGACTTTGCTATTTCCAGAAGCATCAACAGCAGTTCCATTCACACAGATGCAGACCACGACTTGCAGTCCGACCACAGTTCTGGATAGACATCCCAGTCCAGTCGACAATACGCACCACCATGCTACTCAGGAAAAACTCCAATATAGATTCTTTCAAAACTGTGCTTGACGAGATCACTGAGCCCAACGCCTGCCTCAACAATAAAGAGGACATCGACGAGATTGTGGAAAAGCTCACCCGAGACATCTGCGAAGATGCTTGCGCCTGTAGCCCTCCAACTAAAAGCAGACACCAGCCAACACCTCAGAGAGACATGTTCGCCTGGTCTGACGAGATCAACAAAGCTTTGCGGGAGAAAAGACGTTTGAGACGTGTCTGGCAACTCAGCCGTAACCCTCTAGACAAAAGGGCCCTCAACCGTGCCACGAAGGAGCTGAAAACACTTTATTTTCAAGCCCACAATGAAGCCACTGCCGCATACCTCCAAGTACTCGAGCCCAACCAACCTGACACTAATCTTTGGAAAGCCACTAAATTCCTTAAAAGGCCCACCGTCAGGTCCCCATCCGAGGACCAAATGGTCTATGGTGCAGATCTAGCGAGGACAAGGAGTTTGCGACCCATTTAGCCAACTTGTTCAAACCCTTCAGCACCTGCAGCGCAGAAGATACCAATGCTACCCTGTCCTTCCTTGAGGCCCTTCTTCAGATGGCAATTAAACTGGAAACCAACTGCCTTAAGACAACAAAAGCCCTGGCCTCGATGGCATTGATGCAGTCACCATCAAATGCTTGCCGCCGAGAGTGATACAGCTACTAGCCAACATTTTCAACAGGATCTTTGATCTCTGCCACTTCCACACCCAATGAAAGTGCGCAAAGATTATAATGATTCCTAAACCTGGAAAACCCAAAAAGGAAGTAAGCTCGTACGTCCGATCAGTTTGCTGGTACTCTCTAAGATATTCGAAAGAATATTTTTGGCCAGAGTATTACCGCTACTAGACGAAGGAAACACGATTCCAGAACACCAGTTTCGATTCCGGCAACACCATGGCACTCCTGAGCAATGCCATCGCATTGTGCAGAAGGTGCTTTATGCTTTTGAAGACAAGTTGTATTCCTCCGCTGTCTTTCTGGACGTAAAGCAGGCCTTTGATCGAGTCTGGCATCCACATTGGATTTTAAAAATAAATATTGACTTAATTATATTTTTTATTTTTTGTTTGAACAATTGAATTGTTAAAGTAGTCTTATTTGAACAAATGAATTGTTGAAATTTTTTTAAGTTATAATCGTGATCTGATTCAAGTTTTTCTGGGTTTTTCTTGAATCCAAAGAGCGAATCCTAGATCACTGAATAAGTCCCAGAATGGACACGAACCACGAAAGAATAAGTTAAATTTTGAACATTATCATTTTCTTTATTATTATTGTAACGTTATGTTTGCGGAGTGCGTGTTGGAATATCATCAACGTTTAAACAATAACATTACACAACACTTAGTTATGGATTATTAGATTAGGTTAATCTGGTCACATTTGAATCTGTTCTCCTTCTTCTTCTTAAAAAGCCTAAGCTTTAACGTGGTGTCGATGTTGCATACGAAAAGAATAATCTTTAAAAATAAAGTCAATCAATATATAAAACATAAATCAAACATTGAGAGTTATTATTTATTTATTTATTTAATCTTGTTTTCTAATAAATCCGTTGTGTTGAATTGGAAACATGGTTATTTTTTTACTAAACTAGGATTGGGGTATTTAATAATGAAATGTACAAAATTATTACCTAATATTAGGTTAAAATAAGATATTTCAATTAAATCAGTTATAGTTAGCCCTGCAGAGTGCTCATTTACAATTTTCTTTAAATCCTCTGAATGAAAAATTACCGGGTTCACTATTTGTATCTTTGCAAGTCTAATTGACAACATTAGAGTCTCAAGTTCCGAAATCATAATTCTATTTCTACTGAGCAAAGTTCAGTACAGTTCGCCTGTCTCAATCTGTTTCTCTTTTGCAAATTCAATGATGGTATTTACTGACTCTGTTAATTTATTTATTTTGTCCTGGACTTTTGATTATATTGAAGCCTGCCTGTTTATTGAATTAGCTAATTCTTTTTGCTGGAATTTAAGTTCTTCGAAATCATTAAAGTCTTGTGTTCCTGCTATTATCTTTAGAGTTGTTCCTAGTTTGTCTATGATGAATGTTAACTGTTTCCAATAGATTTCTTATATGATGTACGTCGGACTCAAGAATTAATATCATTTGAGATTCCGAGTACATTGAAAGATTAGTTGAGTGTCTGAGGATTTCATAATCTTTCCAAATAATAGCTTTCCCGTTCAGTATTGGGATATATTCTGAGTTCGAGTAGTTTGTTATCTTTCCGGTTGTCATTGGTCCTAGTAGTAGAATGTATAGTATCCAAATCCTATTAAGAATAAAGAGAATCAGTACTAGATGGATGATTTCTTTATATAATGTTATCCTTATGTACCTCCCTCTCCTTGACAAGAACCATTGTCCCCAAGTCGTCTTCAACCGTGACTTCCTCAAGCAAGGGTGTCAACTTGTTGCCAAGTCTCTTGTTTAATTTTATCAGTATCTTATCGCCTACCTGAAACCTCCAAAAACCCGATGCCAATCTTCTTCATTGATCTTGAGCCTGCCTCGAACAATAAGGAAATCTTTTCAATCAAACGCAGAGGCAATGCTGTGGTAATCGTCGAACCACCGAGAAAAAATAACGATGTTCCTCAATGCCATAAATGCCAAGAGTTTAACCACACGAACCAAGGACAACGAGCAACCCCTGGAATACATGCGGGGAAAGCCACGCCGCATCGTACATAGGATGTCGAGTGTACAAAGAGGCGAAAAAAATTACGGAAGCAAGGTTAGGCACGCTCCGGACATCGCATGCAGAAGCGAGCTGCACTGACTCCTTTCATGCCTCATAGCTTCTCGTCTAGCTTCACCCAGCCTGGAATGTCCTGTGCCGGAGTGACCGAAAACTCGCCCTCAGCAAGTATCCCCGCTGAAAACATTGATGCTCCTCCACCGTTGCAGCAGGGAGGCCCTACCGTTGCTCATATTGAGCAAATCCTAAAACTTCCTCAGGCCCAAATGGAGCAGATGACAAAAATGATGGTTACGCTAATGACAGCATTATGCAAGTAAGTGTAAAAGTTGGCCAGAGGTCGACTTGTTTTTGAAAAGGAACAATGTCGAAATTCTTTTAATCTCCGAAACACACCTCACAGACTAGTCACACTTCATAGTCAGCGGCTATGACTTATTGCACGCTAACCACCCAAGCGGCAATGCCAGAGGAGGTTCTGGCATCCTCATAAAGTCCAGACTGAAATACTCTTCAAACGCGCCTCTCTGTCATCCGTGGCTTCAAGCGACTTCCCTCCGCATTGCCACCTCCATAGGCAATATCAACATCGCCTCCTGCTATGTCCCTCCCAAACATGCAGTCGACACACAGATGTTCCATCAAGCACTCAGCAGTTTCGGCCCAAGGTTCCTGGCTGGAGGCGACTTCAACGCGAAGCACACCTGGTGGGTGTCCAGGCTCAACAATCCAAAGGGACTTGGGCTCTTCCCATGCATACGTACTCTCAACCTGACCACCCATTCATCTGGCCAACCTACCTACTGGCCGACAGATCTGGCCAAGACACCTGATGTCTTGGACTTTGCTATTTCCAGAAGCATCAACAGCAGTTCCATTCACACAGATGCAGACCACGACTTGCAGTCCGACCACAGTTCTGGATAGACATCCCAGTCGAGTCGACAATACGCACCACCATGCTACTCAGGAAAAACTCCAATATAGATTCTTTCAAAACTGTGCTTGACGAGATCACTGAGCCCAACGCCTGCCTCAACAATAAAGAGGACATCGACGAGATTGTGGAAAAGCTCACCCGAGACATCTGCGAAGATGCTTGCGCCTGTAGCCCTCCAACTAACAGCAGACACCAGCCAACACCTCAGAGAGACATGTTCGCCTGGTCTGACGAGATCAACAAAGCTTTGCGGGAGAAAAGACGTTTGAGACGTGTCTGGCAACTCAGCCGTAACCCTCTAGACAAAAGGGCCCTCAACCGTGCCACGAAGGAGCTGAAAACACTTTATTTTCAAGCCCGCAATGAAGCCACTGCCGCATACCTCCAAGTACTCGAGCCCAACCAACCTGACACTAATCAAAGATTAGCCACTAAATTCCTTAAAAGGCCCACCGTCAGGTCCCCATCCGAGGACCAAATGGTCTATGGTGCAGATCTAGCGAGGCCAAGGAGTTTGCGACCCATTTAGCCAACTTGTTCAAACCCTTCAGCACCTGCAGCGCAGAAGATACCAATGCTACCCTGTCCTTCCTTGAGGCCCTTCTTCAGATGGCAATTAAACTGGAAACCAACTGCCTTAAGACAACAAAAGCCCTGGCCTCGATGGCATTGATGCAGTCACCATCAAATGCTTGCCGCCGAGAGTGATACAGCTACTAGCCAACATTTTCAACAGGATCTTTGATCTCTGCCACTTCCACACCCAATGAAAGTGCGCAAAGATTATAATGATTCCTAAACCTGGAAAACCCAAAAATGAAGTAAGCTCGTACGTCCGATCAGTTTGCTGGCAATACTCTCTAAGATATTCGAAAGAATATTTTTGTCCAGAGTATTACCGCTACTAGACGAAGGAAACACGATTCCAGAACACCAGTTTGGATTCCTGCAACACCATGGCACTCCTGAGCAATGCCATCGCATTGTGCAGAAGGTGCTTTATGCTTTTGAAGACAAGTTGTATTCCTCCGATGTCTTTCTGGACGTAAAGCAGGCCTTTGATCGAGTCTGGCATAATGGGCTTTTGCACAAAATAAAGCTGCTCCTCCCGGCCTCGTACTACATGGTACTAAAATCATACATCTTCGACAGACGGTTTTACGTTAGGTGTGAGAGTTCTTTATGAAGAATTGAGCACATCAAAGCGGGCGTCCCTCAGGGCAGTGTACTGGGCCCTATACTATACACCTTATATACTGCTGACCTACCAGTGCTGCAACTCCTGATTGCCTCATATGCAGACTACACAGCATTAATTGCCAGCGCACCAAACCCTACGGAGGCCTCAGTGATCATCCAGCAACAACATATTAGCCCTGGCTAAGCAGGTGGAACATCGCTGTTAATACAGACAAGTCGCTGCACATGACTTTCGCCACATGCAGACTCGACTGCCCCCCAGTCAGTCCTCATGGGACGCTTCTCCCGAGCGTGGGTTCGGTCAAATATCTGGGCCTTACTCTGGACAGGCGATTAAACTGGAAAGCGCACCTTAAAGCCAAACGTGGATGCAGTGGCTCATCGGCACCAAGTCACGGCTCAGCATTAGCAACAAGGTGCTGCTGTACAAACCAGTGTGGACTTATGGCATTCAGCTCTGGGTCACGGCCTCAGATTCAAACGTGAACATCTTACAGCGCTTCCAGAGCAAGATGCTCCGCAAAATAGATGGTGCGCCTCCATTCGTTCCCAACTCGGTCATCCACAGAGACCTGAACGTCCCATCAGTAAGCAGCGAAATTAAAAGATATGTCACTCGACACTGCTCCAGGTTGGAGACGCATGAAAATATTCTGGCACTCGCCCTGCTAGATAAGAGCACCCAAACAAGGCGGCTCAAAAGATGTCACCCCCTGGACCTACCCTTCAGGCAAGAACAGAACTGTTGAACCCCATTTAGCTGGACATGAAACTTTTGAAATTTCGAATCTTTGTAATTTGCCATAACCAATGTAATTTCAAGTAATAGAAGACAGAACAGATAACAGGGAATATCATGTTCCAATCATAGCAGAGGACCCATAAACGTGCATGCAAGGCATAGTTAGTAGAACAGCGACTAAGACTTATCGGTATAATCGGATGCCTACTTCATTTACACGGTACCGACATGTTAACCTGAGTCAATGACTCAGGCGAGTCTCTTTTATCATTTAGAAGCTTGTGCATAAAAATAATACCAAGAATAATTCTACGGTTAATTAAAAATGCAAGATTAATCAAAACGAGTCTACTAGAATACGAAGGCATATTAGCATAGGCAACACAGAGGTTAGGGGCTGAGTAAGTGCGTTTTACATATACGGAAGAGAAAAATCATTTAGCTTCCCCCTATTACATAGACGAAGTTTCTGCCCCCCAACTAAACATTTTTTTCTCCGAACCGGATACTAAGATGCTCTTGAAACAGAAGCATCGGTAGAGTTCCATATTTTCCAAGGAGAAATTACTTTTCTTATATTATAGGTATATGGATCCAGCATCCGTATCCATACTCACATACATATATTTTACTACCTTACTCTTGTACATACTTCATCAGTAGCTTACACATTACCTTTTTAAAACAAAATCCAGCCTTTAATAAAAAAACAAAATTATGTAACATTTAAAAAAAAGGGTAGAAGTTTAATGGCCAGTGATATGATTACAGAAATGCCAACTGTTTTTTAAAATGAATTTGAATATATAAAATAGGAACTGCCTAGTTACTAGTAAAATCTGTATAAAAAATTGTGTAGATCAAGTAGAGATATTTTTCCAAATAGAGAGTCCGTTAATGGCGGACCACTTGGAAAATTCGTTAGAATTGAAGAAATATTTAAAAAACTAATTAACATCACAACTTATTCACTTTCAAATCTTAAACTGGAAAAAAAAAATAAGTTTTTTATAAAATTGTGTTATGTTGGTAGTTCTTGAAATAGCTATACAGACAACCTGCTCACCTTTTTGTGTTGCCTTTGCAATAATATTCTTTTGGAAGATTGACCTCGAGCCGGCTAAATTGCAAGGTTTGAATTAAATAACTAAAATCGTTTTTGAAGTGTTTAAAAATCTACTAAATATTTGCGTTTTTGAACTTTGGTGGAATACAACTAACAATCATGGAAAAAAACATGAAAATTAAAAAATTTTCAGCTTTTTACAAAAAAAATATTTTTGGCGCTTTGAGAAGCTCATGAAGAGCTTCTAACTCATGAAACTGAAATGTAAAAATGACATCTTTCTGGAAATCGAAGAGGAGAAGACTTATTTTCGTTTCTCCACTCCACACGGTAATGAGTATTGGAGTCTTGTACCATCTGCAACTGAGCAGATCAAACACTTTTCTTAAATGAGTCGATTCTCCGCAACCAAATTATATTCTCTCTTGAGCCTGTACTGCCCGTTATTTAAATTAACTTTCTTATAAACTTCGATTTTAAACTTTAACTTTGAAATATTAGGAGCTTGGAATAACAAAATTTTGTTAGTTTTTGTATCTGGAATACAATACCAAACTCTCCTCATCTACGTTTACCGGCATTGCAATTTTTATCAATGCGTATAAATATTCATTAAGAGTTTCAAATTTTTTCTGTTGACGCTGATCTGTTTTTTTATGGACTTCAGCTGAAGATATTCCTACACTAAACTCAGCATGACGAGCTGTTTTCCAAGAACTCCAGTTTTTAATTTATCTCTGACTCTTTATGAAAGATTTTGCTGCCCCCCACCAAATAACTGTTTTTCATTGGCAAATAGCTGTAATTCGTTCCACTGTACCATGGCTGTACATTCTTCTAGTTCTTCAATCTATTGATCAATGCTAGGAGTATCTGTACCAGAATACTGCGATACACTGTCCTCAACATCTTTCAAAGTAAACCATGATCTCTCGGGTATGTTTTCTGCTAGAATGTTTACTCCCCCGTTCGCTGTTACCACTGACTGATCATCTGATTCTTCATCTTACTGCTGCCAACCATAATGGGTGAGTAACCAATTCTGCAAATCCAGCTTCCTTCAAGTTTTCTTATCCTACATATGCTAGTTTTATTTTCTTGTTTTGTAAATTGTTGTCAGTTTACGCTAGATCTGAATAACATACTCTTTTCCCACCTTTTGTTCGTCCCACGTCGCTCGTCTATGTTTAACAGTCTTATCGCAATTTTCCTTCAGAAGTCCTCTTCCAGCACTATCGAAACTTTCCGACAACCATTGAGTTGTTGCCACTGCCAAAACTTTCTCACAACGCGCAGTGGGGCCTTGTGGCATTATACATTTCAAAAATCACCGTGGTGCTGTAATATTCAAAGTCAAAGTCAGAAAATAATTCCGAGCATGTTTTTCCTTTAAATATGGAATGAAACCCGCTTTTTTTAAACACAATTTGAGAATTTGCTATTGATGGCTGATTTTCTTCAAAATAATTTTCAATATTCACCTCAATAATAAACATCTAATAAACTGAAAATATCGGGACAATAGTTACTATTTTCCAAATTCTATCGTGATTGCTCAAGGATGCAATAAGTGGGTCCGAAGAGGCTGCAAGCATATGGAAAAGGTCTTCATTTTGTCTAACACGAGAAGTTTTTAATGTATTAGTGTATCTGAACCTTTTGTAGTCCTTGTTTTTAAATTCCTGTGCTTCTTCAATTGGTAAGCACTGAAATTCTGCTAAATTCTTTCCGTGAGCGAAAATCCTATGTACCGTTAGGGTAAGTCTTTTTGTATTTCCGTATCCGTGCTTTGGGCAGTCAACTTTCAGTCCTAGCTTCCGAGAGAATTCAGCTTGTATAATATCCATCCGAGGCCGAGGAAGTGTGTAAGCTAGCTTCAGAATAAAATCCATACACTTTATTCTGCAATTTCGCAGCAGTTTTCCTCACTCTTTGAATCGTCGTAAAATTTTCTTTGCGTTTTTTTTTTCAAACTTGACACTTTAATGTTGAGGAAGTGTTTGTAATTTTGTTTAAGACTTTTCCATCAATCATTGTCAGGAAAAAAACAAACTTAACCGAAAATGTCTTTCTACTCCTGTTTTGAAAAACAGCAGTTTTCGGTTGCCTTATTTTATTTTTATGTCGCTAACAGTTGATTTGATTAATTCCAAGGGCTCCTATACATATTTGAAGAACAAAGGGTGACAATGACCCACTCCAATAATTCTACTACAAAATTTCGTAGTAGAGTATATATATATATTTATTAAGACAATTATATGGCAAACCGAATGGTACGATGAAAGATTAACAACTAATTGAATTCAATGAATACATACACATATTGTTATCAAATTAATAGGTAAGATAATATTCCCAAATTATCAACACTCCTTCTCAACAAATTACTTGTATGCTTCAGTCCTAATGACAATTCATTTCAGTGATACATTTTATATGTTTACATTTTTGCAAATTCTTAGTCAATACATCAGAGATCATGACGTTACTACAAATATACTGAACATCTATTTCATTTGTCTTAAAAAGCTCTCTGACATGATGATACTTTATATCAATGTGTTTGCTTCTATTATGCAAAGTTGGGTTTTTAATAAAACATTGGGCACTTTGATTATCGAAATACAATAAACCAGTTTGAACATCGTTAAAACCCATCTCGTTCAAAATTATCTACACCGCTTCTCTTGCCGCCATGGATAACGCAATGTACTCCGCATCAGTACTACTTAAACCCACTAGCATACATAAACACATTTCCAGTACTTGACTTTTGGTCTATGGAGTCGTTCGCACAATCAGCATTCACGTACCCGTTGATTTGGGTCCCAGTCATCTCGTAGTGAAGCTCCACGCCAGTTGTGCCCGTTAAGTATCGCAGCACTCTTTTACCGCCACTTCATGTTCTTTATGGGGTCTCGAATTTATCTGCACTAACTTTACAACGCAATGTAAAATATCTGGCCTGGTTGTTACGGCCAAATACATCAATAACTCCACTAGCGACTGATATTTCTTCTCATCAGTGGGTATGCAGGAAGTGTTTTCACATTTGACTTAATATCCTGCTTCCAGAGGTGTAGACATCGCCTTGCAATCAGACATTCCTCACGTGCGTAACAGTTCTTCAATGTATTGTTAATGCCCAATAGCAATTTTACCAGTCTCCGTCTCTCGCTCGACTTCTATGCCTAAGAAGTGCCTAAGAAGTTCATCTAGTCTGTTATTCCATTCTCTATCACTCTGTTTCAAACCATAAAGCGATTTCTTCAATTTCAAAACTCTTTCTGGATAGGCTTCGCTAACAAATCGGCTAGGCTGCTTCATATGAACTTCTGACAAGTCACTATTTAGATATGCCGACGATAAGTCTAGTCGATGAAGATAAAGTTAAAACTCTACTGCTAGAGCTAATATCAATCTTATTGATGAGTATCTTACTACTGGCGAAAAAGTTTCAAAGTAATCAATACCAAACTATTGCGCACAACCCTTAGCGACTAACCTGGCTCTTCTTCAAAAAATTATTTTAAAAACTCCCAAGCACCATTGCGCTTGTATACTATCGAGCCTTTTCCGTTTGTTATAGCTAACCGCGAGTTCGTTTTGTAGATGTTATCCCTTGAGTAAAACTATCATAATTTTACCGCGAGTAAAGTGATTTATTTTATTTTACATTTGTTCAAGGGCATGCATTCATAGATGCACCCTACTAGACATTGAAAAATTGTTATGTGTATTGTTACGGTATTATATAATCGGTCATTTATTTGCAACGTAAGGAAGAAGAAGTTTCTTTTCGTCTGTACGCACGGTATATACCTTACGCCTTCAGTTTGAATGTTATTAGAATGAAACTTGTTATTTACGCTATTTACACCCTAGGTAAGATAATCTATGAAAATAATACCGAACTGCCGAACTGCAGAACTGCCTTCTTAACGGGGATAGCTAAATTAATTTTCTCCTTATTGTCTTCCTTCAAAATATGGGGACACGCAGAAATTTCGTTTTACTTGCTTTATTCACTTTTCTAAAGTGAACTAAAAAGTTACGTATCTAAGAGCGGGGAAAAAGCCCCGCTTGAAGAGAAGTGTGGGGAATTCTTTTTGTGGGGAGAACGGTGGGCATCATCGGGAGAGCGGCGTGAGGTGAAAGCTCGCCTTCCTCAGTCCCTAACCCTTGTGTTGCCCGTTGGGCATGAACATGTTCCCCCCCTTGCAGGAGTGCAAGACCAGAAAGTTAAATGGCATGCTCCGGACATGGTCCACCCGAAGACGGTGTGCATCGCGATTGGCATGGTAGACTCTCCTTCAACATTACCTCCGTCATCACGTCCGCGCCCAAGACCAGGGACACAGACGACGGTCGGTTAAAAGTGTCGGCCGCCTCGAACTTTCCGGCAATTTGCGGATCCACCGGAGTACTGGGGGTTCGGCAGCGCAGGCCATCGACCACCTTCAGGATCGCCTCCAGTCGCCATCCTTCGCTGATCGGGGACCGGATCACTGCTGCCACCGCAATATTGGAAAGGAATATTGACGGCTGTCAATTTAAATGCCGTATCCAGAGACGTTGCCATCGACGATACTGCCGAGTAAGGCATCATGTATAGATTGCGGTGCTGAGGCTGTGTGGCCAGTGTCAGCTTAGGATCGGACGCTGGCGTTGGAGCGATCCTTCGTCTGGAAAACTCAGGGGTGTCGTGGCTGACGACTGATCGCGGAGTACGTCGTCATGTCTCCTCGTGGAAGGGGAGGAGTGTGTGGTGATCCTCTTTGCAAATATGGCTACTATCACCGCTCAGGCAGGTCCTCTTGGAATGCTGGTGGGCCATGCAATTGCCGTAGTACTTATTGGCAAGCACTGCCCGCATCCTCTTTTCCACGTTCAGGCGCAGGAAGCGAAGGCATAGCTTCAGAGGATGGATTCCGCGACAGACTCGGCAACGGAAGAACTCAGTTCTTCGCGAACATCTGCGCTCCTTCTTTAATCCTCTGGAGTTATAGAGTCGAGATGGAGATGACGGAAGCTGCCGGAACAAATAACGAAAAAAGCGGATTAATGTTGGACTTAACAATACACATATTACTATTGGCAGCTCCGGCCTTGTTGTTTGGGAGGAAAGACCAGCTGCCGGACGCTACTGCAATTTCACGTAGACAGCTTGAATTCCTTTTTGACGTAGAGAGTTTGAATTCTTTTTTCTGAAGGAAAAAGGTCAGCTTCGCGACTGTTTGCTTCACAACACCGCGAGCGGTAAGCAGATAAACGACACGGACGTTGCCGTCACTACCAGGGTACGTTTGGTGGATTCGAGACGCCATTCAATGGAAAGTTGTCGTCCTTGAGTCTCACCAGATCGCCCACTTCAAGATTTTTACAGGGAAACTCTACTTATTTCGCTTATGTAACTCCTTTAGATATTCCTCTTTCCACCGAGTGCAGAAATGCCGACTTACGGCCTTCAGATGCTGCCACCGGTTAATGATAGATGGAACCTTGTCCTTGATTTCAGGTTCCGTGACGGATAGCAATGGATCGCCTACTAGGAAATGGCCTGGGTCAATGCCAAAGAATCGGTGGGGTCTTCAGACATAGGAGAAAAGGGCCACGAGTTCAGGCAAACCTCTATCTTAGCAAGCAGACTAGAGAACTCCTTGAAGGTATACCTTTGGTTGGAAGTGGCCTTGTAGAACAGAGTTTTGAAACTTTTAACTCCAGCTTACCACCACCCTCCCATATTCGGTGCCCTGGGAGGGATCAAATGCCAGGACAGATTTTGGTGGCTATAGCGGGATAGGATCTTCTGACCTAAGGAAATCTTCTTCAAGAACTCCGGACGCACCTACGAAGTTTTTTCCATTGTCGGACTGCACTTGATGGGGATCCCTCGCCTCGATACAAAACGAGCGACGGCTGCCAGAAACGTTTCCGAACTCAGGTCCAAAGTTACCTCACGGTGAATGGCTATTATTGCTGAAATACACAAAGACACTCAAATATCACTTTGATATTCGAAATTCGTGCTCGGTAAAACTTTTGATGTCGAATGGACCTGCAAAATCTATCCCGGTGGTCGTAAAGGGTCGTGAGAACGTATTCGCTGGGGAGGAAGAGTGTCCAATAGCTATGAGTGCACCTTGCATGAATTAACCACCGATTTGACTAGATTCCGCAGTCTTGGAATCCAGCATCTCTGTCTGATGAGACGGATTACCAGTTGACTTCCCCGATACAAAAAGATCTGATGCGCCAGCAGCGGGCATGGCACTAGACGTGGGCAGAGACGTGATGTAGACACCTATGTCCCATTGGGAAGTATTCACGCTGAATGACTTGGATTAATACCCCCTAATACTTCTCATTAGGGGTCACTTCGCCGGAGTAGTCATCTGGAAGTTTCCGACACCTTCTGCCAAATTGGACCACGTATGCTACCACTCGTAAGGCAAAGGCCATATTGGAACAACGAGATAGTATCTCATTGGTTGGTTTAGCGATTGCGACATGGACTTTCACTACACGCTGCTCCAAGGTAGTGTCTAGTGGGGGTTGTATCGCTGGCCGCCAAGACTCTTGCGGTTCCCTTAGCCATGGTGGACCATAAATCCTTGTATACAAGTTCCTGCGCACTTAGGCCGCGGCTAGGGAGATCTGCTGGATAGTCCTCTGAACGTACGTGATTCTATGGGGCGCTATTTGTTGCCGTAACAATTTTTGACATTCGACTCGAATCTGGTGAAGAAAGGAGTAGCTCTTTGTAAAATCCTGCCACCTGTGATGGAGTTCACTGGGCAATTGCTCTTTCATAAATACTTTGGCTTGAATCGCAAAGGGAGCCAGCCAGCCAGCGGGATCGAATAACTTGGCGATCTGCCCGAGGAATTCTCGCTTAGTATAAGCTGACTTGATTTCTTGGGGTGAGATGACAAAGTAAAACTCATCCGTGGTCGATTTCCATCGGATTCCAAATGTTTTTGCTGCTTCAGCTTCTTCGATATCGAGGAAACCAGTATTCAGCAAATGACACCTTAGGATGCAACTGAGCAGGCTCTCCACAGTAGACGCCCACTTATGCAAAGGAAAGCCATTTGAACCAAGAATGTCTTGAAGTTCATTGACCATTGCGACTGCATCAGTGTGAGCCCCTGCCAGGACATCATCGACATATATATAGGACTTGATAATATCGCTAGCCAACGGAAATTTGGATTGAAAATCATTTGCGAGTTGCTGAAGTACTCGGATGGCTAAGAACGGAGCACAGTTAATGCCAAACGTGATGGTATTAAGCTCGTAATCCCCAAGATGACCCTCTTTGTTTCGGAACAGGATTCTCTGAAATGGCATATGGATTGGATCGGCCATAATTTGTCGGTACATTTTGGTGATGTAGGCATTGAAAACGACTCGGAAAAAACGCCACTTGAGAACCTGAGTCGTGAGATCTGACTGAAGTACTGGACCAGGGTAAAGTATGTCATTGAGATTTACTTCGTTTGTAGATTTGCTGGAGGTGGTAAAATCTACAGGTTGTGGTACTATCGAGCTTAAAAACTGCATGGTGTGGCAAATAAATGTTGTTATGTCAAATGGACTCACTCATGTGGCTCTTGGATAAAGGCGAGTAAGTTTTGCCCGGAATATTTTTTTGGAGACGGCCTTCGTTTTTTAGGACCTTAGCGGTAGATCCTCCACCTCCCAAAACTTTGTGAGAAAATTTTCAAATGCTTCCTCTATGCTCAAAACGACCCAAGTGCTGGTCTCAGCACACGAACTAACGGGGACCCCTTGCAACGGGCCTGTAATGACCCAACAGAATCTCGTCTCTGGTGCAATTGAAGAGCCGCACACTTCGGCCTGGATGCCGGATAAGGTCTCCGCTGGCTGAGATCAATACCAAGAAGCAGATCGAAATTCGCCTTTAATCTAAATGAGGGGTCAGCTAGCGGAATATTGAGCATTCCTTCTAGTGTGGCTTGAGCTATAGTACATGACGCCAAATCATCGGCAATTTTGGACAGGATGCGATAACCGAATGCTTACGAGACAGACCTTCAAGGTCCGTTCCGTTAATGCCTGTCACCTCCGGCATGACAGTTTGGAACTTCATGAGCCGGAACATTCGTTCGGATATAAAATTGGCTTCCGAAGCCCGGTCTAATAACGCCCATGAAGGATAAGTAGTGCCGTTGTGCCAAAAGTCCCTAGCAACTTATCTCGTGAGGATCTTGCCTCAGAGGTGAAGTATTTCCGGACAATATTGTGAGAACTGAGCTGCGCTGGGGCTGGCGTTGGACTATTCTTCGGTCGGGCATCCTTGTGCAAGAGCGTATTGTGACGCCTCTTGCACGTGAAGCAACTGTGCTGACTCAGACAATCTTTTACTTGATGTCCTCTTGCGAAACAGTTCAGACAAAGGGACTTTTTCTTTAAGTATGCCACCCTCTCTGGCACCGTCATCTGAAGGAAGCGGGGACATCGACGCACTGGGTGATTCTCCTTCAAACAGAGATCACAGGACTTTGGTTTGGTGGTCACCTTGGCTTCAAATGTATTTGCCTTTCGGCTAACTGGAAGTGGGTTTCGCGGAGGTTTGGATGTGGGAACCGAAATAGCCATTGCAGTTGTATTTTCAAACGCTTCGGGTTTACGAAACCGCTCGGTGATTAAATCGTCCATCGTTTGTCACTCTGGAATGGCAGTCTTATCTCCAAGAGATTGATCCCACAGTGAAAGGGTTTTTTTCGGCAATTTGGTGGAACAGAAAAATACGAACATGCCGCCCCACGTGGTGACTGGCAGGCCAGAGAGCTCAAAAGTACGAATAGATGGCAAGTCAATAAGTGCTCTGAATTGGCTGTTCACGATAAATCGCTTATTTTCGAAACGCTGTTTGATTTCGTTCCATGCTGTTTCAAAACCATCATTTGTAAGCGGTAATTTTGCCACAATGAAGTTGTCTTCACCCTTCGTTTTCGCTAGGAGATGGTACAGCTTTCAACGGGGAAAATTTTAAAATCGCCTATGTAGATGGTCGTATACAAGTCACGGAACGTACACCATTTTAGGTAATCTCCCGTAAAGAACTGTGTGTCAATGCGTGGAAGTCGACAGCCTCGTTCTGCTGGTGCTTGGATGCTTAAATATTCAGAGCTACC
Source organism: Drosophila equinoxialis (assembly GCA_018150345.1). NCBI lineage: Eukaryota > Metazoa > Arthropoda > Insecta > Diptera > Drosophilidae > Drosophila > Drosophila equinoxialis. Next base: position 448,110 of record JAECWI010000323.1, on the reverse strand, counting down.
GTTCTTGTTATCTGGAAGTGCCTCGCATTTCACATATTTCTGCTCGACTCTCTTTCACAACGCTCGAACTCGATTACAATTACGGACTTGGAGCGTAAAAACGCTGAACTCGGACAAAGAAGTGACTTGGGTGTCGACTTTAAACTGAATGAATTAATCGCCGATAAAGATAATCTTTTGCAACGCCACGGTGGAAGCAACTAAAGTCCTTTTAGAATTCGGGCCGAGTGACTTTTGGGGCGGTTACCAAAATCTGTGGAGGTGGTACCAGTGGCTTGACCTTTTTTTGGCTTGCTCGACGTGGCTCTGACATGGCTTTGACGTGGCTTGCTGAGGGGTCATGCTTAATGGTGCGGAAGTGAGAGCCAAAGGACTTGAAAGGGTCTAAAGCGCTCGGGAAGGAAAAGTAGTAGGGCTGGTACTCCTCTGATGCGGACTTGGAGCAAAAATCGAAGATATGCGAGTGGTAGCAGTGGCCTTAGCATCATTATCGTTTTTTGGGTGGCTCGTGCTCATAACCCCACAGAGAGGCGGTTATAATAGTAGTGAGTTGGGTTGGAAACTAACACCAAAAACCCAAGGAAAGGCTTGGATCGTCGTGATATTGAATAAAGTCCTCAAACACGAGATGGAACGTATGGAATAACTTGAAACTGCGTTCAAGCGGAATTCAAACACAAAACCAAAGATACGACTTGGAACGGTTGAAAAAGTTTGGAATTCAAATATAGAACCAAAGATACGACTTGGCACGTTTGGAACACTGAGACCTAAGTTTTGCGAAATTTCTGGTATGCAAAGCGATTGGGACAAGAATTCAGCAATATAATCTAAAATTATTTTTCCGGACGAATAGAAATAAGCTGTGCTCTTTGAACCGAAACGGAACTGGAACAGAATACCTTATATTCGTATATGGAATTCAGTTTTCAATTTTTTCGACTTTTTCCCGAATGTGATCCTTCAGCATATATACCCCACAAAGTTCCTGCCAACCCAGGGTATACAGCACAGCTACTTTTAGTCATTTGCTTTGTGCCAGTCTTTGGCGAATATAAAAAATTATGGAATATATATGTATAGGAATAAGTAAAATTTGTAATATTGAATATGTATATATATATGTATTATTTGGAATCTATATGTATATATATATATATGTGTGTATGTATTATGAAAAAAATTATTCGTTTACCACAATAGTTTCTGTTATCCCCCGAAGGTATTATGTGTCTCCTAATAATAATGTTAAAATATGTATGTAAAGGGAAATATGCTGAGGTGTGAATGGATTGGATGAATATAAATTTATATATTTATGTCACGGCATCACGCGTGAATGTCTGGACCGATTTCACTAATTCTTTTTTTGTTGTATTTGTTCTTACGGTTCTTACGGAAAAAATTATTAAGAAAATCCCGAGTGCGAATAAAATGGGTTTTTATAATGGCTTTTCGTGTATCGACCACAGTAATCGGGGGCAGTAACATGTCAACCACCTTGTGGAAAATTCATTCATTCCTGTTTTAGTTACAAACGAAAAGTTACAAACTAAATAATGACCAGCCGAAAGGCGTGCAGCCAGGCTTGAGCATGAACTCTACTTTCCGGATCCACTACTGAATCGAATCATTTCCTATCAAACATTAGGAAATATAATTCCTGCTTCCAAATGACGTCATTTGGTGCGGAAACTGTGGCTGCCCAATTCATGCAAACTTTCAAAGTCAAAGGGCAAATCTATTACAAAGCTGGCGCCCTGCTCCCCTTCCCAGATAGTGAACATAAATTTCTTCAAATGTACTTTATCGGGGATGATAGAGACGAAGCCAATGCACGATCTAGAATATTTACCTTCGTAAGCTGGTCCATCATTTCGCAGCTACAGGAGCTTCACCACAATCGAATCAATTTAATGCGTTTGATCAAAATAGAATTCCTAATCAGGCGGCACACCGAAGCGTGGCATGGTTTCTAACATACATACATACAATAAGTAAGCTATTTTTGGTCTACACTAGAAAATACTAGAAAATTATTTATATGACAAAACATTTATACGCCGGGTTTTCTAGTTTCTATATAAAAAGAAACTAATAATTTTTATATTTATTTTTTTGATTCGTTTTGACTGATATGCCCCAACTCTATAGGGTGTCGCGGAACGAACGAAACTTCTAAGTGTGGCCTTTATTTGTAAAAGGGTGGTTCGCAATTTTTTTAAAATCTTTATTAATCTTTATTGAAAACTTTTCTTAGCGCACACACTTTAACCAGGAGTGCACTGTATTAGGAAAAAAAACCCTTTTTTTCCCTTTGAATTTAGCACGGGATAAATTTTTGTAAAGTATATTATGTCACATTCACACACTCTGCTTGCATAAACATATGTTGAAGATCACTTTGAGTTTTGTAGATTTATTTAAATACATACATATGTGTTAAATTTTGGAAATTGCGAGGAAAAATATATTGGAGTAGGCGAATAAATATGGTGCCTTATATACTTGCCATATATACATATGTATATGCCAAATCGCGAGAAAAAAATCTTGAAGTAGGCGAACAAATATGGCGCCTGATGTACTGGACACATATATATGTATAAAAAATTCAGGACCAATTTTCTCTCTTTTGAGGAGAAAAAACGAATTACATTCAGGAATCATGCGCGAAGGTAATTTTGGTTTTGGTATTTTTGTAATTTATATTTGTCTCATTCACGCATTCTGCTTGCCTATAAGAAAACACTTTATATTTTGTAGATTTATTTAAATACATACATATGTATAAATTTTTGGAAATTGCGAGGAAAAAATATATTTGAGTAGGCGAATGAATATGGCGCCTTATATACTGGGCATGTATATATGTATGTATTTATTTATGGGTAAAATTTTGGAAAGCGCGAGAAAAAATCTTCAAGTAGGCAAACAAATACGGGGCCCTATGTACTGGACACATATATATGTATGTATCAAAATTTGGGACCAAATTTTCTGTCGTTTAAAGAGGAAAAAAAGTGCGTCTAACGGTTAGACACGATAGAAGTAAAACCTTCCGTAAAACAAAATGAGAGAGAATGAGACGAAAGCAGCATTAGGAGCGGGATAATTATAGGTTCATTATAATATTGCTATAAAGGTCATATTTTATTTTCTTCATTTTATTATTATTCATCCTCAATGTTTTCAATTTCAACAAATGATACGAGTGGCTTATGATAGCTAAAATATGATACAAATGCTTTGGTTTCGATGTTGTCAACATATCTTTGAAAACCGCGTCAATTGTTGTTTTTGATCGTGTTGTTGATTCAGTGCGATTGTTACACATTTTTATTTTTTTCTGTCGATATTCACGACACTTTTCTGCATTATTTTTCGGCATAATTGCGGTAAATATTTAAAAATGAAAATATTTACGAATATAAAAATACGGACGCAATACAGCACACGCGGTTGCTATTATGAGCGTCGTAACGCGTGTATTACACAGACGTACTAACATACACACAAACATTCGTAGGACGCTTGGTCTAAGCAAGTATTAGGTAGTGTAGTATAGCTATACATAATGCCTTCTCGCTCACCGTAGCTCCGGAGAAAAAATAATAATAATAATAAAAATAAAAATAATAAATAAACCAAATAATTCGTATATATACGTATGTATGAATATAAATATGTTTGAAAAATAAAAAAAAATAAAAAAATATATGTATACAAAAGCGTACTTATGTATACATATGTATGTATATGCATGCACACTTGCCGGCCGAAAATGTACATACATACATATACATATGTGTGTACGCATGCGTTCAAATTAAATTCTGCCGGCGTCAACAAGCAAAGACCAGCCGACGGTGCCCGAACTATCCAATATTGTCGCCGAAACACTTCGGCTACCGAAAAGAATTGAGCAAACACAAATAAGGAACGCTATATAACTCTGTTCTATCTCATTCTCTCGCAGGCTATAAGATCTATATGTACATATGTCTCTTTTTAGTGTCGCTTTTTCGTTTCATCGAGTCTCAAATCACTCCCAACGATTCTAAAGAAGTTTTCACTTCAAAAAAAACGAATTAAATGCAGAAATTATTCGCAGATAATTTTTTTTTGATTAGGAAAATCAAGGGAGGCCAATGATATGTATGTCAGTATGGGTACGGATGCTGAAGGCATGTACATGTATACATATAAAATTTAAGAAAAAATTACTTAGCTTGAAAATGATGAAATTCCAGGTTCGACAGGATCTTGGTATCCAGCTCGGAGGACGAAATGATTGTAGAAGGCAGAACTTCCTTGTTAACGAGGGCAAATAAATGAATTTTCTCCTTATTGTCTTCATTAGAAACATAGGGACACGCAGAAATTTCGTTTCACTTGCTTTATTCACTTTCTAGTTGAACTAATGAGTAACTTATCCAAGAGCGGGGAATAAGCCCCGCTTATAGAGAAGTGTTTTGAGTTCTTATTGTGGGAAGAGCAGTGAGCATCATCGGGAGAGCTGCGCGAGGTGAAAGCTCGCCTCCCTTAACCCTTGTGTTGCCGGTTGGGCATAAAAAATAGTTTTCAATGAAAAACATCATGTCCCCAAATTTCAAAAAGATCGAGTAAATGAAACGCAAGTTTTTGGCATATAAGCCGGTCCCGCTTGAAGGCTACCAGCAGACTACTGTCATTGCTCGAAAACAACAAAACAGACACACACATATAGACGATCACTGATATAAGTATGTGCACATGGGCTTGCACCGGAGATGTGGAACCGCTGTAAATCGGACTTTGACGATACTATGCGCAAAGTCTGGTCAAAAACAGACAAATAAATCGTATTACAACAACTATCTATAAACCAAATAGGAGTGATTAGATGCTTTAGGTAAAGTAATAAAAGACTGAACAGATAACAGGGAATAGCAGGTTGTAATCATAGCAGAGGACCCATAAACGTGCATGCAAGGCATAGTTAGTAGAACAGCGACTAAGACTTATCGGTATAATCGGATGCCTACTTCATTTACACGGTACCGACATGTTAACATGAGTCAATAACTCAGGCGAGTCTCTTTTACCATTTAGAAGCTTGTGCATAAAAATAATACCAAGAATAATTCTACGGTTAATTAAAAATGCAAGATTAATCAAAACGAGTCTCCTAGAATACGAAGGAATATTAGCATAGGCAACACAGAGGTTAGGGGCTGAGGAAGCGCGTTTTACATATACGGAAGAGAAAAATCATTTAGCTTCCCCGTATTACCAAGACGAAGTTTCTGCCCCCCAACTCAACATTTTGTCCTTCGAGCCGGATACTAAGATGCTCTTGAAACAGAAGCATCGGTAGAGTTTCATATTTTCCAAGAAGAAATTACTTTTCTTATATAATAGGTATATGGATCCAGCATCCGTATTCATACTTACATACATATATTTTCTTCCCTTGACTTTCCAAGTCGAGAAATTACCTTCACGCATTACTCCTGTACATACTTCATCAGTAGTTTACACATAACCTAAAGGTGAATCGGGTTGAGACTTATTAAGTGATACTTGGGCTACGTTGCTTTGTTGTAAGAACAAGCAAGTCAACAGAATTCAGCCTTTTTAAAACAAAATCCAGCCTTTAATAAAAAAACTAAATTATGTAACATTTAAAAAAAAAGGAGTAGAAGTTTAATGGCAAGTGATATGATTACAGAAAGCCAACTGTTTTTAAAAATGAATTTGAAGAACTGCCGAGTAACTAGTAAAGTCTGTGTAAAAAATTGTATAGAACAAGTAGAGATATTTTTCCAATAGAGAGTCCGTTAATTGCAGACCACTTGGAAAATTCGTTTTCTCGAAGTTACTTTCATAAATGTTCTTGAGCTTAATACGGATATTTCAGAAAGAATTCAGAAAAATGAGTTTTTTTATAAAATTGTGTTAAAACATTCATAGTGATTCGCTTCATTTAGTTGCTGCAATTCCCATCTTATTCTAGCGTTGAAGACATGGTATGGCTATTGCAATTCTGAAGATTTTTAGCAAAGTCTGCTGATGATAGAACTTGGTAGTTCTTGAAATAGCTATACAGACAACCTGCTCACCTTTTTGTGTTGCCTTTGAAATAATCTTCTTTTGGAAGAAGATTGCAAGGTTTGATTCAAATTACTAAAATCGTTTTTGACCTAGAAGTGTTTAAAAATCCACTAAATATTTGCGTTTTTTGAACTTTGGTGGAATACAACTAACAATGGATCAATGGACTACATACTGTAGAATACTTTTAGGGATAGCATTAGGCCACATACTTTTAGGGATAGATTATAAGAAATTAGAACTTAAGCATAATGTTTAGCTTTAAGTACCGTTAAGGACACTTGCCATAAGACCAATGTAAATGCTTCCCTATAAATACCGGGCTTGCGGTCCTAATAAATCACTTTAAGTCAAACCTTGCCTTCGCCTATTATATGGCGACCATTAGCAACAATTAAAAAGGCAAAAGAAAAAAAAAAGAAGTAAAATCCTTGCCATAAGCAAAAGGCAAGCCCAAGTACAGATATCAAAGGACATAAACCAAGCACTCCAGAAGGCATTGAAGGACTGCCAATTAGACGGTCCACGGCCTTTGAGCATAGAGAAGTGCCGTCCCAGGCAACCAGCGGCAAGGGCAGAGCTCAATAGGAGGAGGCGAGAGGAGGACGCATTGACGGCCATCCCCCCTGGTTCTGAGGCCGAAGCGTGGAGGCGGGCACCTGGTCCGCTTCCGAAAACAGCGTGCGGCCCTACTGGCCCAAACTAACAGCGACCCGCCACCACCCTGGGCGGAAGCAAGCAAGCTGTGGGACAGAGTAGATGACCTGGAAAAAACGCAGAGAGGCAAATAGGCAAGGCAGCAACAGCAGCAGAACCAACAGCAGCAGAGCCAATAGCAGCAGATGCAGAAAATCATTCAAATAATACCAAAAAAAGGAGTGCTAAAATAGGCACCTTTGTGGCAAGAGGCGATCTTTGCGCTGCCATTATAATTTAATTTGAATACATAAAAATTAAAAAAAAGGGAAAAAATAAAATGAAAAAAAAAAATAAATAAAATAAATATATTGTCTACCTTTTTTTTATGAATATGTCTATCATATAAAAATACCCCCGAAAATACCCCCGAAACAAAAAAGAAGAAAAAAAAAACCACAAAAATTCAATCATTCATTTTTGAAATATACCCCAACATACCCTAAAGAAGAGCACATGTCAAACATGTGCACTCAAAAGAGCACATTCAACATAACCACACTTGCAAAGCTTGCCGCGATTAAAGCAAGCTTTTGAAAAAAGTTCAATAAAAATGAAGTAAGTAAGTCGTCTCGCCGACTTAGGTATACCATACACCAGTAAAACAAATATTTCAAATTTGTAATAACTAATGCATTTGCCTATTTTACAAAATTCTGTTCACATGCTTTTTACAAGCATATCTCAGTATCTCGCGCACTTATGCATATAAGCACCCTAGCGCCCCCACCCGCCAACGGCTATCTCCGGCCTTATGCAAAAACGTTTATATGCATAACTCAGCTATTCTTTGTCCGATTTTGTTCAATCAAATTTGGTATTTTGCTGGGTATTACTATCAAATTTAAGTGTGCCAAATTTGATTGCACAAGACAAAAAGGGGGAAAGGGGCGTGGCAAAATCTTTATACATACAAATGTGCGCATTTACTATGCAAATATACATACCAAATTTGGTGTCTCTAGCTGCAATAGTTTTTGAGATAAACTTTTTTTTTGACATGCGGGGGCGGAAAGGGGCGTTCCAAAAATTTGAAATAAACTTGTTCACTCTACATACTACACGAGCCTACATTCAAAATTTGGTGGCTCTATTTGTTATAGTCTCCGAGAACTAGGCGTTCATTCGGACGGACAGACGGACGGACAGACGGACATGGCTAGATAGACTCGGCTGTTGATACTGAGCAAGAATATATATATTTTATGGGGTCGGAAGCTTCCTTCTGCCTGTTACATACATTTTGGCGACTTTAATATTCCATTTCTTGGGTGTATGGTATAAAAACTCCAAGTAAAGTTTAAAAAGCTTGCACGCACACATAGAGCTTTCTGATCGCAACAAGCTCCACAAGATCAATTTCGCCCAATAACGAAGTCTAAATACCCTATAAAAAAAATAACAAATTATACAATTATATATTAGAAAATGGTATCTTAAACAAATTGAAAAAAAAAAAAATAGAAACGAAAGAAAAATTGTTTTCATTATAATATAAGAACAAAATATATATATTTTTTTTTTTTTTTTTTTTTTTTTTTTTTTTGTTTGTTATAATAATAAGAGTATGTTTCTATTATTTTATTTTATTAAGTTTTGTTTTGGCCTTTTCAGCTATGTTATATGTGGGGATATTAATACTAAGAGTTAACATAAAAATTAATTTTAGGGGAATTAATTATGCCATAAAAACCATCCTAAAACCAAAAGTAACAAAATTTCCTGGAATATGGACCAGAACAGGTAGAAATATTACATAGAAAAGTTCCAGAATAAAGCGTACAAATGCATAAATAAGACAATTTATTTTGTCTATACACCCTCATACCATTAATAAGCACATTGAAACTATCTTTTGAGAGTTACAATAAAAAAAAAATAAAATTTAAACAAAAGCAATGAATCAAATAATACAACTTTCACTGGGCTAAAATACAGTTAGATAGATGAACAACTAATAAGTATCATCAACAAAGGACATAACATTTATTTATTTATTTATTTAAAGAGCTAACGTTTATAATTTAAAAAAAGATAATTTACATAGATTGTTCTTAGTTTGTAATAATTTAGTGGGGTTAACTTATTGTATGTGTAAGTAATGTTAATAGTTTTGAACATGTTTTATATGTTGTGGTACAGGTTTGTGTTTTTTTTAGGTATTATAGAATTTTTAGCGTGTATTGTGGGTGTGATGTTTGAGAGGCATTGAACTGGGTTGGTGTTACTTAAGGGATATTGCGATAGTCTAAACTTGTGAATTTCGAACATGGAGTCTATTTTGCAGGATTCGGAGTAATGTGTCTCTATTTGAGATGTTTTGGTTGGCAATATGGCTGGCACGTGCTGGGTGTAAGGTCAACTGTAGTTGAATCTTGTGGGTCTTCTAATCTTGGCTGTGTGTTTTGTTCTCCTAGTATTCCTACGTGTCCGGAGTTAATACCCATGAGCAGTTTGAATTTTGGGAATGTTGCTTGTAAGGTGTTGTGTATGAGTGAGCTGTAGTATTCGCAGTTATTTGCGGTTGTATATCTGCGTTTATGGCGGATAAAGACCCTGAGCATATGCAGTATTTTCCCTTTTTGTTTTTGAAAAAATTCTCTAGTCTAAGCTGCGACTTTGAACAATTATTTCGGCAGAAAAGACAGACGAGTAGTGTGAAAGAAGGCTCGACCTTTATGTGCGATTCCTTCATATGTGATGGCAAGAGTGGAAGTTGAGTAGGTTTGGGAACCGTCGGTATTTATATATGTGTATTTGTTGCTATGTTTTGATTTCTTTGCTTTGAATTTTGCCCGGTATATTTCTCGAGATGTGTTATTTTTGCAGAGATTATGTAGGGTTGTGTCTATGTTTATCTATTGTGTGTTCCAGGGTGTTGTGCTTTGGGGACGGCGGGTAATGGGCTGGTAGGGTAAGTTGTGAGTTTTGCTGTATTCTATTATATTGTCTATTGTAGAATTGTGTTTTTGTTTTTTTGGAGGTCGGTATGCTTAAGTATTCTAAGGATAGGAGAGTTTTTGGCTGTGAGCAGGGATTTAATAAGGTTGGCAGTCATGAGTTCTCTTCTATCCTCTAATGTGGCAACGCGTGCTTCGTAGATGATGCTTTGAGTGAGAGTTGTTTTGAATGCTCCGAAAGCAATTCTGAAGCCTGTGCTAATAGCGGACTTGATAGTACGTAAGTATGATTTTGGGCTATTACCCTATATGGAGAGTCCGTAGTCTGCTTTGGCGATAAGAATTGCTTTGGCTATGTCTAGCAAGGTGGATGTGTTGCAGTTAAATTTTTGCCTTGATAGGCATTTTATTATGTTAGTTGCTTTTTTGAGGTTGCGTGTGAGATTTTCTACTTGAGTTTTCCATCTGTGTTTGTTGTTGAAATACAGGCCAAGTATTTTTATTGCTGTATCGTTTTTAAATTGTATTTGTCCTGTAGTTAGGGTGCAGTTGCAGTTTTGTTTTCTGCAAACATGCATGTGTTTGCATTTAGTGTTGGAGAGCGTAGCGCCTGAGTAATCACCTCAGTTTGTTATTGTGCTAAGAATGGGGATTAGGTTAATATTTAAATTTTTCCTGTTTTTTAGTTTTAATATAAGGTTGAAGTCGTCCGCGTATGCACTTAGGCTGATGTTCAGATTTTGGTTGAGAATTACTGTAAGTTTGTTATAGGCTATGACAAATAGAACTAAAGAAAGCGGTGATCCCTGGGGGATGCCGTTGGGGATGGGGTGAAAAGTGGAGAAGGCTGTGCGTATGCGTACTGTTGGTCATAAAGTTTTTGACATAGTTTAGAATTTTTTCGCCAGTTTTCCATTTTGTTAGTTAGTCGAGGGTTGCGTGAATTCTTATTCTGTCGAAAGCTCTAGCGAAGTCAAGGGAAATAATGGATGTATGGTTTTTTTTTTGAGATGCTTCTGGATAGTAGATGGTCTACTAGAAGTAGACTATCTACAGCCGATTTTTAAAACCAGTTTGACTGTTGTGGATAAGTTTGTTATTAGAGACAAACCACCACAGTCGCTTTGCTATTATTTTGTCCAGGATTTTTGATAGGCACGGGTTGAGTGATATGGGACGGTTGGAGTCTAGTGAAGTTTTATCTGAATTAGGTTTTGGTATTGGAATAGTTATGCTGTTCTTGTAGGCTTGGGGAATGAAGTTGTTTAGTATAGCGTTCTGCAGGTCTATGAAGAATCATATTGTTTTTTTGTCGAGATTTTTTATCATTGTGTAGTTTATTCTGCCCAACCCAGGTGTGTTGCCTTTTAGCGTGTTAAGTGCTGCTCTAAATTCGATGAGGGTTATTGGCTTTTCTATTTCTAATGCTCTTTTTTGGGGGGTATAGGTGTGATTGTGTATGTTGTTAAGTGATGTTTGTTTTGAGTTTGTGAATTTGGTTGTGAAGCTTATATCGGACGCTGCTTCTGATAGGTGCTTGCCAAAAAGTTCTGCAATTTCTTGCTTGTTGGTGGTGTCTGTGTTAGGTTTGAGAATGCAATGGATATGTTTTTGGGGGTTAACCCCGCAAAATCTTCTAATATGGTTCCAAATTTTTTTAGGTGGTGTGTCGGGGGCTATTTGTTCGGTAAATTGTTTAGTGCAATTCGTTTTTGCTTTTTTCAGAGTTAGTCTAAAAAGAGCATCAGCTCTTTTAAACTGCAAGATGTTTTCTGTTGTAATTCTTTAACTTAGAGAATTGTGTCCAGTTTGCTTTGTCCGTGATAACGTTAGGTTTGGCTGTGGTGTATTCTGTGTTCGTTGTCGTAGATGTGAAAAGGGATATTATTATTGGGAAGTGGTCGCTTCCATAAACATCGTCTTCTGTTTGCTATGAGCTGTCAATTTTCAGTATAGGGCTGCTAAAGGTTAGGTCGATGTTTGTTAGTGTGTTGTGGGTGCTGAGATGTGTTGGTGATGCGTCGTTTAGTAAGATGTAGTTTGATTGGGCTATGAATTTTTCTATAAGTTTTCCCCTAGCATTGTTGGCGTTTGAGCCCCAGTTTTTATGCCAGCTGTTAAAGTCACCACTGACTAACATAGGTTTGAGTGAAGTTTCTAAAACGGCTTGGAGGTTATTTAAAGAAAATCTTTGATTTGGTGCATTGTATGCAGATATAACTCTAAATTTTTGTTTAGATGTGCATTTTACGCAAATTGCGTCAAAGTCATCGTTGAGAACTATTTCTTGTGTTTGTAGAGACTGTGCTGACTGCGGAAAACCTGGTGCCTATTATGCTGTCAGACGCGGCGGCATGGGAAGCTCACTGCAGCTTTACAGACTTCGTGGGAAACAGTCTAAGAAAAGCAGAGCGCGAGCGAAATGGCCATACCTAAAGGGTTCTACGTTTTTGCGAAGCAATTCCCCATGTGAAGTCCCGCAGAAATCCCCCTAATAAGTATCTTGTTGCCTTCAATTTTGAGATGTATATATGTTATATAACTTTCTAATGTAATAAATGAATTTAAAAAAAAAAAAAAAAAAAAGTAAGCCGTCTCGCCGACTTAGTTTATTGCATTTACTTTTTTTTCCAAAAATTCTGATTAGATGCTTATTAGAAGCATATCTCAGTATCTCCCTCACGCAAGGTTACGACCCTAGCGCCCCCAACAGCCAACGGCCAACTGGAAAAATGTTTATATGCATAACTTGGCTATGCATAGGTCGAATTTGATCAAATTTGGCATTTTGCTGGGTATTAGTATCAAATTTTATTACAAAAGGTAAAAAATTACGTGAGATAATCGAGTTTTTCCAAATTACGGGGGCGGAAAGGGGCGTGGCAAAATCTTTGCATATACAAAATATGCGCATTTATTAAGCAAATATACATACCAAATTTGATGTCTCTTTAAGTCTTTAAGAAAATAGGTTTTGTTTGAATTGCGTGGGCGGGGGGCGTGGCAAAGTTTTTTGGCAACAAATTTCTGTGCGCTTACTAAAGGACTAATCTTACGAAATTTGATGTCTTTAGCTATCATAGTCTTTAAGAAAATCAAATTTGTTTAAATTTCGTGGGCGGAGGGGGCGTGGCAAAAATTTGAAATAAACTTGGCCACCGTAGGTATTACACTAATCTACGTACCAAATTTGATGACTCTAGCTCTTATAGTTTTTGAGATCTACGTGTTCATGCGGACAGACGGACAGGCTGACGGACGGACATGGCTAGATCGACTCGGGTGTTGATCCTGATCAAAAATTTATATGGGGTCGGAAAAGCTTCCTTCTCTATGTATATTTTGGCGACTTTAATATACCATTTCACCCTATGGGTGTATGGTATAAAAACACTAAAATGAAAAATACACACAAAAAACAAATATATATACATAATTCAATAATAAATTCTACTCAGCCTAACGTACCCCAAATTACCCACACGAAGACCACATGTCAAAACATGTGCACTCAAAAGGTGCACAAAGAACATAAACACACTTGTAAAGCTTGCCGCGATCAAAGCCAGCTTTTGGAAAAAGTTTTAAAAGCTCACATAACGTTTACAAAGCTTGCAAGAATACATCAAGCTTTTCGATCGTAGCAAGCTTCACAAAATAAAAGTTGCCCAATAACGAAGTTCAAATACTCTATAAGCAAAAATAAAAAAAAATTTTTATAACATTACCGTGTAATCTTGTATATTTAAAAAGAAAAAAATTAAATACTAAAAGAACGAAATTATTTAGTAATAGTAAGTATGTCATAAAGATATAACTAAAAGTAACAGATGCTATAATAATTTCAAATGGGACAGGACATAGAAATATTAAAAGAAAAGTTTCAGAAACAAGTACAAGTGCATAAATAAGACAATCTATATACACCCTCATACCATTAATAAGCACATTGAAACTATCTTTAAGTTACAATAAAATAAAGAATAGCAATATAGACACAAGCAATGAATCAAATAATGCAACTTGCACTGGGCTAATATACAGTTTAAATAAACAACTAATAAGTATAACAACTAAACATAATATAAAATTCACAATACCGGGAGATTCGAATTTAGAAGCAACTTTAAAACATTCAAAATGGTGCAAACAAAGATTGAATTTCTAAGCTGATTCAAGAGTACGATGGAAGAGTAGAAACACTTCAAAGTTTCATACATTCATTGGAATTAATTAATGAAATAAAGGCAGACCACGAAGAAACAGCTATTAAAGTCATAAAAACGAAACTAAAAGGGGACGTTAGACTACTAGTAACAAATGAAGACACAATAATAAGTATAATCCAAGCATTAAAAAAGCAAATTAAGGGTGAAACAGTACAGGTAGCAGAGGGAAAATTAATGAATTTAAAACAAACTGGCAAGAACGCAAGTTTATTTATGTCAGAAATACAAAATCTCACTAAATTATTAAAGCGTGCGTTCATAACAGACAACGTAAACCCTGAAACAGCAAAGAACTATGAAACTCACTCAGCAGTAAAATCAATTATAAAGAACTGCGACAACTGTGAAAAGTTCAGAACAATAATAGAAACAGGCAATTTAACTGAAATGAATCCTGTTGTAGGTAAATTTGTAAATACATCTACAAATATGGAACAGGATCAAAGTGGCTTTTATACTTAAAGAAACATCTACACGAATAGAAAATCATATAATAATAATAGAAATTATAATAACAATAATTTTCAAAAAAATACCAAAATGGTAATACTAACTATAACAATAATCAGAAAACTCCGAAAGTCCTCTGATGTAAAGAATCGAACAAATAAAATATATAGTTTAAATCGCAACCTTAATAGCTACGTAACTCTAAACTTTGACGATGTAGGGCCAATAACATTACTATTAGACACAGGAGCTGATGTATCAAAAATAAAACAAAAATTTTTAAGGGAAGACAATACAGTTAGTTAGAATGGCAAAGACATCCTATTTACAATAGGTGAAACCAAACTCAAGGTCAGCAACCTCTCAACGAAACACACCTTCCAAGTAATAGAAAATGATTTTTACTTGACTTTAAAAAAAATTCAATTTCACAATCTACTATTCCACCAAGAAATTGATTATAGACCCGTATAAATCACGATATAAAATTATAATAAACATAGGGATCAGTCAAAACATATATGTGTTCCATATTCCATCTAGAACAGAAAAAATACGCATGCAATATCCTCAACCAATAATAACACCTTTATCCTTAATCAAGAATTGCACCCAGGGGTATTTAATTGATTCTAAGACTAACCCATATGTCCGCATATTAAATACTAACAACACAGACGTCCAAATTACAAACATAAACGTATTAAATAAAAATTATGAAATCCCAAAATTAGACAAACCACATGATTCAAACCATCAAACCACCATAATTAACCAACTTGCGCCCTATTTTCCCGACTTCGTGAAGGAACCTGTACATAAATTATGCTCAAAATTTGATGATGTACTCGCAATAAAATCTGAAAAAATCTCCTCTAATAATTTCTATAAACAAAAATTAAGACTCAAAGACACAACATCAGTCTACACTAAAAACTACAGAAATCGAAATCATTAAACAAGTGGACAAATTGATCAATGATGATATCATTGAACCATGTCTGAGTTCAATAGTCCGATTTTATTGGTTCCTATAAAGTCGCTACCTGGCAGCAATGAAAAAAGGTGGAGATTGGTAATCGATTATAGAAAAATTAATAAACAACTAGTAGCGGATACATTCCGACTACCTAGAATGGACGATTTCCTCAACCAACTAGGTCGCGCTAAATACTTCTCTTGTTTAGACTTAATGTCAGGATAGAATTAGAAGATAACTCTCGGGTTTTATAAAATCATTTTCCACAGATAAGAACTGATTCAGATTACCATATGGATGATGTCCCTTGCATTCACGGATCTAACACCATCCCAAACATTCCTCTTATATGGATGATCTTATTGTCATTGGGTGCTCTGAAAGTCTTATGATGAGAAACTTAAGAAATGTATTTGAAACCTGTCGAAAGTATAACTTAAAGTTGCACCTTGACAAATGCCATTTCTTCAAACATGAAGTTATGATTTTAGGAAACAAATGCACAAATAAAGGAATTTTACCAGACGATAGCAAGTTCAATTTGATTCAAGCTTACCCGACTTCCAAGAATGGCGACGAAGCCAAAAGATTTGTAGCATTTTGTAATTACTACCGCAGATTTATTCCAAGCTTTGCATATCAGGCACAATTTATCAATAGACTATCAAGGAAAAATGTAGAATTTAACCGGGATGCAAATCAATCAGCTTTCTAATACTTAAAAATCCAATAATTAAGCCCACAAATACTCCAATACCCGGACTTCAATAAACAATTTTGTATTAACACTGATGCAAGCAAGACCGCATGTGGAGAAGGCCTCAGCCAAGAATATTATCGACCCCAATTACCCGTATCATACGCATCTAAGGCATTTACAAAAGGCGAAAGCAATAAGTCAACAATAGAGCAAGAATTAAAAGCAATACATTGGGCAATTCAATATTTCAAACCGTACATATACGGAAAAAAATTCCTAATCAGACGGGAATATTAATATTCACAGAAAAATATATGTACTTATACATAAAGTGAAACACGTGCAATTATGTCATTATAAAAAATACTGTGACTGCACAAGGCAGTAATATACATATTTGGATAAAGTGATTAAAAATAGTAGTGTATATATGAAAAATATGGTGATATAATATTAAATTTAGCGAAAATATTAGAAAATTAAACCCCGTTATATTTCAGTTAAAATTTATATTTCGGTCGCGTAGCATCGACCAAGCGACTTTTGGCTTTCAAGCAGCCTTGGATTCTTTTTTCTCTTTGGGACAATTTGTTTTATTGTACCTCAGCCCAATCGCTGATATTTTCTTCGTTAGAACAAAAGAGACCCCTTTGAACAACCAAGACACCAACTAGCCTCGGATTTACTTTATCAACCCTTCCATTTCATCAATAATCACCGCCATGGGCCAGGCTTCAATAGTCTGGTGATGAAATGACGCAACTCCCCGTCTAATAACTTTTTTGTTACACCACGGCAACACTGTTCATACTTATTTTTTATTAACGTAAATTTTGCTGATCTAACATAAATTTAAATTAAATATTAGTTTAAGTACGTAATGAAAATTTAGATATTATCATTTAAATTAAGTCCATGTTCAGTTAAGTAAAATCAGTTTTCCTAAGTAGGAAACCTAATGGGTATGTAATGCGTTGAGATTGGCTTTGTTACATTTCATTTTTCTAATAACTAAATTATACGGCAAATCCCTGCAGCATCGTACAGAAAGGCTTAGCGAGCAACACCCTTAGCTAATCCGCAGAGAAGTGTCCGCACAATTAATAGTATCCCGATTTGGTTCAACATTTTGCTTTTACATCCTTTTAGTTTCTGATAGTGCACTTATATTTTTTTTCTGTATGATCCGTGCGTATGCCTAGAGTAGGAAAGAACCCTCCCTCATCCGACGAGCTAAGCAAGAGCAACACTAGAAGTGCACGACTCCGATCTTTAGAAAACACTTGTGTTATCGTTAGCAAAGTATAAAAATTAGGCAGCTAGCAACTACACGTGCATATGTAAACCACCACAGAAATGGCGCCCAACCGCGGGACCCGAATAACAGAACAACACTACAATAATGGAGCCCAATTATGAGGCCCGAATAAAACGTAGGACAACCCCACTACTAATCGAATTGTAAACCACCAAAGTATCCACTTACATATTATTGCTCATTATCATCCATTCATATTCAGTTATTTAGATTAATTTTATTTTAAAGCAGTTTTGCAGACTAGATTGTTTGTGTGAATCGCGATAGTAAATCGAGAATTTCGGATTAGTCGACCGGAAGAAACTATAGGCGGCAACAGCATCGTATGACGTTTTGTTTGTATGACTAAGCGGGAACGCAAATTTTATGATCCTTGTAGTTTGAGGCTATCGTTAGGAATTGCAGTTGCAACTCGGTCATATCGGGTTGACTGACCAATGAAGTAGTTGAAAAGTTACAATATTATAAAATAGGCATTCTTAGATCTTAAATTGTAGAGTGAAAAGAACCTGGACCAGGAATAGCATATGACTGGCGTATGTCGGTATATGACCAGTTTAGGAAATCGTCATCTAGACAAATCGGCAATAGGAATTTTTGTTTAAGATTTAATAGAAATCTCTTTTTTGTGCAGATCGAATCAACTTTGTAAACGGTAATAGGATGGGATAATGATGGCGGATTCCAATTTATATAATTTAAATTAATTAAAAAACAATTCAACTATGTCTGTTCGACACAGTCACGAGAGCATTGCGCGAGCTTTGCAAATTTAGTGGCATTTGCCAAGAAATTTTGAATTAAAACAAAGGAGTTAATTCGTCGCCTTGTAAACATAGATTTCACAATAAATGTATTACAGAGTGTTTAAAAATTCTTATTTATGCCCCACTTGCAAGCATCCTTGTACGATGAAACAACTTGTAAGATCAAATATTGACTTGGAAACGGAACTCCAAGAAGCTAGGAAATCAGGCGAGCCCACAACTCAGCCTGTGACCCCTTATAATACGACCACGCTCAGTACCTGGTCGACCTGCCAAGATCAAACCTATTCGTAATCAGCAATTCAAAAGAGAGGGATCGGCATGAGATCTACGACCACCTCACATCTACAGAGACCACCGCCTACTCAAGCTAGTAGTCCAAGACCAAGTACCACTCCAGATTACACAACTTTGATACAAACTGCTATCCAAGCACAACAGGAACAGTTAATAAACCATTTAGCTTTGCTGATTGACGACAAGTTAGCTTCTATTCGACTTGAGCGCAACGAACCAAACCCCATTCCGGAACGTTCTGCAGCGTTCAGCCTCCCGGCACCAAGACAAGAAGAACACTATAACCACACGCAAACATCGAGAAATCTTAGTAGTCAGACTCAGAACTTAAATAGAGGTTCGCGAGCAAATTCGACATTGTCACCCGAAAAAGTAGCAAGCATTATGCAAAGTTGGCGAATAAAATTTGATGGTTCTAAAGAAGGAATGCATTTTGAAGATTTTCTGCACAGAGTTCGTTCATTAGCAGAACAAAATTGAAATCAAGATTATCAAGTACTTTGTGATCATTTGTATTTACTTTTCGCAGGTAAAGCGAATGATTGGTTTTGGAAGTTTCATCGAGCACACCTAAATTTCGATTGGAATAAATTTTGTGTATAATTTAGAAAGAAGTTTGATGAAGTAGATAACGATATGGACACCTGGGAACTGATTAATAGCAGACACCAGGGCGAGGATGAAACCTTACCAGTTTAGTGTCGAAAGGCTAGTAGGAAGATTAAACACCCAACTGTCAGATTATTCTTTAGTCAAGTTATTAATATGACAATCGAAGTCGGCAATTCGCTATGAACTTATGCATTTATGAATTTTTACCTTATCTATTCTGAGACAGGAACTTCGCACCCACGAGCAATTTGCTAAACAAATGAAAAGCATACCGACCATGAATACTTTTGGACATCGTTCAAAGATAGCTGAAGTACACTCTAATTTCGAGAATTATATGCAGGAGAAGGTGGAAGCTTTTCAACATAAGCTTACATGTTGGAACTGCCGGAAGCCTGGACACCGTTTTGATACGTGTCTAGAACCGCGGACTGTATTTTGCTATGGTTGCGGAGCCGTAAATGCTTTTAGACCGCGTTGTCATAATTGCAACCCACAGGAAAACCGACTGACGGGTGCGGCGATCAACACTTCGTTGTCGCATCCGGACCAAGAATGAAGGATACAAACGAGAGGTTCACATTCCTCTGTTTGGGGAAAGAAACAGATTCACAAGGATATGTAGGACCACCATCGACAACAGTCGATAGAAGCCCATTTCGTTTCATTCACGTACGTTTGGATCAGTATGAGGCCGCTTTTCATCGCATCTTTGGTGAAGTAGACAGTATACGACCAAAGATTAAGTCTAAGCGGTCTACGCATAGACTACGTTTCTTTTGGAAGAAGGTTAGAAATAACCGCAAGAAATTGATTTCCAGTATATTTTCCCTTTCAGATAATCGATTGTACACAGAAATAAAGATAGAAGGCCAGACCTTCACTGCTCTTTTAGGCTGTGGCGCTAATATTAGTTGCTTAGGAAGTAGGGTAGCTAAAGAGTTTTTAACTCATCCTAAAACACGCAATTGTTCTGGCAAAATAATTACGGCCAACAATTCGGTTAAAGGTAAACTGACAAGTGACATTACGTATCGTCAACTTAAAAAACCCCTTGATTTCTTTATTATTCCTGATTTAAAACAAGACATATATCTTGGAATAGATTTTTGGCATAAATTCGGTGTAATAGATAAATTGATGTATCAGATATTATTGGAGAAAAAGGAAATGATCATGGAGATTCCGTGAAAATGCATCGTTTGTCTGAGTCTCAGCAGCGAAAACATAATTCTGCAATTGCTAAATTACCGTGCTACGATGAAGAAGGACTAGGTCGCACACATCTTATTGATCATAAGATTGAAGTTGATAGTACAACGCCCATTAAACAAAGGCATTGGCCAATTTCACAGGCCATTGAGAAGATAATGTTCACAGAAATAGATAGAATGTTAGATTTAGATATTATTGAAAACCTAACCTGCCACTCTACCAATATAAAGTGATGCCTTTTGGTTTGTTGCTACCGTCTTATTTGCGCACTAGGGTATTCGTTTACCTCAATGATCTGCTAATTCTTTCCGAAGATTTTGAACCGCATATTGCTCTAATGCAAGAGGTAGCAGGGAGACTGCGTAAAGCGAATCTTACGATTAACGTAACTAAATCTAAGTTCTGCATGCAGGAGATTAAATACCTTGGCTTTATTAAATTTGTGCAATAAACGACTTTCCGATTCCAACAACAGTGAAACAATTAAGGAGATTTTTGGGACTCACTGACTGGTATCGACGTTTTATTGAAAACTATGCTACCATTAGCTTTCCATTAACAGAACTTTTAAAAAAGAACCGATCTCTTAGTTGGAACGAAGATGCAGACTACGCTTTTTCAGAACTGAAACGAAGATTAACTTCAGCACCTATTTTGACCACTCCCGAGTTTAAGAAACCGTTTATTTTATTATGTGATGCGAGTTTAGTAGGTATAGGATGAATGTTAGCTCAAACTAATTCCAAAGGTATAGAACTACCGATAGCTTATATGTCAGAAAAACTAAACAAAGCGCATAGAAACTATACGATATCAGAACTCGAATGTTTAGCAGTAATTAAAGGAATTAAAAAATTTAGAGCATACATTGAGGGACAAACTTTTGTAGTCGTTACCGATCACGCTTCTCTAAAATGGCTTATGAAACAGAAGGACCTTTCCGGTAGATTAGCGAGATGGTCAATTAACTTACAAGCTTTCTCATTTGAAATCGTTCATCGTCCTGGCTCTCAAAATATTGTAGCGGACTCATTATCGCGACGGGATGAAGTTTCAGAACTTTCGGAAATAAAACCTATGATAGATTTGTCGTCTAAATATTTTGAATCAGATGAATATCGTGAACTGGCATAACGTATTCCAGACAACCAGTCCAGATTGCCTGATTTGCGCGTAGACAGCAAATATGTTTATAAACGAACAGAACACGCAAGCGGAAATGGAGTGCAGGAAAACGATTCTTGGAAATTATGGATCCCATCTAGTCTTACCGAAGACATAATAAAGACATCACATAATCGCCCGAACTCAGCACATTGTGGCATTGGTAAAACTAGTGAAAAGATTATGAGATACTTCTTTTGGCCCAACATGGCATCCCAAATTAAGAAATATATTGACAATTGTTCGACTTGTCGGTCTACAAAAAGCGGCAACAAGATTCTTCGACCTCTCATGGGAAAGCCCATGACATCCGATAGACCGTTTCAAAAGCTTTACATGGACTTATTAGGTCCATATACCAGATCAAAGCAAGGGAACACCAAATTTCATTTTCTGCATCCTCTTAAGAAGTTTACATCCAATCGTATTTGCGAATATTTAGAAAATTGTATATTTTATACATTTGGAGTACCGGAATGTATTCTGACGGACAATGGTTCCCAATTCAAATCCGGATTCTTTAAGTCATTTCTTACTCGATTTGGAGTCTCTCATTAATGCACCGCTATTTATTCCTCTCAAGCGAACGCAAGTGAACGTCTAAACCGCTCAGTTCTAGCAGCAATTCGCGCACACATAGGGACTGACCATACAACTTCGGATAATCATCTTACAGAAATTAGTGCAGCCTTTCGTTCTTCTATCCACCGCAGTACTGGATATGCCCCCTACTATCTATGTTTTGGTGAACACATGCTTCATAATGGTAAAGTCTATGAACTTTTGCGGAAATTGAATTTAATGACAGAAGACACCTCGTTGCATAGATTCGATGTTTTGCAGGTAGCTCGGCAAAAAGCTAAGGATAACATAGCCAAGGCCCATGCAATCTGCGTAGCAGAAGCAGACAACTCAAAGTCGGTGATACAGTTCATGCTCTAAATTTTACACAGAGTTCAGCCCCAAAAAGGTTTAGTAGCAAATCAGCACCAGTTCTCATCCAGCTAAGGTGTTGAGGAAGGTCAGTTAATATCAATTAAAAGACATAAGCACCTAAATTAAAGACGAGATAAAGAGGCCCTTTTTCAGTTCATGACTCCGTCAGTAGGCTTCCGTAGCATTAACTGTGGTGTAGTAGCCCTCTTCAATTCTAATAATAATTTTAATTGCATATCGGAAAAATTTTTTTCTTTCTGTGTTTGCAAGATGTAATGAACAACCCCCTTTGCGTACTGAGCACATGTCTTCACTTGGTACGGTTCTTACTCTCATTTCGCACAGCGAACACAAAGCGTATGCAAAGAAGAGAGCATGAAAAGATCCGTTAGAATTCGTACGCATGCATTGCATTCGCTTAGAAACAGAATTTTTGGTACAGGCTTTTTCTTTTAATTTGATACTTGATTGCGAACAGACGGGAATATTAATATTCACAGAAAAATATATGTACTTATACATAAAGTGAAACACGTGCAATTATGTCATTATAAATGAATTAAGTAAGTCGTCTCGCCGACTTAGGTATACGATACACCAGTAAAACAAATATTTCAAATTTATTAAACCAATGCATTTTCACATGCTTTTTATTACAAGCATATCTTATAATCTCCCTCACTCAAGTATACGAGCACCCTAGCGCCCCCACCAGCCAACGGCCAACTACGGCCTTATGGAAAAACGTTTATATGCATAACTTGGTTGTTTTTTGTCCGATTTTGATCAAATTTGGTGTTTTGCTGGGTATTAGTATCAAATTCAAGTGTGCCAAAATTGATTACAAAAGGTAGAAAATTACGTGAGATAATCGAGTTTTCCCAAATTACGGGGGCGGAAAGGGGCGTGGCAAAATCTTTGCATATACAATATATGCGCATTTATTAAACAAATACACATACAAAATTTGGTGTCTCTAGCTATTATAGTCTTTAAGAAAATCAAATTTGTTTAAATTTCGTGGGCGGAGGGGGGGCGTGGCAAAAATTTGAAATAAACTTGACCACCGTAGGTAATACACGAGTCTACGTACCAAATTTGGTGACTCTAGCTCTTATAGTCTCTGAGATCTACGTGTTCATACGGACAGACGGACGGACGCACGGACGGACGGACATGTCTATATCGACTCGGCTGTTGATACTGATCAAGAATATATATACTTTATGGGGTCGGAAAAGCTTCCTTCTGCCTGTTACATACATTTTGGCGACTTTAATATACCATTTCACCCTATGGGTGTATGGTATAAAAATACTGTGACTGCACAAGGCAATAATATACATATTTGGATAAAGTGATTAAAAATAGTAGTGTATATATGAAAAATATGGTGATATAACATTAAATTTAGCGAAAATATTAGAAAATTAAACCCCGTTATATTTCAGTTAAAATTTATATTTCGGTCGCGTAGCATCGACCAAGCGACTTTTGGCTTTCAAGCAGCCTTGGATTCTTTTTTCTCTTTGGGACAATTTGTTTTATTGTACCTCAGCCCAATCGCTGATATTTTCTTCGTTAGAACAAAAGAGACCCCTTTGAACAACCAAGACACCAACTAGCCTCGGATTTACTTTATCAACCCTTCCATTTCATCAATAATCACCGCCATGGGCCAGGCTTCAATAGTCTGGTGATGAAATGACGCAACTCCCCGTCTAATAACTTTTTTGTTACACCACGGCAACACTGTTCATACTTATTTTTATTTTTCTCTCTATTTATTAACGTAAATTTTGCTGATCTAACATAAATTTAAATTAAATATTAGTTTAAGTAACGTAATGAAAATTTAGATATTATCATTTAAATTAAGTCCATGTTCAGTTAAGTAAAATCAGTTTTCCTAAGTAGGAAACCTAATGGGTATGTAATGCGTTGAGATTGGCTTTGTTACATTTCATTTTTCTAATAACTAAATTATACGGCAAATCCCTGCAGCATCGATGGGCCCAGAGATCGCACCGTTGGATAAATCGTGAGTTAACACACATATGTATATAATATAAATATTTGTTTCATTGCCAACTGGCACACGCGGCCACATAACCTAAATCTCTTTTGAATTACTATGAATTTTTGAAACTATTTTTTTTTTATGTCTAATTATCGTATTTAAATTTATTTCGCTATATCTTTTTTTTTACATATCTTTATTTTGTAATTTGTTAAAAAATAAGCCATGAAAACCCTTTGTTTGGAATTTAACTCATAACTCGAAATTTCGTCATGTTTGCGCAAACTAATTCTTTGTTGTCGTTAGCAATGTAGAAAAACCACCATCGAAATGGCGCCCAACCGTGGGACCCGAATAACTTAAAACAACACTACAGTAATGGAGCCCAATTATGAGGCTCGAATAAAACTTAGGACAACCCCACTACTAATCGGATATGTGAGCCACCAAAGTATCCACTTACATATTACTGCTCATTATTATCCATTCATATTCAGTTATTTAGATTAATTTTAATTTCAAGCAGTTTTGCAGACTCGTAAGGCGATGGTGCCCGTTTTAGATGCCATAGTAATTCGCCATAGTAATTCGAGAATTTCGGATTAGTCGACCAGAAGAAACTATAGGCGGCAACACCATCGTATGACGTTTTGTTTGTATGGCTAGGCGGGAACGCAAATTTTATGATCCTTGTAGTTTGAGGCTATCGTTAGGAATTGCAGTTGCAACTCGGTCATATCGGGTTGACTGACCAATGAAGTAGTTGAAAAGTTACAATATTATAAAATAGGCATTCCTAGATCTTAAATTTGTGTAGAGTGAAAAGAACCTGGACCAGGAATAGCATATGACTGGCGTATGTCGGTATATGACCAGTTTAGGAAATCGTCATTCAGACAAATCGGCAATAGGAATTTTTGTTTAAGATTTAATACAAATCTATTTTTTGTGCAGATCGAATCAACTTTGTAAACGGTAATAGCATGGGATAATGATGGCGGATTCCAATTTATAAAATTTAAATTAATTAAAGAAAATGTCTGTATGTCTGTTAGACACAGTCATGAGAGCATTGCGCGAGCTTTGCAAGAAAATGACCCATTTTGTGGCATTTGAGGATTTTGAACATTAGGCCCTCCAGCCAAACTCTGTCGAAAGCCTGTGCAACGTCGAGAAAGACAGCCGTACAGTATTCTTTTAGTTCGAATGCTGTTCGTATTTCGGATGTTATACGATTGACTTGTTCAATTGTCCCATGTTTTTCGCGGAAGCCGAACTGGTGTGAAGGGATTGTGTTCTCCGATGCCAGAAATAAAATTAGACGAATCTTCAGGACCTTTTCAAAAAGCTTCGAAAGACATCCCAGCAAACTAATTGGCCTATAGGATGATGGTTGGGTTTTGTCCTTTCCCACTTTAGGAATCATGATGATAGTGGACCTTTTCCATGCTCTTGGGAAGTAGCCAATTCTTATTATAGTGTTGAACATTTTGCAGATGTATTGTATGGCTATGGTAGGGAGTTGTAGGATCATTTTCGGTGTGATTAGGTCATCGCCAGGGGCTTTGTTCGGCTTTATGTGGTTTTTAATAACTGCAGTAATTTCATCCGATTGGAGTTCCGGGTACTCACTATCCGTTAATGTGCTCGAAGGGGGAAGTACAAATGAGTTTGATGCCCTCTCTTCGTCACTGCGGGCCCATCCACCGGTTGAACCCCTTATTGGTGAAACTGTCTCTGTGGGAGCGCTTAAAGTTGGGTGGGCTTTCCACAGAGTATGTTTAGTGCTGGATGGACTGAGCTTTTCTATGTATTTCCTTTGAGCCCAGATTTCCTCTTGTCTTAACTCGTTATAGAGGTGGCGGCTGGCATGTCATAGGCGAAGTTTTGCTGCTGGTGATCGAGTAACCTGCCATTCTCTTCTTAGACGTCGTTTTTCCGTTACTAATTGTTCTTTCCGCCGGTTCGTAGGCCTGGCAGCAGGTTTAACGTAAGTAGAGGCATGTGGAGTAGATACTTTTGCTGCATCTCCCAGTATTGACTCAAGTGCAGAGACGCACATGTCAATGTCCTCTGCACCGTCCAGTTTCGGCGAACAGTCAATGTGGGCACTCATGTACATTTTAAATTTAAGCCAATTTGTTTTGTTGTTTGTAAGTATATATGGGCGATCAAGTATTTGAGGTCTTGTTAACAGTGTGAATAGCACTGGAGAGTGATCGGATGTTAAATCTAGCAGTGTTTCCGCAGTGATCTGATTACGCGGAATCCTCTGGTTACTCCGAAATCAATCAAGTCAGGCACTTTCTGTGGATCTGTGGGCCAATAAGTAGGCCTACCCGGTGAGACGCAATCCATCTTATTGATTGGGTTGACTATTGTGTTCTACAACTGCTTGCCTTTAGGATTTACCAGGCGAGATCCCCAGTGCGTTTGTTTGGCGTTATAGTCCCCTGCTGCAATGAAGCGTTCTCCGAGTGTGTTAAAGAAACCGGTGAATTATTTTTCAGAGATTGAGAAACGTGGTGGGCAGTACAGCGCAACCAAGGTAGTGTTGCCGCAGTTGGTTTGGACGGTTATAGCAGTTGCTTGTATGTGCTGTGTTTCGAATCTGTTGAGGAACGAGTGTTTTATACGGTTTTTTATTAGGATACCAGTCCCGCCATGAGCTTTTCCGTCTGGATGGTTTGTTTCGAAGAAGGCATATTTTGGTATTTGAAAATTGTTTTTTGATGTTAAATGTCAACCAACGTAGTGTTGCCGCAGCTGGTTTGGACGGTTATAGCAGTTGCTTGTATGTGCTGTGTTTCGAATCTGTTGAGGAACGAGCTTTTCCATTTTCCGCCATGAGCTTTTCCATTATTTATTCTCGATAAGCTTCTGGATAAGCAGGTTTTGATTCCGCATCAGTTCCTGCATACAGTTTTCCATGAACGTCATAAAAGCGGTCATGTTTTGATTAAGTGAGATCAATAGGGCCTCTAAACCACTTAGAGTTTGCTGGCCAAGCTCTGGTGCGCTAGGTTGCGGATTCTGTAGATGGTGGAGTGACGGGGTCTCTTTCTCGGGCTCCGTCTGTCCAGCTCGGAGTACACTAGCGAAGGATACACTAGGATTGGTTATAGAAGGCATGTTAGATGATCTAACAGCCTTGGCGAAGAATACCTCCGGTGTAGTTTTGGAGGCGTTGAAGGTGATTTTTGGTCCAGCTGGGGGCTTACGCCCTTTTAGGTGCGATTTAAGATCCTTGAAGACAGGATATACCCTGTAGTGGGCTGTGTGGATCCTTCCACAGTTACTGCATAGTCTTAGTGCAACGTTGTTTCTGTCCTTGGAGCAAATGACATCTTTATGATGTTCGCCGCAGCCAACACACACTGACCTAAGATTGCAATTGTTAGAAGAGTGGTTGTATTCCTGGCAGTTTTTACACTGAGGTGGTTGGTATCTCTTATGGGGCTCCTCTACGGTGATTCTTCTGTGCAATAGGAGCTGAAGGTTGTAGATTGGATGCACTTCATTTGGCTTCGACCGCTTTGCTTCTGGTTGGAGCTCGATTTTAAAGAGCGGCTTTGCGACTTTGTATCTGTTGATAATATAACAACGGACTTAACCGCGAACCCTTCTTCGGCCAATGCGTCTGCTATTTCTTGAGTTGGGACCGATGGCACAAACCTGGAGCCCTTGACTGTTTTTAGTTGGTAGGTATAGAAGTTCATGTTAGCATTACGGAGGTACTTTTCGATGATGCGGAAATTGTCCTCAGTTTGGTTTTGACATTTAATTTCTTTTATGTTACCCTTGGTTAGAGGGGTTACAACAAAGTTATTTGCCCCTACTGTTTGTACTAGCTTCGAAATCAGGACGCTGCAGTTGGCTCCACGGGTGGTCTAGCCGATTTAACTTTATCTACAGCGCTGGCTTTATCGTCTTGCTGATCGGCCAGAATTTTAAAACGATTCCCGCTTAGAAGTGCTACTCGTTCATTTTTTTTGGTTGTTTTCGGCGTATTGCCACTTTTTTTCTTTTGCGGGCTTAGCTTCCGCTTAGTTATTTTAATATATCTATCCATTCCAGTTTGGACAGAAGGCGTGGCTGACTCTGCGCGACTTGTCGTTGACGGCTTGAGGCAGGTCAATACTTCGGCAGACGTTGTAGTAGTTGCTGTCAACGAGCTGACGGTGCTGGTCGGTGCAATCGGTGACCGAGTTATCGATATTGATGGAGAAGCACACTGCTCTCTCCACGGTAAATTGCTGTTGATTGCGGAATGGCTTGCACTTTCGGTGTTATTGCTTACGGTAGCATTCAGTGGGGTCGGCGACACCACCGAAAAGTACGCGTTGTTGCGTTGGACCGAGAGGCGACGCTCACGTTGTTGTTGTACAAGTAGTTCTTGTAGCTGTTGCTGGTGGGGATCGAGAGAGCTTGGGCCCGAATTGGTGGACATGGCTTTTCCAAAAAAAGTGCTCACTTTGTTGTTGCAAATTAGTATTTATTGCTATTAGATCAAACTAATAGCAATATGATTGTAAATAGGCGTCTCTGAGGCGACTGAGAGCCCTACACAATTTTTGCAAACGCGGTCTTTTTATTTTTTCCACTAAATTTTGCGGAGTGCATTAAAAAACACGTCTGCACGCGGCGGCGGTTGAATTGAACAAGGCTGCTTGAAAGCCAAATGTCGCATGGTCGACGCCACGCGACCGAAATATAAATTTTAACTGAAATATAACGGGGTTTAATTTTGTAATATTTTCGCTAAATTTAATGTTATATCACCTTATTTTTCGAATATACACTACAATTTTAAATTACTTTATCCAAATATGTATATTACTGCCTTGTGCAGTCACAGTATTTTTTATAATGACATAATTGCACGTGTTTCACTTTATGTATAAGTACATATATTTTTCTGTGAATATTAATATTCCCGTCTGTTCGCAATCAAGTATCAAATTAAATGAAAAAGCCTGTACCAAAAATTCTGTTTCTAAGCGAATGCAATGCATGCGAACGAATTCTAACGGATCTTTTCATGCTCTCTTCTTTGCATACGCTTTGTGTTCGCTGTGCGAAATGAGAGTAAGAACCGTACCAAGTGAAGACATGTGCGTCAGTACGCAAAGGGGGTTGTTCATTAAATCTTGCAAACACAGAAAAAAAAAATTTTCCGATATGCAATTAAAATTATTATTAGAATTGAAGAGGGCTACTACACCACAGTTAATGCTACTGAAAAAGGGCCTCTTTATCTCGTCTTTAATTTAGGTGCTTATGTCTTTTAATTGATGTACACCGGGAGATTTATTCTGCTCGTTAACTAATTGATAATAAGACGAACTGACCTTCCTCAACACCTTAGCTGGGATGAGGACTGGTGCTGATTTGCTACTAAACATTTTTGGGGCTGAACTCTGTGTAAAATTTAGAGCATGAACTGTATCACCGACTTTGAGTTGTCTGCTTCTGCTACGCAGATTGTAATTACGAGCATTTGTTGCATGGGCCTTGGCTATGTTATCCTTAGCTTTTTGCCGAGCTACCTGCAAAACATCGAATCTATGCAACGAGGTGTCTTCTGTCATTAAATTCAATTTCCGCAAAAGTTCATAGACTTTACCATTATGAAGCATGTGTTCACCAAAACATAGATAGTAGGGGGCATATCCAGTACTGCGGTGGATAGAAGAACGAAAGGATGCACTAATTTCTGTAAGATGATTATCCCAAGTTGTATGGTCAGTCCCTATGTGTGCGCGAATTGCTGCTAGAACTGAGCGGTTTAGACGTTCACTTGCGTTCGCTTGAGAGGAATAAATAGCGGTGCATTAATGCGAGACTCCAAATCGAGTAAGAAATGACTTAAAGAATCCGGATTTGAATTGGGAACCATTGTCCGTCAGAATACATTCCGGTACTCCAAATGTATAAAATATACAATTTTCTAAATATTCGCAAATACGATTGGATGTAAACTTCTTAAGAGGATGCAGAAAATGAAATTTGGTGTTGAGACGAACAATAATCCAATGTTCCCTTGCTTTGATCTGGGATATGGACCTAATAAGTCCATGTAAAGCTTTTGAAACGGTCTATCGGATGTCATGGGCTTTCCCATGAGAGGTCGAAGAATCTTGTTGCCGCTTTTTGTAGACCGACAAGTCGAACAATTGTCAATATATTTCTTAATTTGGGATGCCATGTTGGGCCAAAAGAAGTATCTCCTAATCTTTTCACTAGTTTTACCAATGCCACAATGTGCTGAGTTCGGGCGGATTATGTGATGTCTTTATTATGTCTTCGGTAAGACTAGATGGGATCCATAATTTCCAAGAATCGTTTTCCTGCACTCCATTTCCGCTTGCGTGTTCTGTTCGTTTATAAACATATTTGCTGTCTACGCGCAAATCAGGCAATCTGGACTGGTTGTCTGTAATGCGTTTTGCCAGTTCACGATATTCATCTGATTCAAAATATTTAGACGACAAATCTATCATAGGTTTTATTTCCGAAAGTTCTGAAACTTCATCCCGTCGCGATAATGAGTCCGCTACAATATTTTGAGAGCCAGGACGATGAACGATTTCAAATGAGAAAGCTTGTAAGTTAATTGACCATCTCGCTAATCTACCGGAAAGGTCCTTCTGTTTCATAAGCCATTTTAGAGAAGCGTGATCGGTAACGACTACAAAAGTTTGTCCCTCAATGTATGCTCTAAATTTTTTAATTCCTTTAATTACTGCTAAACATTCGAGTTCTGATATCGTATAGTTTCTTTGCGCTTTGTTTAGTTTTTCTGACATATAAGCTATCCGTAGTTCTATACCTTCGGAATTAGTTTGAGCTAACATACATCCTATACCTACTAAACTCGCATCACATAATAAAATAAACGGTTTCTTAAAATCGGGAGTGGTCAAAATAGGTGCTGAAGTTAATCTTCGTTTCAGTTCTGAAAAAGCGTAGTCTGCATCTTCGTTCCAACTAAGAGATCGGTTCTTTTTTAAAAGTTCTGTTAATGGAAAGCTAATGGTGGCATAGTTTTCAATAAAACGTCGATACCAGCCAGTGAGTCCCAAAAATCTCCTTAATTGTTTCACTGTTGTTGGAATCGGAAAGTCGTTTATTGCACAAATTTTTCAAGGATCGGTTTTCATTTCCGTATCCAAAAAAAAGCCGAGGTATTTAATCTCCTGCATGCAGAACTTAGATTTAGTTACGTTAATCGTAAGATTCGCTTTACGCAGTCTCAACTGCTACCTCTTGTATTAAGGCAATATGCGGTTCAAAATCTTCGGAAAGAATTAGCAGGTCATTGAGGTAAACGAATACCCTAGTGCGCAAATAAGACGGTATGAGCGTTGCACAAACCAAAAGGCATCACTTTATATTGGTAGAGTGGCCAGTTAGGTATTGAACGGTGTATTGACGTAGCTTTCCTCTAACGGAATATGCCATAAAGCTGCTCAAGTCCATCAATAAATCTAACACTAACTTCTAGAATCTAAAAAATTTATCGCACGTCTCACAATACACAATTGATCTTCATCAATGGCATCTTCAAATATCTAAAAAAAAAAATTTTTTTTTAAAAATTACTCTCAATGGCCGGTGAAATTGGCCAATGCCTTTGTTTAATGGGCCTAGTACTATCAACTTCAATCTTATGATCTATAAGATGTGTGCGACCTAATCCTTCTTTATCGTAGCAGGGTAATTTAGCAATTGCAGAATTAAGTTTTCGCTGCTGAGACTCAGACAAACGATGCATTTTCACGGAATCTCCATGATCATTTCCTTTTTCTCCAATAATATCCGATACTATCAGTGGGTCTTCCTTCAATTTATCTATTAAACCAAATTTATGCCAAAAATCTATTCCAAGATATATGTCTTGTTTTAAATCAGGAATAATAAAGAAATCAAGGGGTTTGGTAAGTTGACGATACGTAATGTCACTTGTCAATTTACCTTTAACAAACACGAATTGTTGGCCGTAATTATTTTGCCGGAACAATTGCGTGTTTTAGGATGAGTTAAAAACTCTTTAGCTACCCTACTTCCTAAGCAACTAATATTAGCGCCACAGCCTAAAAGAGCAGTGAAGGTCTGGCCTTCTATCTTTATTTCTGTGTACAATCGATTATCTGAAAGGGAAAATATACTGGAAATCAATTTCTTGCGGTTATTTCTAACCTTCTTCCAAAAGAAACGTAGTCTATGCGTAGAGCGCTTAGACTTAATCTTTGGTCGTATACTGTCTACTTCACCAAAGATGCGATGAAGAGCGGCCTCATACTGAGCCAAACGTACGTGAATAGAAACGAAATGGGCTTTTATCGACTGTTGTCGATGTTGGTCCTACATATCCTTGTGAATCTGTTTCTTTCCCCACAAACAAGAGGACATCCTCTGTTTGGAACCTCTTTTGTATCCTTCATTCTTGGTCCGGATGCGACAACGAAGTGTTGATCGCCGCACCCGTCAGTCGGTTTTCCTGCGGGTTGCAATTATGACAACGCGGTTTAAAAGCATTTACGGCTCCGCAACCATAGCAAAATACAGTCCGCGGTTCTAGACACGTATCAAAACGGTGTCCAGGCTTCCGGCAGTTCCAACATGTAAGCTTATGTTGAAAAGCTTCCACCTCCTCCTGCATATAATTCTCGAAATTAGAGTGTACTTCAGCTATCTTTGAACGATGTCCAAAAGTATTCTTGGTCGGTATGCTTTTCATTTGTTTAGCAAATTGCTCGTGGGTGCGAAGTTCCTTTCTCAGATTAGATAAGGTAAAAATTCCTAGATGCATAAGTTCATAGCGAATTGCCGACTTCGATTGTCAAATTAATAACTTGACTAAAGAATAATCTGACAGTTGGGTGTTTAATCTTCCTACTAGCCTTTCGACACTAAACTGGTAAAAGGTTTCATCCTCGCCCTGGTGTCTGCTATTAATCAGTTCCCAGGTGTCCATATCGTTATCTACTTCATCAAACTTCTTTCTAAATTCTACACAAAATTTATTCCAATCGAAATTTAGGTGTGCTCGATGAAACTTCCAAAACCAATCATTCGCTTTACCTGCGAAAAGTAAATACAAATGATCACAAAGTACTTGATAATCTTGATTTAAATTTTGTTCTGCTAATGAACGAACTCTGTGCAGAAAATCTTCAAAATGCATTCCTTCTTTAGAACCATCAAATTTTATTCGCCAACTTTGCATAATGCTTGCTACTTTTTCGGGTGACAATGTCGAATTTGCTCGCGACCCTCTATTTGAGTTCTGAGTCTGACTACTAAGATTTCTCGATGTTTGCGTGTGGTTATAGTGTTCTTCTTGTCTTGGTGCCGGGAGGCTGAACGCTGCAGAACGTTCCGGAATGGGGTTTGGTTCGTTGCGCTCAAGTCGAATAGAGGCTAACTTGTCGTCAATCATCAAAGCTAAATGGTTTACTAACTGTTCCTGTTGTGCTTGGATAGCAGTTTGTATCAAAGTTGTGTAATCTGGAGTGGTACTTGGTCTTGGACTACTAGCTTGAGTAGGCGGTGGTCTCTGTTGATGTGAGGTGGTCGTAGATCTCATGCCGATCCCTCTCTTTTGAATTGCTCCCTGATTACGAATAGGTTTGATCTTGGCAGGTCGACCAGGTCCTGAGCTTGATCGTATTATAAGGGGTCACAGGCTGAGTTGTGGGCTCGCCTGATTTCCTAGATTCTTGGAGTTCCGTTTCCAAGTCAATATTTGATCTTACAAGTTGTTTCATCGTACAAGGATGCTTGCAAGTGGGGCATAAATAAGAAGTTTTTAAACACTCTGTAATACATTTATTGTGAAATCTATGTTTACAAGGCGACGAATTAACTCCTTTGTTTTGATTCAAAATTTCTTGGCAAATGCCACTAAATTTGCAAAGCTCGCGCAATGCTCTCATGACTGTGTCTAACAGACATAGTTGAATTTTTCTTTAATTAATTTAAATTATATAAATTGGAATCCGCCATCATTATCCCATCCTATTACCGTTTACAAAGTTGATTCGATCTGCACAAAAAATAGATTTCTATTAAATCTTAAAAATTCCTATTGCCGATTTGTCTGGATGACGATTTCCTAAACTGGTCATATACCGACATACGCCAGTCATATGCTATTCCTGGTCCAGGTTCTTTTCACTCTACACCAATTTAAGATCTAAGAATGCCTATTTTATAATATTGTAACTTTTCAACTACTTCATTGGTCAGTCAACCCGATATGACCGAGTTGCAACTGCAATTCCTAACGATAGCCTCAAACTACATGGATCATAAAATTTGCATTCCCGCTTAGTCATACAAACAAAACGTCATACGATGCTGTTGCCGCCTATAGTTTCTTCCGGTCGACTAATCCGAAATTCTCGATTTACTATCGCGATTCACACAAACAATCTAGTCTGCAAAACTGCTTTAAAATAAAATTAATCTAAATAACTGAATATGAATGGATGATAATGAGCAATAATATGTAAGTGGATACTTTGGTGGTTTACAATTCGATTAGTAGTGGGGTTGTCCTACGTTTTATTCGGGCCTCATAATTGGGCTCCATTATTGTAGTGTTGTTCTGTTATTCGGGTCCCGCGGTTGGGCGCCATTTCTGTGGTGGTTTACATGTGCACGTGTAGTTGCTAGCTGCCTAATTTTTCTACTCTGCTTAGCGGTAACACAAGTGTATGCTTAAGATCGGGGTCGTGCACTTCTAGTGTTGCTCTTGCTTAGCTCGTCGGATGAGGGGGGGTTCTTTCCTACTCTAGGCATACGCACGGATCATACAGAAAAAAATATAAGTGCACTATCAAAATTAAATTAATCTAAATAACTGAATATGAATGGATGATAATGAGCAATAATATGTAAGTGTATACTTTGGTGGTTTACAATCCGATTAGTAGTGGGGTTTTCCTACGTTTTATTCGGGCCTCATAATTGGGCTCCATTATTGTAGTGTTGTTCTGAAGTTATTCGGGTCCCAAACGGTTGGGCGCCTTTTCTGTGGTGGTTTTTCAAAATACATTGCTAACGATAACACAACGACAACAAAAAAAAATAGTTTCTAAAATTCATAGTAATTCAAAAGAGATTTTGGTTAGGTGGCCGCGTGTGCCAGTTGGCAATGAAACAAATATTTATATTATATACATATGTGTGTTAACTCACGATTTATCCAACGGTGCGATCTCTGGGCCCATCGATGCTGCAGGGATTTGCCGTATAATTTAGTTATTAGAAAAATGAAATGTAACAAAGCCAATCTCAACGCATTACATACCCATTAGGTTTCCTACTTAGGAAAACTGATTTTACTTAACTGAACATGGACTTAATTTAAATGATAATATCTAAATTTTCATTACGTTACTTAAACTAATATTTAATTTAAATTTATGTTAGATCAGCAAAATTTACGTTAATAAATAGGGAGAAAAAATAAAAATAAGTATGAACAGTGTTGCCGTGGTAGTAAAAAAAAAGTTATTAGACGGGGAGTTGCGTCATTTCATCACCAGACTATTGAAGCCTGGCCCATGGCGGTGATTATTGATGAAATGGAAGGGTTGATAAAGTAAATCCGAGGCTAGTTGGTGTCTTGGTTGTTCAAAGGGGTCTCTTTTGTTCTAACGAAGAAAATATCAGCGATTGGGCTGAGGTACAATAAAACAAATTGTCCCAAAGAAAAAAAAGAATCCAAGGCTGCTTGAAAGCCAAAAGTCGCTTGGTCGATGCTACGCGACCGAAATATAAATTTTAACTGAAATATAACGGGGTTTAATTTTCTAATATTTTCGCTAAATTTAATGTTATATCACCATATTTTTCATATATACACTACTATTTTTAATCACTTTATCCAAATATGTATATTACTGCCTTGTGCAGTCACAGTATATTTTATACCATACACCCCTAGGGTGAAATGGTATATTAAAGTCGCCAAAATGTATGTAACAGGCAGAAGGAAGCTTTTCCGACCCCATAAAGTATATATATTCTTGATCAGTATCAACAGCCGAGTCGATATAGACATGTCCGTCCGTCCGTGCGTCCGTCCGTCTGTCCGTATGAACACGTAGATCTCAGAGACTATAAGAGCTAGAGTCACCAAATTTGGTACGTAGACTCGTGTATTACCTACGGTGGTCAAGTTTATTTCAAATTTTTGCCACGCCCCCTCCGCCCACGAAATTTAAACAAATTTGATTTTCATAAAGACTGTAATAGCTAGAGACACCAAATTTTGTATGTGTATTTGTTTAATAAATGCGCATATATTGTATATGCAAAGATTTTGCCACGCCCCTTTCCGCCCCCGTAATTTGGGAAAACTCGATTATCTCACGTAATTTTCTACCTTTTGTAATCAATTTTGGCACACTTGAATTTGATACTAATTTGCTACTAAAACACCAAATTTGATCAAAATCGGACACAAAAACAACCAAGTTATGCTTATAAACTTTTTCCATAAGGCGCGTTGGTCGACCAGGCCGTATAAATTTTAACTGAATATAGGGGCTATAATTTTCTGATAGATTATAAGATTTAATGCTTATATATAAAAGCATGTGAAAATGCACTTTTGGTTTAATAAATTTGAAATATTTGTTTTACTGGTGTATCGTATACCTAAGTCGGCGAGACGACTTACTTAATTCATTTATAATGACATAATTGCACGTGTTTCACTTTATGTATATATAAGTACATATATTTTTCTGTGAATATTAATATTCCCGTCTGTTCGCAATCAAGTATCAAATTAAATGAAAAAGCCTGTACCAAAAATTCTGTTTCTAAGCGAATGCAATGCATGCGAACGAATTCTAACGGATCTTTTCCATGCTCTCTTCTTTGCATACGCTTTGTGTTCGCTGTGCGAAATGAGAGTAAGAACCGTACCAAGTGAAGACATGTGCGTAGTACGCAAAGGGGGTTGTTCATTAAATCTTGCAAACACAGAAAAAAAAATTTCCGAAATGCAATTAAAATTA
The DNA here is from genome assembly GCA_018150345.1 of Drosophila equinoxialis. Taxonomy (NCBI): domain Eukaryota; kingdom Metazoa; phylum Arthropoda; class Insecta; order Diptera; family Drosophilidae; genus Drosophila; species Drosophila equinoxialis. The sequence goes on along the minus strand of JAECWI010000323.1, from coordinate 410,691 downwards.
TTATTAGAATTGAAGAGGGCTACTACACCACAGTTAATGCTACGGAAGCCTACTGACGGAGTCATGAACTGAAAAAGGGCCTCTTTATCTCGTCTCTAATTTAGGTGCTTATGTCTTTTAAATGATATACACCGTGAGATTTATTCTGCTCGTTAACTAATTGATAATAAGACGAACTGACCTTCCTCAACACCTTAGCTGGGATGAAGACTGGTGCTGATTTGCTACTAAACCTTTTTGGGGCTGAACTCTGTGTAAAATTTAGAGCATGAACTGTATCACCGACTTTAAGTTGTCTGCTTCTGCTACGCAGATTGTAATTACGAGCATTTGTTGCATGGGCCTTGGCTATGTTGTCCTTAGCTTTTTGACGAGCTACCTGCAATACATCGAATCTATGCAACGAGGTGTCTTCTGTCATTAAATTCAATTTCCGCAAAAGTTCATAGTCTTTACCATTATGAAGCATGTGTTGACCAAAACATAGATAATAGGGGGAATATCCAGTACTGCGGTGGATAGAAGAACGAAAGGCTGCACTAATTTCTGTAAGATGATTATCCCAAGTTGTATGGTCAGTCCCTATGTATGCGCGAATTGCTGCTAGAACTGAGCGGTTTAGACGTTCACTTGCGTTCGCTTGAGAGGAATAAATAGCGGTGCATTGATGCGAGACTCCAAATCGAGTAAGAAATGACTTAAAGAATCCGGATTTGAATTGGGAACCATTGTCCGTCAGAATACATTCCGGTACTCCAAATGTATAAAATATACAATTTTCTAAATATTCGCAAATACGATTGGATGTAAACTTCTTAAGAGGATGCAGAAAATGAAATTTGGTGTTGTGATCGACGATGATCAATAATCCAATGTTCCCTTGCTTTGATCTGGGATATGGACCTAATAAGTCCATGTAAAGCTTTTGAAACGGTCTATCGGATGTCATGGGCTTTCCCATGGGAGGTCGAAGAATCTTGTTGCCGCTTTTTGTAGACCGACAAGTCGAACAACTGTCAATATATTTCTTAATTTGGGATGCCATGTTGGGCCAAAAGAAGTATCTCCTAATCTTTTCACTAGTTTTACCAATGCCACAATGTGCTGAGTTCGGGGGATTATGTGCTGTCTTTATTATGTCTTCGGTAAGACTAGATGGGATCCATAATTTCCAAGAATCGTTTTCCTGCACTTCATTTCCGCTTGCGTGTTCTGTTCGCTTATAAACATATTTGCTGTCTACGCGCAAATCAGGCAATCTGGACTGGTTGTCTGTAATGCGTTTTGCCAGTTCACGATATTCATCTGATTCAAAATATTTAGACGACAAATCTATCATAGGTTTTATTTCCGAGAGTTCTGAAACTTCATCCCGTCGCGATAATGAGTCCGCTACAATATTTTGAGAACCAGGACGATGAACGATTTCAAATGAGAAAGCTTGTAAGTTAATTGACCATCTCGCTAATCTACCGGAAAGGTCCTTCTGTTTCATAAGCCATTTTAGAGAAGCGTGATCGGTAACGACTACAAAAGTTTGTCCCTCAATGTATGCTCTAAATTTCTTAATTCCTTTAATTACTGCTAAACATTCGAGTTCTGATATCGTGTAGTTTCTTTGCGCTTTGTTTAGTTTTTCTGACATATAAGCTATCGGTAGTTCTATACCTTCGGAATTAGTTTGAGCTAACATACATCCTATACCTACTAAACTCGCATCACATAATAAAATAAACGGTTTCTTAAAATCGGGAGTGGTCAAAATAGGTGCTGAAGTTAATCTTCGTTTCAGTTCTGAAAAAGCGTAGTCTGCATCTTCGTTCCAACTAAGAGATCGGTTCTTTTTTAAAAGTTCTGTTAATGGAAAGCTAATGGTGGCATAGTTTTCAATAAAACGTCGATACCAGCCAGTGAGTCCCAAAAATCTCCTTAATTGTTTCACTGTTGTTGGAATCGGAAAGTCGTTTATTGCACAAATTTTTCCAGGATCGGTTTTCACTTGTCCGTATCCAATAAAAAAGCCGAGGTATTTAATCTCCTGCATGCAGAACTTAGATTTAGCTACGTTAATCGTAAGATTCGCTTTACGCAGTCTCAACTGCTACCTCTTGTATTAAGGCAATATGCGAATCAAAATCTTCGGAAAGAATTAGCAGGTCATCGAGGTAAACGAATACCCTAGTGCGCAAATAAGACGGTATGACACGATCCATAAGTCTACATAAAGTCTGCGGGGCGTTGCACAAACCAAAAGGCATCATTTTATATTGGTAGAGTGGCCGGTTAGGTATTGTGAAAGCGGTGTATTGACGTGAACTTTCCTCTAACGGAATAGTAATAAACCGAGCAGGTGGCAGCCTGCTAAGTATTCCGTCAATATGGGAAAAGGATACGCGTCCTACGAGTGCACTGATTCACTGCTCTAGAATCTAAATGTAATCGAACTTTATCGCCACGTCTCACCAATACACAATTGGAGCTCCATGGCTGTTGCATTCTTCAACTATTTCTGTGAACATTAGCTTCTCAATGGCCGGTGAAATTGGCCAATGCCTTTGTTTAATGGGCCTAGTACTATCAACTTCAATCTTATGATCTATAAGATGTGTGCGACCTAATCCTTCTTTATCGTAGCAGGGTAATTTAGCAATTGCAGAATTAAGTTTTCGCTGCTGAGACTCAGACAAACGATGCATTTTCACGGAATCTCCATGATCATTTCCTTTTTCTCCAATAATATCCGATACTATCAGTGGGTCTTCCTTCAATTTATCTATTAAACCAAATTTATGCCAAAAATCTATTCCAAGATATATGTCTTGTTTTAAATAAGGAATAATAAAGAAATCAAGGGGTTTGGTAATTGTCGATACGTAATGTCACTTGTCAATTTACTTTTTATTTTTGTTTTAAAAGAAATAAAAATAATTTTTATTGTTAAGTTGACGATACGTAATGTCAAAACTTGTCAGTTTACCTTTAACTAAAACGAATTGTTGGCCGTAATTATTTTGCCGGAACAATTGCGTGTTTTAGGATGAGTTAAAAACTCTTTAGCTACCCTACTTCCTAAGCAACTAATATTAGCGCCACAGCCTAAAAGAGCAGTGAAGGTCTGGCCTTCTATCTTTATTTCTGTGTACAATCGATTATCTGAACGGGAAAATATACTGGAAATCAATTTCTTGCGGTTATTTCTAACCTTCTTCCAAAAGAAGCGTAGTCTATGCGTAGAGCGCTTAGACTTAATCTTTGGTCGTATACTGTCTACTTCACCAAAGATGCGATGACGAGCGGCCTCATACTGAGCCAAACGTACGTGAATAGGACGAAATGGGCTTTTATCGACTGTTGTCGATGGTGGTCCTACATATCCTTGTGAATCTGTTTCTTTCCCCAAACAAGAGGTTACATGTGAACCTCTGTTTGAATTTGTATCCTTCATTCTTGGTCCGGATGCGACAACGAAGTGTTGATCGCCGCACCCGTCAGTCGGTTTTCCTGTGGGTTGCAATTATGACAACGCGGTTTAAAAGCATTTACGGCTCCGCAACCATAGCAAAATACAGTCCGCGGTTCTAGACACGTATCAAAACGGTGTCCAGGCTTCCGGCAGTTCCAACATGTAAGCTTATGTTGAAAAGCTTCCACCTTCTCCTGCATATAATTCTCGAAATTAGAAACATCGAACTAGGGAAGTAATAAAATCAAAATATAAACATTAATTTCCATATGCCGTGTCGCTATATACCATGTCTACAAACTCTTAAATTCTACACAAAATTTTCAAACAGAAACCCAAAACCAATCATTCGCTTTACCTGCGAAAAGTAAATACAAATGATCACAAAGTACTTGATAATCTTGATTTAAATTTTGTTCTGCTAATGAACGAACTCTGTGTCAAAAAGAAAATCTTCAAAATGCATTCCTTCTTTAGAACTATCAAATTTTATTCGCCAACTTTGCATAATGTTTGCTACTTTTTCGGGTGACAATGTCGAATTTGCTCGCGAACCTCTATTTGAGTTCTGAGTCTGACTACTAAGATTTCTCTATGTTTGCGTGTGGTTATAGTGTTCTTCTTGTCTTGGTGCCGGGAGGCTGAACGCTGCAGAACGTTCCGGAATGGGGTTTGGTTCGTTGCGCTCAAGTCGAATAGAAGCTAACTTGTCGTCAATCAGCAAAGCTAAATGGTTTATTAACTGTTCCTGTTGTGCTTGGATAGCAGTTTGTATCAAAGTTGTGTAATCTGGAGTGGTACTTGGTCTTGGACTACTAGCTTGAGTAGGCGGTGGTCTCTGTTGATGTGAGGTGGTCGTAGATCTCATGCCGATCCCTCTCTTTTGAATTGCTCCCTGATTACGAATAGGTTTAATCTTGGCAGGTCGACCAGGTACTGAGCGTATTGTATTATAAGGGGTCACAGGCTGAGTTGTGGGCTCGCCTGATTTCCAAGCTTCTTGGAGTTCCGTTTCCAAGTCAATATTTGATCTTACAAGTTGTTTCATCGTACAAGGATGCTTGCAAGTGGGGCATAAATAAGAATTTTTTAAACACTCTGTAATACAATTATTGTGAAATCTATGTTTACAAGGCGACGAATTAACTCCTTTGTTTTGATTCAAAATTTCTTGGCAAATGCCACTAAATTTGCAAAGCTCGCGCAATGCTCTCGTGACTGTGTCTAACAGACATAGTTGAATTGTTTTTTAATTAATTTAAATTATATAAATTGGAATCCGTCATCATTATCCCATCCTATTACCGTTTACAAAGTTGATTCGATCTGCACAAAAAAAAGAGGTTTCTATTAAATCTTAAACAAAAATTCCTATTGCCGATTTGTCTGGATGACGATTTCCTAAACTGGTCATATACCGACATACGCCAGTCATATGCTATTCCTGGTCCAGGTTCTTTTCACTCTACACCAATTTAATTTCTAAGAATGCCTATTTTATAATATTGTAACTTTTCAACTACTTCATTGGTCAGTCAACCCGATATGACCGAGTTGCAACTGCAATTCCTAACGATAGCCTCAAACTACAAGGATCATAAAATTTGCGTTCCCGCTTAGTCATACAAACAAAACGTCATACGATGCTGTTGCCGCCTATAGTTTCTTCCGGTCGACTAATCCGAAATTCTCGATTTACTATCGCGATTCACACAAACAAACTAGTCTGCAAAACTGCTTTAAAATAAAATTAATCTAAATAACTGAATATGAATGGATGATAATGAGCAATAATATGTAAGTGGATACTTTGGTTTACAATTCGATTAGTAGTGGGGTTGTCCTACGTTTTATTCGGGCCTCATAATTGGGCTCCATTATTGTAGTGTTGTTCTGTTATTCGGGTCCCGCGGTTGGGCGCCATTTCTGTGGTGGTTTACATATGCACGTGTAGTTGCTAGCTGCCTAATTTTTATACTTTGCTAACGATAACACAAGTGTTTTCTAAAGATCGGAGTCGTGCACTTCTAGTATTGCTCTTGCTTAGCTCGTCGGATGAGGGGGGTTCTTTCCTACTCTAGGCATACGCACGGATCATACAGAAAAAAATATAAGTGCACTATCAAAATTAAATTAATCTAAATAACTGAATATGAATGGATGATAATGAGCAATAATATGTAAGTGTATACTTTGGTGGTTTACAATCCGATTAGTAGTGGGGTTTTCCTACGTTTTATTCGGGCCTCATAATTTGGGCTCCATTATTGTAGTGTTGTTCTAAAGTTCTTCGGGTCCCACGGTTGGGCGCCATTTCTGTGGTGGTTTTTCTACATTGCTAACGATAACACAACGACAACAAAAAAAATAGTTTCTAAAATTCATAGTAATTCAAAAGAGATTTTGGTTAGGTGGCCGCAAACAAATATTTATATTATATACATATGTGTGTTAACTCACGATTTATCCAACGGTGCGATCTCTGGGCCCATCGATGCTGCAGGGATTTGCCGTATAATTTAGTTATTAGAAAAATGAAATGTAACAAAGCCAATCTCAACGCATTACATACCCATTAGGTTTCCTACTTAGGAAAACTGATTTTACTTAACTGAACATGGACTTAATTTAAATGATAATATCTAAATTTTCATTACGTTACTAATAAATAGAGAGAAAAATAAAAATAAGTATGAACAGTGTTGCCGTGGTGCAACAAAAAAGTAGTATTCAACCAAAGTGCTGCTACGCCATACGTTGAGTACAGATGAAACAAGAAAAGGGTAACAAAACTACTACTAAGTATGCATATGCATACAAAAAAATGTCGAAAAGTAGTAGATCCTGCTTAAATTGGGTATATAATTGGGTACAAAATATCGGTATTAGACGGGGAGTTGCGTCATTTCATCACCAGACTATTGAAGCCTGGCCCATGGCGGTGATTATTGATGAAATGGAAGGGTTGATAAAGTAAATCCGAGGCTAGTTGGTGTCTTGGTTGTTCAAAGGGGTCTCTTTTGTTCTAACGAAGAAAATATCAGCGATTGGGCTGAGGTACAATAAAACAAATTGTCCCAAAGAGAAAAAAGAATCCAAGGCTGCTTGAAAGCCAAAAGTCGCTTGGTCGATGCTACGCGACCGAAATATAAATTTTAACTGAATTATAACGGGGTTTAATTTTCTAATATTTTCGCTAAATTTAATATTATATCACCATATTTTTCATATATACACTACTATTTTTAATCACTTTATCCAAATATGTATATTACTGCCTTGTGCAGTCACAGTATTTTTTATAATGACATAATTGCACGTGTTTCACTTTATGTATAAGTACATATATTTTTCTGTGAATATTAATATTCCGTCGATTAGAATTTTCGTTAGTATGGTTTGAAATATTGAATTGCCCAATGTATTGCTTTTAATTCTTGCTCTATTGTTGACTTATTGCTTTCGCCTTTTGTAAATGCCTTAGATGCGTATGATACGGGTAATTGGGGTCGATAATATTCTTGGCTGAGGCCTTCTCCACATGCGGTCTTGCTTGCATCAGTGTTAATACAAAATTGTTTATTGAAGTCCGGGTATTGGAGTATTTGTGGGCTTAATTATTGGATTTTTAAGTATTAGAAAGCTGATTGATTTGCATCCCGGTTAAATTCTACATTTTTCCTTGATAGTCTATTGATAAATTGTGCCTGATATGCAAAGCTTGGAATAAATCTGCGGTAGTAATTACAAAATGCTACAAATCTTTTGGCTTCGTCGCCATTCTTGGAAGTCGGGTAAGCTTGAATCAAATTGAACTTGCTATCGTCTGGTAAAATTCCTTTATTTGGGCATTTGTTTCCTAAAATCATAACTTCATGTTTGAAGAAATGGCATTTGTCAAGGTGCAACTTTAAGTTATACATTCGACAGGTTTCAAATACATTTCTTAAGTTTCTCATCATAAGACTTTCAGAGCACCCAATGACAATAAGATCATCCATATAAGAGGAATGTTTGGGATGGTGTTAGATCCGTGAATGCAAGGGACATCATCCATATGGTAATCTGAATCAGTTCTTATCTGTGGAAAATGATTTTATAAAACCCGAGAGTTATCTTCTAATTCTATCCTGACATTAAGTCTAAACAAGAGAAGTATTTAGCGCGACCTAGTTGGTTGAGGAAATCGTCCATTCTAGGTAGTCGGAATGTATCCGCTACTAGTTGCTTATTAATTTTTCTATAATCGATTACCAATCTCCACCTTTTTTCATTGCTGCCAGGTAGCGACTTTATAGGAACCAATAAAATCGGACTATTGAACTCAGACATGGTTCAATGATATCATCATTGATCAATTTGTCCACTTGTTTAATGATTTCGATTTCTGTAGTTTTTAGTGTAGACTGATGTTGTGTCTTTGAGTCTTAATTTTTGTTTATAGAAATTATTAGAGGAGATTTTTTCAGATTTTATTGCGAGTACATCATCAAATTTTGAGCATAATTTATGTACAGGTTCCTTCACGAAATCGGGAAAATAGGGCGCAAGTTGGTTAATTATGGTGGTTTGATGGTTTGAATCATGTGGTTTGTCTAATTTTGGGATTTCATAATTTTTATTTAATACGTTTATGTTTGTAATTTGGACGTCTGTGTTGTTAGTATTTAATATGCGGACATATGGGTTAGTCTTAGAATCAATTAAATACCCCTGGGTGCAATTCTTGATTAAGGATAAAGGTGTTATTATTGGTTGAGGATATTGCATGCGTATTTTTTCTGTTCTAGATGGAATATAGAACACATATATGTTTTGACTGATCCCTATGTTTATTATAATTTTATATCGTGATTTATACGGGTCTATAATCAATTTCTTGGTGGAATAGTAGATTGTGAAATTGAATTTTTTTAAAGTCAAGTAAAAATCATTTTCTATTACTTGGAAGGTGTGTTTCGTTGAGAGGTTGCTGACCTTGAGTTTGGTTTCACCTATTGTAAATAGGATGTCTTTGCCATTCTAACTAACTGTATTGTCTTCCCTTAAAATTTTTTGTTTTATTTTTGATACATCAGCTCCTGTGTCTAATAGTAATGTTATTGGCCCTACATCGTCAAAGTTTAGAGTTACGTAGCTATTAAGGTTGCGATTTAAACTATATATTTTATTTGTTCGATTCTTTACATCAGAGGACTTTCGGAGTTTTCTGATTATTGTTATAGTTAGTATTACCATTTTGGTATTTTTTTGAAAATTATTATTATTATAATTTCTATTATTATTATATGATTTTCTATTCGTGTAGATGTTTCTTTAAGTATAAAAGCCACTTTGATCCTGTTCCATATTTGTAGATGTATTTACAAATTTACCTACAACAGGATTCATTTCAGTTAAATTGCCTGTTTCTATTATTGTTCTGAACTTTTCACAGTTGTCGCAGTTCTTTATAATTGATTTTACTGCTGAGTGAGTTTCATAGTTCTTTGCTGTTTCAGGGTTTACGTTGTCTGTTATGAACGCACGCTTTAATAATTTAGTGAGATTTTGTATTTCTGACATATATAAACTTGCGTTCTTGCCAGTTTGTTTTAAATTCATTAATTTTCCCTCTGCTAACTGTACTGTTTCACCCTTAATGTGCTTTTTTAATGCTTGGATTATACTTATTATTGTGTCTTCATTTGTTACTAGTAGTCTAACGTCCCCTTTTAGTTTCGTTTTTATGACTTTAATAGCTGTTTCTTCGTGGTCTGCCTTTATTTCATTAATTAATTCCAATGAATGTATGAAACTTTGAAGTGTTTCTACTCTTCCATCGTACTCTTGAATCAGCTTAGAAATTTAATCTTTGTTTGCACCATTTTGAATGTTTTAAAGTTGCTTCTAAATTCGAATCTCCCGGTATTGTGAATTTTATATTATGTTTAGTTGTTATACTTATTAGTTGTTTATTTAAACTGTATGTTAGCCCAGTGCAAGTTGCATTATTTGATTCATTGCTTGTGTCTATATTGCCATTCTTTATTTTATTGTAACTTAAAGATAGTTTCAATGTGCTTATTAATGGTATGAGGGTGTATATAGATTGTCTTATTTATGCACTTGTACTTGTTTCTGAAACTTTTCTTTTAATATTTCTATGTCCTGGCCCATTTGAAATTATTATAGCATCTGTTACTTTTAGTTATATCTTTATGACATACTTAATATTACTAAAAATTTCGTTCTTTTAGTATTTAATTTTTTTCTTTTTAAATATACAAGATTACACGATAATGTTATAAAAAAATTTTTTTTTTATTTTTGCTTATAGAGTATTTGAACTTCGTTATTGGGCAACTTTTATTTTGTGAAGCTTGCTACGATCGAAAAGCTTGATGTATTCTTGCAAGCTTTGTAAACGTTATGTGAGCTTTTAAAACTTTTTCCAAAACCTGGCTTTGATCGCGGCAAGCTTTACAAGTGTGTTTATCTTCTTTGTGCACCTTTGAGTGCACATGTTTGACATGTGGTCTTCGTGTGGGTAATTTGGGGTACGTTAGGCTGAGTGGAATTTATTATTGAATTATGTATATATATTTATTTTTTGTGTGTATTTTTCATTTTAGTGTTTTTATACCATACACCCATAGGGTGAAATGGTATATTAAAGTCGCCAAAATTTGCTTTTTTAATGCTTGGATTATACTTATTATTGTGTCTTCATTTGTTACTAGTAGTCTAACGTCCCCTTTTAGTTTCGTTTTTATGACTTTAATAGCTGTTTCTTCGTGGTCTGCCTTTATTTCATTAATTAATTCCAATGAATGTATGAAACTTTGAAGTGTTTCTACTCTTCCATCGTACTCTTGAATCAGCTTAGAAATTCAATCTTTGTTTGCACCATTTTGAATGTTTTAAAGTTGCTTCTAAATTCGAATCTCCCGGTATTGTGAATTTTATATTATGTTTAGTTGTTATACTTATTAGTTGTTTATTTAAACTAGAGAAGGAAGCTTTTCCGACCCCATATAAATTTTTGATCAGGATCAACACCCGAGTCGATCTAGCCATGTCCGTCCGTCAGCCTGTCCGTCTGTCCGTATGAACACGTAGATCTCAAAAACTATAAGAGCTAGAGTCACCAAATTTGGTACGTAGATTAGTGTAATACCTACGGTGGCCAAGTTTATTTCAAATGTTTGCCACGCCCCCCTCCGCCCACGAAATTTAAACAAATTTGATTTTCTTAAAGACTATGATAGCTAAAGACATCAAATTTCGTAAGATTAGTCCTTTAGTAAGCGCACAGAAATTTGTTGCCAAAAAACTTTGCCACGCCCCCCCGCCCACGCAATTCAAACAAAACCTATTTTCTTAAAGACTTAAAGAGACATCAAATTTGGTATGTATATTTGCTTAATAAATGCGCATATTTTGTATATGCAAAGATTTTGCCACGCCCCTTTCCGCCCCCGTAATTTGGAAAAACTCGATTATCTCACGTAATTTTTTACCTTTTGTAATAAAATTTGATACTAATATCCAGCAAAATGCCAAATTTGATCAAATTCGACCTATGCATAGCCAAGTTATGCATATAAACATTTTTCCAGTTGGCCGTTGGCTGTTGGGGGCGCTAGGGTCGTAACCTTGCGTGAGGGAGATACTGAGATATGCTTCTAATAAGCATCTAATCAGAATTTTTGGAAAAAAAAAGTAAATGCAATAAACTAAGTCGGCGAGACGGCTTACTTATTTTTTTTTTTTTTTTAAATTCATTTATTACATTAGAAAGTTATATAACATATATACATCTCAAAATTGAAGGCAACAAGATACTTATTAGGGGGATTTCTGCGGGACTTCACATGGGGAATTGCTTCGCAAAAACGTAGAACCCTTTAGGTATGGCCATTTCGCTCGCGCTCTGCTTTTCTTAGACTGTTTCCCACGAAGTCTGTAAAGCTGCTCACTGCTTCCCATGCCGCCGCGTCTGACAGCATAATAGGCACCAGGTTTTTCGCAGTCAGCACAGTCCCTACAAACACAAGAAATAGTTCTCAACGATGACTTTGACGCAATTTGCGTAAAATGCACATCTAAACAAAAATTTAGAGTTATATCTGCATACAATGCACCAAATCAAAGATTTTCTTTAAATAACCTCCAAACTTCACTCACACCTATGTTAGTCAGTGGTGACTTTAACAGCTGGCATAAAAACTGGGGCTCAAACGCCAACAATGCTAGGGGAAAACTTATAGAAAAATTCATAGCCCAATCAAACTACATCTTACTAAACGACGCATCACCAACACATCTCAGCACCCACAACACACTAACAAACATCGACCTAACCTTTAGCAGCCCTATACTGAAAATTGACAGCTCATAGCAAACAGAAGACGATGTTTATGGAAGCGACCACTTCCCAATAATAATATCCCTTTTCACATCTACGACAACGAACACAGAATACACCACAGCCAAACCTAACGTTATCACGGACAAAGCAAACTGGACACAATTCTCTAAGTTAAAGAATTACAACAGAAAACATCTTGCAGTTTAAAAGAGCTGATGCTCTTTTTAGACTAACTCTGAAAAAAGCAAAAACGAATTGCACTAAACAATTTACCGAACAAATAGCCCCCCGACACACCACCTAAAAAAATTTGGAACCATATTAGAAGATTTTGCGGGGTTAACCCCCAAAAACATATCCATTGCATTCTCAAACCTAACACAGACACCACCAACAAGCAAGAAATTGCAGAACTTTTTGGCAAGCACCTATCAGAAGCAGCGTCCGATATAAGCTTCACAACCAAATTCACAAACTCAAAACAAACATCACTTAACAACATACACAATCACACCTATACCCCCAAAAAAGAGCATTAGAAATAGAAAAGTCAATAACCCTCATCGAATTTAGAGCAGCACTTAACACGCTAAAAGGCAACACACCTGGGTTGGGCAGAATAAACTACACAATGATAAAAAATCTCGACAAAAAAACAATATGATTCTTCATAGACCTGCAGAACGCTATACTAAACAACTTCATTCCCCAAGCCTACAAGAACAGCATAACTATTCCAATACCAAAACCCAATTCAGATAAAACTTCACTAGACTCCAACCGTCCCATATCACTCAACCCATGCCTATCAAAAATCCTGGACAAAATAATAGCAAAGCGACTGTGGTGGTTTGTCTCTAATAACAAACTTATCCACAACAGTCAAACTGGTTTTAAAAATCGGCTGTAGATAGTCTACTTCTAGTAGACCATCTACTATCCAGAAGCATCTCCAAAAAAAAAACCATACATCCATTATTTCCCTTGACTTCGCTGGAGCTTTCGACAGAATAAGAATTCACGCAACCCTCGACTAACTAACAAAATGGAAAACTGGGGAAAAAATTCTAAACTATGTCAAAAACTTTATGACCAACAGTACGCATACGCACAGCCTTCTCCACTTTTCACCCCATCCCCAACGGCATCCCCCCAGGGATCACCGCTTTCTTTCGTTCTATTTGTCATAGCCTATAACAAACTTACAGTAATTCTCAACCAAAATCTGAATATCAGCCTAAGTGCATACGCGGACGACTTCAACCTTATATTAAAACTAAAAAACAGGAAAAATTTAAATATTAACCTAATCCCCATTCTTAGCACAATAACAAACTGAGGTGATTACTCAGGCGCTATGCTCTCCAACACTAAATGCAAACACATGCATGTTTGCAGAAAACAAAACTGCAACTGCACCCTAACTACAGGACAAATACAATTTAAAAACGATACAGCAATAAAAATACTTGGCCTGTATTTCAACAACAAACACAGATGGAAAACTCAAGTAGAAAATCTCACACGCAACCTCAAAAAAGCAACTAACATAATAAAATGCCTATCAAGGCAAAAAATTAACTGCAACACATCCACCTTGCTAGACATAGCCAAAGCAATTCTTATCGCCAAAGCAGACTACGGACTCTCCATATAGGGTAATAGCCCAAAATCATACTTACGTACTATCAAGTCCGCTATTAGCACAGGCTTCAGAATTGCTCTCGGAGCATTCAAAACAACTCTCACTCAAAGCATCATCTACGAAGCACGCGTTGCCACATTAGAGGATAGAAGAGAACTCATGACTGCCAACCTTATTAAATCCCTGCTCACAGCCAAAAACTCTCCTATCCTTAGAATACTTAAGCATACCGACCTCCAAAAAAACAAAAACACAATTCTACAATAGACAATATAATAGAATACAGCAAAACTCACAACTTACCCTACCAGCCCATTACCCGCCGTCCCCAAAGCACAACATCCTGGAACACACAATAGATAAACATAGACACAACCCTACATAATCTCTGCAAAAATAACACATCTCGAGAAATATACCGGGCAAAATTCAAAGCAAAGAAATCAAAACATAGCAACAAATACACATATATATATACCGACGGTTCCCAAACCTACTCAACTTCCACTCTTGCCATCACATATGAAGGAACGCACATAAAGTCGAGCCTTCTTTCACACTACTCGTCTGTCTTTTCTGTCGAAATAATTGCAATCGCAGCTCTAGAAATTTTCAAAAACAAAAAGGGAAAATACTGCATATGCTCAGGGTCTTTATCCGCCATTAACGCAATATACAACGCAAATAACTGCGAATACTACAGCTCACTCATACACAACACCTTACAAGCAACATTCCCAAAATTCAAACTGCTATGGGTACCCGGACACGTAGGAATACTAGGAAACAAAACACACAAAGATTACACACAAATACTACATTGACCTTACACCCAGCACGTGCCCATATTGCAACCAAAACATCTCAATAGAACACATACTCGAATCCTGCAACTCCTTCGAAACACAAAGACTTGCAATATTTAATAACACCAACCCAGTTCAATGCCTCTCAAACATCACACCCACAAACACGCTAAAAATTCTATAATACCTAAAAAAACACAAACCTGTACCACAACATATAAAACATGTAAAATATTAACATTACTTACACATACAATAAGTTAACACTAAATTAAAACTAAGAAAACAATCTATGTAAATATCTTTTTTTTAAATTATAAGTTAGCTCTAAATAAATAAATAAATAAATGTTATGTCCTGTTGATATACTTATTAGTTGTTCATCTATCTAACTGTATTTTAGCCCAGTGAAAGTCGTATTATTTGATTCATTGCTTGTGTCTATATTGCTATTCTTTATTTTATTGTAACTCTCAAAGATAGTTTCAATGTGCTTATTAATGGTATGAGGGTGTATATAAATTGTCTTATTTATGCATTTGTACGCTTTCTGAAACTTTTCTATTAATATTTCTATGTTCTGGTCCATTTGAAATTTTGTTACTTTTGGTTTTATTTTTATGGCATAATTAATTCCCTAAAATTAATTTTGTTCTCTTAGTATTTCATATATATATTTTGTTCTTATATTATTATGAAAACAATTTTTCTTTCGTTTCTATTTTCTTTTTTTTCAATTTGTTTAACATTTTCTAATACATAATTGTATAATTTGTTATTTTTTTTATAGGGTATTTAGACTTCGTTATTGGGCGAAATTGATCTTGTGGAGCTTGTTGCGATCAGAAAGCTCTATGTGTGCGTGCAAGCTTTTTAAACTTTACTTGGAGTTTTTATACCATACACCCAAGAAATGGTATATTAAAGTCGCCAAAATGTATGTAACAGGCAGAAGGAAGCTTCCGACCCCATAAAATATATATATTCTTGCTCAGTATCAACAGCCGAGTCTATCTAGCCATGTCCGTCTGTCCGTCCGTCTGTCCGTCCGAATGAACGCCTAGTTCTCGGAGACTATAACAAATAGAGCCACCAAATTTTGAATGTAGGCTCGTGTAGTATGTAGAGTGAACAAGTTTATTTCAAATTTTTGGAACGCCCATTTCCGCCCCCCGCAATTCAAAAAAAAAAGTTTATCTCAAAAACTATTGCAGCTAGAGACACCAAATTTGGTATGTATATTTGCATAGTAAATGCGCACATTTGTATGTATAAAGATTTTGCCACGCCCCTTTCCCCCCAGAAATTTGAAAAACTCGATTATCTCCCGTAATTTTTTGTCTTGTGCAATCAAATTTGATCAAAATCGGACAAAGAATAGCTGAGTTATGCATATAAACGTTTTTGCATAAGGCCGGAGATAGCCGTTGGCGGGTGGAGGCGCTAGGGTGCTTATATGCATAAGTGCGCGAGATACTGAGATATGCTTGTAAAAAGCATGTGAACAGAATTTTGTAAAATAGGCAAATGCATTAGTTATTACAAATTTGAAATATTTGTTTTACTGGTGTATGGTATACCTAAGTCGGCGAGACGACTTACTTACTTCATTTTTATTGAACTTTTTTCAAAAGCTTGCTTTAATCGCGGCAAGCTTTGCA
The DNA here is from genome assembly GCA_018150345.1 of Drosophila equinoxialis. Taxonomy (NCBI): domain Eukaryota; kingdom Metazoa; phylum Arthropoda; class Insecta; order Diptera; family Drosophilidae; genus Drosophila; species Drosophila equinoxialis. The sequence continues at coordinate 394,763 of JAECWI010000323.1, read as the reverse complement.
AGTGTGGTTATGTTGAATGTGCTCTTTTGAGTGCACATGTTTGACATGTGCTCTTCTTTAGGGTATGTTGGGGTATATTTCAAAAATATTTGGAAAAATATCTCTACTTGATCTATACAATTTTTTACACAGACTTTACTAGTTACTAGGCAGTTCTTTTATATATTCAAATTCATTTTTAAAAAGAGTTGGCTTTCTGTAATCATATTACTTGCCATTAAACTTCTACCCCTTTTTTTTTAAATGTTACATAATTTAGTTTTTTTTATTAAAGGCTGGATTTTGTTTTAAAAAGGCTGAATTCTGTTGACTTGCTTGTTCTTACAACAAAGCAACGTAGCCCAAGTATCACTTAATAAGTCTCAACCCGATTCACCTTTAGGTTATGTGTAAACTACTGATGAAGTATGTACAGGAGTAATGCGTGAAGGTAATTTCTCGACTTGGAAAGTCAAGGGAAGAAAATATATGTATGTAAGTATGAATACGGATGCTGGATCCATATACCTATAATATAAGAAAAGTAATTTCTTCTTGGAAAATATGAAACTCTACCGATGCTTCTGTTTCAAGGGCATCTTAGTTTCCGGCTCGAAGGACAAAATGTTCAGTTGGGGGGCAGAAACTTCGTCTTGGTAATACGGGGAAGCTAAATGATTTTTCTCTTCCGTATATGTAAAACGCGCTTCCTCAGCCCCTAACCTCTGTGTTGCCTATGCTAATATGCCTTCGTATTCTAGTAGACTCGTTTTGATTAATCTTGCATTTTTAATTAACCGTAGAATTATTCTTGGTATTATTTTTTATGCACAAGCTTCTAAATGGTAAAAGAGACTCGCCTGAGTTATTGACTCAGGTTAACATGTCGGTACCGTGTAAATGAAGTAGGCATCCGATTATACCGATAAGTCTTAGTCGCTGTTCTACTCACTATGCCTTGCATGCACGTTTATGGGTCCTATGCTATGATTACAACCTGCTATTCCCTGTTATCTGTTCAGTCTTTTATTACTTTACCTAAAGCATCTAATCACTCCTATTTGGTTTATAGATAGTTGTTGTAATACGATTTATTTGTCTGTTTTTGACCAGACTTTGCGCATAGTATCGTCAAAGTCCGATTTACAGCGGTTCCACATCTCCGGTGCAAGCCCATGTGCACATACTTATATCAGTGATTGTCTATATGTGTGTGTCTGTTTTGTTGTTTTCGAGCAATGACAGTTGTCTGCTGGTAGCCTTCAAGCGGGACCGGCTTATATGCCAAAAACTTGCGTTTCATTTACTCGATCGTTTTGAAATTTGGGGACATGATGTTTTTCATTGAAAACTATTTTTTATGCCCAACCGGCAACACAAGGTTTAAGGGAGGCGAGCTTTCACCTCGCGCAGCTCTCCCGATGATGCTCACTGCTCTTCCCACAATAAGAACTCCCCACACTTCTCTATAAGCGGGGCTTATTCCCCGCTCTTGGATAAGTTACTCATTAGTTCAACTAGAAAGTGAATAAAGCAAGTGAAACGAAATTTCTGCGTGTCCCTATGTTTCTAATGAAGACAATAAGGAGAAAATTCATTTATTTGCCCTCGTTAACAAGGAAGTTCTGCCTTCTACAATCATTTCGTCCTCCGAGCTGGATACCAAGATCCTGTCGAACCTGGAGTTTCATAATTTTCAAGCTAAATAATTTTTTTCTTAAATTTTATATGTATACATGTACATGCCTCCAGCATCCGTACCCATACTGACATACATATCATTGGCCTCCCTTGATTTTCCTAATCAAAAAAAAATTATCTGCGAATAATTTCTGCATTTAATTCGATTTTTTTTCCTCTTTAAACGACAGAAAATTTGGTCCCAAATTTTGATACATATATATGTGTCCAGTACATAGGGCCCCGTATTTGTTTGCCTACTTGAAGATTTTTTCTCGCGCTTTCCAAAATTTTACGCATAAATAAATACATACATATATACATGCCCAGTATATAAGGCGCCATATTCATTCGCCTACTCAAATATATTTTTTCCTCGCAATTTCCAAAAATTTACACATATGTATGTATTTAAATAAATCTACAAAATATAAAGTGTTTTCTTATAGGCAAGCAGAATGCGTGAATGAGACAAATATAAATTACAAAAATACCAAAACCAAAATTACTTTCGCGCATGATTCCTGAATGTAATTCGTTTTTTCTCCCTCAAAAGAGAGAAAATTGGTCCTGAATTTTTTATACATATATATGTGTCCAGTACATCAGGCGCCATATTTGTTCGCCTACTTCAAGATTTTTTCTCGCGATTTGGCATATACATATGTATATATGGCAAGTATATAAGGCACCATATTTATTCGCCTACTCCAATATATTTTTCCTCGCAATTTCCAAAATTTAACACATATGTATGTATTTAAATAAATCTACAAAACTCAAAGTGATCTTCAACATATGTTTATGCAAGCAGAGTGTGTGAATGTGACATAATATACTTTACAAAAATTTATCCCGTGCTAAATTCAAAGAAAAACCAAAAAGCCGGGGTTAACTTCGACCGCGTCGAAGTTTGTATACCCTTGCAACTGTTTTGGTAATTCTTTCCTTAGCCATCAAAGTGTAAAAACGTTTTATCCAAAAAGTCTAATGTTTGCGAAAGAACGGCCTTCAATCTTAGCATAGGATATAACGAACTTTTTGATGAAAGTCACTGTTTTCCACCTATCGTTTCTATGGGAGCTATATGATATAGTCACCCGATCTTGACCAAATTTGGCACATTTATAGCTTCAATAAACTAACGTTTATTAAATTTCACGACAAAAGCTTAAAAAGTAACGAAGTTATTGAGAAGTCACTGTTCGTGACTTTGCCGTTTGTATGGGAGCTATATGATATAGTCACCCGATCTTGATCGAATTTGGCACAATCATTAATAAGAACATAAAACTGACAAATACCAACTTTTATGACACTAGCTATAAAATTAATGAAGTTATTGAGAAAATCACTGTTCGTGACTTTGCCGTTTGTATGGGAGCTATATGATATAGTCACCCGATCTTGATCAAATTTGGCAGAATCATTAATAAGAACATAAAACTGACAAATACTAACTTTTATGACAATAGCTATAAAATTAATGAAGTTATTGAGAAAGTCACTGTTCGTGACTTTGCCGTTTGTATGGGAGCTATATGATATAGTCACCCGATCTTGATCAAATTTGGCACAATCATTAATAAGAACATAAAACTGACAAATACCAACTTTTATGACAATAGCTATAAAAGTAATGAAGTTATTGAGAAAGTCACTGTTCGTGACTTTGACGTTTGTATGGGAGCTATATGATATAGTGGTCCGATCCGGCTGAATCCGAGATATACAATGCCTGCAGTATATACAAGCCTACGTGCAAAATTTCAGCTCTGTAGCTCTCGGTCTCGGAGGAGTTCGCGTTGATCCAGACGGACGGACGGACGGACTGGACGGACGGACGGACATGGCTATTTGAACTGGTCTCGTCGTGCTGATCAAGAATATATATACTTTATATGGTCTGAGATGCTTCGTTCTATGCGTTGCACAATTCTGACCAAAATTAATATACCCTTTTTGCAAGGGTATAAAAAGGGTTTTATTTCCTAATACAGTGCACTCCTGGTTAAAGTGTGTGCGTTAAGAAAAGTTTTCCGATAAAGTACATTTGAAGAAATTTATGTTCACTATCTGGGCAGGGGAGCAGGGCGCCAGCTTTGTAATAGATTTGCCCTTTGACTTTGAAAGTTTGCATGAATTGGGCAGCCACAGTTTCCGCACCAAATGACGTCATTTGGAAGCAGGAATTATATTTCCTAATGTTTGATAGGAAATGATTCGATTCAGTAGTGGATCCGGAAAGTAGAGTTCATGCTCAAGCCTGGCTTCACGCCTTTCGGCTGGTCATTATTTAGTTTGTAACTTTTCGTTTGTAACTAAAACAGGAATGAATGAATTTTCCATAAGGTGGTTGACATGTTACTGCCCCCGATTACTGTGGTCGATACACGAAAAGCCATTATAAAAACCCATTTTATTCGCACTCGGGATTTTGTATAATATTTTTTTTCCGTAAGAACCGTAAGAACAAATACAACAAAAAAAGAATTAGTGAAATCGGCCCAGACATTCACGCGTGATGCCGTGACATATATATATAAATTTATATTCATCCAATCCATTCACACCTCAGCATATTTCCCTTTACATACATATTTTAACATTATTATTAGGAGACACATAATACCTTCGGGGGATAACAGAAACTATTGTGGTAAACGAATAATTTTTTTCATAATACATACACACATATATATATATATATATATATATATATATATAGATTCCAAATAATACATATATATATATACATATTCAATATTACAAATTTTACTTATTCCTATACATATATATTCCATAATTTTTTATATTCGCCAAAGACTGGCACAAAGCAAATGACTAAAAGTAGCTGTGCTGTATACCCTGGGTTGGCAGGAACTTTGTGGGGTATATATGCTGAAGGATCACATTCGGGAAAAAGTCGAAAAAAATTGAAAACTGTTGAACATTTGTGTGCCGCGTCATTTTATTCCATATACGAATATAAGGTATTCTGTTCCAGTTCCGTTTCGGTTCAAAGAGCACAGCTTATTTCTATTCGTCCAGAAAAATATTTTTAGATTATATTGCTGAATTCTTGTCCCAATCGCTTTGCATACCAGAAATTTTGCAAAACTTAGGTCTCAGTTCCGTTGTTCCAAAAAAAAAAAAGCGTGGCGGTTGACAACGAATTTTTATTCCCAGTTGTTTAAATTCCAAGCGTTCCAAGTCGTACCATTGATTCTATATTTGAATTCCAAAGTGTTCCAAACGTGCCAAGTCGTATCTTTGGTTCTATATTTGAATTCCAAACTTTTTCAATCGTTCCAAGTCGTATCTTTGGTTTTGTGTTTGAATTCCGCTTGAACGCAGTTTCAAGTTATTCCATACGTTCCATCTCGTGTTTGAGGACTTTATTCATTATCACGACGTTCCAAGCCTTTCCTTGGGTTTTTGGTGTTAGTTTCCAACCCAACTCACTACTATTATAACCGCCTCTCTGTGGGGTTATGAGCACGAGCCACCCAAAAAACGATAATGATGCTAAGGCCACTGATACCACTCGCAAATCTTCGATTTTTGCTCCAAGTCCGCATCAGAGGAGTACCAGCCCTACTACTTTTCCTTCCCGAGCGCTTTAGACCCTTTCAAGTCCTTTGGCTCTCACTTCCGCACCATTAAGCATGACTCGAGCAAGCCAAAAAAAGGTCAAGCCACTGCTACCACCTCCACAGATTTTGGTAACCGCCCCAAAAGTCACTCGACCCAATTCAAAAGGACTTTAGTTGCTTTCACCGTGGCGTTGCAAAAGTTTACCTTTATCGGCAATAAATTCATTCAGTTTAAAGTCGACACCCAAGTCACTTCATTGTCCGAGGTCAGCGTTTTTACGCTCCAAGTCCGTAATTGTAATCGAGTTCGAGCGTTGTGAAAGAGAGTCGAGCAGAAATATGGGAAATGCGAGGCACTTCCAGATAACAAGAACGGTAGCTCTGAAAATTTAAGCATCCAGCACCAGCAGAACGAGGCTGTCGACTTCCACGCATTGACACACAGTTCTTTACGGGAGATTACCTAAAATGGTGTACGTTCCGTGACTTGTATACGACCATCTACATAGGCGATTTTAAAATTTTCCCCATTGAAAGCTGTACCATCTCCTAGCGAAAACGAAGGGTGAAGACAACTTCATTGTTGCAAAATTACCGCTTACAAATGATGGTTTTGAAACAGCATGGAACGACTTATCGTGAACAGCCAATTCAGAGCACTTATTGACTTGCCATCTATTCGTGCTTTTGAGCTCTCTGGCCTGCCAGTCACCACGTGGGGCGGCATGTTCGTATTTTTCTGTTCCACCAAATTGCCGAAAAAAACCCTTTCACTGTGGGATCAATCTCTTGGAGATAAGACTGCCATTCCAGAGTGACAAACGATGGTCGATTTAATCACCGAGCGGTTTCGTAAACCCGAAGCGGTTGAAAATACAACTGCAATGGCTATTTCGGTTCCCACATCCAAACCTCCGCGAAACCCACTTCCAGTTAGCCGAAAGGCAAATACATTTGAAGCCAAGGTGACCACCAAACCAAAGTCCTGTGATCTCTGTTTAAGGAGAATCACCCAGTGCGTCTATGTTCCCGCTTCGTTCAGACGCCCGCGCCAGAGACGTCCCTGAGTCTGAACTGTTTCGCAAGTGGGCATCAAGAAAAAGATTGCCCGAGTCAACATAACTGCTTCACATGCAAGGGGTCATCACAATACGCTCTTGCATAAGGACGCCCGACCGAAGAATAGTCCAACGCCTGTCCCAGCGCAGCTCAGTTCTCACAATATTGTCCGGAAATACTTCACCTCTGAGGCAAGGTCCTCACGAGATAAGTTGCTAGGGACAGCCATCGTGGACTTTTGGCACAAGGGCACTACTTATCCTTCATGGGCGTTATTAGACCGGGCTTCGGAAGCCAATTTTATATCCGAACGAATGTTCCGGCTCATGTCATGCCCGAGGTGACAGGCATTAACGGAACGGACCTTGAAGGTCTGTCACGTAAGCATTCGGTCATCGCATCCTGTCCAAAATTGCCGATGATTTGCCGTCATGTACTATAGCTCAAGCCACACTAGAAGGAATGCTCAATATTCCGCTAGCTGACCCCTCATTTAGATTAAAGGCGAATTTCGATATGCTTCTTGGTATTGATGTCAGCCAGCGGAGACCTTATCCGGCATCCACGCCGAAGTGTGCGGCTCTTCAATTGCACAAGAGACGAGATTCTGTTGGGTCATTTCAGGCCCGTTGCAAGGGGTCCCCGTTAGTTCGTGTGCTGAGACCAGCACTTGGGTCGTTTTGAGCATAGAGGAAGCATTTGAAAATTTTCTCACAAGGTTTTGGGAGGTGGAGGATCTACCGCTAAGGGCCATAAAAAACGAAGGCCGTCTCCAAAAAAATATTCCGGGCAAAACTTCATACTCGCCTTTATCCAAGAGCCACATGAGTGAGTCCATTTGACATAACAACATTTATTTGCCACACCATGCAGTTTTTAAGCTCGATAGTACCACAACCTGTAGATTTTACCACCTCCAGCAAATCTACAAACGAAGTAAGTCTCAATGACATACTTTACCCTGGTCCAGTACTTTAGTCAGATCTCACGACTCAGGTTCTCAAGTGGCGATTTTTCCGAGGCGTTTTCAATGCCTACATCACCAAAATGTACCGACAAATTATGGTCGATCCAATCCATATGCCATTTCAGAGAATCCTGTTCCGAAACAAAGAGGGTCATCTTGGTGATTACGAGCTTAATACCATCACGTTTGTCATTAACTGTGCTCCGTTCTTAGCCATCCGAGTACTTCAGCAACTCGCAAATGATTTTCAATCCAAATTTCCGTTGGCTAGCGATATTATCAAGTCCTATATATATGTCGATGATCTCCTGGCAGGGGCTCACACTGATGCAGTCGCAATGGTCAATGAACTTCAAGACATTCTTGGTTCAAATCGCTTTCCTTTGCATAAGTGGGCTAAGTGGTCTACTGTGGAGAGCCTGCTCAGTTGCATCCCAAGGTGTCATTTGCTGAATACTGATTTCCTCGATATCGAAGAAGCTTAAGCAGCAAAAACATTTGGAATCCGATGGAAAACGGCCACGGATGAGTTTTACTTTGTCATCTCACCCCAAGAAATCAAGTCAGCTTATACTAAGCGAGAATTCCTCGGGCAGATCGCCAAGTGTTTCGATCCCGCTGGCTGGCTGGCTCCCTTTGCGATTCAAGCCAAAGTATTTATGCAAGAGCTAGGGTGGGATGATCAATTGCCCAGTGAACTCCATCACAGGTGGCAGGATTTTACAAAGAGCTACTCCTTTCTTCACCAGATTCGAGTCGAGTGTCAAAAATTGTTACGGCAACAAATAGCGCCCCATAGAATCACGTACGTTCAGAGGACTATCCAGCAGATCTCCCTAGCCGCGGCCTAAGTGCGCAGGAACTTGTATACAAGGATTTATGGTGGTATGGCCCACCATGGCTAAGGGAACCGCAAGAGTCTTGGCGGCCAGCGATGCAACCCCCACTAGACACTACCTTGGAGCAGCGTGTAGTGAAAGTCCATGTCGCAATCGCTAAACCAACCAATGAGATACTATCTCGTTGTTCCAATATGGCCTTTGCCTTATGAGTGGTAGCATACGTGGTCCAATTTGGCAGAAGGTGTCGGAAACTTCCAGATGACTACTCCGGCGAAGTGACCACTAATGAGAACAGTCAAGTACTCCAGGTATTAATCCAAGTCATTCAGCGTGAATACTTCCCAATGGGACATAGGTGTCTACAGCACGTCTCTGCCCACGTCTAGTGCCATGCCCGCTGCTGGCGCATCAGATCTCTTTGTATCGGGGAAGTCAACTGGTAATCCGTCTCATCAGACAGAGATGCTGGATTCCAAGACTGCGGAATCTAGTCAAATCGGTGGTTAATTCATGCAAGGTGCACTCATAGCTATTGGACACTCTTCCTCCCCAGCGAATACGTTCTCACGATCCTTTACGACCACCGGGGTAGATTTTGCAGGTCCATTCGACATCAAAAGTTTTACCGAGCACGAATGTCGAATATCAAAGTGATATTTGAGTGTCTTTGTGTATTTCAGCAATAATAGCCATTCACCGTGAGGTAACTTTGGACCTGAGTTCGAAAACGTTTCTGGCAGCAGTCACTCGTTTTGTATCGAGGCGAGGGTATCCCCATCAAGTGCAGTTCGACAATGGAAAAAACTTCGTAGGTCCGTCCGAAGTTCTTGAAGAAGATTTCCTTAAGTCAGAAGATCCTATCCCGCTATAGCCACCAAAATCTGTCCTGGCATTTGATCCCTCCCAGGGCACCGAATATGGGAGGGTGGTGGTAAGCTGGAGTTAAAAGTTTCAAAACTCTGTTCTACAAGGCCACTTCCAACCAAAGGTATACCTTCAAGAAGTTCTCTAGTCTGCTTGCTAAGATAGAGGTTTGCCTGAACTCGTGGCCCTTTTCTCCTATGTCTGAAGACCCCACCGATTCTTTGGCATTGACCCAGGCCATTTCCTAGTAGGCGGTCCATTGCTATCCGTCACGGAACCTGAAATCAAGGACAAGGTTCCATCTATCATTAACCGGTGGCAGCATCTGAAGGCCGTAAGTCGGCATTTCTGCACTCGGTGGAAAGAGGAATATCTAAAGGAGTTACATAAGCGAAATAAGTAGAGTTTCCCTGTAAAAATCTTGAAGTGGGCGATCTGGTGAGACTCAAGGACGACAACTTTCCATTGAATGGCGTCTCGAATCCACCAAACGTACCCTGGTAGTGACGGCAACGTCCGTGTCGTTTATCTGCTTACCGCTCGCGGTGTTGTGAAGCAAACAGTCGCGAAGCTGACCTTTTTTCCTTCAGAAAAAAGAATTCAAACTCTCTACGTCAAAAAGGAATTCAAGCTGTCTACGTGAAATTGCAGTAGCGTCCGGCAGCTGGTCTTTCCTCCCAAACAACAAGGCCCGAGCTGCCAATAGTAATATGTGCATTGTTAAGTCCAACATTAATCCGCTTTCTTCGTTATTTGTTCCGGCAGCTTCCTGATATCCGTCATCTCCATCTCGACTCTATAACTCCAGAGGAGTAAAGGAGGAGCGCAGATGTTCGCGAAGAACTGAGTTCTTCCGTTGCCGAGTCTGTCGCGGAATCCATCCTCTGAAGCGATGCCTTCGCTTCCTGCGCCTGAACGTGGAAAAGAGGATGCGGGCAGTGCTTGCCAATAAGTACTACGGCAATTGCATGGGCGGTGATAGTAGCCGTATTTGCAAAGAGGATCACCACACACTCCTCCCCTTCCACGAGGAGACATGACGACGCACTCCGCGATCAGTCGTCAGCCACGTCACCCCTGAGTTTTCCAGACGAAGGATCGCTCCAACGCCAGCGTCCGATCCTAAGCTGACACTGGCCACACAGCCTCAGCACCGCAATCCATACATGATGCCTTACTCGGCAGTATCGTCGATGGCAACGTCTCTGGATACGGCATTTAAATTGACAGCCGTCAATATTGGGAAGGAAAAAGCGGTGGCAGCAGTGATCCGGTCCCCGATCAGCGAAGGATGGCGACTGGAGGCGATCCTGAAGGTGGTCGATGGCCTGTGCTGCCGAACCCCCAGTACTCCGGTGGATCCGCAAATTGCCGGAAAGTTCGAGGCGGCCGACACTTTTAACCGACCGTCGTCTGTGTCCCTGGTCTTGGGCGCGGACGTGATGACGGAGGTAATGTTGAAGGAGAGTCTACCATGCCAATCGCGATGCACACCGTCTTCGGGTGGACCATGTCCGGAGCATGCCATTTAACTTTCTGGTCTTGCACTCCTGCAAGGGGGGAACATGTTTATGCCCAACGGGCAACACAAGGGTTAGGGACTGAGGAAGGCGAGCTTTCACCTCACGCCGCTCTCCCGATGATGCCCAGCGTTCTCCCCACAAAAAGAATTCCCCACACTTCTCTTCAAGCGGGGCTTTTTTCCCCGCTCTTAGATACGTAACTTTTTAGTTCAACAGGAAAAGTGAATAAAGCAAGTAAAACGAAATTTCTGCGTGTCCCCATATTTTGAAGGAAGACAATAAGGAGATAATTAATTTAGCTATCCCCGTTAAGAAGGCAGTTCTGCCCCCTACAATCATCTGTGTTCTAATAGGTATTATTTTCATAGATTATCTTACCTAGGGTATAAATAGCGTAAATAACAAGTTTCATTCTAATAACATTCAAACTGAAGGCGTAAAGTTTAAGGGAAACGAACACGCGGTTAGCTATAACAAACGGAAAGGCTCGTTAGTATACAAGCATTATTCAAGCGCAATGGTGCTTGGGTGTTTTTAAAATAATTTTTTGAAGAAGAGCCGGGTTGTGCGCAATAGTTTGGTATTGATTACTTTGAAACTTTTTCGCCAGTAGTAAGATACTCATCAACAAGATTGATATTAGCTCTAGCAGTAGAGTGTTAACTTTATCTCCATCGACTAGACGTATCGTCGGCATATCTAAATAGTGACTTGTCAGAAGTTCATATGAAGCAGCCTAGCCGATTTGTTAGCGAAGCCTAAGCAGAGTGTTAGAGAATGGAATAACAGACTAGATGAACTTCTTAGGCACTTCTTAGGCATAGAAGTCGAGCGAGAGACGGAGACTGGTAAAATTGCTATTGGGCATTAACAATACATTGAAGAACTGTTACGCACGTGAGGATTGCAAGGCGATGTCTACACCTCTGGAAGCAGGATATTAAGTCAAATGTGAAAACACTTCCTGCATACCCACTGATGAGAAGAAATATCAGTCGCTAGTGGAGTTATTGATGTATTTGGCCGTAACAACCAGGCCAGATATTTTACATTGCGTTGTAAAGTTAGTGCAGATAAATTTGAGACCCCATAAAGAACATGAAGTGGCGGTAAAAGAGTGCTGCGCTACTTAACGGGCACAACTGGCGTGGAGCTTCACTACGAGATGACTGGGACCCAAATCAACGGGTACGTGAATGCTGAGTGGGCGAACGACTCCATAGACCAAAAGTCAAGTACTGGAAATGTGTTTATGTATGCTAGTGGGTTTAAGTAGTACTGATGCGGAGTACATTGCGTTATCCATGGCGGCAAGAGAAGCGGTGTAGATAATTTTGAACGAGATGGGTTTTAACGATGTTCAAACTGGTTTATTGTATTTCGATAATCAAAGTGCCCAATGTTTTATTAAAAACCCAACTTTGCATAATAGAAGCAAACACATTGATATAAAGTATCATCATGTCAGAGAGCTTTTTAAGACAAATGAAATAGATGTTCAGTATATTTGTAGTAACGTCATGATCTCTGATGTATTGACTAAGAATTTGCAAAAATGTAAACATATAAAATGTATCACTGAAATTAATTGTCATTAGGACTGAAGCATACAAGTAATTTGTTGAGAAGGAGTGTTGATAATTTGGGAATATTATCTTACCTATTAATTTGGCAACAATATGTGTATGTATTCATTGAATTCAATTAGTTGTTAATCTTTCATCGTACCATTCGGTTTGTTATGTAATTGTCTTAATAAATATATATATATACTCTACTACGAAATTTTGTAGTAGAATTATTGGAGTGGGTCATTGTCACCCTTTGTTCTTCAAATATGCATAGGAGCCCTTGGAATTAATCAAATCAACTGTTTGCGACATAAAAAATAAAATAAGGCAACCGAAAACTGCTGTTTTTCAAAACAGGAGTAGAAAGACATTTTCGGTTAAGTTTGTTTTTTTCCTGACAATGATTGATGGAAAAGTCTTAATCAAAATTACAAACACTTCCTCAACATTAAAGTGTCAAGTTTGAAAAAAAACGGAAAGAAAATTTTAGGACGATTCAAAGAGTGAGGAGAACTGCTGCAATTGCAGAATTGCAGAATAAAGTGTATGGATTTTATTCTGAAGCTAGCTTACACATTTCCTCGGCCAGGAGAAACAAAAACGGATAATATACCTCGTGAGGATATACAGAGTAGGAAGGATATTATACAAGCTGAACTCTCTCGGAAGCTAGGACTGAAAGTTGACTGCCAAAGCACGGATACGGAAATACAAAAGACTTACCCCAACGGTACACAGGATTTTCGCTCACGGAAAGAATTTAGCAGAATTTCAGTGCTTACCAATTGAAGAAGCACAGGAATTTAAAAACAAGGACTACAAAAGGTTCAGATACACTAATACATTAAAAACTTCTCGTGTTAGACAAAATGAAGACCTTTTCCATATGCTGGCAGCCTCTTCGGACCCACTTATTGCATCCTTGAGCAATCACGATAGGATTTGAAAAATAGTAACTATTGTCCCGATATTTTCAGTTTATTAGATGTTTATTATTGAGGTGAATATTGAAAATTATTTTGAAGAAAATCAGCCATCAATAGCAAATTCTCAAAATTAACCTAAAAAAATTCCAACAATTTTTATTTTTTATTTGTTGTAATTATGTTAAAAGATTGAATTAAAACATTAAAAAATGTTATATAGTTGTTTAAAACAAAAAAAAATCTGTTTGTGTTTAAAAAAAGAGGGTTTCATTCCATATTTAAAGGAAAAACATGCTCGGAATTATTTTCTGACTTTTACTTTGAATATTACAGCACCACGGTGATTTTTGAAATGTATAATGCCACAAGGCCCCACTGCGCGTTGTGAGAAAGTTTTGGCAGTGGCAACAACTCAATGGTTGTCGGAAAGTTTCGATAGTGCTGGAAGAGGACTTCTGAAGGAAAATTGCGATAAGACTGTTAAACATAGACGAGCGACGTGGGACGAACAAAAGGTGGGAAAAGAGTATGTTATTCAGATCTAGCGTAAACTGACAACAATTTACAAAACAAGAAAATAAAACTAGCATATGTAGGATAAGAAAACTTGAAGGAAGCTGGATTTGCAGAATTGGTTACTCACCCATTATGGTTGGCAGCAGTAAGATGAAGAATCAGATGATCAGTCAGTGGTAACAGCGAACGGGGGAGTAAACATTCTAGCAGAAAACATACCCGAGAGATCATGGTTTACTTTGAAAGATGTTGAGGACAGTGTATCGCAGTATTCTGGTACAGATACTCCTAGCATTGATCAATAGATTGAAGAACTAGAAGAATGTACAGCCATGGTACAGTGGAACGAATTACAGCTATTTGCCAATGAAAAACAGTTATTTGGTGGGGGGCAGCAAAATCTTTCATAAAGAGTCAGAGATAAATTAAAAACTGGAGTTCTTGGAAAACAGCTCGTCATGCTGAGTTTAGTGTAGGAATATCTTCAGCTGAAGTCCATAAAAAAACAGATCAGCGTCAACAGAAAAAATTTGAAACTCTTAATGAATATTTATACGCATTGATAAAAATTGCAATGCCGGTAAACGTAGATGAGGAGAGTTTGGTATTGTATTCCAGATACAAAAACTAACAAAATTATGTTATTCCAAGCTCCTAATATTTCAAAGTTAAAGTTTAAAATCGAAGTTTATAAGAAAGTTAATTTAAATAACGGGCAGTACAGGCTCAAGAGAGAATATAATTTGGTTGCGGAGAATCGACTCATTTAAGAAAAGTGTTTGATCTGCTCAGTTACAGATGGTACAAGATTCCAATACTCATTACCGTGTGGAGTGGAGAAACAAAAATAAGTCTTCTCCTCTTCGATTTCCAGAAAGATGTCATTTTTATATTTCAGTTTCATGAGTTAGAAGCTCTTCATGAGCCATGTAATGGAATTTTTTACAACATTTTAATGTAAATACATACATACAATACAATATATATGATCAATAAGTGGGCTGATCTAAAAATTCGATGTACATTTCCTTTTATTTGTGTTGAAATGCAAGCCATTTTTCGAGTTGAAGAAAACGTCTTTTTTCACAGGACTACAAGACTCCAAGTTGTTCAGGCGATTCCTTGAACGGCAACTAAACCTGTAGGCATTCTGAATCCAGGAATTTTGTGCGCACCTGAAAATGAGTTTCACATGCTTGTTCGTCTGAGGTTAACGAAATATTTTTATTTTGAATTCCATGTATTTCATCCATTTTCCAAAACTTTTCTAATAATATGTTAAGATCTTGCTGTTGCCTAAAATTACAAGTGTAATGTTGTGTTGATTGGAGTTCAGCAGTCTTAACCCCGACGATCCATCCTAATGCAGTTTGCACTAGATGAGGAAGACCAAGTCCTAACCTAATTTTACCCGTCTTAAGAAGATCATAAAACTCCTTTACGCTGAGTGATAAATTTACTTTTCCGGGCTTATAAAAGAATGGGTCGGCTAACTCAATTTCATTGGGAATGGCCCAATTAGACACATCTAGTCCTCGAGTCAAGATATTCTTGAACGAAATTTGGTAGCTTCGGAATGTTTCATATGTGTACGTATATCATCGATTTTAGCCATCTCATTATGGTCGTTACGAAACGGAAGCTGAAGCCTTTTGGCTAATTCTACAGTTATAAAGGTAAGCTCAGACCACTAATCAAGTAATGCTCTTGCGAGCTGAAAGCCACCAAGTTTGTCTTGAATTAGAACTATTGCTTTTGGAAGCAATCCCCTCCGAACTTGGCGTCCACATCGATGTTGCAAATGTTTTACTTATGTCATGTGTGTTATGAATGATATGTTGCGATTTATGATGAATAGAAGCTCCATCTGGTTGATAGTTTCGCTGGACGTTTGAATCTTTACGCATGTTTCTGTGACAATGTCGACATCTATTCAATGAAGGACACTTTAAGGCTGGATGACCGTTATTGAGGCAATTCAAACAAAGTGACTAACAACTTAAATCGCTTAATAAAAGGTAACGAAATAAAAACTGGACAGAATGCTAAAGAATGCTCAGTTGACTGACATTGAATGCATCTGCTTTGGGCTGCAACAAATACTTTTGAAGTGCTATAAATTCTGTCTCTGACGGGTCTTTCCTCTTGTCGGTTTGTCTGTATTCTTGAACCCGATCATATGCTTGTTTGGATTGTTTGGACAATATGAATAAGTACTGCGTTTAATAAATACAACTTCAGACCCAAGAGACAACAATGTTCCTCGGAGAGCTGAAACCGTATCCAAAATTGTACCGAGGGTAACAGCGTCTGCCTTTTTCATGCTAGCAATGTTGAATAAACTTGAAATATGTTCTACGAAGATAAGATCGATTCTAGCTCCTAAACTTTCAATATTAGATTGCAGTTTATTCCGTTGTTGTTTAAAAGGTAGGAGCTGCGTTTCAACTGGTGGAGACATTTTGGGTCTTTAACGAAAGAAATGTAGCAAGTTAGAAATAAACAAAATCTGAGCTAGACGAGTTCTAGATTTAAGAAAACAGTCAAATGCATTAAGTTTCTTTCGTTTCTCTATATGAAAGTTTGAGTACTTACTTCGATGTGCTTACTAAGCACGTGTTAAAGCTTACGAGTGTTTTACATGTGAGTCTAAAGCATGTAAAGCAAAACTTGAGTAGAAATTGATAATGTAAATTTACACACTCAAGTTGACTTTGGTTATGATAGGGCTCCAATGTGAATGTCCCACGATGGTATGTCTTGCAAAGGCCAATGAAGAAGTCCGATGACGACTATCCAAGATGATTATGTAACAATGAAATGCACTCAAATGAACGAATAAACGAATTTAAATAGTTTTAAAGTTTATATGTTGGGACTCGCGGAGTGCAAAAATCCTGTCACGGTCGCCAATCTTTGATCTGCCCAGTTGCAGATGGTATAAGAATTCAATGCTCATAAGCATGTGGATTGGAGGACGGACGTCTTCCCTCTTCGATTTCCAGAAAAAAGTCATTTTAATATTTCAGTTTTACGAGTTAGAAGATCTTCATAAGCCACCTAACATAAGCTTTTGAAACATGTTACGGGATTGCTACCTTGTGTTATAAATAAATTCAGGTGGATATATAATTCATGAATACTGGCGTAAAAAATAAGCAATCGCTATGAAATTTTTTACACGTGTTCTTTAGGATATTGTGCATCGCTCCACTTATAGAATTGGCGACAAATATCAAAAATGTTCATTTAAAAAAATAGTAATAAAAAGCGCCAAAAATATTTTTTTTTCTAAAAAGCTGATAATTTTTTAATTTTCATGTTTTTTTCCAGTTTTATTACCAGCAATCCGAAAAAGTGTCTAGATTAAGAAAAAAAATTTTAATTTTTGGTTTCAAACTTAATTTGCGAACAGTAGAATTTTCATAAGGACGAGATTGGTCATTGTTCCATGCCATGCGATCTTCTTCTTTCTTATACCTGCAGCGCATATTTTAAGCGAGCTTTCACTAGTTTTATGGGTAACGCATCGAATTTGTAAATTTGCGCTGAGGGAC
Organism: Drosophila equinoxialis; assembly: GCA_018150345.1. Lineage (NCBI taxonomy): Eukaryota > Metazoa > Arthropoda > Insecta > Diptera > Drosophilidae > Drosophila > Drosophila equinoxialis. The sequence goes on along the minus strand of JAECWI010000323.1, from coordinate 377,683 downwards.
CATATACATCTGATATTTCACAAACCTAGTGTATGTAGTCCATTGATCGATTGTTAGTTGTATTCCACCAAAGTTCAAAAAACGAAAATATTTAGTAGATTTTTAAACATTTCAAAAACGATTTTAGTTATTTAATTCAAACCTTGCAATTTAGCCGGCTCGAGGTCAATCTTCCAAAAGAATATTATTGCAAAGGCAACACAAAAAGGTGAGCAGGTTGTCTGTATAGCTATTTCAAGAACTACCAACATAACACAGTTTTATAAAAAACTTATTTTTTTTTTTCATTTTGCCAGTTTAAGTTTTGAAAGTGAAAAAGTTGTGATGTTAATTAGTTTTTTAAATATTTCTTCAATTCTAACGAATTTTCCAAGTGGTCCGCCATTAACGGACTCTCTATTGGAAAAAATATCTCTACTTGATCTACACAATTTTTTATACAGATTTTACTAGTATAGTTACTAGTATAGTTACTGCCTAGTGGCAGTTCTTATTTTATATATTCAAATTCATTTTAAAAAACAGTTGGCATTTCTGTAATCATATCACTGGCCATTAAACTTCTACCCTTTTTTTAAATATTACATAATTTAGTTTTTTTATTAAAGGCTGGATTTTGTTTTAAAAAGGTAATGTGTAAGCTACTGATGAAGTATGTACAAGAGTAAAGTAGTAAAATATATGTATGTGAGTATGGATACGGATGCCGGATCCATATACCTATAATATGAGAAAAGTAATTTCTCCCTGGAAAATATGGAACTCTACCGATGCTTCTGGTTCAAGAGCATCTTAGTATCCGGTTCGGAGGACAAAATGTTTAGTTGGGGGGCAGAAACTTTCGTCTTGGTAACCGTAGAATTATTTTTGGTATTAATTTTATGCACAAGCTTCTAAATGGTAAAAGAGACTCGCCTGAGTTATTGACTCAGGTTAACATGTCGGTACCATGTAAATGAAGTAGGCATCCGATTATACCGATAAGTCTTAGTCGCTGTTCTACTAACTATGCCTTGCATGCACGTTTATGGGTCCTCTGCTATGATTAGAACATGATATTCCCTGTTATTTGTTCTGTCTTCTATTACTTGAAATTACATTGGTTATGGCAAATTACAAAGATTCAAAATTTCAAAAGTTTCATGTCCAGCTAAATGGGGTTCATCAGTTCTGTTCTTGCCTGAAGGGTAGGTCCAGGGGGTGACATCTTTTGAGCCGCCTTGTTTGGGTGCTGTTATCTAGCAGGGCGAGTGCCAGAATATTTTCATGCGTCTCCAACCTGGAGCAGTGTCGAGTGACATATCTTTTAATTTCGCTGCTTACTGATGGGACGTTCAGGTCTCTGTGGATGACCGAGTTGCGAACGAATGGAGGCGCACCAACTATTTTGCGGAGCAGCTTGCTCTGGAAGCGCTGTAAGATGTTCACGTTTGAATCTGAGGCCGTGCCCCAGAGCTGAATGGCATAAGTCCACACTGGTTTGATAATGGCCTTGTACAGCAGCACCTTGTTGCTAATGCTGAGCTGTGACTTGGTGCCGATGAGCCACTGCATCCTAGTTGAGTTGAGCACGTTTGGCTTTAAGGTGCGCCTTCCAGTTTAATCGCCTGTCCAGAGTAAGGACCAGATATTTGACCGAACCCACGCTCGGGAGAAGCGTCCCATGAGGACTGACTGGGGGGCAATCGAGTCAGCGTGTGGCGAAAGTCATGTGCAGCGATTTGTCTGTATTAACAGCGATGTTCCACCTGCTTAGCCAGGGCTAAAGTGTTGTTGCTGGATGATCACTGAGGCCTCCGTAGGGTTTGGTGCGCTGGCAATGAATGCTGTGTAGTCTGCATATGAGGCAATCAGGAGTTGCAGCACTGGTAGGTCAGCAGTATATAAGGTGTATAGTATAGGGCCCAGTACACTGCCCTGAGGGACGCCCGCTTTGATGTGCTTCATAAAGAACTCTCACACCTAACGTAAAACCGTCTGTCGAAGATGTATGATTTTAGTACCATGTAGTACGAGGCGGGGAGGAGCAGCTTTATTTTGTACAAAAGCCCATTATGCCAGACTCGATCAAAGGCCTGCTTTACGTCCAGAAAGACAGCGGAGGAATACAACTTGTCTTCAAAAGCATAAAGCACCTTCTGCACAATGCGATGGCATTGCTCAGGAGTGCCATGGTGTTGCCGGAATCCAAACTGGTGTTCTGGAATCGTGTTTCCTTCGTCTAGTAGCGGCAATACTCTGGCCAAAAATATTCTTTCGAATATCTTGGAGAGTATTGCCAGCAAACTGATCGGACGTACGAGCTTACTTCCTTTTTGGGTTTCCCAGGTTTAGGAATCATTAAAATCTTTGCGCACTTTCATTGGGTGTGGAAGTGGCAGAGATAAAAGATCCTGTTGAAAATGTTGGCTAGTAGCTGTATCACTCTCGGCGGCAAGCATTTGATGGTGACTGCATCAATGCCATCGAGGCCAGGGCTTTTGTTGTCTTAAGGCAGTTGGTTTCCAGTTTAATTTCCTCAGGAGTAACTCGACCGATTCGAAGAGCCATCTGAAGGGGGGCCTCAAGGAAGGACAGGGTAGCATTGGTATCTTCTGCGCTGCAGGTGCTGAAGGGTTTGAACAAGTTGGCTAAATGGGTCGCAAACTCCTTGTCCTCGCTAGATCTGCACCATAGACCATTTGGTCCTCGGATGGGGACCTGACGGTGGGCCTTTTAAGGAATTTAGTGGCTTTCCAAAGATTATGGTCAGGTTGGTTGGGCTCGAGTACTTGGAGGTATGCGGCAGTGGCTTCATTGCGGGCTTGAAAATAAAGTGTTTTCAGCTCCTTCGTGGCACGGTTGAGGGCCCTTTTGTGTAGAGGGTTACGGCTGAGTTGCCAGACACGTCTCAAACGTCTTTTCTCCCGCAAAGCTTTGTTGATCTCGTCAGACCAGGCGAACATGTCTCTCTGAGGTGTTGGCTGGTGTCTGCTGTTAGTTGGAGGGCTACAGGCGCAAGCATCTTGGCAGATGTCTCGGGTGAGCTTTTCCACAATCTCGTCGATGTCCTCTTTATTGTTGAGGCAGGCGTTGGGCTCAGTGATCTCGTCAAGCATAGTTTTGAAAGAATCTATATTGGAGTTTTTCCTGAGTAGCATGGTGGTGCGTATTGTCGACTCGACTGGGATGTCTATCCAGAACTGTGGTCGGACTGCAAGTCGTGGTCTGCATCTGTGTGAATGGAACTGCTGTTGATGCCTCTGGAAATAGCAAAGTCCAAGACATCAGGTGTCTTGGCCAGATCTGTCGGCCAGTAGGTAGGTTGGCCAGATGAATGGGTGGTCAGGTTGAGAGAACGTATGCATGGGAAAAGCCCAAGTCCCTTTGGATTGTTGAGCCTGGACACCCACCAGGTGTGCTTCGCGTTGAAGTCGCCTCCAGCCAGGAACCTTGGTCTGAAACTGCTGAGTGCTTGATGGAACATCTGTGTGTCGACTGCATGTTTGGGAGGGACATAGCAGGAGGCGATGTTGATATTGCCTATGGAGGTGGCAATGCGGAGGGAAGTCGCTTGAAGCCACGGATGACAGAGAGGCGCGTTTGAAGAGTATTTCAGTCTGGACTTTATGAGGATGCCAGAACCTCCTCTGGCATTGCCGCTTAAACCACTATGAAGTGTGACTAGTCTGTGAGGGGGGGGCAATAAGTCATAGCCGCTACTATGAAGTGTACTAGTCTGTAGGTGTGTTTCGGAGATTAAAAGAATTTCGACATTGTTCCTTTTCAAAAACAAGTCGACCTCTGGCCAACTTTTACACTTACTTGCATAATGCTGTCATTAGCGTAACCATCATTTTTGTCACCTCCTCCCTTTGGGCGTAAGGAAGAGTTAAGAGTTGCTCAATATGAGCAACGGTAGGGCCTCCCTGCTGCAACGGTGGAGGAGCATCAATGTTTTCAGCGGGGATACTTGCTGAGGGCGAGTTTTCGGTCACTCCGGCACAGGACATTCCAGGCTGGGTGAAGCTAGACGAGAAGCTATGAGGCATGAAAGGAGTCAGTGCAGCTCGCTTCTGCATGCGATGTCCGGAGCGTGCCTAACCTTGCTTCCGTAATTTTTTTCGCCTCTTTGTACACTCGACATCCTATGTACGATGCGGCGTGGCTTTCCCCGCATGTATTCCAGGGGTTGCTCGTTGTCCTTGGTTCGTGTGGTTAAACTCTTGGCATTTATGGCATTGAGGAACATCGTTATTTTTCTCGGTGGTTCGACGATTACCACAGCATTGCCTCTGCGTTTGATTGAAAAGATTTCCTTATTGTTCGAGGCAGGCTCAAGATCAATGAAGAAGATTGGCATCGGGTTTTTGGAGGTTTCAGGTAGGCGATAAGATACTGATAAAATTAAACAAGAGACTTGGCAACAAGTTGACACCCTTGCTTGAGGAAGTCACGGTTGAAGACGACTTGGGGACAATGGTTCTTGTCAAGGAGAGGGAGGTACATAAGGATAACATTATATAAAGAAATCATCCATCTAGTACTGATTCTCTTTATTCTTAATAGGATTTGGATACTATACATTCTACTACTAGGACCAATGACAACCGGAAAGATAACAAACTACTCGAACTCAGAATATATCCCAATACTGAACGGGAAAGCTATTATTTGGAAAGATTATGAAATCCTCAGACACTCAACTAATCTTTCAATGTACTCGGAATCTCAAATGATATTAATTCTTGAGTCCGACGTACATCATATAAGAAATCTATTGGAAACAGTTAACATTCATCATAGACAAACTAGGAACAACTCTAAAGATAATAGCAGGAACACAAGACTTTAATGATTTCGAAGAACTTAAATTCCAGCAAAAAGAATTAGCTAATTCAATAAACAGGCAGGCTTCAATATAATCAAAAGTCCAGGACAAAATAAATAAATTAACAGAGTCAGTAAATACCATCATTGAATTTGCAAAAGAGAAACAGATTGAGACAGGCGAACTGTACTGAACTTTGCTCAGTAGAAATAGAATTATGATTTCGGAACTTGAGACTCTAATGTTGTCAATTAGACTTGCAAAGATACAAATAGTGAACCCGGTAATTTTTCATTCAGAGGATTTAAAGAAAATTGTAAATGAGCACTCTGCAGGGCTAACTATAACTGATTTAATTGAAATATCTTATTTTAACCTAATATTAGGTAATAATTTTGTACATTTCATTATTAAATACCCCAATCCTAGTTTAGTAAAAAAATAACCATGTTTCCAATTCAACACAACGGATTTATTAGAAAACAAGATTAAATAAATAAATAAATAATAACTCTCAATGTTTGATTTATGTTTTATATATTGATTGACTTTATTTTTAAAGATTATTCTTTTCGTATGCAACATCGACACCACGTTAAAGCTTAGGCTTTTTAAGAAGAAGAAGGAGAACAGATTCAAATGTGACCAGATTAACCTAATCTAATAATCCATAACTAAGTGTTGTGTAATGTTATTGTTTAAACGTTGATGATATTCCAACACGCACTCCGCAAACATAACGTTACAATAATAATAAAGAAAATGATAATGTTCAAAATTTAACTTATTCTTTCGTGGTTCGTGTCCATTCTGGGACTTATTCAGTGATCTAGGATTCGCTCTTTGGATTCAAGAAAAAACCAAAAAAACTTGAATCAGATCACGATTATAACTTAAAAAAATTTCAACAATTCATTTGTTCAAATAAGACTACTTTAACAATTCAATTGTTCAAACAAAAAATAAAAAAAAATATAATTAAGTCAATATTTATTTTTAAAATCCAATGTGGATGCCAGACTCGGTCCAAAGGCCTGCTTTACGTCCAGAAAGACAGCGGAGGAATACAACTTGTCTTCAAAAATAAAGCTAACCTTCTGCACAATGCGATGGCATTGCTCAAGACTGGTGTTCCGGAATCGTGATCCTTCTGGTGTTCTGGAATCGTGTTTCCTTCGTCTAGTAGCGGCAATACTCTGGCCAAAAATATTCTTTCGAATATCTTGGAGAGTATTGCCAGCAAACTGATCGGACGTACGAGCTTACTTCCTTTTTGGGTTTCCCAGGTTTAGGAATCATTAAAATCTTTGCGCACTTTCATTGGGTGTGGAAGTGGCAGAGATAAAAGATCCTGTTGAAAATGTTGGCTAGTAGCTGTATCACTCTCGGCGGCAAGCATTTGATGGTGACTGCATCAATGCCATCGAGGCCAGGGCTTTTGTTGTCTTAAGGCAGTTGGTTTCCAGTTTAATTTCCTCAGGAGTAACTCGACCGATTCGAAGAGCCATCTGAAGGGGGGCCTCAAGGAAGGACAGGGTAGCATTGGTATCTTCTGCGCTGCAGGTGCTGAAGGGTTTGAACAAGTTGGCTAAATGGGTCGCAAACTCCTTGTCCTCGCTAGATCTGCACCATAGACCATTTGGTCCTCGGATGGGGACCTGACGGTGGGCCTTTTAAGGAATTTAGTGGCTTTCCAAAGATTATGGTCAGGTTGGTTGGGCTCGAGTACTTGGAGGTATGCGGCAGTGGCTTCATTGCGGGCTTGAAAATAAAGTGTTTTCAGCTCCTTCGTGGCACGGTTGAGGGCCCTTTTGTGTAGAGGGTTACGGCTGAGTTGCCAGACACGTCTCAAACGTCTTTTCTCCCGCAAAGCTTTGTTGATCTCGTCAGACCAGGCGAACATGTCTCTCTGAGGTGTTGGCTGGTGTCTGCTGTTAGTTGGAGGGCTACAGGCGCAAGCATCTTGGCAGATGTCTCGGGTGAGCTTTTCCACAATCTCGTCGATGTCCTCTTTATTGTTGAGGCAGGCGTTGGGCTCAGTGATCTCGTCAAGCATAGTTTTGAAAGAATCTATATTGGAGTTTTTCCTGAGTAGCATGGTGGTGCGTATTGTCGACTCGACTGGGATGTCTATCCAGAACTGTGGTCGGACTGCAAGTCGTGGTCTGCATCTGTGTGAATGGAACTGCTGTTGATGCCTCTGGAAATAGCAAAGTCCAAGACATCAGGTGTCTTGGCCAGATCTGTCGGCCAGTAGGTAGGTTGGCCAGATGAATGGGTGGTCAGGTTGAGAGAACGTATGCATGGGAAAAGCCCAAGTCCCTTTGGATTGTTGAGCCTGGACACCCACCAGGTGTGCTTCGCGTTGAAGTCGCCTCCAGCCAGGAACCTTGGTCTGAAACTGCTGAGTGCTTGATGGAACATCTGTGTGTCGACTGCATGTTTGGGAGGGACATAGCAGGAGGCGATGTTGATATTGCCTATGGAGGTGGCAATGCGGAGGGAAGTCGCTTGAAGCCACGGATGACAGAGAGGCGCGATTGAAGAGTATTTCAGTCTGGACTTTTTATTTTACAGAATGCCCAGTGCCTGATAATGTTTTGAACTTCCATCATGACTCTCAAAAATCTTATACGCTGTATGCGCAGCTTTCCGCCACGAGACATATGTGTGTTTCAATTTTTCCCTCGAAATCGGGTACCGATTTTACAATATCTAAAGCCTCATTACACTCTATGCCCGGAACTATCTCGACGGGTACGACTCTTTGGAATTATTGTTGGTTTGTTCTGCTAGCCTCTTCTAGCTTAGTTGTTCTTTATAGCTTCTTGACTTTTTTGCTGATGATTTTTCTGTGTTTTTTGTTTAGTTAACTTGTTGATTTTTTGTTGCAGATTTTTTGTATTAGTTATTTTTTTTAAATTGTTGATTTTTTTGTTTTTTGACTACTTTTTTTCACAACTAGTTGGGCGCCAGTTAATATTGTTCTTTACTTGTGCGATGTCACTAGGTATAAGATAATTATTTTGGATCGACCGATTCTATTTATAGTTCGTAAAAGACCAAAAACTAAAAGTACAAAATGTTCTTATGCTAAGCTAGCCCTGACCTATAATCGCTGTGTCAGTAATTATGCTGCATGGTTCAAGTTCACACGTCACGACGTCCGCGCGTGGAGCGTTGTCAGCGGAGAAGCGATTGCATGGCAAGCAGAAATATAGTTGCAGGTTTGATGCCCATCCAGAATTTAGGCCGATGACTTGTCAGGCCGGATGTGTTAACTTCTCCCTCGCTAGTTCGCAGGCCATCCCCGGTTTTCCTCAGGGTGTCAATGACAATACGTAGCGATGCTTGTTTTCTGTTTTTTCTCCATTTTTGGAAGGTTTAATAACAGACGAACATAGCGGCTAGGATGGTGACAAATAAAGTGGTCATTATTATAGGCCATAATTTCATGTTCCTCTCGATGCTGCCAATATGATAAAGGTTGTCAAAGTTCAGTCTTTGAAGGCATGGCATGCTCAGAATTTTCTTATGACCAGTAATATTTAGTGTGGTTGACGTTGCTAAGCCTGGGTGTCTTTTGACGATATTTTAAATGTTTCTGTAGAGAGACCCATTTATTTGTATTTCCTCATCGAACGTCAACAAGTAAGTTCCATGGATTGATGTATTGGTGCCGTTCTCTGTTTGGATTACCGGCGTGTCCTCATTTATTTATTTATTATACCCTTGCAAAAAGGGTATATTAATTTTGGTCAGAGGTGTGCAACGCATAGAACGAAGCATCTCAGACCATATAAAAATAGAATATATATATTCTTGATCAGCACGACGAGACGAGTTCAAATAGCCATGTCCGTCCGTCCGTCCGTCCGTCTGGATCAACGCGAACTCCTCCGAAACCGTAAGAGCTACAGAGCTGAAATTTTGCACGTAGGGTTGTATATACTGCAGGCATTGTATATCTCGGATTCAGCCGGATCGGACCACTATATCATATAGCTCCCATACAAACGTCAAAGTCACGAAACAGTGACTTTCTCAATAACTTCATTAATTTTATAGCCATTGTCATAAAAGTTGGTATTTGTCAGTTTTATGTTCTTATTCATGATTGTGCCAAATTTGATCAAGATCGGGTGACTATATCATATAGCTCCCATCCAAACGGCAAAGTCACGAACAGTGACTTTCTCAATAACTTCATTAATTTTACAGCCAATGTCATAAAAGTTGGTATTTGTCAGTTTTATGTTCTCATTAATGATTGTGCCAAATTTGATCAAGATCGGGTGACTATATCATATAGCTCCCATACAAACGGCAAAGTCACGAACAGTGACTTTCTCAATAACTTCATTAATATTATAGCTATTGTCATAAAAGTTGGTATTTGTCAGTTTTATGTTCTTATTAATGATTGTGCCAAATTTGATCAAGATCGGGTGACTATATCATATAGCTCCCATACAAACGTCAAAGTCACGAACAGTGACTTTTCTCAATAACTTCGTTACTTTTTAAGCTATTGTTAGTTTATTGAAGCTATAAATGTGCCGAATTTGGTCAAAATCGGGTGACTATATCATACAGCTCCCTTAGAAACGATAGGTGGAAAACAGTGACTTTCATCAAAAAGTTCTCTATATCCTATGCTAAGATTGAAGGCCGTTCTTTCGCAAACATTAGACTTTTTGGATGAAACGTTTTTACACTTTGATGGCTATGGGTAAGGAAAGAATTACCAAAACAGTTGCAAGGGTATACAAACTTCGACGCGGTCGGTTTATTTATTTATTTACGTCAACTAAGTCAGCAGTCGACGAAAAAGCTTAAGCTAAAATACAGCTAATAGTTAATTCATGAAGGTAGCTTAGCTTTATGCACAACATCCCCGACCCGGTGGAGGTGTTTTATTTGCAACAAGATGCCAGCTATGCCCTGATTCACAGCCAATGTGGTCAGGGATGGGTTGCAGCCAATCCAATATCCAGTCCAATATACTTTCATACGGTAGTTAGAAATATCCGATTTGTTACCCTTTTTAAAAAGCGGAATAATAAAAGACTCTTTCCAAATATCAGGGAAGCGACAAGTCTCACTCGATATAAAGAATAACCGAGATAAAGGCTTAGATAGGGAAATCGAACACATTTTAAGGAAGCAACTAGGTATAGTATCAGGCCCGGGTACGGAGAAAGACGTCATAGATGACAAGCTAGAGATAATGAAGCCTTCAGTAATATTAGGAAAACACATACAATTTAAATGTGGAATTGTGAAGGGATAAGATGTGGGATCCGAAGCAGTAGTAGAATAAGTCGGCTGAAAGAATTTAGCAAACAGATCTGCAATATCTGAATCACAATGAGCACTCTGGTCATTAAGTCTGAAGGTGGAAGGTAGTAAATTAGAACGTCTTTTGGAATTAACAAAGTTATAAAATCTTTTGGGGTTCTTATAAAATTCAACCTTACAGCGAACGATATAATTATTGTAGCATTGAGTATTTAAAAGACAAAATTGAGATTTGGCTACACAATAATTTGCATAGTCAAGTCGCGAAGTCCAGACTGGCGCACTGGAGACGGTAGAGACATTCACATAAGGAACGCATTTATCAATTAAAAAATTCAATGCACAATCTATATCACAGCACTCAAATAGAAATGACCAGTCAAAAGAGAAAATAAGGCTGTTAAGAAGATTGAAATTTGTTTTACGAAAACATCTTCGACGAGAATTTGAGATGTTATTGAATGAATTATTAACGGAATTGTAAGAAATAGTAATTTCAATGGTAGGGTGATAAGTATCTTCAGGCTTCACTAGGGGCTGTGTTTGTGATACAGCACTAACAGTGGGATCAGAGACAAAAACAAGATCGAGGATTCTTTTAGAAGAGTTAAGATAAGAATTCAACTGATATAGCGGACATTCAAGTAGGCTATTAAGAAAAACATGTTGAGATGAAGGAATTAAGAAAGATAGATTATCATCACCAAGCCAAGAAACATTCGGCAAGTTAAAATCACCTAAAGCTATAAAAAAATCACGATCTTTAAGACGACTAAAAATAGTTCGCAAAGCATCAGCATGGTGCATCTAGATCACGATATCAGAAGTAGGAGGAATATATGAACAAGAGATATATAAGCTAAAGTTAGAACATGTAACTTCGACGCAAATAAACTCAACACCTAAGGGGAGATCAATCGGCACAACACTTGAACACAGATTCGAGTTGACAGCAATGAGTACTCCACCGTCACGTCGACCAACACAATCAAGCCTATAAGAAATAAAGTTATTAGTTAGTAAGTTATTAGAAAGAATTTCATTATCCAAAACAGAGGAATTAAGCCAAGTTTCAGAGACAGCTAATATGTCAGCCGAAAAGGTTTGGCTATCACAGAATAATTTCGAGAGCTTGGTAAGAAGTCCTCTTACATTTTGATAATGAATGCAAAGACTAGACGTTATTAGTTTATTGAAGCAGAAGATACATTAGGAAGGTGGAAAGGCAAGGGCGGCAGCGCTTATTGGGCGCAAATTCGTGTACAACTAGGCCATCTTTTGAATTAAAACCTTAGCAGGGCATATATTACCAATGTAAGCTGCCACAGACGATTCAGAAGTATCTGGAGCAAGCCTAGAGATGAATAATTGTTTACGATGAGGCACTACAGTTAGTGGAGGCGGAGGAGCCTTGGGATCCGCAAGTGATTGAAACCCAGCATGATCCAGTAATTGATCAGAGTTTCCGTGAGGGATAGATTGAGGTACACCAGGGCTTGTAGTGGGTACTTCAATCTGAAAAGAAGAGCATAAAGAGGGACAAGATGATGGTGTTGGCGAAAGTAAAATGGGAGAAGATGTAATAGAGAGTGCGAGCGACTGCTTATGAGGCCACTCAAGGGTACATTTTTTGGGCAATTCCTTAGAAGGTGGACCAAACTTGCATTGCGACAATAAATGTATGTTAGAGTCACACTCATTAGACAGCTGTTTGGCCATTTTATTTAGAGAAAGAAACTTTAAACGAAGATCCCTGTACATTCAGCTAAAATCAAGCTGCTGGCTGGCACAAGATGGGCAAGTCCAGCGCATCAAGCCAAGCTCAGGCTTAGACACAGACAAACCAGAAAATTTATCGTAATCACGGCCGTTGAGGCCAGCACATTTTAAGTGAATAAGATTATCGCAAAGCCAACACGATATTGCTCTATACTGATCGTCAAAACGATCAGAATGCTTTCAATTGGGTAGACAACAAGCCATTGAAAAGCCAAAATAAACACAAGGCCAAAAAAAAAAAAAAAAAAAAAATATGTAGAAAAATTTAAATAAACAGCACAAAGATAATTATCGATAAAAAATCAATAATTACAAATAAAACAAAGAGATAGCTAGAGTACACAGCACAAGAGAGAGTGCAAGAACAGTTATAAGACGAGCTTTGAGAGGCGGCTTTATAAAAGTGATTATGCGGGAGGGAAGCTGAGCACAAGCACAAAGCAGAGAGAACAACAAAACCACTAGCACAGATGGTATGATAGGGCGATGAGGGGAGCAACTGCAGAAGCAATGACGAGAGAGAACAATAAGAAAAAATAAAAACAATTTAAATGCACCAAACACTAATCACGAAAAAGAAAAAAAACAAAACTGTTTAATTTGGCGAATTATGCAAATAAAACACAAGGGCTTCAAGCAAACGACACCAGCGAAAGCGAAAACAAACTAGGCACAATTAAAAACTGAGAGAAAACAATATATATTAATGAAAACTCAGGCGCTAAGCAAAAACACGACCGTCACGTCAGAGAGCAGATAGTGATCCCGTCATCGATTATCTCCAGCGGTTCTAAGTTACTGGGACGGGTGTCACAGTGTGCTATGCCTCCTGAGTGTAGCTGCTGGGCACAGGTTGTCGAATTTAGTTGCTTGCAGAATGTGGAGGTAAGCGTAGCGGTGCAATTTATGATTGGTATTATTTTATTACCGCAATCTGCGACGTTATTACTTTTTTCGAAGTGTAATATTGATCCGTTGTGTTGAATTGGAAACATGGTTATTTTTTTACTAAACTAGGATTGGGGTATTTAATAATGAAATGTACAAAACTATTATCTAATATTACGTTAACATAGGATATTTTAATTAAATCAGTTATAGTTAGCCCTGCAGAGTGCTCATTTACAATTTTCTTTAAATCCTCTGAATCAAAAATTACCGGGTTCACTATTTGTATCTTTGCAAGTGTAATTGACAACATTAGAGTCTCAAGTTCCGAAATCATAATTCTATTTCTATTAAGCAAAGTTCGATAAAGTTCGCGTGTCTCAATCTGTTTCTCTTTTGCAAATTCAATGATGGTATTTACTGACTCTGTTAATTTATTTATTTTCTCCTGGACTTTTGAATTTATTGAAGCCTGCCTGTTTATTGAATTAGCTAATTCTTTTTGCTGGAGTTTAAGTTCTTCGAAATCATTAAAGTCTTGTGTTCCTGCTATTATCTTTAGAGTTGTTCCTAGTTTGTCTATGATGAATGTTAACTGTTTCCAATAGATTTCTTATATGATGTACGTCGGACTAATCTCATATGAGATTCCGAGTACATTGAAAGATTAGTGTCTGAGGATTTCATAATCTTTCCAAATAATAGCTTTCCCGTCCAGTATTGGGATGTATTCTGAGTTCGAGTAGTTTGTTATCTTTCCGGTTTTCATTGGTCCTAGTAGTAGAATGTATAGTATCGAAACCCTATTAAGAATGAAGAGAATGAGTAATAGAAGGATGATTTGTTTATATAATGTTATCCTTATGTACCTCCCTCCCCTTGACAAGAACCGTTGTCCCCAAGTCGGCTTCAACCGTGACTTCCTCAAGCAAGAATGTCAACTTGTTGCTAGGTCTCTTGTTTAATTTTATCAGTATCTTATCGCCTAGCTGAAAGGTCCTATCTCTCCTATCTATCTTTTGTCTCTGAAGGAGTTGCTCTTGTGCTTTAACGATTCTACTTCTTCTTTCTGCTTGAAATTCTGGCGGGGATGTATGAATTATTTCTATTGGTTTCTTATTGACGACCGAATGTATTGTGTTATTGTATTCTATTGTTGCTTGGAGAATAAGGTCAACAGTATCGTTTAATTGCTTTTCCAGTTTCAGGCATCTGGCAATTTCTGTTAAAGTGCTGTGAAATCTTTCTACCTGTCCATTTGAGGTACTGTGCGGTGGGGAGAATTTACAACTTCAATATTAAAATGATTTTTTAGAAGGGACTTTATTGTTCTCGAATTTAGTGATGGTTCGTTGTCGCAATATATAATTTTGGTGTGGGGATAGAAGTTCATGAGTTGCAATATTTGGGGTTCAATATCAATTATTGTCCTAGAGGCTATGGGTTGGACAATGGCGAATTTAGAGAATTTATCAACGCAAGTCAGAAAATATTTTTTGTCTGTGGAAAATATATCGATATAATGTATTTCTCCAACGTAGTATGGTTTCGCCGATGTATTGTTTTTGTGGGTGTCGGTCATATTTTGCCTTATTACAAATTTTACAGTTTGCGACAATTTCATTAGTCAAGTGGGTCATTTTAGGGAAAAAATAATCTTGAAGTATCTGCTTTACATTTTCTTGGGCCGCTCTGTGGGCTCTATTGTATTCTGTAACTATGATTTCTTTCTGTTCGCTTTTATCGTGGACATCAATAACCTATTTATTGGCATACCAAAATTTGGTGGAAGGGAAGGTTTCAACTATTTTGTTTTGGTTGAATGCCAAAGTTGGCAAATCGCATTTAATAGCGTTTACTACGTCCTTTTTTACTGCATCACATAGTTTCTCTATTAAGGTATCCCTGTCTAAAAAGTATATGGCATTTCTTGTCTTTTTCCCCAACATTATAATGATTTTCTGGGAAGCCATAACGCCTTCTTCGATAATTATTTGGTTTCAAAAGCAATTAATTGGCTTTTCTGTGGATTCGATAGTATAGGTCAAAGACTGTTCGCTATGAATAGTGGCTAGATCTGATGCAATGTCCGACTCTAAAGCATAAATATTTTGTCTTGAAAAAGCATCGGCAACGAAGTTTTCTTTTCCCGGTTTAAAAAAATTTGGGCATTATGCTCATCAATGAACGCTTTTCACCTTTTGATTTTCGCGTTTGTGTTTTTGTCGGAAACGGCAAATGTAAGTGGCTGATGGTCAGTAAATATATTTAAGCTCTTTACGCCGTACAGATAGTTTCGAAGGGTTTTCAAAGCCCACACTATCGCAAGTAGCTCACGTTCATTTGTCGCGAAATTCAATTCGTTGTAGAGATTCTTAAGATTCTTGATATCGCAATCATCGTATTATCGTAATTGGTTTTTTTTCTTGTGACAAAACAGCACCTAAACCAGAAGATGAAGCATCTGTGGTCAAGTCAAATGGTTTTTGGTAATCAGGGTATAGAAGCATTACATCCTGTGAGGCTAAGATATTTTTCGATTTTTCGAAAGACAATCCTTGCTTCTCATTGAGACTTTTTGGAATTTTCTTTGACTGTCCAGCACTTGCTTTACCATTATAACCCTTAAGTATGTCAGTTAATGGTTTAGCTATAGATGTCAGTTAATGGTTTAGCTATAGATGCAAAGTTTTTTATAGTAGCCTGCTAAGCCGAGAAATGATCTTATTTGGAACAGGTTGGTAGACTGTTCGAATTTACCAATTCTTTCTACTTTACTGGGATTGGTTGTAATACCGCCCCGGGAAACCACGAATCCAAGATACTCGACATTTTCCTTGAAGAAGTGGGACTTTTCTCGTGACACTCTCATGTTAGCGTTATACAGTTTGTGTAATACCCAAGCAATATGGTAGACGTGGTTTTCCATATTCTCAGAGAATATAATTACGTCATCTACTAAACATAGCACGATTTGCCAATCTGTTCGCGAAGGGCGTCATCAATTGCCCGCTGAAAGATTCCAGGAGCGTTTTTTAAGCCCAAGGCAAGTCTACAGAATTCGTACTTCCCATTTCCTACAGAATATGCCGTTTTTGCCTATCTTTTTCCGCTAGAAAAATCCTGACTTCAAATCGAGAGTTGTGAAGTATTTGGCTTGTCCGAGGTTTGAAAGAATTGGAGTGATATTGGGTATAGGGTATTTATCATCGATTGTTTTAGAATTTAATTTCATGAAGTCGATAACAAGGCGTTTTTTCCTATTTCCTTGTTCGTCTACTTCTTTTTTTGTCGACTACCCGCAAGGGATTATTATAAGGGGATACTGATGGTCTGATAATATTATCCCTCAACTTGTCACTAGTCTCGCTATTGACAAAGTCTGAAACCCCCCAACGGGTATGGATAGTGCTGCTCTTAAAGTCTAAAGTGGCACAAACTTCGTTTTATAGGTCAAGCTCTATTATTCCCTCAAAGCTTGTTAAATTTGACAAAAGAAAGAATTTGGCATTGGTGCCAAAAAGATGCATAAGGCATTTTTCGTGAACTGGGTTAAAGCCATGAAGTGTCTTAACCAAAAATTTTTTTTTTTAACACTAAATATTCCTTTTAATTTTGGCATCGGTTTTATGTAATTTTTTGCTGCGCCTGTATCGATTAGATGTTTTGCTGTCTTTCCTGCTATCGATCGTTCTACGAATGGTAGCAGGGAGCTATTCCTTAAAAATTTATTTCCTGGAGCTGGTCTTGGTCATCGGTGTCTGATACCTCAGACTCTACCAGTGTTCGATTATCTTCGTCTAACTGACATGTGGGAGCTTCTTCTACTGATATGTGATTAATTCTTTGTTGTTTGGGCCCGGTGTATCTGGCCGTTCTACTATTTGGTCTTTTTTGAAATCTGGTATTGGTATGGATCATTGTTTTGGTATGGACATTGAGTCGGTTGTTTAAACCGCGAAGAAGTATCAATATCCATAGGCTGTGGTTGCTCTTGCTTTGTATTTGGGCTATTATCAAATTGAGGTTTCTGTTTGAAAAATGGAGTTTTTATGGGATTCTTTCCTCAGATTTTTTTGCAAAGCTAGAGCCACAGCTGATGGCAAATCTTTAGGTCTTACCGAAAACAAAATATCGCTAAGGGATAAATACTTTTAATGCGTCGGCTCGATATTTTTCATTAAGGGAAGCAGCTATGGTGGAATCATATGATTGTTTTGTTTAATAGGAGTGTAAATTTTTTTCAATTTCGAAATAGTATTGAATGGTTGATAGATTTCATTGTCTTGGTACAGACAACTCTTGTTCTATTATATAAATCGGTTTGTTGTCTTATTATAATAGCTTTAAAATTCAATGGTGTGTCATAGGAAGACAGTACCATATCAGCCGAGCCTTTAATTTTATTTTACAGAATGCCCAGTGCCTGATAATGTTTTGAACTTCCATCATGACTCTCAAAAATCTTATACGCTGTATGCGCAGCTTTCCGCCACGAGACATATGTATGTTTCAAATCGGGTACCGAGTTTACAATATCTAAAGCCTCATTACACTCTATGCCCGGAACTATCTCGACATCTTTGGAGACTTCTACTTCTAGAACGGACATTGTTAGGTCCTGAATTCATTTCCAATATCCTGAATTTGTTTTACGAATACCTGCGCGTGACCTTGCAGTGCACTGGCAACAGCACAATTGACTGCAAACTCTAATGTTGCTTTCATATTTTCCTCATTTAAAGGCATTTTGTTTGTTACTTTTGTTTCTTTTAAATCTTTTACTAAATCTTCTAACTCACTATCGTATTCTTTACTGTCACTTTCGCTCATAAGATATTTTTAATCTTCTTTTTTTTATTTCGTGTTACAAAGATACAAGGCACTCTCAATAATTTTCACTTCATTGAAACTGTATTTTATTTTTATTTTTAAACAAGCACCCTTCTTCATTGTCTTCTTTTAAATATGTGTAAAAATATCTTTTAAATATGTGTGTTGTCTTCTCTTCGTCTCGATTTCAAAGGGGGGTACGACTCTTTGGAATTATTGTTGGTTTCTTCTGCTAGCCTCTTCTAGCTTAGTTGTTCTTTATAACTTCTTGACTTTTTGCTGATGTTTTTTTTTTCTGTGTTTTTGTTTTAGTTACTTTATATAACTTGTTGATTTTTTGTTACAGATTTTTTGTATTAGTTATTTTTTATAACTTGATGATTTTGTTGTTTTTTCCTTGCAAGCTCAAATGCCGTAATGACGATGTTGAATTCTGGCTCAGGGTGTTTGAGTACTTTTTTTCACAACTAGTTGGGCGCCAGTTAATATTGTTCTTTACTTGTGCGATGTCACTAGTTATAAGATAATTATTTTGGATCGACCGATTCTATTTATAGTTCGTAAAAGACCAAAAACTAAAAGTACAAAATGTTCTTATGCTAAGCTAGCCCTGACCTATAATCGCTGTGTCAGTAATTATGCTGCATGGATCAAGTTCAGACGTCACGACGTCCGCGCGTGGAGCGTTGTCAGCGGAGAAGCGATTGCGTGGCAAGCAGAAATATAGTTGCAGGTTTGACGCCCATGCAAAATTTGGGCCGATGACTTATGTCAAGCTCAGAATTTTCTTATGACCAGTAATATTTAATGTAGTTGACGTTGCTAAACCTGGGTGTCTTTTGACGATATTTTAAATGTTTCTGTAGAGAGACCCATTTATTTGTATTTCCTCATCGAACGTCAACAAGTAAGTTCCGTGGATTTTTGTGTTGGTGCCGTTCTCTGTTTGGATTACCACCGTGTCCTCATTTATGATAATAATCCCGTCATCGATTATCTCCAGCGGTTGTAAGTTACTGGGACGGGTGTCACAGTGTGCTATGCCTCCTGAGTGTAGCTGCTGGGCACAGGTTGTCGAATTTAGTTGCTTGCAGAATGTGGAGGTAAGCGTAGCGGCGCAATTTATGATTGGTATTATTTTATTACCGCAATCTGCGACGTTATTACTTTTTTCGAAGTGTAATATTGATCCGTTGTGTTGAATTGGAAACATGGTTATTTTTTTACTAAACTAGGATTGGGGTATTTAATAATGAAATGTACAAAACTATTATCTAATATTACGTTAACATAAGATATTTCAATTAAATCAGTTATAGTTACCCCTGCAGAGTGCTCATTTACAATTTTCTTTAAATCCTCTGAATCAAAAATTACCGGGTTCACTATTTGTATCTTTGCAAGTCTAATTGACAACATTAGAGTCTCAAGTTCCGAAATCATAATTCTATTTCTATTGAGTAAAGTTCGGTAAAGTTCGCGTGTCTCAATCTGTTTCTCTTTTGCAAATTCAATGATGGTATTTACTGACTCTGTTAATTTATTTATTTTCTCCTGGACTTTTGAATTTATTGAAGTCTGCCTGTTTATTGAATTAGCTAATTCTTTTTGCTGGAATTTAAGTTCTTCGAAATCATTAAAGTTTTGTGTTCCTGCTATTATCTTTAGAGTTGTTCCTAGTTTGTCTATGATGAATGTTAACTGTTTCCAATAGATTTCTTATATGATGTACGTCGGACTAATCTCATATGAGATTCCGAGTACATTGAAAGATTAGTTGAGAGTCTGAGGATTTCATAATCTTTCCAAATAATAGCTTTCCCGTCCAGTATTGGGATGTATTCTGAGTTCGAGTAGTTTGTTATCTTTCCGGTTTTCATTGGTCCTAGTAGTAGAATGTATAGTATCGAAACCCTATTAAGAATGAAGAGAATGAGTAATAGAAGGATGATTTGTTTATATAATGTTATCCTTATGTACCTCCCTCCCCTTGACAAGAACCGTTGTCCCCAAGTCGGCTTCAACCGTGACTTCCTCAAGCAAGGGTGTCAACTTGTTGCCAGGTCTCTTGTTTAATTTTATCAGTATCTTATCGCCTAGCTGAAAGGTCCTATCTCTCCTATCTATCTTTTGTCTCTGAAGGAGTTGCTCTTGTGCTTTAACGATTCTACTTCTTCTTTCTGCTTGAAATTCTGGCGGGGATGTATGAATTATTTCTATTGGTTTCTTATTGACGACCGAATGTATTGTGTTATTGTATTCTATTGTTGCTTGGAGAATAAGGTCAACTGTATCGTTTAATTGCTTTTCCAGTTTCAGGCATCTGGCAATTTCTGTTAAAGTGCTGTGAAATCTTTCTACCTGTCCATTTGAGGTACTGTGCGGTGGGGAGAATTTACAACTTCAATATTAAAATGATTTTTTAGAAGGGACTTTATTGTTCTCGAATTTAGTGATGGTTCGTTGTCGCAATATATAATTTTGGTGTGGGGATAGAAGTTCATGAGTTGCAATATTTGGGGTTCAATATCAATTATTGTCCTAGAGGCTATGGGTTGGACAATGGCGAATTTAGAGAATTTATCAACGCAAGTCAGAAAATATTTTTTGTCTGTGGAAAATATATCGATATAAAGTATTTCTCCAACGTAGTTGGGAATGGGGGTTTCGCCGATGTATTGTTTTTGTGGGTGTCGGTCATATTTTGCCTTATTACAAATTTTACAGTTTGCGACAATTTCATTAGTCAAGTGGGTCATTTTAGGGAAAAAATAATCTTGAAGTATCTGCTTTACATTTTCTTGGGCCGCTCTGTGGGCTTTATTGTATTCTGTAACTATGATTTCTTTCTGTTCGCTTTTATCGTGGATATCAATAACCTATTTATTGGCATACCAAAATTTGGTGGAAGGGAAGGTTTCAACTATTTTGTTTTGGATGAATGCCAAAGTTGGCAAATCGCATTTAATAGCGTTTACTACGTCCTTTTTTACTGCATCACATAGTTTCTCTATTAAGGTATCTCTGTCTGAAAAGTATATGACATTTCTTGTCTTTTTCCCGAACATTATAATGATTTTCTGGGAAGCCATAACGCCTTCTTCGATAATTATTTGGTTTCAAAAGCAATTAATTGGCTTTTCTGTGGATTCGATAGTATAGGTCAAAGACTGTTCGCTATGAATAGTGGCTAGATCTGATGCAATGTCCGACTCTAAAGCATAAATATTTTGTCTTGAAAAAGCATCGGCAACGAAGTTTTCTTTTCCCGGTTTAAAAAATTTGGGCATTATGCTCATCAATGAACGCTTTCCACCTTTTGATTTTCGCGTTTGTGTTCTTGTCGGAAACGGCAAATGTAAGTGGCTGATGGTCAGTAAATGTATTTAAGCTCTTTACGCCGTACAGATAGTTTCGAAGGGTTTTCAAAGCCCACACTATTGCAAGTAGCTCACGTTCATTTGTCGCGAAATTCAATTCGTTGTAGAGATTCTTAAGATTCTCGATATCGTAATCATCGTATTATCGTAATTGGTTTTTTTGCTTGTGACAAAACAGCACCTAAACCAGAAGATGAAGCATCTGTGGTCAAGTCAAATGGTGTTTGGTAATCAGGGTATAGAAGCATTACATCCTGTGAGGCTAAGATATTTTTCGATTTTTCGAAAGACAATCTTTGCTTCTCATTGAGACTTATTGGAATTTTCTTTGACTGTCCAGCACTTGCTTTACCATTATAACCCTTAAGTATGTCAGTTAATGGTTTAGCTATAGATGCAAAGTTTTTTATAAAACACCTATAGTAGCCTGCTAAGCCGAGAAATGATCTTATTTGGAACAGGTTGGTAGACTGTTCGAATTTACCAATTCTTTCTACTTTACTGGGATTGGTTGTAATACCGCCCCGGGAAACCACGAATCCAAGATACTCGACATTTTCCTTGAAGAAGTGGGACTTTTCTCGTGACACCCTCATGTTAGCGTTATACAGTTTGTGTAATACCCAAGCAATATGGTAGACGTGGTTTTCCATATTCTCAGAGAATATAATTACGTCATCTACTAAACATAGCACGATTTGCCAATCTGTTCGCGAAGGGCGTCATCAATTGCCCGCTGAAAGATTCCAGGAGCGTTTTTTAAGCCCAAGGCAAGTCTACAGAATTCGTACTTCCCATTTCCTACAGAATATGCCGTTTTTCCCTATCTTTTTCCGCCAGAAAAATCCTGACTTCAAATCGAGAGTTGTGAAGTATTTGGCTTGTCCGAGGTTTGAAAGAATTGGAGTGATATTGGGTATAGGGTATTTATCATCGATTGTTTTAGAATTTAATTTCATGAAGTCGATAACAAGGCGTTCTTTCCTATTTCCTTGTTCGTCTACTTCTTTTTTTGTCGACTACCCGCAAGGGATTATTATAAGGGGATACTGATGGTCTGATAATATTATCCCTCAACTTGTCACTAGTCTCGCTATTGACAAAGTCTGAAACCCCCAACGGGTATGGATAGTGCCTAGAGTAGATCGGGTTCTCGTCTTCTGTTCGGATTGTGGGTATGATATTTGTGTTGTAAGGTAAAGCTTCGTTTGGGTCGGCGAAACCGCTTATTCTTTCTTTTAACATTTTTGTAAATTTTTCTCTGATTCCTGAGGGTACTTCTATGTCTTTTACCTCTGCAAAATTGACATTTATTTGGAGTTGAACTTTTTCGGATGCGGACTGGGTTTTTAACGTGCTGCTCTTAAAGTCTAAAGTGGCACAAACTTCGTTTTATAGGTCAAGCTCTATTATTCCCTCAAAGCTTGTTAAATTTGACAAAAGAAAGAATTTGGCATTGGTGCCAAAAAGATGCATAAGGCATTTTTCGTGAACTGGGTTAAAGCCATGAAGTGTCTTAACCAAAAATTTTTTTTTAACACTAAATATTCCTTTTAATTTTGGCATCGGTTTTATGTAATTTTTTGCTGCGCCTGTATCGATTAGTAGTTGTGCTGTCTTTCCTGCTATCGATCGTTCTACGAACGGTAGCAGGGAGCTATTCCTTAAAAATTTATTTCCTGGAGCTGGTCTTGGTCATCGGTGTCTGATACCTCAGACTCTACCAGTGTTCGATTATCTTCGTCTAACTGACATGTGGGAGCTTCTTCTACTGATATGTGATTAATTCTTTGTTGTTTGGGCCCGGTGTATCTGGCCGTTCCACTATTTGGTCTTTTTGAAATCTGGTATTGGTATGGATCATTGTTTTGGTATGGATATTGAGTCGGTTGTTTAAACCGCGAAGAAGTATCAATATCCATAGGCTGTGGTTGCTCTTGCTTTGTATTTGGGCTATTATCAAATTGAGGTTTCTGTTTGAAAAATGGAGTTTTTATGGGATTCGGTTCTTTCCTCAGATTTTTTTGCAAAGCTAGAGCCACAGCTGATGGCAAATCTTTAGGTCTTACCGAAAACAAAATATCGCTAAGGGATAAATACTTTTAATGCGTCGGCTCGATATTTTTCATTAAGGGAAGCAGCTATGGTGGAATCATATGATTGTTTTGTTTAATAGGAGTGTAAATTTTTTTTCAATTTCGACATAGTATTGAATGGTTGATAGATTTCATTGTCTTGGTACAGACAACCCTTGTTCTATTATATAAATCGGTTTTTTGTCTTTTTATAATAGCTTTAAAATTCAATGGTGTGTCATAGGAAGACAGTACCATATCAGCCGAGCCTTTAATTTTATTTTACAGAATGCCCAGTGCCTGATAATGTTTTGAACTTCCATCATGACTCTCAAAAATCTTATACGCTGTATGCGCAGCTTTCCGCCACGAGACATATGTATGTTTCAATTTTTCCCTCGAAAAAAAAAAATCGGGTACCGAGTTTACAAAATCTAAAGCCTCATTACACTCTATGCCCGGAACTATCTCGACATCTTTGGAGACTTCTACTTCTAGAACGGACATTGTTAGGTCCTGAATTTATTTCCAATATCCTGAATTAGTTTTACGAATACCTGCGCGTGACCTTGCAGTGCACTGGCAACAGCACAATTGACTGCAAACTCTAATGTTGCTTTCATATTTTCCTCATTTAAAGGCATTTTGTTTGTTACTTTTGTTTCTTTTAAATCTTTTACTAAATCTTCTAACTCACTATCGTATTCTTTACTGTCACTTTCGCTCATAAGATATTTTTAATCTTCTTTTTTTATTTCGTGTTACAAAGATACAAGGCACTCTCAATAATTTTCACTTCATTGAAACTGTATTTTTATTTTTATTTTTAAACAAGCACCCTTCTTCATTGTCTTCTTTTAAATATGTGTAAAAATATCTTTTAAATATGTGTGTTGTCTTCTCTTCGTCTCGATTTCAAAGGGGGGGTACGACTCTTTGGAATTATTATTGGTTTGTTCTGCTAGCCTCTTCTAGCTTAGTTGTTCTTTATAACTTCTTGACTTTTTGCTGATGATTTTTCTGTGTTTTTGTTTTAGTTACTTTATATAACTTGTTGATTTTTTGTTACAGATTTTTTGTATTAGTTATTTTTTATAACTTGATGATTTTTTTGTTTTTTCCTTGCAAGCTCAAATGCCGTAATGACGATGTTGAATTCTGGCTCAGGGTGTTTGAGTACTTTTTTTCACAACTAGTTGGGCGCCAGTTAATATTGTTCTTTACTTGTGCGATGTCACTAGGTATAAGATAATTATTTTGGATCCACCGATTCTATTTATAGTTCGTATATAACTAAAAGTACAAAATGTTCTTATGCTAAGCTAGCCCTGACCTATAATCGATGTGTCAGTAATTATGCTGCATGGATCAAGTTCAGACGTCACGATGTCCGCGCGTGGAGCGTTGTCAGCGGAGAAGCGATTGCATGGCAAGCAGAAATATAGTTGCAGGTTTGACGCCCATGCAAAATTTGGGCCGATGACTTATGTCAAGCTCAGAATTTTCTTATGACCAGTAATATTTAATGTAGTTGACGTAGAGAGACCCATTTATTTGTATTTCCTCATCGAACGTCAACAAGTAAGTTCCGTGGATTGTTGTGTTGGTGCCGTTCTCTGTTTGGATTACCACCGTGTCCTCATTTATGATAATAATCCCGTCATCGATTATCTCCAGCGGTTGTAAGTTACTGGGACGGGTGTCACAGTGTGCTATGCCTCCTGAGTGTAGCTGCTGGGCACAGGTTGTCGAATTTAGTTGCTTGCAGAATGTGGAGGTAAGCGTAGCGGTGCAATTTATGATTGGTATTGGCAATTTGCGACGTTATTACTTTTTTCGAACTGTAATATTGATCCGTTGTGTTGAATTGGAAACATGGTTATTTTTTTTACTAAACTAGGATTGGGGTATTTAATAATGAAATGTACAAAACTATTATCTAATATTACGTTAACATAAGAAATTTCAATTAAATCACTTATAGTTAGCCCTGCAGAGTGCTCATTTACAATTTTCTTTAAGTCCTCTGAATCAAAAATTACCGGGTTCACTATTTGTATCTTTGCAAGTCTAATTGACAACATTAGAGTCTCAAGTTCCGAAATCATAATTCTATTTCTATTGAGTAAAGTTCGGTAAAGTTCGCGTGTCTCAATCTGTTTCTCTTTTGCAAATTCAATGATGGTATTTACCGACTCTGTTAATTTATTTATTTTCTCCTGGACTTTTGAATTTATTGAAGCCTGCCTGTTTATTGAATTAGCTAATTCTTTTTGCTGGAATTTAAGTTCTTCGAAATCATTAAAGTCTTGTGTTCCTGCTATTATCTTTAGAGTTGTTCCTAGTTTGTCTATGATGAATGTTAACTGTTTCCAATAGATTTCTTATATGATGTAAGTCGGACTAATCTCATATGAGATTCCGAGTACATTGAAAGATTAGTTGAGTGTCTGAGGATTTCATAATCTTTCCAAATAATAGCTTTCCCGTCCAGTATTGGGATGTATTCTGAGTTCGAGTAGTTTGTTATCTTTCTGGTAGTAGTAGAATGTATAGTATCGAACCCCTATTAAGAATGAAGAGAATGAGTAATAGAAGGATGATTTGTTTATATAATGTTATCCTTATGTACCTCCCTCCCCTTGACAAGAACCGTTGTCCCCAAGTCGGCTTCAACCGTGACTTCCTCAAGCAAGGGTGTCAACTTGTTGCCAGGTCTCTTGTTTAATTTTATCAGTATCTTATCGCCTAGCTGAAAGGTCCTATCTCTCCTATCTATCTTTTGTCTCTGAAGGAGTTGCTCTTGTGCTTTAACGATTCTACTTCTTCTTTCTGCTTGAAATTCTGGCGGGGATGTATGAATTATTTCTATTGGTTTCTTATTGACGACCGAATGTATTGTGTTATTGTATTCTATTGTTGCTTGGAGAATAAGGTCAACTGTATCGTTTAATTGCTTTTCCAGTTTCAGGCATCTGGCAATTTCTGTTAAAGTGCTGTGAAATCTTTCTACCTGTCCATTTGAGGTACTGTGCGGTGGGGAGAATTTACAACTTCAATATTAAAATGATTTTTTAGAAGGGACTTTATTGTTCTCGAATTTAGTGATGGTTCGTTGTCGCAATATATAATTTTGGTGTGGGGATAGAAGTTCATGAGTTGCAATATTTGGGGTTCAATATCAATTATTGTCCTAGAGGCTATGGGTTGGACAATGGCGAATTTAGAGAATTTATCAACGCAAGTCAGAAAATATTTTTTGTCTGTGGAAAATATATCGATATAAAGTATTTCTCCAACGTAGTTGGGAATGGGGGTTTCGCCGATGTATTGTTTTTGTGGGTGTCGGTCATATTTTGCCTTATTACAAATTTTACAGTTTGCGACAATTTCATTAGTCAAGTGGGTCATTTTAGGGAAAAATTAATCTTGAAGTATCTGCTTTACATTTTCTTGGGCCGCTCTGTGGGCTTTATTGTATTCTGTAACTATGATTTCTTTCTGTTCGCTTTTATCGTGGACATCAATAACCTATTTATTGGCATACCAAAATTTGGTGGAAGGGAAGGTTTCAACTATTTTGTTTTGGATGAATGCCAAAGTTGGCAAATCGCATTTAATAGCGTT
Organism: Drosophila equinoxialis; assembly: GCA_018150345.1. Classification (NCBI taxonomy): domain Eukaryota; kingdom Metazoa; phylum Arthropoda; class Insecta; order Diptera; family Drosophilidae; genus Drosophila; species Drosophila equinoxialis. Next base: position 350,990 of record JAECWI010000323.1, on the reverse strand, counting down.
TACTACGTCCTTTTTTACTGCATCACATAGTTTCTCTATTAAGGTATCCCTGTCTGAAAAGTATATGGCATTTCTTGTCTTTTTTCCGAACATTATAATGATTTTCTGGGAAGCCATAACGCCTTCTTCGATAATTATTTGGTTTCAAAAGCAATTAATTGGCTTTTCTGTGGATTCGATAGTATAGGTCAAAGACTGTTCGCTATGAATAGTGGCTAGATCTGATGCAATGCCCGACTCTAAAGCATAAATATTTTGTCTTGAAAAAGCATCGGCAACGAAGTTTTCTTTTCCCGGTTTAAAAAAATTTGGGCATTATGCTCATCAATGAACGCTTTCCACCTTTTGATTTTCGAGTTTGTGTTCTTGTCGGAAACGGCAAATGTAAGTGGCTGATGGTCAGTAAATGTATTTAAACTCTTTACGCCGTACAGATAGTTTCGAAGGGTTTTCAAAGCCCACACTATCGCAAGTAGCTCACGTTCATTTGTCGCGAAATTTAATTCGTAGTAGAGATTCTTAAGATTCTTGATATCGTAATCATCGTATCATCGTAATTGGTTTTTTTTCTTGTGACAAAACAGCACCTAAACCAGAAGATGAAGCATCTGTGGTCAAGTCAAATGGTTTTTGGTAATCAGGGTATGGAAGCATTACATCCTGTGAGGCTAAGATATTTTTCGATTTTTCGAAAGACAATCTTTGCTTCTCATTGAGACTTACTGAAATTTTCTTTGACTGTCCAGCACTTGCTTTACCATTATAACCCTTAGGTATGTCAGTTAATGGTTTAGCTATAGATGCAAAGTTTTTTATAAAACACCTATAGTAGCCTGCTAAGCCGAGAAATGATCTTATTTGGAACAGGTTGGTAGGCTGTTCGAATTTACCAATTCTTTCTACTTTACTGGGATTGGTTGTAATACCGCCCCGGGAAACCACGAATCCAAGATACTCGACATTTTCCTTGAAGAAGTGGGACTTTTCTCGTGATACCCTCATGTTAGCGTTATACAGTTTGTGTAATACCCACGCAATATGGTAGACGTGGTTTTCCATATTCTCAAAAAAAAAAAAAAAAAAAAAAAAAAAAAAAAAAAAAAGGCTTCTGCTCTCTGACGTGACGGTCGTGTTTTTGCTTAGCTCCTGAGTTTTATTAATATATATTGTTTTGTCTCAATTTTAGGCAATAATTGTGCCTTGGTTGTTTTCGTTTTCGCTGGTGTCGTTTGCTTGAAACCCTTGTATTTAAGTTGCATAATTCGCCAAATTAAACAGTTTTGTTTTTTTCTTTTTCGTGATTAGTGTTTGGTGCATTTAAATTGTTTTTATTTTTTTCTTATTGTTCTCTCTCGTCATTGCTTCTGCAGTTGCTCCCCTCATCGCCCTATCATACCATCAGTGCTAGTGGTTTTGTTGTTCTCTCTGCTTTGTGCTTGTGCTCAGCTTCCCTCCCGCATAATCACTTTTATAAAGCCGCCTCTCAAAGCTCGTCTTATAACTGTTCTTGCACTCTCTCTTGTGCTGTGTACTCTAGGTGTCTCTTTTGTTTTATTTGTAATTATTGATTTTTTATCGATAATTATCTTTATGCTGTTTATTTAAATTTTTCTACATATTTTTTTTTTTTTTTTTTTTTTTGCCTTGTGTTTATTTTGGCTTTTCAATGGCTTGTTGTCTACCCAATTGAAAGCATTCTGATCGTTTTGACGATCAGTATAGAGCAATATCGTGTTGGCTTTGCGATAATCTTATTCACTTAAAATGTGCTGGCCTCAACGGCCGTGATTACGACAAATTTTCTGGTTTGTCTGTGTCTAAGCCTGAGCTTGGCTTAATGCGCTGGTCTTGCCCATCTTGTGCCAGCCAGCAGCTTGATTTTAGCTGAATGTACAGGGATCTTCGTTTAAAGTTTCTTTCTCTAAATAAAATGGCCAAACAGCTGTCTAATGAGTGTGACTCTAACATACATTTATTGTCGCAATGCAAGTTTGGTCCACCTTCTAAGGAATTGCCCAAAAAATGTACCCTTGAGTGGCCTCATAAGCAGTCGCTCGCACTCTCTATTACATCTTCTCCCATTTTACTTTCGCCAACACCATCATCTTGTCCCTCTTTATGCTCTTCTTTTCAGATTGAAGTACCCACTACAAGCCCTGGTGTACCTCAATCTATCCCTCACGGGAACTCTGATCAATTACTGGATCATGCTGGGTTTCAATCACTTGCGGATCCCAAGGCTCCTCCGCCTCCACTAACTGTAGTGCCTCATCGTAAACAATTATTCATCTCTAGGCTTGCTCCAGATACTTCTGAATCGTCTGTGGCAGCTTACATTGGTAATATATGCCCTGCTAAGGTTTTAATTCAAAAGATGGCCTAGTTGTACACGAATTTGCGCCCAATAAGCGCTGCCGCCCTTGCCTTTCCACCTTCCTAATGTATCTTCTGCTTCAATAAACTAATAACGTCTAGTCTTTGCATTCATTATCAAAATGTAAGAGGACTTCTTACCAAGCTCTCGAAATTATTCTGTGATAGCCAAACCTTTTCGGCTGACATATTAGCTGTCTCTGAAACTTGGCTTAATTCCTCTGTTTTGGATAATGAAATTCTTTCTAATAACTAACTAACTAATAACTTTATTTCTTATAGGCTTGATTGTGTTGGTCGACGTGACGGTGGAGTACTCATTGCTGTCAACTCGAATCTGTGTTCAAGTGTTGTGCCGATTGATCTCCCCTTAGGTGTTGAGTTTATTTGCGTCGAAGTTACATGTTCTAACTTTAGCTTATATATCTCTTGTTCATATATTCCTCCAGCTTCTGATATCATGATCTACATGCACCATGCTGATGCTTTGCGAACTATTTTTAGTCGTCTTAAAGATCGTGATTTTTTTATAGCTTTAGGTGATTTTAACTTGCCGAATGTTTCTTGGCTTGTTGATGATAATCTATCTTTCTTAATTCCTTCATCTCAACATGTTTTTCTTGATAGCCTACTTGAATATCCGCTATATCAGTTGAATTCTTTTCTTAACTCTTCTAAAAGAATCCTCGATCTTGTTTTTGTCTCTGATCCCACTGTTAGTGCTGTATCACAAACACAGCCCCTAGTGAAGCCCGAAGATACTTATCACCCTACCATTGAAATTACTATTTCTTACAATTCCGTTAATAGTTCATTCAATAACATCTCAAATTCTCGTCGTAGATGTTTTCGTAAAACAAATTTCAATCTTCTTAACAGCCTTATTTTCTCTTTTGATTGGTCATTTCTATTTGAGTGCTGTGATATAGATTGTGCAGTAAATTTTTTCTACTCTGCTCTTAATTCTCTAATTGATAAATGCGTTCCTTATGTGAATGTCTCTACCGTCTCCAATGCGCCAGTCTGGTTCACACGTAGGCTCTCTAATCTCCGTAACATTAAATCGAGATATTTTAAAAGATTTAAAAAAACTGGTTCGCGACTTGACTATGCAAATTATTGTGTAGCCAAATCTCAATTTTGCCTTTTAAATACTCAATGCTACAATAATTATATCGTTCGCTGTAAGGTTGAATTTTATAAGAACCCCAAAAGATTTTAATTTTGTTAATTCCAAAAGACGCTCTAATTTACTACCTTCCACCTTCAGACTTAATGACCAGAGTGCTAATTGTGATTCAGATATTGCAGATCTGTTTGCTAAATTCTTTCAGTCGACTTATTCTACTACTGCTTCGGATCCCACATCTTATCCCTTCACAATTCCACATTTAAATTGTATGTTTTTTCCTAATATTACTGAAGACTGCATTATCTCTAGCTTGTCATCTATGACGTCTTCCTTCGTACCCGGGCCTGATACTATACCTAGTTGCATCCTTAAAATGTGTTCGATTTCCCTATCTAAGCCTTTATCTCGGTTATTCTTTATATCGAGTGAGACTTGTCGCTTCCCTGATATTTGGAAGGAGTCTTTTATTATTCCGCTTTTTAAAAAGGGTAACAAATCGGATATTTCTAACTACCGTGGCATTGCCAAACCTTCGGAAAAAAATTATTACGTCTTCCCTTCAACACCTATCCAGATCCACTATTTCTGCTTGTCAGCATGGCTTCATGAAAGGTCGTTCGTCGCTTACCAACCTTTTAGAATTGACTACCCTTGTACACCATGGCTTTCGTAAAAAGTGTCAAACTGATGTTATTTATACTGACTTTAGTAAGGCTTTCGATACGGTTGATCATTCTATGCTTCTCATGAAACTAACGTAACGAAACGTATTGGCTTGGTTAAAGTCGTATCTTATTGGCAGAACCCAAAAGGTGTCTTTTCGTTCCTCGATATCTAAAACTGTTCGAGTTACGTTAGGTGTCCCCCAAGGCAGTCATCTGGGCCCACTGTTATTAACCTTGTTTATAAACGATTTGCCTTTGGCCTTGGCTCATTCACGCGTGCTCATGTTTGCGGATGTCGTCAAGATGTGTTATTCATATAATGATCCTTCTTTCCAACAGTACTTGCAATCAGATATCGATGCGTTCTGCGTTTGGTGTCACGTTAATAAATTACACCTTAATGCCTCTAAATGCTCTTTTATGACTTTCAGTCGTTTGTCGCCGTTCCTAGCTCATTACTCTATTAAGTCTGTTCTGTTAGATTGTGTACCATCATTTAAAGACTTAGGCGTTATGTTTGAACCAAAACTTTCTTTTAATATTCATATATCTTCAATTGTTAATAGAGCATGCAGTCTTCTTGGCTTCATTAAACGTTGGGCCAAAGAATTTGATGATCCATATGTGACAAAGGTTTTATAGTTCGCCCTACTCTAGAATATTGCTCACCAGTGTGGAACCCTCAATATGATGTTCACCAGCGTAGTATTGAATCGGTACAGAAGCAATTCCTTAATTTTGCGTTACGCGGTCTTGATTGGGACCCGAGTCTTCGCCTACCTTCTTATTCTGACAGACTTTTTCTTTTTAATCTTCCTTCACTTTACAACCGTAGGCTCGTATTTGGCATTCTCTTTCTACATAAAGTAGTCAACGGCGAAGTCATTTCTACCAATTTACTAGATACGCTATATTTTTGTGTTCCCTCACGTCGGACCAGAAAATTTTTTTCCTCTTCACCTTAGTAGATGTCTGACTAACTACTCTCTTCACGAACATCTTCGTGTTCTTTGCCAATCTTTTAACAACCTTTCTCACCTTATTTCTGCTCATCTATCTGTCACTTCTCTTCGCGCTATACTTTTTAATTATCTACAGCGTAACCACTGAAAGTATATTGGACTGGATATTGGATTGGCTGCAACTCATTCCTGACACATTGGCTGTGAATCGGGGCATAGCTGGCACCTTGTTGCAAATAAATCACCTCCACCGGGTCGGGGATGTTTAGTTATGCATAAAGCTAAGCAATCTTCGTGAATTGATTATTATCTGTATTTTAGCTTAAGCTTTTTCGTCGACTGCTGAATTAGTTGACGTAAACTAAATAAATAGCTTATATGTCAGAAAAACTAAACAAAGCGCAAAGAGACTTTACGATATCAGAACTCGAATGTTTAGCAGTAATTAAAGGAATTAAGAAATTTAGTGCATACATTGCTATACTTTTTAATTATCTACAGCGTAACCACTGAAAGTATATTGGACTGGATATTGGATTGGCTGCAACTCATCCCTGACCACATTGGCTGTGAATCGGGGAATAGCTGGCACCTTGTTGCAACTAAATCACCTCCACCGGGTCAGGGGTGTTTAGTTATGCATAAAGCTAAGCAATCTTCGTGAATTGATTATTATCTGTATTTTAGCTTAAGCTTTTTCGTCGACTGCTGACTTAGTTGACGTAAAATATATAAAAATAAAATAAAAATAAATATTTACGTCATCTACTAAACATAGCACGATTTGCCAATCTGTTCGCGAAGGGCGTCATCAATTGCCCGCTGAAAGATTCCAGGAGCGTTTTTTAAACCCAAGGGAAGTCTACATAATTCGTACTTCCCATTTCCTACAGAAAATGTCGTTTTTCCCTATCTTTTTCCGACAGAAAAATCCTGACTTCAAATCAAGAGTTGTGAAGTATTTGGCTTGTCCCTGGTTTGAAAGAATTGGAGTGATACTGGGTATAGGGTATTTATCATCGATTGTTTTAGAATTTAATTTCCTGAAGTCGATAACAAGGCGTTTTTTCCAATTTCCTTGTTCGTCTACTCCTTTTTTTGTCGACTACCCGCAAGGTATTAATATAAGGGAATACTGATGGTCTGATAATATTATCCCTCAACATGTCACTAGTCTCGCTATTGACAAAGTCTGAAACCCCCAACGAGTATGGATAGTGCCTAGAGTAGATCGGGTTCTCGTCATCTGTTCGGATTGTGGGTATGATATTTGTGTTGTAAGGTAAAGCTTCGTTTGGGTTAGCGAAAACGCTTATTCTTTCTTTTAACATTTTTGTAAATTTTTCTCTGATTCCTGGGGGTACTTCTATGTCTTCTACCTCTCCAAAATTGACATTTAAACATTTTTGGATCCGGACTGGGTTTTTAACGTGCTGCTTTTAAAGTCTAAAGTGGCACAAACTTCGTTTTATAGGTCAAGCTCTATTATTCCGTCAAATCTTGTTAAATTTGGCAATAGAAAGAGTTTGGCATTGGTGCCAAAAAAGATGCATAAGGCATTTTTCGTGAACTGGGTTAAAGCCATGAAGGATATTAACCAAAATTTTTTTTTAACACTAAATATTCCTTTTAATTTTGGCATCGATTTTATGTAATTTTTTGCTGCGCCTGAATCGATTAGTAGTTTTACTGTCTTTCCTGCTATCGATCGTTCTACGAACGGTAGCAGGGAGCTATTCCTAAAAAATTTATTTCCTGGAGCTGGTCTTGGTCATCGGTGTCTGATACCTCAGACTCTACCAGTGTTCGATTATCTTCGTCTAACTGACATGTGGGAGCTTCTTCTACTGATATGTGATTAATTCTTTGTTGTTTGGGCCCGGTGTATCTGGCCGTTCCACTATTTGGTCTTTTTGAAATCTGGTTTTGGTATGGATCATTGTTTTGGTTTGGATATTGAGTCGGTTGTTTAAACCGCGAAGAAGTATCAATATCCATAGGCTGTGGTGACTCTTGCTTTGCATTTGGGCTATTACCAAATTGAGGTTTCTGTTTGAAAAATGGAGTTTTTATGGGATTCGGTTCTTTCCTCAGATTTTTTTGCAAAGCTAGAGCCACAGCTGATGGCAAATCTTTAGGTCTTACCGAAAACAAAATATCGCTAAGGGATAAATACTTTTAATGCGTCGGCTTGATAATTTTCATTAAGGGAAGCAGCTATGGTGGAATCATATTTCATGATTGTTTTGTTTAATAGGAGTGTAATTTTTTTTTCAATTTCGACATAGCATTGACAACTCTTGTTCTATTATATAAATCGGTTTGTTGTCTTATTATAATAGCTTTAAAATTCAATGTATGCGCAGCTTTCCGCCACGAGACATATGTATGTTTCAATTGTTCCCTCGAAAAAAAAAAATCGGGTACCGAGTTTACAATATCTATAGCCTCATTACACTCTATGCCCGGAACTATCTCGACATCTTTGGAGACTTCTACTTCTAGTACGGACGTTGTTAGGTCCTGAATTCATTTCCAATATCCTGAATTTGTTTTACGAATACCTGCGCCTAATCTTGCAGTGCACTGGCAACAGCACAATTGACTGCAAACTCTAATGTTGCTTTCTTATTTTCCTCATTTAAAGGCATTTTGTTTGTTACTTTTCTTACTTTTAAATCTTTTACTAAGTCTTCTAACTCACTATCGTATTCTTTACTGTCACTTTCGCTCATACGATATTTTTAATCTTCTTTTTATACCATACACCCATAGGGTGAAATGGTATATTAAAGTCGCCAAAATGTATGTAACAGGCAGAAGGAAGCTTTTCCGACCCCATAAAGTATATATATTCTTGATCAGTATCAACAGCCGAGTCGATATAGACATGTCCGTCCGTCCGTCCGTCCGTCCGTCCGTCCGTCCGTCTGTCCGTATGAACACGTAGATCTCAGAGACTATAGGAGCTAGAGTCACCAAATTTGGTACGTAGACTCGTGTATTACCTACGGTGGTCACGCCCCCCTCCGCCCACGAAATTTAAACAAATTTGATTTTCTTAAAGACTATAATAGCTAAAGACATCAAATTTAGTATGATTAATCCTTTAGTAAGCGCGCACAAATTTGTTGCAAAAAAAATTTGCCACGCCCCCTCCGCCCACAAAATTTAAACAAATTTGATTTTCTTAAAGACTATAATAGCTAGAGGCACCAAATTTGGTATGTGTATTTGTTTAATAAATGCGCATATATTGTATATGCAACGATTTTGCCACACCCCTTTCCGCCCCCGTAATTTGGAAAAACTCGATTATCTCATGTAATTGATACACGAATTTGATACTAATACCCAGCAAAACACCAAATTTGATCAAAATCGGACAAAAAACAACGAAGTTATGCATATAAACGTTTTTCCATAAGGCCGTAGTTGGTCGTTGGCTGGTGGGGGCGCTAGGGTGCTCGTATACTTGAGTGAGGGAGATTCTAAGATATGCTTGTAATAAAAAGCATGTGAAAATGCATTTGTTTAATAAATTTAAAATATTTGCTTTACTGGTGTATGGTATACCTAAGTCGGCGAGACGACTTACTTACTTCATTTTTTTTTATTTTGTTACAAAGTTACAAAGATACAAGGCACTCTCAATAATTTTCACTTCATTGAAACTGTATTTTTATTTTTATTTTTATTTTTAAACAAGCACCCTTCTTTATTGTCTTCTTTTAAATATGTGTAAAAATATTTTATATAGAATAATTCGCTGCTGTGTGTTGTCTTCTCTTCGTCTCGATTTCAAAGGGGGGTACGACTCTTTGGAATTATTGTTGGTTTCTTCTGCTAGCCTCTTCTAGCTTAGTTGTTCTTTATAACTTCTTGACTTTTTGCTGATGATTTTTCTGTGTTTTTGTTTTAGTTACTTTATATAACTTGTTGATTTTTTCTTTCAGATTTTTTGTATTAGTTATTTTTTATAACTTGTTTATGATTTTTTTGTTTTTTCCTTGCAAGCTCAAATGCCGTAATGACGATGAATTCTGGCTCAGGGTGTTTGAGTACTTTTTTTCACAACTAGTTGGGCGCCAGTTAATATTGTTCTTTACTTGTGAAATGTCACTAGGTATAAGATAATTATTTTGGATCGACCGATTCTATTTACAGTTCGTAAAAGACCAAAAACTAAAAGTACAAAATGTTCTTATGCTAAGCTAGCCCTGACCTATAATCGCTGTGTCAGTAATTATGCTGCATGGATCAAGTTCAGACGTCACGACGTCCGCGCGTGGAGCGTTGTCAGCGGAGAAGCGATTGCATGGCAAGCAGAAATATAGTTGCAGGTTTGATGCCCATGCAGAATTTGGGCCGATGACTTATGTCAAGCTCAGAATTTTCTTATGACCAGTAATATTTAGTGTAGTTGACGTTGCTAAGCCTGGGTGTCTTTTGACGATATTTTAAATGTTTCTGTAGAGACCCATTTATTTGTATTTCCTCATCGAACGTCAACAAGTAAGTTCCGTGGATTGTTATGTTGGTGCCGTTCTCCGTTTGGATTACCACCGTGTCCTCATTTATGATAATAATCCCGTCATCGATTATCTCCAGCGGTTGTAAGTTACTGGGACGGGTGTCACAGTGTGCTATGCCTCCTGAGTGTAGCTGCTGGGCACAGGTTGTCGAATTTAGTTGCTTGCAGAATGTGGAGGTAAGCGTAGCGGTACAATTTATGATTGGTATTATTTTATTACCGCAATCTGCGACGTTATTACTTTTTTCGAAGTGTAATATTGATCCGTTGTGTTCAATTGGAAACATGGTTATTTTTTTACTAAACTAGGATTGGGGTATTTAATAATGAAATGTACAAAACTATTATCTAATATTACGTTAACATAAGATATTTCAATTAAATCAGTTATAGTTAGCCCTGCAGAGTGCTCATTTACAATTTTCTTTAAATCCTCTGAATCAAAAATCACCGGGTTCACTATTTGTATCTTTGCAAGTGTAATTGACAACATTAGAGTCTCAAGTTCCGAAATCATAATTTTATTTCTATTAAGCAAAGTTTGGTAAAGTTCGCCTGTCTCAATCTGTTTCTCTTTTGCAAATTCAATGATGGTATTTACTGACTCTGTTAATTTATTTATTTTCTCCTGGACTTTTGAATTTATTGAAGCCTGCCTGTTTATTTAATTAGCTAATTCTTTTTGCTGGAATTTAAGTTCTTCGAAATCATTAAAGTCTTGTGTTCCTGCTATTATCTTTAGAGTTGTTCCTAGTTTGTCTATGATGAATGTTAACTGTTTCCAATAGATTTCTTATATGATGAAAGTCGGACTAATCTCATATGAGATTCCGAGTACATTGAAAGATTAGTTGAGTGTCTGAGGATTTCATAATCTTTCCAAATAATAGCTTTCCCGTCCAGTATTGGGATGTATTCTGAGTTCGAGTAGTTTGTTATCTTTCCGGTTGTCATTGGTCCTAGTAGTAGAATGTATAGTATCGAAACCCTATTAAGAATGAAGAGAATGAGTAATAGAAGGATGATTTGTTTATATAATGTTATCCTTATGTACCTCCCTCCCCTTGACAAGAACCGTTGTCCCCAAGTCGGCTTCAACCGTGACTTCCTCAAGCAAGGGTGTCAACTTGTTGCCAGGTCTCTTGTTTAATTTTATCAGTATCTTATCGCCTAGCTGAAAGGTCCTATCTCTCCTATCTATCTTTTGTCTCTGAAGGAGTTGCTCTTGTGCTTTAACGATTCTACTTCTTCTTTCTGCTTGAAATTCTGGCGGGGATGTATGAATTATTTCTATTGGTTTCTTATTGACGACCGAATGTATTGTGTTATTGTATTCTATTGTTGCTTGGAGAATAAGGTCAACTGTATCGTTTAATTGCTTTTCCAGTTTCAGGCATCTGGTAATTTCTGTTAAAGTGCTGTGAAATCTTTCTACCTGTCCATTTGAGGTACTGTGCGGTGGGGAGAATTTACAACTTCAATATTAAAATGATTTTTTAGAAGGGACTTTATTGTTCTCGAATTTAGTGATGGTTCGTTGTCGCAATATATAATTTTGGTGTGGGGATAGAAGTTCATGAGTTGCAATATTTGGGGTTCAATATCAATTATTGTCCTAGAGGCTATGGGTTGGACAATGGCGAATTTAGAGAATTTATCAACGCAAGTCAGAAAATATTTTTTGTCTGTGGAAAATATATCGATATAAAGTATTTCTCCAACGTAGTTGGGAATGGGGGTTTCGCCGATGTATTGTTTTTGTGGGTGTCGGTCATATTTTGCCTTATTACAAATTTTACAGTTTGCGACAATTTCATTAGTCAAGTGGGTCATTTTAGGGAAAAAATAATCTTGAAGTATCTGCTTTACATTTTCTTGGGCCGCTCTGTGGGCTCTATTGTATTCTGTAACTATGATTTCTTTCTGTTCGCTTTTATCGTGGACATCAATAACCTATTTATTGGCATACCAAAATTTGGTGGAAGGGAAGGTTTCAACTATTTTGTTTTGGATGAATGCCAAAGTTGGCAAATCGCATTTAATAGCGTTTACTACGTCCTTTTTTACTGCATCACATAGTTTCTCTATTAAGGTATCTCTGTCTGAAAAGTATATGACATTTCTTGTCTTTTTCCCGAACATTATAATGATTTTCTGGGAAGCCATAACGCCTTCTTCGATAATTATTTGGTTTCAAAAGCAATTAATTGGCTTTTCTGTGGATTCGATAGTATAGGTCAAAGACTGTTCGCTATGAATAGTGGCTAGATCTGATGCAATGCCCGACTCTAAAGCATAAATATTTTGTCTTGAAAAAGCATCGGCAACGAAGTTTTCTTTTCCCGGTTTAAAAAAATTTGGGCATTATGCTCATCAATGAACGCTTTCCACCTTTTGATTTTCGCGTTTGTGTTCTTGTCGGAAACGGCAAATGTAAGTGGCTGATGGTCAGTAAATGTATTTAAACTCTTTACGCCGTACAGATAGTTTCGAAGGGTTTTCAAAGCCCACACTATCGCAAGTAGCTCACGTTCATTTGTCGCGAAATTTAATTCGTAGTAGAGATTCTTAAGATTCTTGATATCGTAATCATCGTATCATCGTAATTGGTTTTTTTTCTTGTGACAAAACAGCACCTAAACCAGAAGATGAAGCATCTGTGGTCAAGTCAAATGGTTTTTGGTAATCAGGGTATAGAAGCATTACATCCTGTGAGGCTAAGATATTTTTCGATTTTTCGAAAGACAATCTTTGCTTCTCATTGAGACTTACTGAAATTTTCTTTGACTGTCCAGCACTTGCTTTACCATTATAACCCTTAAGTATGTCAGTTAATGGTTTAGCTATAGATGCAAAGTTTTTTACCAATTCTTTATACTTTACTGGGATTGGTTGTAATACCGCCCCGGGAAATCACGAATCCAAGATACTCGACATTTTCCTTGAAGAAGTGGGACTTTTCTCGTGATACCCTCATGTTAGCGTTATACAGTTTGTGTAATACCCAAGCAATATGGTAGACATAGTTTTCCATATTCTCAGAGAATATAATTACGTCATCTACATAAACATATCACGATGTGCCAATCGGTAAGGACGTCATCAATTGCCCGCTGAAAGATTCCAAGAGCGTTTTTTAAACCCAAGGGAAGTCTACATAATTCGTACTTCCCATTTCCTACAGAAAATGTCGTTTTTCCCTATCTTTTTCCGCCATAAAAATCCTGACTTCAAATCAAGAGTTGTGAAGTATTTGGCTTGTCCCAGGTTTGAAAGAATTGGAGTGATATTGGGTATAGGGTATTTATCATCGATTGTTTTAGAATTTAATTTCCTGAAGTCGATAACAAGGCGTTTTTTCCTATTTCCTTGTTCGTCTACTCCTTTAATTGTCGACTACGCGCAAGGTATTAATATAAGGGGATACTGATGGTCTGATAATATTATCCCTCAACATGTCACTAGTCTCGCTATTGACAAAGTCTGAAACCCCCAACGAGTATGGATAGTGCCTAGAGTAGATCGGGTTCTCGTCTTCTGTTCGGATTGTGGGTATGATATTTGTGTTGTAAGGTAAAGCTTCGTTTGGGTTAGCGAAAACGCTTATTCTTTCTTTTAACATTTTTGTAAATTTTTCTCTGATTCCTGAGGGTACTTCTATGTCTTCTACCTCTCCAAAATTGACATTTAAACATTTTTGGAGTTGAATTTTTCGGATCCGGACTGGGTTTTTAACGTGCTGCTTTTAAAGTCTAAAGTGGCACAAACTTCGTTTTATAGGTCAAGCTCTATTATTCCGTCAAAGCTTGTTAAATTTGGCAATAGAAAGAGTTTGGCATTGGTGCCAAAAAGATGCATAAGGCATTTTTCGTGAACTGGGTTAAAGCCATGAAGGATATTAACCAACATTTTTTTTTAACACTAAATATTCCTTTTAATTTTGGCATCGATTTTATGTAATTTTTTGCTGCGCCTGACTCGATTAGTAGTTTTACTGTCTTTCCTGCTATCGATCGTTCTACGAACGGTAGCAGGGAGCTATTCCTAAAAAATTTATTTCCTGGAGCTGGTCTTGGTCATCGGTGTCTGATACCTCAGACTCTACCAGTGTTCGATTATCTTCGTCTAACTGACATGTGGGAGCTTCTTCTACTGATATGTGATTAATTCTTTGTTGTTTGGGCCCGGTATATCTGGCCGTTCCTATTTTTGGTCTTTTTGAAATCTGGTTTTGGTATGGATCATTGTTTTGGTTTGGATATTGAGTCGGTTGTTTAAACCGCGAAGAAGTATCAATATCCATAGGCTGTGGTGGCTCTTGCTTTGCATTTGGGCTATTACCAAATTGAGGTTTCTGTTTGAAAAATGAAGTTTTTATGGGATTCGGTTCTTTCCTCAGATTTTTTTGCAAAGCTAGAGCCACAGCTGATGGCAAATCTTTAGGTCTTACCGAAAACAAAATATCGCTAAGGGATAAATACTTTTAATGCGTCGGCTTGATAATTTTCATTAAGGGAAGCAGCTATGGTGGAATCATATGTCATGATTGTTTTGTTTAATAGGAGTGTAATTTTTTTTTCAATTTCGACATAGTATTGAATTGTTGATAGATTTCCTTGTCTTAGTGCAGACAACTCTTGTTCTATTATATAAATCCGTTTGTTGTCTTTTTATAATAGCTTTAAAATTCAATGGTGTGTCATAGGAAGACAGTACCATATCAGCCGAGCCTTTTATTTTATTTTACAGAATGCCCTGAATTTGTTTTACGAATACCTGCGCCTGACCTTGCAGTGCACTGGCAGCAGCACAATTGACTGCAAACTCTAATGTTGCTTTCATATTTTCCTCATTTAAAGGCATTTTGTTTGTTACTTTTGTTTCTTTGAAATCTTTTACTAAATCTTCAAACTGTGCGTAGTACGCCAAGGGTGTTGTTCATTAAATCTTGCAAACACAGAAAAAAAAAATATTTTTTCGAAATGGAATTAAAATTATTAGTAGTATTGAAGAGGCGTACTACATGTTTTATTAGGGTAAGACACTGGGCGTTATGACATGTACCCGTTTTATTATTATATTTTATATATATATATTAATTGATTGAATTTTTTTAACCTATCTTTATGCACTAATTGTTTCTTATTCTTTGTATCTTTAATTAAAATGTTATCCCTATCCTTTATTTCTTCTATAATGTATGGTCCTAAATACTTATGTTAGATTCTAGCTTATACGGGTCGTGTCATTACGTGCACGACCCCGATCTTTAGCGTACACTTGTGTTATCGTTAGTAAAGTAGAGAAAAATTAGGCCTCTAGCAACTACACGCGCACATGTATATCACTACAGAAATGTCACCCAACCGTGCATCCCGAATAACTTAGAACACCACTACAGTAATGGAGCCCAATTAGGTGGCCCGGATAAAACGTAGGACAACCCCACGACTAATCGGATATGTACACCACCAAAGTATCCACTTACATATTATTGCTCATTATCATCCATTCATATTCAGTTATTTAGATTAATTTTATTTTCAAGCAGTTATGCAGACTCGTATGGCGATGGTGCCCGTTTTAGATTGCTTGTGTAAATCGCGATAGTAATTCGAGAATTTCGGATTAGTCGACCAGAAGAAACTATAGGTGGCAACAGCATCGTATGACGTTTTTTTGTAGGACTATGCGGAAAAGCAAATTTTATGATCCTTGTAGTTTGAGGCTATCGTTAGGAATTGCAGTTGCGTTGAGAGAGCATTGCGCGAGCTTTGCAAGAAAATTACCCATTTTGTGGCATTTGCTTCGTCGCCTTGTAAACATAGATTTCACGATAATTGTATTACAGAGTGTTTAAAAACTTCTAATTTATGCCCCACTTGCAAGCATCCTTGTACGATGAAACAACTTGCAATATCAAATATTGACTTGGAAACGGAACTCCAAGAAGCTAGGAAATCAGGCGAGCCCACAACTCAGCCTGTGACCCCTTATAATACACGCTCAGGACCTGGTCGACCTGCCAAGACCAAACCTATTCCTAATCAGGGAGTAATTCAAAAGAGAGGGATCGGCACGAGATCTACGACCACCTCACATCAACAGAGATCACCGCCTACTCAAGCTAGTAGTCCAAGACCACGTACCACTCCAGATTACATAACTTTGATACAAACTGCTATCCAAGCACAACATGAACATTTAATAAACCATTTAGCTTCGCTGATTGACGACAAGTTAGCTTCTATTCGACTTGAACGCAACGGACCAAACCCCATTCCGGAACGTTCTACAGCGTTCAGCCTCCCGGCACCAAGACAAGAAGAACACTATAACCACACGCAAACATCGAGAAATCTTAGTAGTCAGACTCAGAACTCAAATAGAGGGTCGCGAGCAAATTCGACATTGTCACACGAAAAAGTAGCAAGCATTATTCAATGTTGGCGAATAAAATTTAATGGTTCTAAAGAAGGAATGCAATCTGAGAATTTTCTGTACAGAGTTCGTTCATTAGCAGAACAATATTGAAATCAAGATTATCAAGTACTTTGTGATCATTTGTATTTACTTTTCGCAGGTAAAGCGAATGATTGGTTTTGGAAGTTTCATCGAGCACACCTAAATTTCGATTGGAATAAATTTTGTGTAGAATTTAGAAATAAGTTTGATGAAGTAGATAACGATATGGGTACCTGGGATTACTGATTAATAACAGACACCAGGGCGAGAATGAAACCTTTGAGGATTAACAGTTTAGTGTCGAAAGGCTGGTAGGGAGATTAAACACACAACTTTCAGAGGATTCGTTAGTCAAGTTATTAATTAGACATTCGAAGTCGGCAATTCGCTATGAACTTATGCATCTAGGAATTTTTACCTTATCTCATCTGAGACAGGAACTTCGCACCCACGAGCAATTTGCTAAACAAATGAAAAACATACCGACCAAGAATACTTAAGGACATCGTTCAAAGATAGCTGAAGTACACTCTAATTTCGAGAATTATATGCAGGAGGAGGTGGAAGCTTTTCAACATAAGCTTACATGTTGGAACTTTTGGAAGCCTGTGTCTGCTTGCAGCTAAAACTGTATTCTGTAATTGCTAAACTACCCTGCTACGATAAAGAAGGATTAGGTCGCACACATCCTTTTGATCATAAGATCGAAGTTGATAGTACTAGGCCCATTAAACAAAGGCATTGGCCAATTTCACCGGCCATTGAGAAGCTAATGTTCACAGAAACAGATAGTATGTTACATTTAGATATTATTGAAGAATGCAACAGCCCATGGAGCTCCAATTGATGGGATACTTAGTAGGCTGCCACCTGCTCGATTTATTACTGGACTGGACATGAAGCACGCCTTTTGGCAAATTCCGTTAGAGGAAAGCTCACGTCAATACACCGCCTTCACAATACCTAACCGGCCACTCTACCAATATAAAGTGATGCCTTTTGGTTTGTGCAACGCCCCGCAGACTTTATGTAGACTTATGGATCGTGTCGTACCGTCTTATTTGCGCACTAGGGTATTCGTTTACCTCGATGACCTGATAATTCTTTCCGAAGATTTTGAATCGCATATTGCTTTAATACAAGAGGTAGCATTGAGACTGTGTAAAGCGAATCTTACGATTAAAGTACCTAAATCTAAGTTCTGCATGCAGGAGATTAAATACCTCGGCTTTTTTATTGGACAAGTGAAAGTCGATCCTGGGAAAATTTGTGCAATAAACGACTTTCGGATTCCAACAACAGTGAAACAATTAATGAGATTTTTGGGACTCACTGACTGGTATCGACGTTTTATTGAAAACTATGCCACCATTAGCTTTCCATTAACAGAACTTTTAAAAAAGAACCGATCTCTTAGTTGGAACGAAGATGTAGACTACGCTTTTTCAGAACTGAAACGAAGACTAACTTTAGCACCTATTTTGACCACTCCCGAATTTAAGAAACCGTTTATTTTATTATGTGATGCGAGTTTAGTAGGTATAGAATGTATGTTAGCTCAAACTAATTCCGAAGGTATAGAACTACCGATAGCTTATATGACAGAAAAACTAAACAAAGCGCAAAGAAACTTTACGATATCAGAACTCGAATGTTTAGCAGTAATTAAAGGAATTAAGAAATTTAGTGCATACATTGAGGGACAAACTTTTGTAGTCGTTACCGATCACGCTTCTCTAAAATGGCTTATGAAACAGAAGGACCTTTCCGGTAGATTAGCGAGATGGTCAATTAACTTACAAGCTTTCTCATTTGAAATCGTTCATAGTCCTGGTTCTCAAAATATTGTAGCGGACTCATTATCGCGACGGGATGAAGTTTCAGAACTCTCGGAAATAAAACCTATGATAGATTTGTCGTCTAAATATTTTGAATCAGATGAATATCGTGAACTGGCAAAACGCATTACAGACAACCAGTCCAGATTGCCTGATTTGCGCGTAGACAGCAAATTTGTTTGTAAGCGAACAGATCACGCATCCAGTCTTACCGAAGACATAATAAAGACACATAATCCCCCGAACTCAGCACATTGTGGCATTGGTAAAACTAGTGAAAAGATTAGGAGATACTTCTTTCGGCCCAACATGGCATCCCAAATTAAGAAATATGTTGACAATTGTTCGACTTGTCGGTCTACAAAAAGCGGCAACAAGATTTTTCGACCTTCCATGGGAAAGCCCATGACATCCGATAGACCGTTTCAAAAGATTTACATGGACTTACTAGGTCCATATCCCAGATCAAAGCAAGGGAACATTCGATTATTGATCATCGTATGTGACAAATGTTTTATAGACTTCGTTAGTTCGCCCCACTCTAGAATATTGCTCGCCAGTGTGGAACCCTCAATATGATGTTCACCAGCGTAGAATTGAATCGGTACAGAAGCAATTCCTTAATTTTGCGTTACGCGGTCTTAATTGGGACCTGAATCTTCGCCTACCTTCTTATTCTGACAGACTTTTTCTTTTTAATCTTCCTTCACTTTACAACCGTAGGCTCGTATTTGGCATTCTCTTTCTACATAAAGTAGTCAACGGCGAAGTCATTTCTACTAATTTACTAGATACGCTATATTTTTGTGTTCCCTCACGTCGCACCAGAAACTTTTTCCTCTTCACCTTAGTAGATGTCTGACTAACTACTTTCTTCACGAACCTCTTCGTGTTCTTTGCCAATCTTTTAACAACCTTTCTCACCTTATTTCTCCTCATCTATCTGTCACTTCTCTTCGCGCTATACTTTTTAATTATCTACAGCGTAACCACTGAACGTATTCTGGACTGGATATTGGATTGGCTGAAACTCATCCCTGACCACATTGGCTGTGAATCGGGGCATAGCGGGCACCTTGTTGCAAATAAAACACCTCCACCGGGTCGGGGATGTTGTGCATAAAGCTAAGCTACCTTCATGAATTAATTATTATCTGTATTTTAGCTTAAGCTTTTTCGTCGACTGCTGACTTAGTTGACGTAAAATATATAAAAATAAATATTTACGTCATCTACTAAACATAGCACGATTTGCCAATCTGTTCGCGAAGGGCGTCATCAATTGCCCGCTGAAAGATTCCAGGAGCGTTTTTTAAGCCCAAGGCAAGTCTACAGAATTCGTACTGCCCATTTCCTACAGAATATGCCGTTTTTCCCTATCTTTTTCCGCTATAGGGTATTTATCATCGATTGTTTTAGAATTTAATTTCATGAAGTCGATAACAAGGGGTTTTTTCCTATTTCCTTGTCCGTCTACTTCTTTTTTGTCGACTACCCGCAAGGGATTATTATAAGGGGATACTGATGGTCTGATAATATTATCCCTCAACATGTCACTAGTCTCGCTATTGACAAAGTCTGAAACCCCCAACGGGTATGGATAGTGCCTAGAGTAGATCGGGTTCTCGTCTTCTGTTCGGATTGTGGGTATGATATTTGTGTTGTCAGGTAAAGCTTCGTTTGGTACAGCGAAACCGCTTATTCTTTCTTTTAACATTTTTGTAAATTTTTCTCTGATTCCTGGGGGTACTTCTATGTCTTCTACCTCTCCAAAATTGACATTTAAACATTTTTGGAGTTGAATTTTTTCGGATCCGGACTGAGTTTTTAACGTGCTGCTTTTAAAGTCTAAAGTGGCACAAACTTCGTTTTATAGGTCAAGCTCTATTATTCCCTCAAAGCCTGTTAAATTTGACAAAAGAAAGAATTTGGCATTGGTGCCAAAAAGATGCATAAGGCATTTTTCGTGAACTGGGTTAAAGCCATGAAGTGTCTTAACCAAAAATTTTTTTTAACACTAAATATTCCTTTTAATTTTGGCATCGATTTTATGTAATTTTTTGCTGCGCCGGAATCGATTAGTAGTTTTACTGTCTTTCCTGCTATCGATCGTTCTACGATCGGTAGCAGGGAGCTATTCCTAAAAAATTTATTTCCTGGAGCTGGTCTTGGTCATCGGTGTCTGATACCTCAGACTCTACCAGTGTTCGATTATCTTCGTCTAACTGACATGTGGGAGCTTCTTCTACTGATATGTGATTAATTCTTTGTTGTTTGGGCCCGGTGTATCTGGCCGTTCCACTATTTGGTCTTTTTGAAATCTGGTATTGGTATGGATCATTGTTTTGGTATGGATATTGAGCCGGTTGTTTAAACCGCGAAGAAGTATCAATATCCATAGGCTGTGGTAGCTCTTGCTTTGTATTTGGGCTATTATCAAATTGAGGTTGCTGTTTGAAAAATTGAGTTTTTATGGGATTCGGTTCTTTCCTCAGATTTTTTTGCAAAGCTAGAGCCACAGCTGATGGCAAATCTTTGGGTCTTACCGAAAACAAAATATCGCTAAGCGATAAATACTCTTAATGCGTCGGCTCGATATTTTGCGTTAAGGGAAGCAGCTATGGTGGAATCATATGTCATGATTGTTTTGTTTAATAGAAGTGTACATTTTTTTTCAATTTCGACATAGTATTGAATGGTTGATAGATTTCCTTGTCTTAGTGCAGACAACTCCTGTTCTATTATATAAATCGGTTTGTTGTCTTATTATAATAGCTTTAAAATTCAATGGTGTGTCATAGGAAGACAGTACCATATCAGCCGAGCCCTTAATTTTATTTTACAGAATGCCCAGTGCCTGATAATGTTTTGAACTTCCATCATGACTCTCAAAAATCTTATACGCTGTATGCGCAGCTTTCCGCCACGAGACATATGTATGTTTCAATTTTTCCCTCGAAAAAAAAAAATCGGGTACCGAGTTTACAATATCTAAAGCCTCATTACACTCTATGCCCGGAACTATCTCGACATCTTTGGAGACTTCTACTTCTAGAACGGACATTGTTAGGTCCTGAATTCATTTCCAATATCCTGAATTTGTTTTACGAATACCTGCGCCTGACCTTGCAGTGCACTGGCAACAGCACAATTGACTGCAAACTCTAATGTTGCTTTCATATTTTCCTCATTTAAAGGCATTTTGTTTGTTACTTTTGTTTCTTTTAAATCTTTTACTAAATCTTCTAACTCACTATCGTATTCTTTACTGTCACTTTCGCTCATAAGATATTTTTAATCTTCTTTTTTTTATTTCGTGTTACAAAGATACAAGGCACTCTCAATAATTTTCACTTCATTGAAACTGTATTTTATTTTTATTTTTAAACAAGCACCCTTCTTCATTGTCTTCTTTTAAATATGTGTAAAAATATCTTTTAAATATGTGTGTTGTCTTCTCTTCGTCTCGATTTCAAAGGGGGGTACGACTCTTTGGAATTATTGTTGGTTTCTTCTGCTAGCCTCTTCTAGCTTAGTTGTTCTTTATAACTTCTTGACTTTTTGCTGATGTTCTTTTTTTTGTGTGTTTTTGTTTTAGTTACTTTATATAACTTGTTGATTTTTGTTGCAGATTTTTTGTATTAGTTATTTTTTATAACTTGATGATTTTGTTGTTTTTCCTTGCAAGCTCAAATGCCGTAATGACGATGTTGAATTCTGGCTCAGGGTGTTTGAGTACTTTTTTTCACAACTAGTTGGGCGCCAGTTAATATTGTTCTTTACTTGTGCGATGTCACTAGGTATAAGATAATTATTTTGGATCGACCGATTCTATTTATAGTTCGTAAAAGACCAAAAACTAAAAGTACAAAATGTTCTTATGCTAAGCTAGCCCTGACCTATAATCGCTATGTCAGTAATTATGCTGCATGGATCAAGTTCAGACGTCACGACGTCCGCGCGTGGAGCGTTGTCAGCGGAGAAGCGATTGCATGGCAAGCAGAAATATAGTTGCAGGTTTGACGCCCATGCAGAATTTGGGCCGATGACTTATGTCAAGCTCAGAATTTTCTTATGACCATTAATATTTAGTGTAGTTGACGTTGCTAAGCCTGGGTGTCTTTTGACGATATTTTAAATGTTTCTGTAGAGAGACCCATTTATTTGTATTTCCTCATCGAACGTCAACAAGTAAGTTCCGTGGATTGTTGTGTTGGTGCCGTTCTCTGTTTGGATAACCGCCGTGTCCTCATTTATGACAATAATCCCTTCATCGATTATCTCCAGCGGTTGTAAGTTACTGGGACGGGTGTCACAGTGTGCTATGCCTCCTGAGGGTAGCTGCTGGGCACAGGTTGTCGAATTTAGTTGCTTGCAGAATGTGGAGGTAAGCGTAGCGGTGCAATTTATGATTGGTTTTATTTTATTACCGCAATCTGCGACGTTATTACTTTTTTCGAAGTGTAACATTGATCCGTTGTGTTGAATTGGAAACATGGTTATTTTTTTACTAAACTAGGATTGGGGTATTTAATATTGAAATGTACAAAACTATTATCTAATATTACGTTAACATAAGATATTTCAATTAAATCAGTTATAGTTAGCCCTGCAGAGTGCTCATTTACAATTTTCTTTAAATCCTCTGAATCAAAAATTACCGGGTTCACTATTTGTATCTTTGCAAGTGTAATTGACAACATTAGAGTCTCAAGTTCCGAAATCATAATTCTATTTCTATTGAACAAAGTTCGGTAAAGTTCGCCTGTCTCAATTTGTTTCTCTTTTGCAAATTCAATGATGGTATTTACTGACTCTGTTAATTTATTTATTTTCTCCTGGACTTTTGAATTTATTGAAGCCTGCCTGTTTATTGAATTAGCTAATTCTTTTTGCTGGAGTTTAAGTTCTTCGAAATCATTAAAGTCTTGTGTTCCTGCTATTATCTTTAGAGTTGTTCCTAGTTTGTCTATGTTAACTGTTAACTGTTTCCAATAGATTTTTTATATGATGTAAGTCGGACTAATCTCATATGAGATTCCGAGTACATTGAAAGATTAGTTGAGTGTCTGAGGATTTCATATTCTTTCCAAATAATAGCTTTCCCGTCCAGTATTGGTATGTATTCTGAGTTCGTGTAGTTTGTTATCTTTCCGGTTGTCATTGGTCCTAGTAGTAGAATGTATAGTATCGAAACCCTATTAAGAATAAAGAGAATGAGTAATAGGAGGATGATTTGTTTATATAATGTTATCCTTATGTACCTCCCTCCCCTTGACAAGAACCGTTGTCCCCAAGTCGGCTTCAACCGTGACTTCCTCAAGCAAGAATGTCAACTTGTTGCTAGGTCTCTTGTTTAATTTTATCAGTATCTTATCGCCTAGCTGAAAGGTCCTATCTCTCCTATCTATCTTTTGTCTCTGAAGGAGTTGCTCTTGTGCTTTAACGATTCTACTTCTTCTTTCTGCTTGAAATTCTGGCGGGGATGTATGAATTATTTCTATTGGTTTCTTATTGACGACCGAATGTATTGTGTTATTGTATTCTATTGTTGCTTGGAGAATAAGGTCAACTGTATCGTTTAATTGCTTTTCCAGTTTCAGGCATCTGGCAATTTCTGTTTAAGTGCTGTGAAATCTTTCTACCTGTCCATTTGAGGTACTGTGCGGTGGGGAGAATTTACAACTTCAATATTAAAATGATTTTTTAGAAGGGACTTTATTGTTCTCAAATTTAGTGATGGTTCGTTGTCGCAATATATAATTTTGGTGTGGGGATAGAAGTTCATGACTTGCAATATTTGGGGTTCAATATCAATTATTGTTCTAGAGGCTATGGGTTCGACAATGGCGAATTTAGAGAATTTATCAACGCAAGTCAGAAAATATTTTTTGTCTGTGGAAAATATATCGATATGAAGTATTTCTCCAACGTAGTTGGGAATGGGGGTTTCGCCGATGTATTGTTTTTGTGGGTGTCGGTCATATTTTGCCTTATTACAAATTTTACAGTTTGCGACAATTTCATTAGTCAAGTGGGTCATTTTAGGGAAAAAATAATCTTGAAGTATCTGCTTTACATTTTCTTGGGCCGCTCTGTGGGCTCTATTGTATTCTGTAACTATGATTTCTTTCTGTTCGCTTTTATCGTGGACATCAATAACCTATTTATTGGCATACCAAAATTTGGTGGAAGGGAAGGTTTCAACTATTTTGTTTTGGATGAATGCCAAAGTTGGCAAATCGCATTTAATAGCGTTTACTACGTCCTTTTTTACTGCATCACATAGTTTCTCTATTAAGGTATCTCTGTCTGAAAAGTATATGACATTTCTTGTCTTTTTCCCGAACATTATAATGATTTTCTGGGAAGCCATAACGCCTTCTTCGATAATTATTTGGTTTCAAAAGCAATTAATTGGCTTTTCTGTGGATTCGATAGTATAGGTCAAAGACTGTTCGCTATGAATAGTGGCTAGATCTGATGCAATGCCCGACTCTAAAGCATAAATTTTTTGTCTTGAAAAAGCATCGGCAACGAAGTTTTCTTTTCCCGGTTTAAAAAAATTTGGGCATTATGCTCATCAATGAACACTTTCCACCTTTTGATTTTCGCGTTTGTGTTCTTGTCGGAAACGGCAAATGTTAGTGGCTGATGGTCAGTAAATGTATTTAAGCTCTTTAAGCCGTACAGATAGTTTCGAAGGGTTTTTAAGGCCCACACTATCGCAAGTAGCTCACGTTCATTTGTCGCGAAATTCAATTCGTTGTAGAGATTCTTAAGATTCTTGATATCGTAATCATCGTATCATCGTAATTGTTTTTTTTTTTCTTGTGACAAAACAGCACCTAAACCAGAAGATGAAGCATCTGTGGTCAAGTCAAATGGTTTTTGGTAATCAGGGTATAGAAGCATTACATCCTGTGAGGCTAAGATATTTTTCGATTTTTCGAAAGACGATCTTTGCTTCTCATTGAGACTTACTGGAATTTTCTTTGACTGTCCAGCACTTGCTTTACCATTATAACCCTTAAGTATGTCAGTTAATGGTTTAGCTATAGATGCAAAGTTTTTTAGAAAACACCTATAGTAGCCTGCTAAGCCGAGAAATGATCTTATTTGGAACAGGTTGGTAGACTGTTCGAATTTACCAATTCTTTATACTTTACTGGGATTGGTTGTAATACCGCCCCGGGAAATCACGAATCCAAGATACTCGACATTTTCCTTGAAGAAGTGGGATTTTTCTCGTGATACCCTCATGTTAGCGTTATACAGTTTGTGTAATACCCAAGCAATATGGTAGACATAGTTTTCCATATTCTCAGAGAATATAATTACGTCATCTACATAAACATATCACGATATGCCAATCGGTAAGGACGTCATCAATTGCCCGCTGAAAGATTCCAAGAGCGTTTTTTAAACCCAAGGGAAGTCTACATAATTCGTACTTCCCATTTCCTACAGAAAATGTCGTTTTTCCCTATCTTTTTCGGACAGAAAAATCCTGACTTCAAATCAAGAGTTGTGAAGTATTTGGCTTGTCCCTGGTTTGAAAGAATTGGAGTGATATTGGGTATAGGGTATTTATCATCGATTGTTTTAGAATTTAATTTCCTGAAGTCGATAACAAGGCGTTTTTTCCTATTTCCTTGTTCGTCTACTCCTTTTTTTGTCGACTACCCGCAAGGTATTAATATAAGGGAATACTGATGGTCTGATAATATTATCCCTCAACATGTCACTAGTCTCGCTATTGACAAAGTCTGAAACCCCCCAACGAGTATGGATAGTGCCTAGAGTAGATCGGGTTCTCGTCATCTGTTCGGATTGTGGGTATGATATTTGTGTTGTAAGGTAAAGCTTCGTTTGGTACAGCGAAACCGCTTATTCTTTCTTTTAACATTTTTGTAAATTTTTCTCTGATTCCTGGGGGTACTTCTATGTCTTCTACCTCTCCAAAATTGACATTTAAACATTTTTGGAGTTGAATTTTTTCGGATCCGGACTGGGTTTTTAACGTGCTGCTTTTAAAGTCTAAAGTGGAACAAACTTCGTTTTATAGGTCAAGCTCTATTATTCCGTCAAAGCTTGTTAAATTTGGCAATAGAAAGAGTTTGGCATTGGTGCCAAAAAGATACATTTTTCCTGAACCCGGTTAAAGCCATGAAGGATATTAACCAAAATTTTTTTTTAACACTAAATATTCCTTTTAATTTTGGCATCGATTTTATGTAATTTTTTGCTGCGCCGGAATCGATTAGTAGTTTTACTGTCTTTCCTGCTATCGATCGTTCTACGAACGGTAGCAGGGAGCTATTCCTAAAAAATTTATTTCCTGGAGCTGGTCTTGGTCATCGGTGTCTGATACCTCAGACTCTACCAGTGTTCGATTATCTTCGTCTAACTGACATGTGGGAGCTTGTTCTACTGATATGTGATTAATTCTTTGTTGTTTGGGCCCGGTGTATCTGGCCGTTCCACTATTTGGTCTTTTTGAAATCTGGTTTTGGTATGGATCATTGTTTTGGTTTGGATATTGAGTCGGTTGTTTAAACCGCGAAGAAGTATCAATATCCATAGGCTGTGGTGACTCTTGCTTTGCATTTGGGCTATTACCAAATTGAGGTTTCTGTTTGAAAAATGGAGTTTTTATGGGATTCGGTTCTTTCCTCAGATTTTTTTGCAAAGCTAGAGCCACAGCTGATGGCAAATCTTTAGGTCTTACCGAAAACAAAATATCGCTAAGGGATAAATACTTTTAATGCGTCGGCTTGATAATTTTCATTAAGGGAAGCAGCTATGGTGGAATCATATTTCATGATTGTTTTGTTTAATAGGAGTGTAATTTTTTTTTTCAATTTCGACATAGCATTGACAACTCTTGTTCTATTATATAAATCGGTTTGTTGTCTTATTATAATAGCTTTAAAATTCAATGTATGCGCAGCTTTCCGCCACGAGACATATGTATGTTTCAATTGTTCCCTCGAAAAAAAAAAAATCGGGTACCGAGTTTACAATATCTATAGCCTCGTTACACTCTATGCCCGGAACTATCTCGACATCTTTGGAGACTTCTACTTCTAGTACGGACGTTGTTAGGTCCTGAATTCATTTCCAATATCCTGAATTTGTTTTACGAATACCTGCGCCTGATCTTGCAGTGCACTGGCAACAGCACAATTGACTGCAAACTCTAATGTTGCTTTCTTATTTTCCTCATTTAAAGGCATTTTGTTTGTTACTTTTCTTACTTTTAAATCTTTTACTAAGTCTTCTAACTCACTATCGTATTCTTTACTGTCACTTTCGCTCATGAGATATTTTTAATCTTCTTTTTATACCATACACCCATAGGGTGAAATGGTATATTAAAGTCGCCAAAATGTATGTAACAGGCAGAAGGAAGCTTTTCCGACCCCATAAAGTATATATATTCTTGATCAGTATCAACAGCCGAGTCGATATAGACATGTCCGTCCGTCCGTCCGTCCGTCCGTCCGTCCGTCCGTCCGTCCGTCCGTCTGTCCGTATGAACACGTAGATCTCAGAGACTATAGGAGCTAGAGTCACCAAATTTGGTACGTAGACTCGTGTATTACCCAGGTGGTCACGCCCCCTCCGCCCACGAAATTTAAACAAATTTGATTTTCTTAAAGACTATAATAGCTAAAGACATCAAATTTAGTATGATTAATCCTTTAGTAAGCGCGCACAAATTTGTTCCAAAAAAAATTTGCCACGCCCCCCTCCGCCCACAAAATTTAAACAAATTTGATTTTCTTAAAGACTATAATAGCTAGAGGCACCAAATTTGGTATGTGTATTTGTTTAATAAATGCGCATATATTGTATATGCAACGATTTTGCCACGCCCCTTTCCGCCCCCGTAATTTGGAAAAACTCGATTATCTCATGTAATTGATACACGAATTTGATACTAATACCCAGCAAAACACCAAATTTGATCAAAATCGGACAAAAAACAACGAAGTTATGCATATAAACGTTTTTCCATAAGGCCGTAGTTGGTCGTTGGCTGGTGGGGGCGCTAGGGTGCTCGTATACTTGAGTGAGGGAGATTCTAAGATATGCTTGTAATAAAAAGCATGTGAAAATGCATTTGTTTAATAAATTTAAAATATTTGCTTTACTGGTGTATGGTATACCTAAGTCGGCGAGACGACTTACTTACTTCATTTTTTTTATTTTGTGTTACAAAGATACAAGGCACTCTCAATAATTTTCACTTCATTGAAACTGTATTTTTATTTTTATTTTTAAACAAGCACCCTTCTTTATTGTCTTCTTTTAAATATGTGTAAAAATATCTTTTAAATATGTGTGTTGTCTTCTCTTCGTCTCGATTTCAAAGGGGGGTACGACTCTTTGGAATTATTGTTGGTTTCTTCTGCTAGCCTCTTCTAGCTTAGTTGTTCTTTATAACTTCTTGACTTTTTGCTGATGATTTTTCTGTGTTTTTGTTTTAGTTACTTTATATAACTTGTTGATTTTTTCTTTCAGATTTTTTGTATTAGTTATTTTTTATAACTTGTTTATGATTTTTTTGTTTTTTCCTTGCAATGCCGTAATGACGATGAATTCTGGCTCAGGGTGTTTGAGTACTTTTTTTCACAACTAGTTGGGCGCCAGTTAATATTGTTCTTTACTTGTGAAATGTCACTAGGTATAAGATAATTATTTTGGATCGACCGATTCTATTTATAGTTCGTAAAAGACCAAAAACTAAAAGTACAAAATGTTCTTATGCTAAGCTAGCCCTGACCTATAATCGCTGTGTCAGTAATTATGCTGCATGGATCAAGTTCAGACGTCACGACGTCCGCGCGTGGAGCGTTGTCAGCGGAGAAGCGATTGCATGGCAAGCAGAAATATAGTTGCAGGTTTGATGCCCATGCAGAATTTGGGCCGATGACTTATGCCAAGCTCAGAATTTTCTTATGACCAGTAATATTTAGTGTAGTTGACGTTGCTAAGCCTGGGTGTCTTTTGACGATATTTTAAATGTTTCTGTAGAGACCCATTTATTTGTATTTCTTCATCGAACGTCAACAAGTAAGTTCCGTGGATTGTTGTGTTGGTGCCGTTCTCCGTTTGGATTACCACCATGTCCTCATTTATGATAATAATCCCGTCATCGATTATCTCCAGCGGTTGTAAGTTACTGGGACGGGTGTCACAGTGTGCTATGCCTCCTGAGTGTAGCTGCTGGGCACAGGTTGTCGAATTTAGTTGCTTGCAGAATGTGGAGGTAAGCGTAGCGGTACAATTTATGATTGGTATTATTTTATTTCCGCAATCTGCGACGTTATTACTTTTTTCGAAGTGTAATATTGATCCGTTGTGTTCAATTGGAAACATGGTTATTTTTTTACTAAACTAGGATTGGGGTATTTAATAATGAAATGTACAAAACTATTATCTAATATTACGTTAACATAAGATATTTCAATTAAATCAGTTATAGTTAGCCCTGCAGAGTGCTCATTTACAATTTTCTTTAAATCCTCTGAATCAAAAATCACCGGGTTCACTATTTGTATCTTTGCAAGTGTAATTGACAACATTAGAGTCTCAAGTTCCGAAATCATAATTTTATTTCTATTAAGCAAAGTTCGGTAAAGTTCGCCTGTCTCAATCTGTTTCTCTTTTGCAAATTCAATGATGGTATTTACTGACTCTGTTAATTTATTTATTTTCTCCTGGACTTTTGAATTTATTGAAGCCTGCCTGTTTATTTAATTAGCTAATTCTTTTTGCTGGAATTTAAGTTCTTCGAAATCATTAAAGTCTTGTGTTCCTGCTATTATCTTTAGAGTTGTTCCTAGTTTGTCTATGATGAATGTTAACTGTTTCCAATAGATTTCTTATATGATGTAAGTCGGACTAATCTCATATGAGATTCCGAGTACATTGAAAGATTAGTTGAGTGTCTGAGGATTTCATAATCTTTCCAAATAATAGCTTTCCCGTCCAGTATTGGGATGTATTCTGAGTTCGAGTAGTTTGTTATCTTTCCGGTTGTCATTGGTCCTAGTAGTAGAATGTATAGTATCGAAACCCTATTAAGAATGAAGAGAATGAGTAATAGAAGGATGATTTGTTTATATAATGTTACCCTTATGTACCTCCCTCCCCTTGACAAGAACCGTTGTCCCCAAGTCGGCTTCAACCGTGACTTCCTCAAGCAAGAATGTCAACTTGTTGCTAGGTCTCTTGTTTAATTTTATCAGTATCTTATCGCCTAGC
Organism: Drosophila equinoxialis; assembly: GCA_018150345.1. Classification (NCBI taxonomy): domain Eukaryota; kingdom Metazoa; phylum Arthropoda; class Insecta; order Diptera; family Drosophilidae; genus Drosophila; species Drosophila equinoxialis. The sequence goes on along the minus strand of JAECWI010000323.1, from coordinate 320,745 downwards.
TGAAAGGTCCTATCTCTCCTATCTATCTTTTGTCTCTGAAGGAGTTGCTCTTGTACTTTAACGATTCTACTTCTTCTTTCTGCTTGAAATTCTGGCGGGGATGTATGAATTATTTCTATTGGTTTCTTATTGACGACCGAATGTATTGTGTTATTGTATTCTATTGTTGCTTGGAGAATAAGGTCAACTGTATCGTTTAATTGCTTTTCCAGGCATCTTTTTTTTCAGGCATCTGGCAATTTCTGTTAAAGTGCTGTGAAATCTTTCTACCTGTCCATTTGAGGTACTGTGCGGTGGGGAGAATTTACAACTTCAATATTAAAATGATTTTTTAGAAGGGACTTTATTGTTCTCGAATTTAGTGATGGTTCGTTGTCGCAATATATAATTTTGGTGTGGGGATAGAAGTTCATGAGTTGCAATATTTGGGGTTCAATATCAATTATTGTCCTAGAGGGTATGGGTTGGACAATGGCGAATTTAGAGAATTTATCAACGCAAGTCAGAAAATATTTTTTGTCTGTGGAAAATATATCGATATGAAGTATTTCTCCAACGTAGTTGAGAATGGGGGTTTCGCTGATGTATTGTTTTTGTGGGTGTCGGTCATATTTTGCCTTATTACAAATTTTACAGTTTGCGACAATTTCCTCAGTCAAGTGGGTCATTTTAGGGAAAAAATAATCTTGAAGTATCTGCTTTACATTTTCTTGGGCCGCTCTGTGGGCTCTATTGTATTCTGTAACTATGATTTCTTTCTGTTCGCTTTTATCGTGGACATCAATAACCTATTTATTGGCATACCAAAATTTGGTGGAAGGGAAGGTTTCAACTATTTTGTTTTGGATGAATGCCAAAGTTGGCAAATCGCATTTAATAGCGTTTACTACGTCCTTTTTTACTGCATCACATAGTTTCTCTATTAAGTTACCCCTGTCTGAAAAGTATATGACATTTCTTGTCTTTTTTCCCGAACATTATAATGATTTTCTGGGAAGCCATAACGCCTTCATCGATAATTATTTGGTTTCAAAAGCAATTAATTGGCTTTTTTGTGGATTCGATAGTATAGGTCAAAGACAGTTCGCTATGAATAGTGGCTAGATCTGATGCAATGCCCGACTCTAAAGCATAAATATTTTGTCTTGAAAAAGCATCGGCAACGAAGTTTTCTTTTCCCGGTTTAAAAAAAATTTGGGCATTATGCTCATCAATGAACGCTTTCCACCTTTTGATTTTCGCGTTTGTGTTCTTGTCGGAAACGGCAAATGTAAGTGGCTGATGGTCAGTAAATGTATTTAAACTCTTTACGCCGTACAGATAGTTTCGAAGGGTTTTCAAAGCCCACACTATCGCAAGTAGCTCACGTTCATTTGTCGCGAAATTTAATTCGTAGTAGAGATTCTTAAGATTCTTGATATCGTAATCATCGTATCATCGTAATTGGTTTTTTTTCTTGTGACAAAACAGCACCTAAACCAGAAGATGAAGCATCTGTGGTCAAGTCAAATGGTTTTTGGTAATCAGGGTATAGAAGCATTACATCCTGTGAGGCTAAGATATTTTTCGATTTTTCGAAAGACGATCTTTGCTTCTCATTGAGACTTACTGCAATTTTCTTTGACTGTCCAGCACTTGCTTTACCATTATAACCCTTAAGTATGTCAGTTAATGGTTTAGCTATAGATGCAAAGTTTTTTAGAAAACACCTATAGTAGCCTGCTAAGCCGAGAAATGATCTTATTTGGAACAGGTTGGTAGACTGTTCGAATTTACCAATTCTTTATACTTTACTGGGATTGGTTGTAATACCGCCCCGGGAAATCACGAATCCAAGATACTCGACATTTTCCTTGAAGAAGTGGGACTTTTCTCGTGATACCCTCATGTTAGCGTTATACAGTTTGTGTAATACCCAAGCAATATGGTAGACATAGTTTTCCATATTCTCAGAGAATATAATTACGTCATCTACATAAACATATCACGATGTGCCAATCGGTAAGGACGTCATCAATTGCCCGCTGAAAGATTCCAAGAGCGTTTTTTAAACCCAAGGGAAGTCTACATAATTCGTACTTCCCATTTCCTACAGAAAATGTCGTTTTTCCCTATCTTTTTCCGCCATAAAAATCCTGACTTCAAATCAAGAGTTGTGAAGTATTTGGCTTGTCCCAGGTTTGAAAGAATTGGAGTGATATTGGGTATAGGGTATTTATCATCGATTGTTTTAGAATTTAATTTCCTGAAGTCGATAACAAGGCGTTTTTTCCTATTTCCTTGTTCGTCTACTCCTTTAATTGTCGACTACGCGCAAGGTATTAATATAAGGGGATACTGATGGTCTGATAATATTATCCCTCAACATGTCACTAGTCTCGCTATTGACAAAGTCTGAAACCCCCAACGAGTATGGATAGTGCCTAGAGTAGATCGGGTTCTCGTCTTCTGTTCGGATTGTGGGTATGATATTTGTGTTGTAAGGTAAAGCTTCGTTTGGGTTAGCGTAAACGCTTATTCTTTCTTTTAACATTTTTGTAAATTTTTCTCTGATTCCTGGGGGTACTTCTATGTCTTCTACCTCTCCAAAATTGACATTTAAACATCTTTGGAGTTGAATTTTTCGGATCCGGACTGGGTTTTTAACGTGCTGCTTTTAAAGTCTAAAGTGGCACAAACTTCGTTTTATAGGTCAAGCTCTATTATTCCCTCAAAGCTTGTTAAATTTGGCAATAGAAAGAGTTTGGCATTGGTGCCAAAAAGATGAATTTTTCCTGAACCCGGTTAAAGCCATGAAGGATATTAACCAAAATTTTTTTTTAACACTAAATATTCCTTTTAATTTTGGCATCGATTTTATGTAATTTTTTGCTGCGCCGGAATCGATTAGTAGTTTTACTGTCTTTCCTGCTATCGATCGTTCTACGAACGGTAGCAGGAAGCTATTCCTAAAAAATTTATTTCCTGGAGCTGGTCTTGGTCATCGGTGTCTGATACCTCAGACTCTACCAGTGTTCGATTATCTTCGTCTAACTGACATGTGGGAGCTTCTTCTACTGATATGTGATTAATTCTTTGTTGTTTGGGCCCGGTATATCTGGCCGTTCCTATTTTTGGTCTTTTTGAAATCTGGTTTTGGTATGGATCATTGTTTTGGTTTGGATATTGAGTCGGTTGTTTAAACCGCGAAGAAGTATCAATATCCATAGCCTGTGGTGGCTCTTGCTTTGCATTTGGGCTATTACCAAATTGAGGTTTCTGTTTGAAAAATGGAGTTTTTATGGGATTCGGTTCTTTCCTCAGATTTTTTTGCAAAGCTAGAGCCACAGCTGATGGCAAATCTTTAGGTCTTACCGAAAACAAAATATCGCTAAGGGATAAATACTTTTAATGCGGCGGCTTGATAATTTTCATTAAGGGAAGCAGTACCATATCAGCCGAGCCTTTTATTTTATTTTACAGAATGCCCTGAATTTGTTTTACGAATACCTGCGCCTGACCTTGCAGTGCACTGGCAACAGCACAATTGACTGCAAACTCTAATGTTGCTTTCATATTTTCCTCATTTAAAGGCATTTTGTTTGTTACTTTTGTTTCTTTGAAATCTTTTACTAAATCTTCAAACTCACTATCGTATTCTTTACTGTCACTTTCGCTCATAAGATATTTTTAATCTTCTTTTTTTTTATTTCGTGTTACAAAGATACAAGGCACTCTCAATACTTTTTACTTTATTGAAACTGTATTTTTATTTTTATTTTTAAACAAGCACCCTTCTTCATTGTCTTCTTTTAAATATGTATAAAAATATTTTATATAGAATAATTCGCTGATGTGTGTTGTCTTCTCTTCGTCTCGATTTCAAAGGGGGTACGACTCTTTGGAATTATTGTTGGTTTCTTCTGCTAGCCTCTTCTAGCTTAGTTGTTCTTTATAACTTCTTGACTTTTTGCTGATGATTTTTCTGTGTTTTTGTTTTAGTTACTTTATATAACTTGTTGATTTTTTGTTGCAGATTTTTTGTATTAGTTATTTTTTATAACTTGATGATTTTTTTGTTATTTCCTTGCAAGCTCAAATGCCGTAACGACGATGTTGAATTCTGGCTCATGGTGTTTGAGTACTTTTTTTCACAACTAGTTGGGCGCCAGTTAATATTGTTCTTTACTTGTGCGATGTCACTAGGTATAAGATAATTATTTTGGATCGACCGATTCTATTTATAGTTCGTAAAAGACCAAAAACTAAAAGTACAAAATGTTCTTATGCTAAGCTAGCCCTGACCTATAATCGCTGTGTCAGTAATTATGCTGCATGGATCAAGTTCAGACGTCACGACGTCCGCGCGTGGAGCGTTGTCAGCGGAGAAGCGATTGCATGGCAAGCAGAAATATAGTTGCAGGTTTGATGCCCATGCAGAATTTGGGCCGATGACTTTGCTTTGCAACGATGACGTTGCTAAGCCTGGGTGTCTTTTGACGATATTTTAAATGTTTCTGTAGAGAGACCCATTTATTTGTATTTCCTCGTCGAACGTCAACAAGTAAGTTCCGTGGATTGTTGTGTTGGTGCCGTTCTCATTTATGATAATAATCCCGCCATCGATTATCTCCAGCGGTTGTAAGTTACTGGGACGGGTGTCACAGTGTGCTATGCCTCCTGAGGGTAGCTGCTGGGCACAGGTTGTCGAATTTAGTTGCTTGCAGAATGTGGAGGTAAGCGTAGCGGTGCAATTTATGATTGGTATTATTTTATTACCGCAATCTGCGACGTTATTACTTTTTTCGAAGTGTAATATTGATCCGTTGTGTTGAATTGGAAACATAGTTATTTTTTTTACTAAACTAGGATTGGGGTATTTAATAATGAAATGTACAAAACTATTATCTAATATTACGTTAACATAAGATATTTCAATTAAATCAGTTATAGTTAGCCCTGCAGAGTGCTCATTTACAATTTTCTTTAAATCCTCTGAATCAAAAATCACCGGGTTCACTATTTGTATCTTTGCAAGTGTAATTGACAACATTAGAGTCTCAAGTTCCGAAATCATAATTTTATTTCTATTAAGCAAAGTTCGGTAAAGTTCGCCTGTCTCAATCTGTTTCTCTTTTGCAAATTCAATGATGGTATTTACTGACTCTGTTAATTTATTTATTTTCTCCTGGACTTTTGAATTTATTGAAGCCTGCCTGTTTATTTAATTAGCTAATTCTTTTTGCTGGAATTTAAGTTCTTCGAAATCATTAAAGTCGTGTGTTCCTGCTATTATCTTTAGAGTTGTTCCTAGTTTGTCTATGATGAATGTTAACTGCTTCCAATAGATTTCTTATATGATGTACGTCGGACTAATCTCATATGAGATTCCGAGTACATTGAAAGATTAGTTGAGTGTCTGAGGATTTCATAATCTTTCCAAATAGCTTTCCCGTCCAGTATTGGGATGTATTCTGAGTTCGAGTAGTTTGTTATCTTTCCGGTTGTAATTGGTCCTAGTAGTAGAATGTATAGTATTGAAACCCTATTAAGAATAAAGATATTGAAACCCTATTAAGAATAAAGAGAATGAGTAATAGAAGGATGATTTGTTTATATAATGTTACCCTTATGTACCTCCCTCCCCTTGACAAGAACCGTTGTCCCCAAGTCGGCTTCAACCGTGACTTCCTCAAGCAAGAATGTCAACTTGTTGCTAGGTCTCTTGTTTAATTTTATCAGTATCTTATCGCCTAGCTGAAAGGTCCTATCTCTCCTATCTATCTTTTGTCTCTGAAGGTGTTGCTCTTGTGCTTTAACAATTCTACTTCTTCTTTCTGCTTGAAATTCTGGCGGGGATGTATGAATTATTTCTATTGGTTTCTTATTGACGACCGAATGTATTGTGTTATTGTATTCTATTGTTGCTTGGAGAATAAGGTCAACTGTATCGTTTAATTGCTTTTCCAGTTTCAGGCATCTGGCAATTTCTGTTAAAGTGCTGTGAAATCTTTCTACCTGTCCATTTGAGGTACTGTGCGGTGGGGAGAATTTACAACTTCAATATTAAAATGATTTTTTAGAAGGGACTTTATTGTTCTCGAATTTAGTGATGGTTCGTTGTCGCAATATATAATTTTGATGTGGGATAGAAGTTCATGAGTTGCAATATTTGGGGTTCAATATCAATTATTGTCCTAGAGGGTATGGGTTGGACAATGGCGAATTTAGAGAATTTATCAACGCAAGTCAGAAAATATTTTTTGTCTGTGGAAAATATATCGATATGAAGTATTTCTCCAACGTAGTTGGGAATGGGGGTTTCGCCGATGTATTGTTTTTGTGGGTGTCGGTCATATTTTGCCTTATTACAAATTTTACAGTTTGCGACAATTTCCTCAGTCAAGTGGGTCATTTTAGGGAAAAAATAATCTTGAAGTATCTGCTTTACATTTTCTTGGGCCGCTCTGTGGGCTCTATTGTATTCTGTAACTATGATTTCTTTCTGTTCGCTTTTATCGTGGACATCAATAACCTATTTATTGGCATACCAAAATTTGGTGGAAGGGAAGGTTTCAACTATTTTGTTTTGGATGAATGCCAAAGTTGGCAAATCGCATTTAATAGCGTTTACTACGTCCTTTTTTACTGCATCACATAGTTTCTCTATTAAGTTACCCCTGTCTGAAAAGTATATGACATTTCTTGTCTTTTTCCCGAACATTATAATGATTTTCTGGGAAGCCATAACGCCTTCATCGATAATTATTTGGTTTCAAAAGCAATTAATTGGCTTTTCTGTGGATTCGATAGTATAGGTCAAAGACTGTTCGCTATGAATAGTGGCTAGATCTGATGCAATGTCCGACTCTAAAGCATAAATATTTTGTCTTGAAAAAGCATCGGCAACGAAGTTTTCTTTTCCCGGTTTAAAAAAATTTGGGCATTATGCTCATCAATGAACGCTTTCCACCTTTTGATTTTCGCGTTTGTGTTCTTGTCGGAAACGGCAAATGTAAGTGGCTGATGGTCAGTAAATGTATTTAAGCTCTTTACGCCGTACAGATAGTTTCGAAGGGTTTTCAAAGCCCACACTATCGCAAGTAGCTCACGTTCATTTGTCGCGAAATTCAATTCGTTGTAGAGATTCTTAAGATTCTTGATATCGTAATCATTGTATCATCTTAATTGGTTTTTTTTCTTGTGACAAAACAGCACCTAAACCAGAAGATGAAGCATCTGTGGTCAAGTCAAATGGTTTTTGGTAATCAGGGTATAGAAGCATTACATCCTGTGAGGCTTTTTCGATTTTTCGAAAGACAATCTTTGCTTCTCATTGAGACTTACTGGAATTTTCTTTGACTGTCCAGCACTTGCTTTACCATTATCACCCTTAAGTATGTCAGTTAATGGTTTAGCTATAGATGCAAAGTTTTTTATAAAACGCCTATAGTAGCCTGCTAAGCCGAGAAATGATCTTATTTGGAACAGGTTGGTGGCTGTGCGAATTTACCAATTCTTTCTACTTTACTGGGATTGGTTGTAATACCGCCCCGGGAAATCACGAATCCAAGATACTCGACATTTTCCTTGAAGAAGTGGGACTTTTCTCGTGATACCCTCATGTTAGCGTTATACAGTTTGTGTAATACCCAAGCAATATGGTAGACATAGTTTTCCATATTCTCAGAGAATATAATTACGTCATCTACATAAACATATCACGATGTGCCAATCGGTAAGGACGTCATCAATTGCCCGCTGAAAGATTCCAAGAGCGTTTTTTAAACCCAAGGGAAGTCTACATAATTCGTACTTCCCATTTCCTACAGAAAATGTCGTTTTTCCCTATCTTTTTCCGCCATAAAAATCCTGACTTCAAATCAAGAGTTGTGAAGTATTTGGCTTGTCCCAGGTTTGAAAGAATTGGAGTGATATTGGGTATAGGGTATTTATCATCGATTGTTTTAGAATTTAATTTCCTGAAGTCGATAACAAGGCGTTTTTTCCTATTTCCTTGTTCGTCTACTTCTTTTTTTGTCGACTACCCGCAAGGGATTATTATAAGGGGATACTGATGGTCTGATAATATTATCCCTCAACTTGTCACTAGTCTCGCTATTGACAAAGTCTGAAACCCCCAACGGGTATGGATAGTGCCTAGAGTAGATCGGGTTCTCGTCTTCTGTTCGGATTGTGGGTATGATATTTGTGTTGTAAGGTAAAGCTTCGTTTGGGTCAGCGAAACCGCTTATTCTTTCTTTTAACATTTTTGGAAATTTTTCTCTGATTCCTGGGGGGTACTTCTATGTCTTCTACCTCTGCAAAATTGACATTTAAACATTTTTGGAGTTGAATTTTTTCGGATCCGGACTGGGTTTTTAACGAGCTGCTTTTAAAGTCTAAAGTGGCACAAACTTCGTTTTATAGGTCAAGCTCTATTATTCCCTCAAAGCTTGTTAAATTTGACAAAAGAAAGAATTTGGCATTGGTGCCAAAAAGATGCATAAGTCATTTTTCGTGAACTGGGTTAAAGCCATGAAGTGTCTTAACCAAAAATTTTTTTTTAACACTAAATATTCCTTTTAATTTTGGCATCTATTTTATGTAATTTTTTGCTGCGCCTGAATCGATTAGTAGTTTTACTGTCTTTCCTGCTATCGATCGTTCTACGAACGGTAGCAGGGAGCTTTTCCTAAAAAATTTATTTCCTGGAGCTGGTCTTGGTCATCGGTGTCTGATACCTCAGACTCTACCAGTGTTCGATTATCTTCGTCTAACTGACATGTGGGAGCTTCTTCTACTGATATCTTTTTGAAATCTGGTTTTGGTATGGATCATTGTTTTGGTTTGGATATTGAGTCGGTTGTTTAAACCGCGAAGAAGTATCAATATCCATAGGCTGTGGCGCACGGGATTTGGTTTGTATTAAAACAAACTTAAATAACAGTTTTTATAGCGGTCGGTTTATTTAGCGATGTTTTATCATTGTTTACAGGATGTGTGAAGTAATTATTTGTTATTCGATCTTCGCCTTGACGACGTGATGTGCTTTAAAAAAGTTTGTCGTTCGCTTCCCTCGTGCCATCACATACTGACGCCAAACTCTCGGTTTGTCCCCGCTCGTCTTTTTCAGGGTTGCCAACCCCAGTATTTTCAGGGCTGCCAACCCCAGCATTTTCAGGTTGACGGTTAACATTTAAATTTGTAACGACGGCGGTAACAGTCCCCCGCCCCCCGTGAACGACCACACGATGTTCACTCTCCTTTAATCCGACGTCTAGAACCGCAATCTTGGAAACGGGGCGTACCATGGTTCCGTTTCGTGTCCATATGGTGGCTCTGCGAACTTGGCCATCTTTAGCGGTTATGACATCGATAATGCGGCCTTTTGGCCACAAGTTCCTCGGCAGATTATCGTCCACGACAATAACTATATCTCCGATATCGATATATTGGTGTGTACTCACCCATCTTTTCCAGAAGCGATCAGCAAACGATTGCGTTTGATGCCATCGTAACCTTAGGTCGACCACATTCCCTGATACTGGTTTGTAGCCAGCTTTTGATCCCAGAAGCAAGTGGTTGGGTGTAAGCGCTTTATCGTCACCTGTATCTATAGAAACAAACGTTAGAGGCCTGGAGTTAATTATAAATTCGGCTTCCATTAGGGCACTTCGAAGAGTCTCGTCATTAAAGTTGCTAGAGGGGCAAATGGCCCTTAGGACAGATTTCACAGATCTCTCCTCCCATGTGGGGTGCGGCTGGTGGGTTAAAACGCCATTTTATAGCTTCATAGTGAACGGCGATTTGATCGAAGTCAATCTTCATAAGTTCCTCCTTCACTAGTTTTTCCGTAGCTTTGAAATTGGTTCCGTTGTCGGAGAAGATTTCTCTCGGTGTGCCACGTAGTGCCATAAAGTTTTTTAGGCACATTATACATGAGCTCACATCGAGTTTGTAGGCGACCTCTAGATGAACTGCCTTAGTGTTAGGCACGTAAAGACGACTCCCCAGCGCTTTTCTTTGTGTCTTCCAACGTTGACTAATATGGGGCCGAAATAGTCGACTCCCGTGTATGTGAATGGTCGTTCAAAACAAGCTAGTCTGGCGATATAGGTGCCATTTGTGGCACTTGAGGCTTCGCTGTGGATATTTTGCAGTGTTGGCATGCATTTCGGACGATTTTATATAGGACTCTTAGGCGTGGTATATAATATACGCTTCTAATAAGGTTAATGGTACACTCGTGAAATATATGGTGAGATTTTTCGTGATAATCCTTTGCGATTAAGAAGGCAATTCTACTGTGTCTTGGGATTACGATGGCGTCACCGTCAGAAGTTATGCTGTCTGACCTGCCCTTCACGCGGATGATGTCTTCTGAGTCCAGGTAAACATTTAAAGCAATTAATGAGCTTGACTTGTCCACTACTGATTTGTCTTTGAGAGAATTGATTTCATTTGAGTACGTCGCTAATTGGGCCTGTCTGCATAAAAGAGATTTTGCCGCGTGTATATTTTCGGGGCTTAGGGTTTGTGGTAGAGGCTTTCCCGAACACTTGGCGTGTAACCTTTGGACGTACAGCATAACGTTGGCCACTGCTCGATATAGGCGCTTCCAGTCAGAAAAGTATTCTACTGCAAAATCGAAAGTATTAAGCTTTACTATGATGAATACATTCTTACGCAATTCGATTTCCTGTGGGACATTCTCAGATATTCCTCTTTGATCTGGCCACTTGTCATCAGACAGTCCTAGAAAATCGGGTCCTTTAATCTAACGAGATGCGTCTGGTACTTTAAAAAATTTTGTGGCTAAGTCTGCAACGTTTTCATTTGTGCTAACCCAGCGCCATTGGTTTGGGCTGGTTTTATCGATTATCTCGCCCACTCTATGCATGACGAATGACTGGAGTCTGCTTGGGTCCATGGTTAACCAGTTAAGGACCGTTTTAGAATCGGACCAATATGTGCAGGAATCGATTCTTAGGCCTCGGGTGCTCAGTATACGCATCGTTAGGCCTACTCCCATGACGGCTGCCAAAAGTTCCATTCGAGGTATAGATACAGGTTTGAGTGGAGCTACTTTACATTTGGCTGCTACCAACACTGTTCTGATGTTTTGACCTTGTTTAATGCGAAGATAGGTTACTGCGGCGTAGGCATGTTCGCTTGCATCTACGAAGACGTGTAGTGAAGACATCTAGTGACGTGGAAATTCTAAATTGCCTGCCTGTAGTAGAACACCTTTCCATTGTCGCCACTGTTCGAGGAGTTGTTCGGGTAAATCTTCGTCCCATCCTATTCCTGTGCGCCAGACCTTTTGAAGCAGCATTTTAAGGCCCACGGTGTAGCACGATAATAAACCGAGGGGATCAAATATAGACATCAGTACTTGTAAAACCTCACGTTTCGTTGGCGCTATTTCATAGGTTAGGACGTCTCGTTTTAATCTCGAAAATCTGAAGATAAACTTAAAAACGTCATTATTTGGGTCCCAATACATACCGAGGACCGTTTCAGGGTTCCCTAATTCTTTGGGGTGTTGATTTATTTGCTGTTCTCCTAGATTTTGGAGAACAGATACAGAGTTTGAGCACCATTTCTTATTTGGAATCCACCATCATGTATGTCTCTAACTGATGATGTAACTGTTATGGCTTCGAGGTCATCTTTGAAACTGTCGATGAGGTCGTCCACGTAGTGGGCCTTTGTAATGGATTCGTAAGCTCGTGGATTTTTGATTTGGAAATTCTCTGCATTTTTATCGCGTACATAGTGGGCAATACAAGGGGCGCAATTAATTCCGAATGTCATCGCGCGCATAACGAAGATCCTTGGAGTGTTCTCTTTTTTATTGAGCCATAAGAACCGCTGGACGTGCATGTCGCTTTCCCGAATGTTTATTTGATGAAACATCTCGGCTATATCTGCGCACACGGCAATCCGTCCTACTCTGAAGGCCATTAGAACAGAAGTCAATGGATTTAGATAATCAGGCCCAGTAAGCATAAAATCGTGAGCTCAAATGCGTATCCTTTTTCTAATAGATTGTCAATTTGTGATTGAATTTTATCAAACAGTTCCGGCATTCTTTTAATTTTGGCCCGTAGACATTCGAGGCGTTTCAGCGCTGCGTTATAGCTCTCGGGTAAAACGACTGTGTCGTCTTTCCAGAGTAGGCCGACTTCGTATCGACCATTGATCTTTTTGCAGGTATCTTCGAGAATGCCTTTGGCTCTTTCGTCGTTTTTGGATTGCAATTCTCTAGATACGATTGGTTCCATTGTAAAAATTTCCTTTATGGCATTATCTATTTCACTCCAATTGCAGTCGCAATGATGCATTGTTACGTGTTTGCTTGAGTTTGTTCATCCTTGGATGCACCATCCTAATGTGCACTTTGAAGCAATGGGTTCGTTTCGTCTGCCCTCGCGTATTCTGCGGGGTATTGCTAGATTCCAATTGTTGCTTCCGATTAAAATTAGTGGTGTACCGTTTTGGTACGACTTTAGCGGCAAGCCACGCAAATAAGGATATTGCTTGGATAATTCTTCAACATTGATGGTTTGTTTTGGCAATCCTAATTTCTTTACTGAGTGGATGTTGTAGAGCCATAGTTTTTTGTCAGTTCCCGCTTCCGAGATTTGTAGGTGGGTCTTAACGGAGTCCTCTTCATTTCTGGTTTCTTCACTGGTCCATTGCAGGCAAATTGGCTCTGGCGTTGAAGAGACCTTCAGTTTGTCCAAAATGCTTTCATCGATGAGAGTGACTGATGAGCCCTCATCCAAAAATGCGAACGTGTTAAAAGTTACATTGGCTCCATACAGTTTGATGGGTACAACGCGGAAAAATTGTCCTTCCACTACGTTGTCTTTATGATGAGCAGTAACAACTTCGGTTCTGCCTTTGTGAAGAAGCGGGTGATGTTAGGAGTTGCAATTGTCAATTCCGCAGTCACGATTAGAGAAACATTTACGGCGGTGACTTTTGAGGCACCTGTAGCATACTTTGGCTTCGTTTATTATTCGTTGTCTATTGTCAACGGACAGTCGCTTGAAGCTTTGACATAGAGCAAGCTGGTGATCCGTGGAAGCACACATCACGCATTGTAACTTCGGCTTACAGTTTTGTTGGCGCCCATTCTCTTGATTATTTTGTCCATCCTGTGGTTGTTGATGTGCTTGCGAGTGTGTGTTGACGTTATTGGGCTTAATGCTCTGGCCAGGCATTATAGTGGCTGCGGCCTCAGCTATTTTGTACAACCAATCGCTAAATGATTTTATAACCGGGATGGATCCGGTACGTGGATGCATAGCCCAGTTTAACTTTTGCTGGGTGGGTAGTTTATCGATAAGTTCTCGAAGAAGCATCGGGTTATTTAAATGTGAGGTTAAATTGCACGCTTTCATAGTTGCACATGCATTTCTCACCGCCATTGCGAAATCAACGATGGATTCTAATTTATCCTTGTGCACGACTAAATTTACTTTACCGAGATAGGGCGTATTTGCCGCGAGGGATTCGGGCATTGTTGTTCGGTGGCTTTGTTGGCATTTGGTATATTGGGCGATCCTGTTGACGGGTCACGACCAGTGCTTGTTGATGCCACGTTGTCCAGCGCTTGCTGGCAGCTGTTGCAAATCCATTCAGCCTCTGCTATTGAGCTGTTGACTCCAGCACATTGAAAGTGGTACCATTTCTGGCAATTGTCGCATTGAACCCAATGTTGGGTACTACTGTTTAGACGACTCTTGTTACAGGCACTACAAATGTCTTGATCATTATTCATGATGCTTTGGATTTGTTTTAGTCTATTGATTTCCGATTATATTGAGCCTTGAATTTATCCCCTGCAATTTGTGCATGTACTACTTAAAGTTATTTTACACATGTATGGCTTTGAACACTTTATGTGTAGTTACGCTCTAATATACATGTGTATGTGTGTCTTTATGTATTTCCACTTTATACATATGGTGAAATTCGGGCACGCGGAAATTTTTTAACCTCAATAAACTTTTTTAAAGAAATGTGGCGCACGGAGTTTGGTTTGTATTAAAACAAACTTAAGTAACAGTTTTTATAGCAGTCGGTTTATTTAGCGATGTTTTATCATTGTTTACAGGATGTGTGAAGTAATTATTTGTTATTCGATCTTCGCCTTGACGACGTGATGTGCTTTAAAAAAGTTTGGCGCTCGCTTCCCTCGTGCCATCACATACTGACGCCAAACTCTCGGTTTGTCCCCGCTCGTCTTTTTCAGGGTTGCCAACCCCAGTATTTTCAGGGCTGCCAACCCCAGCATTTTCAGGTTGACGGTTAACATTTAAATTTGTAACGACGGCGGTAACAGTCCCCCGCCCCCCGTGAACGACCACACGATGTTCACTCTCCTTTAATCCGACGTCTAGAACCGCAATCTTGGAAACGGGGCGTACCATGGTTCCGTTTCGTGTCCATATGGTGGCTCTGCGAACTTGGCCATCTTTAGCGGTTATGACATCGATAATGCGGCCTTTTGGCCACAAGTTCCTCGGCAGATTATCGTCCACGACAATAACTATATCTCCGATATCGACTGGCGGACGCTTCGTAAACCATTTGCTGCGCCGAGTTAATATTGGTGTGTACTCACCCATCTTTTCCAGAAGCGATCAGCAAACGATTGCGTTTGATGCCATCGTAACCTTAGGTCGACCACATTCCCTGATACTGGTTTGTAGCCAGCTTTTGATCCCAGAAGCAAGTGGTTGGGTGTAAGCGCTTTATCGTCACCTGTATCTATAGAAACAAACGTTAGAGGCCTGGAGTTAATTATAAATTCGGCTTCCATTAGGGCACTTCGAAGAGTCTCGTCATTAAAGTTGCTAGAGGGGCAAATGGCCCTTAGGACAGATTTCACAGATCTCTCCTCCCATGTGGGGTGCGGCTGGTGGGTTAAAACGCCATTTTATAGCTTCATAGTGAACGGCGATTTGATCGAAGTCAATCTTCATAAGTTCCTCCTTCACTAGTTTTTCCGTAGCTTTGAAATTGGTTCCGTTGTCGGAGAAGATTTCTCTCGGTGTGCCACGTAGTGCCATAAAGTTTTTTTAGGCACATTATACATGAGCTCACATCGAGTTTGTAGGCGACCTCTAGATGAACTGCCTTAGTGTTAGGCACGTAAAGACGACTCCCCAGCGCTTTTCTTTGTGTCTTCCAACGTTGACTAATATGGGGCCGAAATAGTCGACTCCCGTGTATGTGAATGGTCGTTCAAAACAAGCTAGTCTGGCGATATAGGTGCCATTTGTGGCACTTGAGGCTTCGCTGTGGATATTTTGCAGTGTTGGCATGCATTTCGGACGATTTTATATAGGACTCTTAGGCGTGGTATATAATATACGCTTCTAATAAGGTTAATGGTACACTCGTGAAATATATGGTGAGATTTTTCGTGATAATCCTTTGCGATTAAGAAGGCAATTCTACTGTGTCTTGGGATTACGATGGCGTCACCGTCAGAAGTTATGCTGTCTGACCTGCCCTTCACGCGGATGATGTCTTCTGAGTCCAGGTAAACATTTAAAGCAATTAATGAGCTTGACTTGTCCACTACTGATTTGTCTTTGAGAGAATTGATTTCATTTGAGTACGTCGCTAATTGGGCCTGTCTGCATAAAAGAGATTTTGCCGCGTGTATATTTTCGGGGCTTAGGGTTTGTGGTAGAGGCTTTCCCGAACACTTGGCGTGTAACCTTTGGACGTACAGCATAACGTTGGCCACTGCTCGATATAGGCGCTTCCAGTCAGAAAAGTATTCTACTGCAAAATCGAAAGTATTAAGCTTTACTATGATGAATACATTCTTACGCAATTCGATTTCCTGTGGGACATTCTCAGATATTCCTCTTTGATCTGGCCACTTGTCATCAGACAGTCCTAGAAAATAGGGTCCTTTAATCTAACGAGATGCGTCTGGTACTTTAAAAAATTTTGTGGCTAAGTCTGCAACGTTTTCATTTGTGCTAACCCAGCGCCATTGGTTTGGGCTGGTTTTATCGATTATCTCGCCCACTCTATGCATGACGAATGACTGGAGTCTGCTTGGGTCCATGGTTAACCAGTTAAGGACCGTTTTAGAATCGGACCAATATGTGCAGGAATCGATTCTTAGGCCTCGGGTGCTCAGTATATGCATCGTTAGGCCTACTCCCATGACGGCTGCCAAAAGTTCCATTCGAGGTATAGATACAGGTTTGAGTGGAGCTACTTTACATTTGGCTGCTACCAACACTGTTCTGATGTTTTGACCTTGTTTAATTCGAAGATAGGTTACTGCGGCGTAGGCATGTTCGCTTGCATCTACGAAGGTGTGAAGGTCTACCTGGCTTTCGTTTAACAGTAGAGCAGAGTAGTGACGTGGAAATTCTAAATTGCCTGCCTGTAGTAGAACACCTTTCCATTGTCGCCACTGTTCGAGGAGTTGTTCGGGTAAATCTTCGTCCCATCCTATTCCTGTGCGCCAGACCTTTTGAAGCAGCATTTTAAGGCCCATGGTGTAGCACGATAATAAACCGAGGGGATCAAATATAGACATCAGTACTTGTAAAACCTCACGTTTCGTTGGCGCTATTTCATAGGTTAGGACGTCTCGTTTTAATCTCGAAAATCTGAAGATAAACTTAAAAACGTCATTATTTGGGTCCCAATACATACCGAGGACCGTTTCAGGGTACCCTAATTCTTTGGGGTGTTGATTTATTTGCTGTTCTCCTAGATTTTGGAGAACAGATACAGAGTTTGAGCACCAATTTCTTATTTGGAATCCACCATCGGCATGTATGTCTCTAACTGATGATGTAACTGTTATGGCTTCGAGGTCATCTTTGAAACTGTCGATGAGGTCGTCCACGTAGTGGGCCTTTGTAATGGATTCGTAAGCTCGTGGATTTTTGATTTGGAAATTCTCTGCATTTTTATCGCGTACATAGTGGGCAATACAAGGGGCGCAATTAATTCCGAATGTCATCGCGCGCATAACGAAGATCCTTGGAGTGTTCTCTTTTTTATTGAGCCATAAGAACCGCTGGACGTGCATGTCGCTTTCCCGAATGTTTATTTGATGAAACATCTCGGCTATATCTGCGCACACGGCAATCCGTCCAACTCTGAAGGCCATTAGAACAGAAGTCAATGGATTTAGATAATCAGGCCCAGTAAGCATAAAATCGTTAAGTGATTTTCCATGACTTTTGGCGGCGGCATCCCAAACTAGTCGTATTTTGTTTGGCTTATTCGGATTTAACGCAATAAATATTGGGAGATACCAGACGCGTTCCTTTCGATCGGATACCTCTTCTGGTCTGAGCTCAAATGCGTATCCTTTTTCTAATAGATTGTCAATTTGTGATTGAATTTTATCAAACAGTTCCGGCATTCTTTTATTTTTGGCCCGTAGACATTCGAGGCGTTTCAGCGCTGCGTTATAGCTCTCGGGTAAAACGACTGTGTCGTCTTTCCAGAGTAGGCCGACTTCGTATCGACCATTGGTCTTTTTGCAGGTATCTTCGAGAATGCCTTAGGCTCTTTCGTCGTTTTTGGATTGCAATTCTCTAGATACGATTGGTTCCATTGTAAAAATTTCCTTTATGGCATTATCTATTTCACTCCAATTGCAGTCGCAATGATGCATTGTTACGTGTTTGCTTGAGTTTGTTCATCCTTGGATGCACCATCCTAATGTGCACTTTGAAGCAATGGGTTCGTTTCGTCTGCCCTCGCGTATTCTGCGGGGTATTGCTAGATTCCAATTGTTGCTTCCGATTAAAATTAGTGGTGTACCGTTTTGGTACGACTTTAGCGGCAAGCCACGCAAATAAGGATATTGCTTGGATAATTCTTCAACATTGATGGTTTGTTTTGGCAATCCTAATTTCTTTACTGAGTGGACGTTGTAGAGCCATAGTTTTTTGTCAGTTCCCGCTTCCGAGATTTGTAGGTGGGTCTTAACGGAGTCCTCTTCATTTCTGGTTTCTTCACCGGTCCATTGCAGGCAAATTGGCTCTGGCGTTGAAGAGACCTTCAGTTTGTCCAAAATGCTTTCATCGATGAGAGTGACTGATGAGCCCTCATCCAAAAATGCGAACGTGTTAAAAGTTACATTGGCTCCATACAGTTTGATGGGTACAACGCGGAAAAATTGTCCTTCCACTACGTTGTCTTTATGATGAGCAGTAACAACTTCGGTTCTGCCTTTGTGAAGAAGCGGGTGATGTTTGGAGTTGCAATTGTCAATTCCGCAGTCACGAGTAGAGAAACATTTACGGCGGTGACTTTTGAGGCACCTGTAGCATACTTTGGCTTCGTTTATTATTCGTTGTCTATTGTCAACGGACAGTCGCTTGAAGCTTTGACATAGAGCAAGCTGGTGATCCGTGGAAGCACACATCACGCATTGTAACTTCGGCTTACAGTTTTGTTGGCGCCCATTCTCTTGATTATTTTGTCCATCCTGTGGTTGTTGATGTGCTTGCGAGTGTGTGTTGACGTTATTGGGCTTAATGCTCTGGCCAGGCATTATAGTGGCTGCGGCCTCAGCTATTTTGTACAACCAATCGCTAAATGATTTTATAACCGGGATGGATCCGGTACGTGGATACATAGCCCAGTTTAACTTTTGCTGGGTGGGTAGTTTATCGATAAGTTCTCGAAGAAGCATCGGGTTATTTAAATGTGAGGTTAAATTGCACGCTTTCATAGTTGCACATGCATTTCTCACCGCCATTGCGAAATCAACGATGGATTCTAATTTATCCTTGTGCACGTTTATTTTTCTTATTTTGTCGATCAACCGATCGAGTATTTGCTCCGGGCGTCCAAAGAATGTCTTGAGCGTATTAATGACATCAGGAACCAGTACTGGCAGCAGTAGCTTATCACGAACTAGTTCGTAGGCTTTACCTTTGAGGCTCTTCTGAAGTCGTAGCATGTAAACCCCGCTATATGGCAGCTGTTCTCGTACATGCTAATAAAGATTGGCCAGTCCTCTGGATTTCCGTTAAAAATGGGTAGATCTGCGGGTAAAACTTGCCTTGCGGCTAGCTGAGAAGCAGTAGGTCCATTTAATTGGAAACACGTTACCTGCGTTCCTTGCTGCTGTGCAAGCAAGTTGTATTTTTGCTCGATGTATCTTTTCTCGGCTTCCCGCCTTTCCTCCAGCATTGCCAACATCAAATAATTTGAGCTTGGCGATTGAGTTTGCTCGACTAAATTTACTTTACCGAGATAGGGCGTATTTGCCGCGAGGGATTCGGGCATTGTTGTTCGGTGGCTTTGTTGGTATTTGGTATATTGGGCGATCCTGTTGACGGGTCACGACCAGTGCTTGTTGATGCCACGTTGTCCAGCGCTTGTTGGCAGCTGTTGCAAATCCATTCAGCCTCTGCTATTGAGCTGTTGACTCCAGCACATTGAAAGTGGTACCATTTCTGGCAATTGTCGCATTGAACCCAATGTTGGGTACTACTGTTTAGACGACTCTTGTGACAGGCACTACAAATGTCTTGTTCATTATTCATGATGCTTTGGATTTGTTTTAGTCTATTGATTTCCGATTATATTGAGCCTTGAATTTATCCCCTGCAATTTGTGCATGTACTACTTAAAGTTATTTTACACATGTATGGCTTTGAACACTTTATGTGTAGTTACGCTCTAATATACATGTGTATGTGTGTCTTTATGTATTTCCACTTTATACATATGGTGAAATTCGGGCACGCGGAAATTTTTTAACCTCAATAAACTTTTTTAAAGAAATGTGGCGCACGGAGTTTGGTTTGTATTAAAACAAACTTAAGTAACAGTTTTTATAGCGGTCGGCTTATTTAGCGATGTTTTATCATTGTTTACAGGATGTGTGAAGTAATTATTTGTTATTCGATCTTCGCCTTGACGACGTGATGTGCTTTAAAAAAGTTTGTCGCTCGCTTCCCTCGTGCCATCACATACTGACGCCAAACTCTCGGTTTGTCCCCGCTCGTCTTTTTCAGGGTTGCCAACCCCAGTATTTTCAGGGCTGCCAACCACAGCATTTTCAGGTTGACGGTTAACATTTAAATTTTTAACGACGGCGGTAACAATAGGCTGTGGTGGCTCTTGCTTTGTATTTGGGCTATTACCAAATTGAGGTTTCTGTTTGAAAAATGGAGTTTTTATGGGATTCGGTTCTTTCCTCAGATTTTTTTGCAAAGCTAGAGCCACAGCTGATGGCAAATCTTTAGGTCTTACCGAAAACAAAATATCGCTAAGGGATAAATACTTTTAATGCGTCGGCTCGATATTTTTCATTAAGGGAAGCAGCTATGGTGGAATCATATGTCATGATTGTTTTGTTTAATAGGAGTGTAATTTTTTTTCAATTTCGACATAGTATTGAATTGTTGATAGATTTCCTTGTCTTAGTGCAGACAACTCTTGTTCTATTATATAAATCGGTTTGTTGTCTTTTTATAATAGCTTTAAAATTCAATGGTGTGTCATAGAAAGAAGACAGTACCATATCAGCCGAGCCTTTTATTTAATTTTACAGAATGCCCTGAATTTGTTTTACGAATACCTGCGCCTGACCTTGCAGTGCACTGGCAACAGCACAATTGACTGCAAACTCTAATGTTGCTTTCATATTTTCCTCATTTAAAGGCATTTTGTTTGTTACTTTTGTTTCTTTTAAATCTTTTACTACATCTTCTAACTCACTATCGTATTCTTTACTGTCACTTTCGCTCATAAGATATTTTTAATCTTCTTTTCTTTTATTTCGTATTACAAAGATACAAGGCACTCTCAATACTTTTTACTTTATTGAAACTGTATTTTTATTTTTATTTTTAAACAAGCACCCTTCTTCATTGTCTTCTTTTAAATATGTATAAAAATATTTTATATAGAATAATTTGCTGCTGTGTGTTGTCTTCTCTTCGTCTCGATTTCAAAGGGGGGTACGACTTTTTGGAATTATTGTTGGTTTCTTCTGCTAGCCTCTTCTAGCTTTGTTGTTCTTTATAACTTCTTGACTTTTTTGCTGATGATTTTTCTGTGATTTTGTTTTAGTTACTTTATATAACTTGTTGATTTTTTGTTGCAGATTTTTTATACCATACACCCATAGGGTGAAATGGTATATTAAAGTCGCCAAAATGTATGTAACAGGCAGAAGGAAGCTTTCCGACCCCATAAAGTATATATATTCTTGATCAGTATCAACAGCCGAGTCGATATAGACATGTCCGTCCGTCCGTCCGTCCGTCCGTCCGTCCGTCCGTCCGTCCGTCCGTCCGTCCGTCCGTCTGTCCGTATGAACACGTAGATCTCAGAGACTATAAGAGCTAGAGTCACCAAATTTGGTACGTAGACTCGTGTATTACCTACGGTGGTCAAGTTTATTTCAAATTTTTGCCAC
The DNA here is from genome assembly GCA_018150345.1 of Drosophila equinoxialis. NCBI lineage: Eukaryota > Metazoa > Arthropoda > Insecta > Diptera > Drosophilidae > Drosophila > Drosophila equinoxialis. The sequence goes on along the minus strand of JAECWI010000323.1, from coordinate 299,315 downwards.
GCCCCCCTCCGCCCACGAAATTTAAACAAATTTGATTTTCTTAAAGACTATAATAGCTAAAGACATCAAATTTAGTATGATTAATCCTTTAGTAAGCGCGCACAAATTTGTTGCAAAAAAATTTGCCACGCCCCCTCCGCCCACGAAATTTAAACAAATTTGATTTTCTTAAAGACTATAATAGCTAGAGGCACCAAATTTGGTATGTGTATTTGTTTAATAAATGCGCATATATTGTATATGCAACGATTTTGCCACGCCCCTTTCCGCCCCCGTAATTTGGAAAAACTCGATTATCTCACGTAATTTTCTACCTTTTGTAATTAAATTTGGCACACTTGAATTTGATACTAATACCCAGCAAAACACCAAATTTGATCAAAATCGGACAAAAAACAACGAAGTTATGCATATAAACGTTTTTCCATAAGGCCGTAGTTGGTCGTTGGCTGGTGGGGGCGCTAGGGTGCTCGTATACTTGAGTGAGGGAGATTCTAAGATATGCTTGTAATAAAAAGCATGTGAAAATGCATATGTTTAATAAATTTAAAATATTTGCTTTACTGGTGTATGGTATACCTAAGTCGGCGAGACGACTTACTTACTTCATTTGTATTAGTTATTTTTTATAACTTGATTTTTTTGTTTTTTCCTTGCAAGCTCAAATGCCGTAATGACGATGTTGAATTCTGGCTCAGGGTGTTTGAGTACTTTTTTTCACAACTAGTTGGGCGCCAGTTAATATTGTTCTTTACTTGTGCGATGTCACTAGGTATAAGATAATTATTTTGGATCGACCGATTCTATTTATAGTTCGTAAAAGACCAAAAACTAAAAGTACAAAATGTTCTTATGCTAAGCTAGCCCTGACCTATAATCGCTGTGTCAGTAATTATGCTGCATGGATCAAGTTCAGACGTCACGACGTCCGCGCGTGGAGCGTTGTCAGCGGAGAAGCGATTGCATGGCAAGCAGAAATATAGTTGCAGGTTTGATGCCCATGCAGAATTTGGGCCGATGAGTTATGTCAAGCTCAGAATTTTCTTATGACCATTAATATTTAGTGTAGTTGACGTTGCTAAGCCTGGGTGTCTTTTGACGATATTTTAAATGTTTCTGTAGAGAGACCCATTTATTTGTATTTCCTCATCGAACGTCAACAAGTAAGTTCCGTGGATTGTTGTGTTGGTGCCGTTCTCTGTTTGGATTACCGCCGTGTCCTCATTTATGACAATAATCCCTTCATCGATTATCTCCAGCGGTTGTAAGTTACTGGGACGGGTGTCACAGTGTGCTATGCCTCCTGAGGGTAGCTGCTGGGCACAGGTTGTCGAATTTAGTTGCTTGCAGAATGTGGAGGTAAGCGTAGCGGTGCAATTTATGATTGGTTTTATTTTATTACCGCAATCTGCGACGTTATTACTTTTTTCGAAGTGTAACATTGATCCGTTGTGTTGAATTGGAAACATGGTTATTTTTTTACTAAACTAGGATTGGGGTATTTAATAATGAAATGTACAAAACTATTATCTAATATTACGTTAACATAAGATATTTCATTTAAATCAGTTATAGTTAGCCCTGCATAGTGCTCATTTACAATTTTCTTTAAATCCTCTGAATCAAAAATTACCGGGATCACCATTTGTATCTTTGCAAGTGTAATTGACAACATTTGATAATAAATAAGCTTCTGCTCTCTGACGTTACGGTCGTGTTTTTGCTTAGCTCCTGAGTTTTTATTAATATATATTGTTTTCTCTCAATTTTTAATTGTGTTTAGTTTGTTTTCGCTTTCGCTGGTGTCGTTTCCTTGAAACCCTTGGGTTTATTTGCATAATTCGCCAAATTAAACATTTTTTTTTTCTTTGATTAGTGTTTGGTGCATTTAAATTTTTTTATTTTGTTTTTGTTCTTCTCTCTCGTCATTGCTTCTGTTGCTCCCCTCATCGCCCCCATCACACCATCAGTGCTAGTGGTTTTGTTGTTCTCTCTGCTTTATGCTTGTGCTCAGCTTCTCTCCCGCGTAATCACTTTTGTAAAGCCGCCTCTCAAAGCTCGTCTTATAACTGTTCTTGCACTCTCTCTTGTGCTGTGTACTCTAGCTGTCTCTTTGTTTTATTTGTAATTATTGATTTTTTATCGATAATTATCTTTGTGCTGTTTATTTAAATTTTTCTATATATTTTTTTTTTTTTGCCTTGTGTTTCTTTTGGTTATTCAATGGCTTGTTGTCTACCTACTTGCAAGCATTCTGATCGTTTTGACGATCAGTATAGAGCAATATCGTGTTGGCTTTGCGATAATCTTATTCACTTAAAATGTGCTGGCCTCAACGGCCGTGATTACGACAAATTTTCTGGTTTGTCTGTGTCTAAGCCTGAGCTTGGCTTGATGCGCTGGACTTGCCCATCTTGTGCCAGCCAGCAGCTTGATTTTAGCTGAATGTACAGGGATCTTCGTTTAAAGTTTCTTTCTTTAAATAAAATGGCCAAACAGCTGTCTAATGAGTGTGACTCTAACATACATTTATTGTCGCAATGCAAGTTTGGTCCACCTTCTAAGGAATTGCCCAAAAAATGTACCCTTGAGTGGCCTCATAAGCAGTCGCTCGCACTCTCTATTACATCTTCTCCCATTTTACTTTCGCCAACACCATCATCTTGTCCCTCTTTATGCTCTTCTTTTCAGATTGAAGTACCCACTACAAGCCCTGGTGTACCTCAATCTATCCCTCACGGGAACTCTGATCAATTACTGGATCATGCTGGGTTTCAATCACTTGCGGATCCCAAGGCTCCTCAGCCTCCACTAACTGTTGTGCCTCATCGTAAACAATTATTCATCTCTAGGCTTGCTCCAGATACTTCTGAATCGTCTGTGGCAGCTTACATTGGTAATATATGCCCTGCTAAGGTTTTAATTCAAAAGATGGCCTAGTTGTACACGAATTTGCGCCCAATAAGCGCTCCCGCCCTTTGCCTGTCCACCTTCCTAATGTATCTTCTGCTTCAAAAAACTAATAACGTCTAGTCTTTGCATTCATTATCAAAATGTAAGAGGACTCCTTACCAAGCTCTCGAAATTATTCTGTGATAGCCAAACCTTTTCGGCTGACATATTAGCTTTCTCTGAAACTTGGCTTAATTCCTCTGTTTTGGATAATGAAATTCTTTCTAATAACTTTAATTCTTATAGGCTTGATCGTGTTGGTCGACGTGGCGGTGGAGTACTCATTGCTGTCAACTCGAATCTGTGTTCAAGTGTTGTGCCGATTGATCTCCCCTTAGGTGTTGAGTTTATTTGCGTCTAAGTTACATGTTCTATCTATCTCTGGTTCATATATTCCCCCAGCTTCTGATATCATGATCTACATGCACCATGCTGATGCTTTGCGAACTATTTTTAGTCGTCTTAAAGATCGTGATTTTTTTATAGCTTTAGCTGATTTTAACTTGCCTAATATTTCTTGGCTTGTTGATGATAATCTATCTTTCTTAATTCCTTCATCTCAACATGTTTTTCTTGATAGCCTACTTGAATGTCCGCTATATCAGTTGAATTCTTTTCTTAACTCTTCTAAAAGAATCCTCGATCTTGTTTTTGTCCCCGATCCCACTGTTAGTGCTGTATCACAAGCACAGCCCCTAGTAAAGCCTGAAGATACTTATCACCCTACCATTGAAATTACTATTTCTTACAAGTCTAGTTCATACGTAGGCTCTCTAATCTCCGTAACATTAAATCGAGATATTTTAAAAGATTTAAAAAAACTGGTTCGCGAATTGACTATGCAAATTATTGTGTAGCCAAATCTCAATTTTGTCTTTTAAATACTCAATGCTACAATAATTATATCGTGGGCTGTAAGGTTGAATTTTATAAGAACCCCAAAAGATTTTATAACTTTGTTAATTCCAAAAGACGCTCTAATTTACTACCTTCCACCTTCAGACTTAATGACCAGACTGCTAATAATGATTCAGATATTGCAGATCTATTTGCTAAATTCTTTCAGTCGACTTATTCTACTACTGCTTCGGATCCCACACCTTATCCCTTCACAATTCCACATTTAAATTGTATGTTTTTTCCTAGTATTACTGAAGACTGTATTATCTCTAGCTTGTCATCTATGACGTCTTCCTTCGTGCCCGAGCCTGATAATATAACTAGTTGTATCCTTAAAATGTGTTCGATTTCCCTATCTTTATCTCGGTTATTCTTTATATCGAGTGAGACTTGTCGCTTCCCTGATATTTGGAAGGAGTCTCTTATTATTCCGCTTTTTAAAAAGGGTAACAAATCGGATATTTCTAACTACCGTGGCATTGCCAAACTTTCGGCAATACCTAAGCTGTTTGAAAAAATTATTACGTCTTCCCTTCAACACCTATCCAGATCCACTATTTCTGCTTGTCAGTATGGCTTCATGAAAGGTCGTTGGTCGCTTACCAACCTTTAAGAATTGATTACCCTTGTACATCATGGCTTCCGTAAAAAGTGTCAAACTGATGTTATTTATACTGACTTTAGTAAGGCTTTCACTGCGGTTGATCATTCTATGCTTCTCATGAAACTTAACATCATGGGTTTTTCCCCGAAACTATTGGCTTGGTTAAAGTCGTATCTTATTGGCAGAACCCAAAAGGTGTCTTTTCGTTCCTCGATATCTAAAACTGTTCGAGTTACGTCAGGTGTACCTCAAGGCAGTCATCTGGGCCCACTGTTATTTACCTTGTTTATAAATGATTTGCCTTTGGCCTTGGCTCATTCACGCGTTCTCATGTTTGCGGATGACGTCAAGATTTGGTATTCACATAATGATCCTTCTCTCCAACAGTACTTGCAATCAGATCTCGATGGGTTCTGTGATTGGTGTCACGTTAATAAATTACACCTTAATGCCTCTAAGTGCTCTTTTATGACTTTCATTCGTTTGTCGCCGTTCGTAGCTCATTACTCTATTAAGTCTGTTCTGTTAGATTGTGTACCATCATTTAAAGACTTAGGCGTTATGTTTGACCCAAAACTTTCTTTTAATGTTCATATATCTTCAATTGTCAATAGAGCATGCAGTCTTCTTGGCTTCATTAAACGTTGGGCCAAAGAATTTGATGATCCATATGTGACAAAGGTTTTATACACTTCGTTAGTTCGCCCTACTCTAGAATATTGCTCACCAGTGTGGAACCCTCAATATGATGTTCACCAGCGTAGTATTGAATCGGTACAGAAGCAATTCCTTAAGTTTGCGTTACGCGGTCTTAATTGGGACCCGAATCTCCGCCTACCTTCTTATTCTGACAGACTTCTTATTAATCTTCCTTCTTCCTCTTTCTACATAAAGTAGTTAACGGCGAAGTCATTTCTACCAATTTACTAGATACGCTATATTTTTGTGTTCCCTCACGTCGGACCAGAAACTTTTTTCCTCTTCACCTTAGTAGATGTCTGACTAACTTACTCTCTTCACGAACCTCTTCGTGTTCTTTGCCAATCTTTTAACAACGTTTCTGTTATCTGTTACTTCTCTTCGCGCTATACTTTTTAATTATCTACAGCGTAACCACTGAAAGTATTCTGGACTGGATATTGGATTGGCTGCAACTCATCCCTGACCATATTGGCTGTGAATCGGGGCATAGCTGGCACCTTGTTGCAATTAAAACACCTCCAACGGGTCGGGGATGTTTAGTTGTGCATAAAGCTAAGCTGCCTTCGTGAATTAATTATTATCTGTATTTTAGCTTAAGCTTTTTCGTCGACTGCTGATTTAGTATATACATTTGTATATGCACATACATTTGATGCACGCGCTCCAACATTAAGTATGTATGTACTGACACTCTTCCTCGCAGCATAAGAATGTATATGTAAACTTAGCATAAGCAAAACAATACTTTTTAATAAAGAATCAACCTGAAAACGACGATAAATGGACACTGACGTTCATATTGGCTATATTATTTTTACAAAAGGAACCCAGTCATTACGCCATTACACCCCTGTTGGTGCCCTTGCTGTGAGGAGGCTTTAGATTTACAACCAGGCATTTTATTTTGAGCAGCCGCCTATAAGGAGGCCTTGGGATTTTGCCAATAGTTTCGAATTTCCTTTTTTGCCTCAAACGCAAGGTTTGGCAAAAATTAGTTATGGAGCTAGTTATCGTGGAGCGTTGCAGTCCGAAACTCGATCAACTGTCAGATCTGAAGTTACGTTGAGAGGTAACTACATGGTTAAACATTGCTTTAAAATGTTTGTTCGCTCTGCTGTAGGGCAGCTTATGTTCTCGCTAAGCAGACTTTAATAAATCGTGGTATGTTTCGGTATGAGGCGAATCGTATCGTTAGGGTACGCGATGGCCAAATGGGCGACGATGTCAGATATACGCCCTTTGGGCATCTTCTTTGTCCTGACCTGACCTGCAATGCCTCCAGGATTTTTTATATAAGTCGTAGGATGACGAGTAAGGGAAGGAAGAATTACGGGTCTTAAGTACGTATCGGGTCCATGGATACGATTCATGTCCCTGCTCGGGTGCCAGTTACGAGTCTATCATCCGTGTCTCCATGTCGGGGATCCTATATGTATATATATATGTAAGATGGAGTCCTCAATTGAGTCCCCAAATGTATTATAGTACAGTTTATTAATAGTATTATAAATCGTGGACGGGAATAATGATTACAATATGCAACTCAAATCTCGGGTTCTGTATACTGCTGATGACCATGCATCCTCGTTTTCTGCTACAAAACTCCACAATTTCATGTTGTCATTGCTAGTGGTCGTATATTTTGGTATAGCGAGCAGATCCGTGCCTTGTACCACCTTGTACACCTACCCTCCTTAAAGCTTAAAGTTGTCATACGGCTTGCTTCTAAGAATCTCGGAAATTGCTTTAATCATCGTATCATCTTGCTGAGCTTTTCTAATCTTCGCTGTGATTACTGATGATACTAACATTATTTGACTTGTGTATCGGCTTAGGCAATCCACGTGTTTTAGCCGCTCTCTTGGTCTGTGCACTGCCTCAAAATCGAAGTCTTGCAAGTATAGAACCCATTGGGCAACCTCCCGAGGAACGTCTTTCTTACTCAATGTTTATTTGAACGCTGCGCAATCGGTTACAATCTTAAAATTAATTCCAAGAATATACTGCCGAAATTTTTTGCAAGCTAGAAATATAGCTTTGGCTTCTTGTACATAGCTGTGCAGCCGTGCTTCAGACTCTGAAGTTTTCTTGCTCTAAAACACCGTTTTGTGAAGTTGACCCTCTTGCCACTGTAGCAATGCAGCACCAAAGCCGTCTTTAGATGCATCGGTATGTATTTCGGTTCTGGCATCCCTTCGATACAACTTCAAAACAAAATCTTTCAAGACTTCAACAGCGTTTTGTTCCTTCGAACCCATTTTAAATTCGACATCTTTTCGCTCAATTGTGCAGTCATCCACCACCAGAAACGTGTGTGTGACGCAAATGCCATCGATCTGCACATCTGCCTTGAACTGACTTACTGGACGTGTGGTGTTCTGCACTAGACCTTTCAGACAAGACGTACTTGCTAGCAGCTGGACTCCTCACATTCGGCTAAACGCAGACTTTCTAAGTAGAGACACGTCGGCTCCGGTATTTATCAGTCCCTTTACCTTCGCCTGCCCTATCTGCAACGATTTGAATCGGTTTTCTTCATACACGATGTTTACAGAATAGGAAGTTGGACAATTTTTAGACATGTGTCCAGTTTGGTTGCAGCGGAAACACTTGACTTCCTCCTTACAGTCCCTGCCATTGATCCGCATTTGAAGCAATGTTGCTTCTTGTCATTCCTGCTGAAGCTTGATTTCGGCGTAAACTGCTGCGGAGCTCGATTTGCTGCTTCGGGCTTAACATTGGTACTGGTGATTTTTTCATAAATGTCATATTTATCTTTCAGCTCCTTCAGTGACTTGCAGCCATTCAACGTGTATTTGTAGTCACTCTTCAACTTCAATCCATTAACGATATGTTTGACAACTGACTCCATATCAATAATCCCACGGGCAGCGATCCGTTTCATTTGCAAAATGTGCTCATGAAAACTTTCACCATCGGACTTCGAACGTATAGATAATTGGTTGTGAATTTCGGCACTGCATGGCTGATCACAATCAAATTCCTCCAGGACTTGCTGGCGAAGTTGTTCATATTCGTAGACAGCCGTAGACTCGAGAAATAGAGCGGCGGTACCGGCCATTTTCGTTCGGGCTTGAACGTACTTCTGTTTATTGTTCAATCCATATGCATCGGCGTTGAGTTCAAAGTTTTGAAACCACTGTTGTACAGACATTCCTTCCTCGCAGAATTCTGGAATGATTTTGACAAAGTTCTCCACCACCAGCTTGATGTCATTTTTTTTGTCTATTTCGTCGGATTGCACTTTCAGAGAAATTAGTTGGACCAGCTGCTGAAGAGTTGCGGTGTTTTCAACTAGCATTGCTGCATTTATTCCGGCCTGGTTTCCATCATGTTCGTGCTTAATTGCCTCTAATTCATTTACCATTTCACCTGGGTGCGACATCGGGGCTAATTGGTCATCTTCGTCCGACATAATGATGCGATTTCGTAATACTCTTATTGGAAGCCTACTCTCTCTTATGGGAAGCTTGCTTGCGATTTTTCCTCTTCATTCTTCGGTTGCTGTACTTGTCTCGTTTCTTCCGATTGCTGCCTTCGTTTCGTTTGCCACCGGAATTTCGCGTCTGCTTGCTATCGTTTTTTCCGTTTGGTTTGGCGCCAGAGTTTCGCGTCTGGTTGCTATCTCATTTCCTTTCGTTTCGTTTCGTTGCTATCTTGGTTATTTCGTTTGGCGCCAGAGCATCGCGTCTTCTTGCGAAATTGGAATTCGTTTTTTCGTCTGAGTGCACTCGCTTTCTCGTTATTTCTGCTGTCGAATACCTTCGCTGTCTCACTCTTTTTACTGGCAGCTTTCCAATCATGTATTTCCAAAGTCCGCGATCGGTTGAGCTCCCAAATGTAAGATGGAGTCCTCAATTGAGTCCCCAAATGTATTATAGAATAGTTTATTAATATGTAGTATTATAAATCGTGGACGGAAATAATGATTACAATATGCAACTCAAATCTCGGGCTCTGATTTATCGGCTTCTTACTGCTGCTTACGACTGCTGACTGCTGATACTTCTGACTGCTGAGCACCGACTACTGACTGCTGAACCTCGACTGCTGACTGCTGAACATCGACTGTTGACTGAGTTGCCAATCTGCATAAGGGAGTTGCCACCCCGCTGCAACTACCTTATCCCATCTCATATATATATATATATATATATGTATATGTATGGCTAAGTAAATTTTTAAATATGGAATATTAAATCGAAATATACAGAGGTGTGAATGGATCGGATGATTATAAATTTCTATATAAAAAATTAATAATTTTTATATATATTTTTTTCTCGATATGTCTGACTGATGTGCCCCAACTTTAAAGGGTGTCTAGGGACAAAAGAAACATCTATGTGAAAGGGTGGTTCACTGTTTTATTTTTTTTTTTTTTTTTAAATCTTTATTAACTTGGATTGAAAACTTTTCTCTTTGCTGGAACCACTTTTCAGTTAGCGCAATCAAAGCTGGGTTTAAGCTGGTCAGGTCAATAAATCTTACTCATTTATTTGTAAGATTTTAAATCATAGGCAGCACAAGTTCTATCATCAGCAGACTTTGCTGAAGAATCCACCGTTGTAATGGCCACACCAAAAAAAAGATGCAAAAGCCCAGCTAAAACTAAAAAAAAAATATCAAAGAAGCTAACTTCGGCAATGCCGAATTTTATATACCCTTGCAGTCTTTGGCAATAATTTTTTTACATTTTGAAATTTCTTTCCTTGCAACTGAATTCATCAATACACAAACAAAACATTCAAATTTTTTTTTTTTTTTTAATAATAAATTTTCTTTCTTCTTGCTTCATTCCCTAAGCAAAGCACAACACGCATACACATACAGTTCTTGTAGCGCTGCGTCTGTGTGTGTGTATGCATGTGCTCTTTTTGATTTCATGCTGCCGGCAGCTCTGCTTGCTGTCTAATACGTCATCATTTGAACCGATTTGTGTTGATTGTAACTTTTGTTCTAATTATCCGATCAGATTCAAATTTTGGGATCTGTCAATTTATGTCAAATTGGTAAATTTCATGGGGATACTCCAATTTTCGCAAAAATGTTTGTTCTAGATCTATATGGTATAGTGGTCCGATCCGTACGATTTTCATACTTTATCTCACCCGGGTAATAAAAAGTCCCCAAAAAAAATTTCATCCAAATAGCTCTTAAGATGGCTGAGTAAAACGCGTATGCACAGACAGACGGACAGACGGTCAGACGGACAGACGGACATGGCTATATCGACTCAGCTTCTCATGCTGATCCAGAATATATATACTTTATGGGGTCGGAAACGTCTCCTTCTGTGCATTACAAACATCTGCCCAATTTTATAATACCCTCTGCAAGGGTATAATTACTTAGCTTGAAAATTATGAAATTCAACCGATGCTGTACGAGAGGATCTTGGTTTCCGGCTCGAAGGACGAAATGTTTGAAGGGAGGCAGAACTTCCTTCTTAATTGGGGGCAGCTAAATGAATTTTCTCCTGAACGTATTTTCCTCCAAAAAGTAAGCACACAGAAATCGAATTCACTTGTTTTATTCACTTTACTATTTGCACTAAAAACTGCGTGGAGTTCCTCTTGTGGGGAGAGCGGTGGGCATGCTCGGGAGAAGGGTTCGAAGTAACCCTTGTGTTGCCCGTTGGGCATAAAAATTCATAATCAGGACGACGAGGCGAGTTCAAATAGCCATTTCCGTACTTCTGGATCGACGCGAACTTCCCCTAGACCGTTAGAGCTACACGGTTAAAATTGCATGTAGGTAGTGTAGCAATATGTATTAGTATTAAGTAGTATTATCTTACTATTTCCCCCATTGCAATATGTTTAGCCTTAAGTATATTGTAGCAATATGTATTAGTATTAAGTATATCTTACTCTTTCCCTCATTGCAATATGTTTAGCCTTAAGTATACTTTACTCTTTTCTTTGTTACAAATTAGTTTTAAGTTTAATGCAGTGGTACAGTACGATAAGTGTGCTGTCTTACTTGTTAGAAAAGAAAAGAGAAAATTAAATAAAAAGAATGAGAGCGGTTCAGTTTTTATGGAGAGCTCACCAAAGTCAGACGTGAATTACTCGCTATAGTAGGTTTGTATATACTGCACAGTTTGTATATCTCAGATTCAGCCGGATCGGACCACTATATCATATAGTTCCCATTCAAACGACAAAGTCACCAGTTTTGTCAATAACTTTGTTGGTTTAATATATCTGTTCGACTGTGCCGAATTTGATAAAGATCGAGTGACTATATTATATAGCTCCCATAGGAACGATCGGATTTTTCCTATGTTAAGATTGTAGTTCTTTCGCAAACATTAGCCGTTTTAGATAAAACATTTTTCCTTTTGATGGCTGTAGGTAAGGAGAGATTTACCAAAAAAGTTGCAAGGGTATACAAACTTTGACGCGGTCAAACCTAGCCCCGGCCCTCTGGTTACTCTGCAATTCCATGATGGTACACCATGGTCGATCTAATGTTGCACGTTTTACTTTTCGTTTTTAACTTATTTTGTGTTTTAGCGCTTTCACTTATTCACATTATGTTTCGCAGCTGTGTGGTTAGTTCCAAGCTCTCTAGCCCGAGGCCCCTCTTTATATAGGACCTGACCTCAAGATAGTTGTCAACATTTGTTTCTTGTTATGTTGCTAAGGCAAAGATGCTTGGCTCCAGCAAACTCAACATTCCAAGTGTCATTCTGTAGCCGCTGCAAAGGTAAATGCCAGGGCTACAATTGACACACCTGTCAATGAGCCTACCCATTAGACTTCGACTAATCAGCCACTAAATAAACAATATTCGACATATACAAATATAAATATTTATCGCATACATATAAGCTTACAGTTTAACTGTGTTTTAAATCTATTTTACTAACTGTAAAATGTTATACAATGTTTAGATTACTGTAGAATATTTTGTTTGCAGATTTTATTAGCTAGTTCAGTGCTACCGGCTGCTTTACACACTTCGGAAAGCAAATTTTTCAAAATTGATGGTTGTCTACCTTGTGAACCATCTATTGTTATTGTTGGAATAAAAGTGATTGATGGGCGAAGAGCTTGAGTTGCTTCTCCGTTTAGTTTAAGAAGGGCGGTACCGTGGCTGCTGTCTACACAATTTTGAATGCGGTCTTTGTCTTCCAGTCCACATTCTTTAGCACACTGAAAAAGTTATTAAAATTGGTTTAAGAATTAAGTGTCATTTTAAAGTTTACCCTCAACATGGCGTCCCTAGGAAAACGATTATCACGAATCATGCATGTCACAACTTCTATGCGGACTAGTGGATCTCCAATTAATTCTACGGCACAGGCATGATACACATTAGCTTGACACTCTATCGCACCATGTTGACAATTAAAGGTAAGTTTACCATTTTCTTCTTTGGTTGTTGCCTAAAAAAAGATACATTTTTGACATTTATTTTTAAGCATTTAAAAAGAATTTTAGTCAAATAACGTGTACGGCTCTAATTCCCAAATAATAATAAAATATTTTGTGGCCAAACCAAAAATAAGTTTAGATATACAAGCCATTGGTCTTTGTCCAAAAAAATTTGGTTTTTTGGATTACCAACTTAACATCTACTTACAATCTTGTTAAATGCATTTTTAGTTTTAGTGTTGATGAAGGCGATCTGACTGACTAGTTCTGGCTAGCATGTAAAGCCCCAAAGTATTTCTTTATACACGGCGGGCAAAAAAAGTCATCCGGTCCAAAAGAAGTCATCCAATGTTGTTTTGCTTTCATTTTATAAAAATGATATGAAAAACATGTTTATTTGACAATAAAATTGTCAAGGTTTAGACAAAGATAATTTAAAACCAGAAACAAAGTTTTTTATTTAGAAAAAACAATTAGAGCCAAACAACATCGGATGACACTAAATTGACAATGGGGTTTTATTTTGCACTTCAGATTTAGTTTTATTTCTAAATTATTAATAATGGAGACACAACTTGGCTTAACAATTAGGAAAAATAATATATGAAACTAGAACGGCAGGGAATGCAACTCAAGCTTGTTCACTATTTATTTTCCTTACCGTTGCTTAAGCCCCTCCCTCGGCCTCTCGCATAAGTGGAGGACAGCAGAAAATTCGGAGATGGGAAGAGGACGAAATGAAGAAGTACGCAACATACGCTACACCCGCTTACTCTATGTTATTGAATTATATTGACTAGATATTGGGTCTTACAAGCACTTACACATATGTACAATATACTAATTGAATAGTGATTCCAGGGAGAAGGAAAATAACCCGATCTTCATTTAATGAATTCAAAATATGAGCTGATTTTATTTATCAACTAGCAAACTCGGCGAACTTCGTTTTGCCACCTAATAGCTTCGTTTTTTGTAACATTTATTTTGGAGATTAAAAGATGAGGAATAAAAATTTTTTTTTTGTTCTATATTTCAAAAGTCAAATACAACACAAAATTTTCATTCAAACACCTTTTTCAGGCGCAAGAACAAATAAATCGGATGGTTTACCGACACGCGATCATGCCACAATCAATAGCATGAGAAAAAAAAATGAGAATAGTTAAGAATTGGCTCTGTGATTTGTTGGTCGTCATGGCAAAGACAAGACAAATCGGAAATTAAATTCGTTTAAACGTATATCCTTTGAAATCATCGGAATTCTTTCTTATCACAAAACTGGTTCCATTGCACATTTTTGTTTAAGTTTCTAAACATTATGACTACCGAGTCAACCTTCAATTGTAAATTGTGCTGTGAGACAAAATTGCAAAAATTTGGAGGTTATGATATCATCATAGCTTCTTTTGTGAAATCATCAGCGGATAGATCGTTTAACAATACAATTCTGTTAAATGTACGGACAGTTGAAGTTTATTTATATATCGTCACAGATTTGATGTTTGGAGGGAAGCGTTTATTTTATCAGCAGCAGTAGACCTTGGAATGACTGGTAGGGTTTGTCGGAAATCGCCCGATAATAAAATCATTAAAGCACCAAAACCTCTCGAGTCATTGCGCAGATCTTTCAATGTTTGGCCTAGTGCTTCCAATGCCCCTTTGTGCGCCATTGTGCATTCGTCTCATATGATGATTTTTTATGCTACTACTTATACCTTTGGCCATTTCGTGTAGCAAGTATTCCCATTGTTTAACAATGTACTTCATTACTCACCAAATTTTTCTGCTTAAAAACATCACGTGTCCATCACCTCATGTTTGTCCGGCAAGCAGCAATTGAATAATTTCCATCCATTTCGGATTACGTGTAAATGTAATAAATAGATCTGGCCGACCATTATGACAAACATATATCATTGCATCTTGGGCTACCTGTGTATGTCGCCGGAAAAATAGTCAATCGACCAACATTTTCTAAATATCCTTCTGTGCTAATGGCATCACATAAATATATAACCTCTTTCTCAGGCGCTCCCTCTCAATTTTAACCTACATGTCATATGAACGGTGTGTTTCATATTTTCATTTTAGTTGGCCAGTTTTGCGTCTTGTAAATACAATATCAGGTGTTTCCAAGTTTTCACCAACAATCAGGATTGCCACTTCATCGATTGTTGCTGTACATTTTCAATAGGTTGCAATTATCCAACGCAATTGCAAATCTGTCCTTGATTTGTAAGTTGAAAGCCATAGTTATAATTACATTTACAAAAACTTTTTTTTAAGGTAAATTACCTTAAATGTTGGATATCGATGTGTTCTTCGATAATTTCAGCCCGAAATGAAGTCATTTGGAAGCAGACATTGTATTTTTGAGTATTCGCTAGAAAATGTCGTGATTCAAGTGTTTCGCCATAAAGCAGGGAACACAGTGATTCTTTTGGACGAATCAATAATGACAATTTAACTTTATTACTAAGGCAGCATACATAGCCGTTTCACCAGCAATCTTCAATGCGCCACAATGCTGGCAAACAACGTTCATTGAACCAATGCAAACTATTCTATGCAAGCTGTAGTCGAATATGCAATCATAGAGAAAGTCTGCTCGATTCAAATCAATACTTGAAATATTTCTTCTTGCACTCCGATGAATATTTATCTGTTCATCTGTACGAAAAGCTCGCCGATTTCTCGTTTCTAACCTAGCCGTTTCAAGGTCTGTCTCTCTTTACTCCTGTGTTTGAGAAGCACGAAATCAATACTAACGAGGCGCTCTTCTCGTACAATTTCTCGTAGGTCATCTGATAATTGACTCGCGTTATTACGTAGGATAATTGCATTATGGCCGCCCTGTGTAAAATTGGATCTTCTAGGACTAGAAAACACAGTATTCGAATTTGTATTATGTCACTGAATTTTCAGAAAATACATTAAATATAAATAAATACATGTCTTAAGAGTATGGAAACCACCTAATATTCTTTGGAAACTTTGCTTTCGTCACCGGGACAATCTCATCTCAATAAAACATTACAGCCTAGGAAATAACAATTATATCCCAAGGACTGAGAAATTTTTTATTTTTGTTACATAGTGATATATGTATAAGTATAGGCGATAACGAATTTTTCAAAAAAGGGCTGCCAAGGTCACAAAAGCAAAGTTATCTTGGGACAATAACTGTTTTCTATACTTTTGGGACCTAACTGACTAGCAAATAACAATTACAACCCATGGACAAAAATCTTCTTACATAACGTTTTTTATTGTTTTCTTGTATTCGAAACGGGTACAAATCCAACGAAACAATACCCATGAAAATTCAGCAGATCTCGACTTATAAAAATCTTTTATTATATAAGAAGAGATAGAAAATAATAGATAGATGTGTATATATGTAGGAGAGAGATAGAGAGAGAGAGAGAGAGAGAGAGAGAGAGAGAGATAGAGAAAGACAGAGAGAGAGAGAGATAGAGAAAGACAGAGAGAGAGTGAAGAGACATCAGATAGGTGGCAACGCACCATTCTAGGCTGGTCGCTGGGAGGTCTGGCTCTGAAGCAAGTGTTCGCTGGGTAATCGGCTTTAGTTGGGACGCTCTCTCGTTGGTCGTCAGCCGAAGTGCGATGTTGTGTAACAAGTCGATTTGAAACTATTACATCCATCATTTATATTTACTCTGTATTAATATCAACCTTTTAAATAACCTATTGAAATAAACATTTAATTACTCTAAACCTTTGATTTGGGGCCTGGGAGGAAGCTGGACAGTCCTCCTCGGAGACGCCTATTTACAATCATATTGATATTAGTTTGATCTAATAGCTTATTAGTAAGTTGCAATAACAAATTGCGTAGTTTTGGAAAAGCCATGTCGAACAATTCGGGCCCAAGATCTCTCTATCCCCACCAGCAACAGCACCAAGAACAAATTGTAAAACAACAACGCGAGCGTCAACTCTCGACCAACAACAATTTACCGTGGAGAGCAATGTGCTTCTCTATCAGTATTGATAACTGGGTCACCGACCAGCACCGTCAGCTCGTAGACAGCAACTTCTGCAACATCTGCAGCAAGCAACGCCAATTCACCCAAACTGCAACGCCAATTCACCCAAACTTTAGAATCCGCTACCTGCGCACAGGCATCTCCAAACACAAAAATGAACTGCTACTATTCCCAAGCTCATGTGAAATTAAATTAAAATTTAACATTCAAAAATATTTTTCAAATACCAAAATATACCTTCTACGCAACAAACCATCCAGACGGAAGGGTTCATGACGGGACTGGTATCTTAATCGAAAACCGTATAAAACACTCGTTCCTTAACACGTTTGAAAAACAGCACCTACAGGCAACTGCTATAGTTATAGCAGTTCAAACCAGCTGCGGCAACACTACATTGCTTACTGTCCACCACGCTTCTCAATCTCTGAAAAGGAATTTACCGATTTCTTTAACATACTCGGTGATCGATTCATTGCAGCAACCAGGGATCTCGCCTGGTAAATCCTACAACACACTAGTCAGCCCACTCATTAAGATGAATTGCGTCTCACAGACCCACACTTGCGTCTCTGCACTTGAGTCAATGCTGGGAGCTGCAGCAAGAGTTTATACTCCACCTGCCTGTACTGACACTAAACCTGCCGACGAACCGGCGGATAGAACTAGTAACGGAGAAACGACGTCTAAGAAGAAAATGGCAGATTACTCAATCCAACCATCACTAAACATTCTCTGTGGGAAGCCCACCCAACTTTAAGCGCTCTTACAAAGACAGTTTCACCGATAAGGCGTCTAACTAGTTGATCGGCCCGCAGTGACGCAGAGAGGACATCCGAGTTTGCCATACATCTTAAAATGGTTTTAAGCCCAAATCCAACATCAAACTTGTTTGTACTTTTCCCTTCGAGCACATTCAATGATAGTGAGTACTCGGAACTTCAATCGGATGAAATCCCTGCAGTTATTAAAAATCATTTAAAGCAGAAAAACGGCCTGGCAATGACCTAATCACACCGAAAATGATCACACAACTCCCTATCATCGCCATACAGCTGTCATGTCTTTCGAAGCTTTTCGAAAAGGTCCTGCAGATCCGACTAATGGCATTTCTGACATCGAAAAACACAATCCCCTTCACACCAGTTCGGCTACTGCCAAAAACACGAGACAATTGAACAAGTCAATCGCATAACATCCGAAATACGAACAGCATTCGAGCTAAGAATATCAAAGAATGACGAAGTTTTTATACCCTTGCAGTCCTAATTTTTTTACACTTTAAAATTTGTTTCCTTGCAATTCAATTCATGAATACACAAACAAAACAGTAAAATTATTAACCGTTTTACTAAAATTCCCTAAACAAAACACGGCGCGCATACACATACAGTTTGTGTAGCGCTGCGTCTGTGTGTGTGTATGCATGTGCTCTGTTGATTTGATGATGACGTAGTAGGCTGCTGCCTAACAAAGCAGCGCTGCCGGCCAAACCGATTTATATTGACTGTAACTTGTGTTCTATTTATCCGATCAGATTAAAATTTTGGAATCTGAGATTTTTTATCAAATACAAACATATTTCATGGGGATACTCCAATTTCTGCAATTATATTTCTTGTAGAGCTACATGATATAGTGGTCCGATCCTGACAATTTTCATACTATATTTGCTCCGGGCTAAAAGTAGCTCAAATATCAAATTTAATTCCAACAGCTCCTAAGATGCCAGCGTGAAGGTGATGTGCACAGACGGACGGACGGACTGACGGACATGGATATATCGACTTAGCTTCTCATGCTGTGCGGTACAAACATCTTAGCAATTTTATAATACCCTCTGCAACGGTATAAAAATAGTGTGTGGCTGTTTTATTCGATGTTGCCCAGGCTTTAGTTTGGCTTAAGTATCTAATGTTCAAAATCTGGCAACAACTCCCACAATACACCCACAAACTCATGGGAGCTATGCAATAGGAAATTTGCTGTTAGATGTAATGGTTCTGTCTCTGCAGAATTTGAAAACAAAGCTGGTGTACCGTACTGTCCATTGCTCTACCTGCTGTACACTGCATACTTTCCAACGAGTTTAAGACTTACAACGTCCACTTTTGCCATTCTTAGCAGATCCAAATGCCCAATACAAGACTCTTTAAAATTAGAGGGACATCTCAAGGTGATAGAGGAATGCCTAGCAACCTGACGTATCAGAGTCAACGAGCAGAAATGCAAACATGTTACATTTACGCTTAACAGAAGAAACTGTCCAGCTCTAATGCTAAACAACGACCAATTGCTTAAGCCTCAAGATGATGTCACTTAGCTTGGCATCGCAAGCACATTGAAGTAAGAAAATCACAGCTAAAATTGAAAGCGAGTAGCTTACATTGGATAATCACTGCTCCCTACCAATAATAAGTGATTAGGGCAGTCTGGAGTATCCCCTGGACTAAGCTTAAGTACTAGACTAAGAAAAATATCTGAAACTTGTTGTTGGGCTCTAATTTAAGAGTAGATTCAACTAATATATTAAACGTTAAAAAAAAATTTTCAGAAGTTGTGGGCGAATATGATGGAAAATCTATACAAGTGGAAAACTGGTTGAAAATATTTGAAAGAAATGCCGAAGTTTAGTGAGTTCTTATTGAGAAACAGAAATATTGCTATGCCAGGGCTAAAATGAGAGGTGCAGCCCAACTGTTTCTAGAATCCGAAAATATTTGCAATTATGAAGAACTTGAACGAGCTCTAGTGGAGGAATTTGCATGCAGCTACAGTAGTGCTGACATTCATCAGCTGTTGCAAGAAAGAAAGAGAATGAACAGTGAAACACTGTATGAGTACTCACTTCAAATGAAAAAATTAGCTTCACTTCGAAAAAGTTTGTGTTATTTTTAATCGCAGTCGTTTGAAGAAAATCCCTATAAAAGGTGTAGAAGCCGAATGTCTGGTAGATACAGGATCAGACTTCTCAGTGATCAAGTAGAGTATTTTCAAAAAATTAAGAAATGTGTCGCTAATTGAAGGTATACGTATTTTGCAACGTCTAGGCAATGGCACAGCAAGCCTATTGGACACTCCACTACAGATGATTTCGTGGATAGATTGAACACAAACCAAAAGTTCATAGTACTTCCGAATAGCCCGATTTGATCAAAAAGTTTCAAAGGGTGGGTAGTAAGCAACGATATACGTTTCTAAAGGAGAAATGCCATTGAACGAGCTTGCGAGAATTAACAGTAAATGTTAGATTTAGTAGCCCTGCTTACACTAAAAATATCCTACAAACCAGCTTTATCCAGTTAAAATACGAAATGATATGATACAGTTACGTACAAAAAGTCGCTGAAGCAGTTGGAATATCGCTAAAAATACTAATGTGATAGTATGCATATAAAACATCAGATCCCAAAATAATAATCTGATCGTATAAATAGAACACAAGTTACAATCAATATAAATCGACTCTGCCCGCAGCGCTGTCTGCTGCCTACTACTTCATTGGTCGAAATGAACAGAGCAGCAGGCCACACACACAGACGCACGCTACATAAACTCTAAGTGTATGCGTGCCGTGGTTTGCTTGGTGAATAAGGGAAGAAGAACAAATTGTAGCAAAAAAAGTTGAATTCAAAGCCGGCATTTCGGCTAAATTTCTCCAGATTTTGTACATTGAGTTTAGAACAGAATTGCCGTTTGAAGCCCTAAAGTTGCGAACATGCTTCGACAAAGTTGGTAGCATTGTCACAATATATCCTTTTGGGTATGCCACGTCGTCGGATAAATCGCTTCAAACAGAGAAAAAATTTATTAGCAGAGAGGTCTGAGATGAGTTCTGTAAGTTTTTAAGGAAAAACAAACAAATATGGCCAACTATGTTTTGTAAGTAGCTTTGCCTCGAATACGGTACGAAATAAGGAATGGTCCACATAAATCCACTACGCATATCAGAAATGGGCGTTCGGCCAGCAGACGGTCAGCTTGGAGGTTACCCATGGTTTGTCGCATTAATTCTGGGTTGTAATGATACCAATGTGTTCAACTTCTAACAACCTTTTTGGACCAATTAGCGAGCATTTACGATCCTTACTTATTTATAATATCCATACGCTCGATTTGAGGCATCCGAAAACCCATGGATTTCACACTTATTTTTCGGTGATGTGTTAAAAAAATCGATTTACGCGAACCACGTCAAGATTAGATAAATCAGCTTCAAGTTGTTGCCATCTAGTCTGCAAGATCTCTGGCAACGAGTCTTCCCAGCCCAAGCGCTCGATCCACAAGTCTTGGATCATGATTTTGTAGCGTACTACGACTGGAGCTAATAAGCCTAGTAGATCATAAAGCCTGGCCATGATCGATACTGAGATTAGTTCTCAGATTCAGCCGGATCGGACCACCATATCATATAGTTCCCATTCAAACGACAAAGTCACCAGTTTTGTCAATAACTTTGTTAGTTTAATATATCTGTTCGACTGTGCCGAATTTGATAAAGATCGAGTGACTATATTGTATAGCTCCCATAGGAACGATCGGATTTTTCCTATGTTAAGATTGTAGTTCTTTCGCAAACATTAGCCGTTTTAGATAAAACATTTTTCCTTTTGATGGCTGTAGGTAAGGAGAGATTTACCAAAAAAGTTGCAAGGGTATACAAACTTTGACGCGGTCAAACCTAGCCCCGGCCCTCTGGTTACTCTGCAATTCCATGATGGTACACCATGGTCGATCTAATGTTGCACTTTTTACTTTTCGTTTTTAACTTATTTTGTTTTTTAGCGCTTTCACTTATTCACATTATGTTTCGCAGCTGTGTGGTTAGTTCCAAGCTCTCTAGCCCGAGGCCCCTCTTTATATAGGACCTGACCTGAAGATAGTTGTCAACATTTGTTTCTTGTTATGTTGCTAAGGCAAAGATGCTTGGCTCCAGCAAACTCAACATTCCAAGTGTCATTCTGTAGCCGCTGCAAAGGTAAATGCCAGGGCTACAATTGACACACCTGTCAATGAGCCTACCCATTAGACTTCGACTAATCAGCCACTAAATAAACAATATTCGACATATACAAATATAAATATTTATCGCATACATATAAGCTTACAGTTTAACTGTGTTTTAAATCTATTTTACTAACTGTAAAATGTTATACAATGTTTAGATTACTGTAGAATATTTTGTTTGCAGATTTTATTAGCTAGTTCAGTGCTACCGGCTGCTTTACACACTTCGGAAGCTAAATTTTTCAAAATTGATGGTTGTCTACCTTGTGAACCATCTATTGTTATTGTTGGAATAAAAGTGATTGATGGGCGAAGAGCTTGAGTTGCTTCTCCGTTTAGTTTAAGAAGGGCGGTACCGTGGCTGCTGTCTACACAATTTTGAATGCGGTCTTTGTCTTCCAGTCCACATTCTTTAGCACACTGAAAAAGTTATTAAAATTGGTTTAAGAATTAAGTGTCATTTTAAAGTTTACCCTCAACATGGCTTCCCTAGGAAAACGATTATCACGAATCATGCTTGTCACAACTTCTATGCGGACTAGTGGATCTCCAATTAATTCTACGGCACAGGCATGATACACATTAGCTTGACACTCTATCGCACCATGTTGACAATCAAAGGTAAGTTTACCATTTTCTTCTTTGGTTGTTGCCTAAAAAAAGATACATTTTTGACATTTATTTTTAAGCATTTAAAAAGAATTTTAGTCAAATAACGTGTACGGCTCTAATTCCCAAATAATAATAAAATATTTTGTGGCCAAACCAAAAATAAGTTTAGATATACAAGCCATTGGTCTTTGTCCAAAAAAATTTGTTTTTTTGGATTACCAACTTAACATCTACTTACAATCTTGTTAAATGCATTTTTAGTTTTAGTGTTGATGAAGGCGATCTGACTGACTAGTTCTGGCTAGCATGTAAAGCCCCAAAGTATTACTTTATACACGGCGGGCAAAAAAAGTCATCCGGTCCAAAAGAAGTCGTCCAATGTTGTTTTGCTTTCATTTTATAAAAATGATATGAAAAACATGTTTATTTGACAATAAAATTGTCAAGGTTTAGACAAAGATAATTTAAAACCAGAAACAAAGTTTTTTATTTAGAAAAAACAATTAGAGCCAAACAACATCGAATGACACTAAATTGACAATGGGGTTTTATTTTGCACTTCAGATTTAGTTTTATTTCTAAATTATTAATAATGGAGACACAACTTGGCTTAACAATTAGGAAAAATAATATATGAAACTAGAACGGCAGGGAATGCAACTCAAGCTTGTTCACTATTTATTTTCCTTACCGTTGCTTAAGCCCCTCCCTCGGCCTCTCGCATAAGTGGAGGACAGCAGAAAATTCGGAGATGGGAAGAGGACGAAATGAAGAAGTACGCAACATACGCTACACCCGCTTACTCTATGTTATTGAATTATATTGACTAGATATTGGGTCTTACAAGCACTTACACATATGTACTATATACTAATTGAATAGTGATTCCAGGGAGAAGGAAAATAACCCGATCTTCATTTAATGAATTCAAAATATGAGCTGATTTTATTTATCAACTAGCAAACTCGGCGAACTTCGTTTTGCCACCTAATAGCTTCGTTTTTTGTAACATTTATTTTGGAGATTAAAAGATGAGGAATAAAAATTTTTTTTTTTTTTATATTTGAAAAGTCAAATACAACACAAAATTTTCATTTAAACACCTTTTTCAGGCGCAAGAACAAATAAATCGGATGGTTTACCGACACGCGATCATGCCACAATCAATACCATGAGAAAAAAAATGAGAATAGTTAAGAATTGGCTCTGTGATTTGTTGGTCGTCATGGCAAAGACAAGACAAATCGGAAATTAAATTCGTTTAAATGTATATCCTTTGAAATCATCGGAATTCTTTCTTATCACAAAACTGGTTCCATTGCACATTTTTGTTTAAGTTTCTAAACATTATGACTACCGAGTCAACCTTCAATTGTAAATTGTGCGGTGAGACAAAATTGCAAAATTTGGAGGTTATGATATTATCATAGCTACTTTTGTGAAATCATCAGCGGATAGATCGTTTAACAATACAATTCTCATATGTACGGACAGTTGAAGTTTATTTATAGACACAGATTTGATGTTTGGAGGGAAGCGTTTATTTTATCAGCAGCAGTAGACCTTGGAATGACTGGTAGGGTTTGTCGGAAATCGCCCGATAATAAAATCATTAAAGCACCAAAACCTCTCGAGTC
Organism: Drosophila equinoxialis; assembly: GCA_018150345.1. Taxonomy (NCBI): domain Eukaryota; kingdom Metazoa; phylum Arthropoda; class Insecta; order Diptera; family Drosophilidae; genus Drosophila; species Drosophila equinoxialis. The sequence goes on along the minus strand of JAECWI010000323.1, from coordinate 275,482 downwards.
ATTGCGCAGATCTTTCAATGTTTGACCTAGTGCTTCCAATGCCCCTTTGTGCGCCATTGTGCATTCGTCTCATATGATGATTTTTTATGCTACTATACCTTTGGCCATTGCGTGTAGCAACTATTCCCATTGTTTAACAATGTACTTCATTAGTCACCAAATTTTTCTGCTTAAAAACACGTGCGGCGATGTCGTGTCCATCACCTCATGTTTGTCCGGCAAGCAGCAATTGAATAATTTCCATCCATTTCGGATTACATGTAAATGTAATAAATAGATCTGGCCGACCAATATGACAAACATATATCATTGCATCTTGGGCTACCTGTGTATGTCGCCGAAAAAATAGTCTAATGGCATCACATAAATATATAACCTCTTTCTCAGGCGCTCCCTCTCAATTTTAACCTACATGTCATATGAACGGTGTGTTTCATATTTTCATTTTAGTTGGCCAGTTTTGCGTCTTGTAAATACAATATCAGGTGTTTCCAAGTTTTCACCAACAATCAGGATTGCCACTTCATCGATTGTTGCTGTACATTTTCAATAGGTTGCAATTATCCAACGCAATTGCATTTCTGTCCTTGATTTGTAAGTTGAAAGCCATAGTTATAATTACATTTACAAAAACTTTTTTTTAAGGTAAATTACCTTAAATGTTGGATATCGATGTGTTCTTCGATAAATTCAGCCCGAAATGAAGTCATTTGGAAGCAGACATTGTATTTTTGAGTGTTCGCTAGAAAATGTCGTGATTCAAGTGTTTCGCCATAAAGCAGGGAACACAGTGATTCTTTTGGACGAATCAATAATGACAATTTAACTTTATTACTAAGGCAGCATACATAGCCGTTTCACCAGCAATCTTCAATGCGCCACAATGCTGGCAAACAACGTTCATTGAACCAATGCAAACTATTCTATGCAAGTTGTAGTCGAATATGCAATCATAGAGAAAGTCTGCTCGATTCAAATCAATACTTGAAATATTTCTTCTTGCACTTCGATGAATATTTATCTGTTCATCTGTACGAAAAGCTCGCCGATTTCTCGTTTCTAACCTAGCCGTTTCAAGGTCTGTCTCTCTTTACTCCTGTGTTTGAGAAGCACGAAATCAATACTAACGCTCTTCTCGTACAATTTCTCGTAGGTCATCTGATAATTGACTCGCGTTATTACGTAGGATAATTGCATTATGGCCGCCCTGTGTAAAATTGGATCTTCTAGGACTAGAAAACACAGTATTCGAATTTGTATTATGTCACTGAATTTTCAGAAAATACATTAAATATAAATAAATACATGTCTTAAGAGTATGGAAACCACCTAATATTCTTTGGAAACTTTGCTTTCGTCACCGGGACAATCTCATCTCAATAAAACATTACAGCCTAGGAAATAACAATTATATCCCAAGGACTGAGAAATTTTTTATTTTTGTTACATAGTGATATATGTATAAGTATAGGCGATAACGAATTTTTCAAAAAAGGGCTGCCAAGGTCACAAAAGCAAAGTTATCTTGGGACAATAACTGTTTTCTATACTTTTGGGACCTAACTGACTAGCAAATAACAATTACAACCCATGGACAAAAATCTTCTTACATAACGTTTTTTATTGTTTTCTTGTATTCGAAACGGGTACAAATCCAACGAAACAATACCCATGAAAATTCAGCAGATCTCGACTTATAAGTGGTTTAAAAAACCCGACTATCTTTTATATATATAAGAAGAGATAGAAAATAATAGATAGATGTGTATATATGTAGGAGAGAGATAGAGAGAGAGAGAGAGAGAGAGAGAGAGAGAAAGACAGAGAGAGAGAGAGAGAGAGAGAGAGAAAGACAGAGAGAGAGAGAGAGATAGAGAAAGACAGAGAGAGAGTGAAGAGACATCAGATAGGTGGCAACGCACCATTCTAGGCTGGTCGCTGGGAGGTCTGGCTCTGAAGCAAGTGTTCGCTGGGTAATCGGCTTTAGTTGGGACGCTCTCTCGTTGGTCGTCAGCCGAAGTGCGATGTTGTGTAACAAGTCGATTTGAAACTATTACATCCATCATTTATATTTACTCTGTATTAATATCAACCTTTTAAATAACCTATTGAAATAAACATTTAATTACTCTAAACCTTTGATTTGGGGCCTGGGAGGAAGCTGGACAGTCCTCCTCGGAGACGCCTATTTACAATCATATTGATATTAGTTTGATCTAATAGCTTATTAGTAAGTTGCAATAACAAATTGCGTAGTTTTGGAAAAGCCATGTCGAACAATTCGGGCCCAAGATCTCTCTATCCCCACCAGCAACAGCACCAAGAACAAATTGTAAAACAACAACGCGAGCGTCAACTCTCGACCAACAACAATTTACCGTGGAGAGCAATGTGCTTCTCTATCAGTATTGATAACTGGGTCACCGACCAGCACCGTCAGCTCGTAGACAGCAACTTCTGCAACATCTGCAGCAAGCAACGCCAATTCACCCAAACTGCAACGCCAATTCACCCAAACTTTAGAATCCGCTACCTGCGCACAGGCATCTCCAAACACAAAAATGAACTGCTACTATTCCCAAGCTCATGTCAAATTAAATTAAAATTTAACATTCAAAAATATTTTTCAAATACCAAAATATACCTTCTACGCAACAAACCATCCAGACGGAAGGGTTCATGACGGGACTGGTATCTTAATCGAAAACCGTATAAAACACTCGTTCCTTAACACGTTTGAAAAACAGCACCTACAGGCAACTGCTATAGTTATAGCAGTTCAAACCAGCTGCGGCAACACTACATTGCTTACTGTCCACCACGCTTCTCAATCTCTGAAAAGGAATTTACCGATTTCTTTAACATACTCGGTGATCGATTCATTGCAGCAACCAGGGATCTCGCCTGGTAAATCCTACAACACACTAGTCAGCCCACTCATTAAGATGAATTGCGTCTCACAGACCCACACTTGCGTCTCTGCACTTGAGTCAATGCTGGGAGCTGCAGCAAGAGTTTATACTCCACCTGCCTGTACTGACACTAAACCTGCCGACGAACCGGCGGATAAAACTAGTAACGGAGAAACGACGTCTAAGAAGAAAATGGCAGATTACTCAATCCAACCATCACTAAACATTCTCTGTGGGAAGCCCACCCAACTTTAAGCGCTCTTACAAAGACAGTTTCACCGATAAGGCGTCTAACTAGTTGATCGGCCCGCAGTGACGCAGAGAGGACATCCGAGTTTGCCATACATCTTAAAATGGTTTTAAGCCCAAATCCAATATCAAACTTGTTTGTACTTTTCCCTTTGAGCACATTCAATGATAGTGAGTACTCGGAACTTCAATCGGATGAAATCCCTGCAGTTATTAAAAATCATTTAAAGCAGAAAAACGGCCTGGCAATGACCTAATCACACCGAAAATGATCACACAACTCCCTATCATCGCCATACAGCTGTCATGTCTTTCGAAGCTTTTCGAAAAGGTCCTGCAGATCCGACTAATGGCATTTCTGACATCGAAAAACACAATCCCCTTCACACCAGTTCGGCTACTGCCAAAAACACGAGACAATTGAACAAGTCAATCGCATAACATCCGAAATACGAACAGCATTCGAGCTAAGAATATCAAAGAATGACGAAGTTTTTATACCCTTGCAGTCCTAATTTTTTTACACTTTAAAATTTGTTTCCTTGCAATTCAATTCATGAATACACAAACAAAACAGTAAAATTATTAACCGTTTTACTAAAATTCCCTAAACAAAACACGGCGCGCATACACATACAGTTTGTGTAGCGCTGCGTCTGTGTGTGTGTATGCATGTGCTCTGTTGATTTGATGATGACGTAGTAGGCTGCTGCCTAACAAAGCAGCGCTGCCAGCAGCGCCCAAACCGATTTATATTGACTGTAACTTGTGTTCTATTTATCCGATCAGATTAAAATTTTGGAATCTGAGATTTTATATCAAATACAAACATATTTCATGGGGATACTCCAATTTCTGCAATAATATTTCTTGTAGAGCTACATGATATAGTGGTCCGATCCTGACAATTTTCATACTATATTTGCTCCGGGCTAAAAGTAGCTCAAATATCAAATTTAATTACAATAGCTCCTAAGATGCCAGCGTGAAGGTGATGTGCACAGACGGACGGACGGACTGACGGACATGGATATATCGACTTAGCTTCTCATGCTGATCAAAAATATATATACTTTATAGAGACGGAAACGTCTCGTTCTGTGCGGTACAAACATCTTAGCAATTTTATAATACCCTCTGCAACGGTATAAAAATAGTGTGTGGCTGTTTTATTCGATGTTGCCCAGGCTTTAGTTTGGCTTAAGTATCTAATGTTCAAAATCTGGCAACAACTCCCACAATACACCCACAAACTCATGGGAGCTATGCAATAGGAAATTTGCTGTTAGATGTAATGGTTCCGTCTCTGCAGAATTTGAAAACAAAGCTGGTGTACCGCAAGGCAGTGTACTCTGTCCATTGCTCTACCTGCTGTACACTGCATACTTTCCAACGAGTTTAAGACTTACAACGTCCACTTTTGCCATTCTTAGCAGATCCAAATGCCCAATACAAGCCTCTTTAAAATTAGAGGAACATCTCAAGGTGATAGAGGAATGCCTAGCAACCTGACGTATCAGAGTCAACGAGCAGAAATGCAAACATGTTACATTTACGTTTAACAGAAGAAACTGTCCAGCTCTAATGCTAAACAACGACCAATTGCTTAAGCCTCAAGATGATGTCACTTAGCTTGGCATCGCAAGCACATTGAAGTAAGAAAATCACAGCTAAAATTGAAAGCGAGTAGCTTACATTGGATAATCACTGCTCCCTACCAATAATAAGTGATTAGGGCAGTCTGGAGTATCCCCTGGACTAAGCTTAAGTACTAGACTAAGAAAAATATCTGAAACTTGTTGTTGGGCTCTAATTTAAGAGTAGATTCAACTAATATATTAAACGTTAAAAAAAAATTTTCAGAAGTTGTGGGCGAATATGATGGAAAATCTATACAAGTGGAAAACTGGTTGACAAGATTTGAAAGAAATGCCGAAGTTTAGTGAGTTCTTAGTGAGAAACAGAAATATTGCTATGCCAGGGCTAAAATGAGAGGTGCAGCCCAACTGTTTCTAGAATCCGAAAATATTTGCAATTATGAAGAGCTTGAACGAGCCCTAGTGGAGGAATTTGCATGCAACTACAGTAGTGCTGACATTCATCAGCTGTTGCAAGAAAGAAAGAGAATGAACAGTGAAACACTGTATGAGTACTCACTTCAAATGAAAAAATTAGCTTCACTTCGAAAAAGTTTGTGTTATTTTTAATCGCAGTCGTTTGAAGAAAATCCCTATAAAAGGTGTAGAAGTCGAATGTCTGGTAGATACAGGATCGGACTTCTCAGTGATCAAGTAGAGTATTTTCAAAAAATTAAAAAATGTGTCGCTAATTGAAGGTATACGTATTTTGCACGGTCTAGGCAATGGCACAGCAAGCCTATTGGACACTCCACTGCAGATGAGGTCGTGGATAGATTGAACACAAACCAAAAGTTCATAGTACTTCCGAATAGCCTGATTTGATCAAAAAGTTTCAAAGGGTGGGTAGTAAGCAACGATATACGTTTCTAAAGGAGAAATGCCATTGAACGAGCTTGCGAGAATTAACAGTAAATGTTAGATTTAGTAGCCCTGCTTACACTAAAAATATCCTACAAACCAGCTTTATCCAGTTAAAATACGAAATGATATGATACAGTTACGTACAAAAAGTCGCTGAAGCAGTTGGAATATCGCTAAAAATACTAATGTGATAGTATGCATATAAAACATCAGATCCCAAAATAATAATCTGATCGTATAAATAGAACACAAGTTACAATCAATATAAATCGACTCTGCCCGCAGCGCTGTCTGCTGCCTACTACTTCATTGGTCGAAATGAACAGAGCAGCAGACCACACACACAGACGCACGCTACATAAACTCTAAGTGTATGCGTGCCGTGGTTTGCTTGGTGAATAAGGGAAGAAGAACAAATTGTAGCAAAAAAAGTTGAATTCAAAGCCGGCATTTCGGCTAAATTTCTCCAGATTTTGTACATTGAGTTTAGAACAGAATTGCCGTTTGAAGCCCTAAAGTTGCGAACATGCTTCGACAAAGTTGGTAGCATTGTCACAATATATCCTTTTGGGTATGCCACGTCGTCCGATAAATCGCTTCAAACAGAGAAAAAATTTATTAGCAGAGAGGTCTGAGATGAGTTCTGTAAGTTTTTAAGGAAAAACAAACAAATATGGCCAACTATGTTTTGTAAGTAGCTTTGCCTCGAATACGGTACGAAATAAGGAATGGTCCACATAAATCCACTACGCATATCAGAAATGGGCGTTCGGCCAGCAGACGGTCAGCTTGGAGGTTACCCATGGTTTGTCGCATTAATTCTGGGTTGTAATGATACCAATGTGTTCAACTTCTAACAACCTTTTTGGACCAATTAGCGAGCATTTACGATCCTTACTTATTTATAATATCCATACGCTCGATTTGAGGCATCCGAAAACCCATGGATTTCACACTTATTTTTCGGTGATGTGTTAAAAAATCGATTTACGCGAACCACGTCAAGATTAGATAAATCAGCTTCAAGTTTTTGCCATCTAGTCTGCAAGATCTCTGGCAACGAGTCTTCCCAGCCCAAGCGCTCGATCCACAAGTCTTGGATCATGATTTTGTAGCGTACTACGACTGGAGCTAATAAGCCTAGTAGATCATAAAGCCTGGCCATGATCGATACTAAGATTAGTTCTCAGATTCAGCCGGATCGGACCACCATATCATATAGTTCCCATTCAAACGACAAAGTCACCAGTTTTGTCAATAACTTTGTTAGTTTAATATATCTGTTCGACTGTGCCGAATTTGATAAAGATCGAGTGACTATATTGTATAGCTCCCATAGGAACGATCGGATTTTTCCTATGTTAAGATTGTAGTTCTTTCGCAAACATTAGCCGTTTTAGATAAAACATTTTTCCTTTTGATGGCTGTAGGTAAGGAGAGATTTACCAAAAAAGTTGCAAGGGTATACAAACTTTGACGCGGTCAAACCTAGCCCCGGCCCTCTGGTTACTCTGCAATTCCATGATGGTACACCATGGTCGATCTAATGTTGCACTTTTTACTTTTCGTTTTTAACTTATTTTGTTTTTTAGCGCTTTCACTTATTCACATTATGTTTCGCAGCTGTGTGGTTAGTTCCAAGCTCTCTAGCCCGAGGCCCCTCTTTATATAGGACCTGACCTGAAGATAGTTGTCAACATTTGTTTCTTGTTATGTTGCTAAGGCAAAGATGCTTGGCTCCAGCAAACTCAACATTCCAAGTGTCATTCTGTAGCCGCTGCAAAGGTAAATGCCAGGGCTACAATTGACACACCTGTCAATGAGCCTACCCATTAGACTTCGACTAATCAGCCACTAAATAAACAATATTCGACATATACAAATATAAATATTTATCGCATACATATAAGCTTACAGTTTAACTGTGTTTTAAATCTATTTTACTAACTGTAAAATGTTATACAATGTTTAGATTACTGTAGAATATTTTGTTTGCAGATTTTATTAGCTAGTTCAGTGCTACCGGCTGCTTTACACACTTCGGAAGCTAAATTTTTCAAAATTGATGGTTGTCTACCTTGTGAACCATCTATTGTTATTGTTGGAATAAAAGTGATTGATGGGCGAAGAGCTTGAGTTGCTTCTCCGTTTAGTTTAAGAAGGGCGGTACCGTGGCTGCTGTCTACACAATTTTGAATGCGGTCTTTGTCTTCCAGTCCACATTCTTTAGCACACTGAAAAAGTTATTAAAATTGGTTTAAGAATTAAGTGTCATTTTAAAGTTTACCCTCAACATGGCTTCCCTAGGAAAACGATTATCACGAATCATGCTTGTCACAACTTCTATGCGGACTAGTGGATCTCCAATTAATTCTACGGCACAGGCATGATACACATTAGCTTGACACTCTATCGCACCATGTTGACAATCAAAGGTAAGTTTACCATTTTCTTCTTTGGTTGTTGCCTAAAAAAAGATACATTTTTGACATTTATTTTTAAGCATTTAAAAAGAATTTTAGTCAAATAACGTGTACGGCTCTAATTCCCAAATAATAATAAAATATTTTGTGGCCAAACCAAAAATAAGTTTAGATATACAAGCCATTGGTCTTTGTCCAAAAAAATTTGTTTTTTTGGATTACCAACTTAACATCTACTTACAATCTTGTTAAATGCATTTTTAGTTTTAGTGTTGATGAAGGCGATCTGACTGACTAGTTCTGGCTAGCATGTAAAGCCCCAAAGTATTTCTTTATACACGGCGGGCAAAAAAAAGTCATCCGGTCCAAAAGAAGTCGTCCAATGTTGTTTTGCTTTCATTTTATAAAAATGATATGAAAAACATGTTTATTTGACAATAAAATTGTCAAGGTTTAGACAAAGATAATTTAAAACCAGAAACAAAGTTTTTTATTTAGAAAAAACAATTAGAGCCAAACAACATCGAATGACACTAAATTGACAATGGGGTTTTATTTTGCACTTCAGATTTAGTTTTATTTCTAAATTATTAATAATGGAGACACAACTTGGCTTAACAATTAGGAAAAATAATATATGAAACTAGAACGGCAGGGAATGCAACTCAAGCTTGTTCACTATTTATTTTCCTTACCGTTGCTTAAGCCCCTCCCTCGGCCTCTCGCATAAGTGGAGGACAGCAGAAAATTCGGAGATGGGAAGAGGACGAAATGAAGAAGTACGCAACATACGCTACACCCGCTTACTCTATGTTATTGAATTATATTGACTAGATATTGGTTCTTACAAGCACTTACACATATGTACTATATACTAATTGAATAGTGATTCCAGGGAGAAGGAAAATAACCCGATCTTCATTTAATGAATTCAAAATATGAGCTGATTTTATTTATCAACTAGCAAACTCGGCGAACTTCGTTTTGCCACCTAATAGCTTCGTTTTTTGTAACATTTATTTTGGAGATTAAAAGATGAGGAATAAAAATTTTTTTTTTTGTTTTATATTTGAAAAGTCAAATACAACACAAAATTTTCATTTAAACACCTTTTTCAGGCGCAAGAACAAATAAATCGGATGGTTTACCGACACGCGATTATGCCACAATCAATACCATGAGAAAAAAAAATGAGAATAGTTAAGAATTGGCTCTGTGATTTGTTGGTCGTCATGGCAAAGACAAGACAAATCGGAAATTAAATTCGTTTAAATGTATATCCTTTGAAATCATCGGAATTCTTTCTTATCACAAAACTGGTTCCATTGCACATTTTTGTTTAAGTTTCTAAACATTATGACTACCGAGTCAACCTTCAATTGTAAATTGTGCGGTGAGACAAAATTGCAAAATTTGGAGGTTATGATATTATCATAGCTACTTTTGTGAAATCATCAGCGGATAGATCGTTTAACAATACAATTCTCATATGTACGGACAGTTGAAGTTTATTTATAGACACAGATTTGATGTTTGGAGGGAAGCGTTTATTTTATCAGCAGCAGTAGACCTTGGAATGACTGGTAGGGTTTGTCGGAAATCGCCCGATAATAAAATCATTAAAGCACCAAAACCTCTCGAGTCATTGCGCAGATCTTTCAATGTTTGACCTAGTGCTTCCAATGCCCCTTTGTGCGCCATTGTGCATTCGTCTCATATGATGATTTTTTATGCTACTATACCTTTGGCCATTGCGTGTAGCAACTATTCCCATTGTTTAACAATGTACTTCATTAGTCACCAAATTTTTCTGCTTAAAAACACGTGCGGCGATGTCGTGTCCATCACCTCATGTTTGTCCGGCAAGCAGCAATTGAATAATTTCCATCCATTTCGGATTACATGTAAATGTAATAAATAGATCTGGCCGACCAATATGACAAACATATATCATTGCATCTTGGGCTACCTGTGTATGTCGCCGAAAAAATAGTCTAATGGCATCACATAAATATATAACCTCTTTCTCAGGCGCTCCCTCTCAATTTTAACCTACATGTCATATGAACGGTGTGTTTCATATTTTCATTTTAGTTGGCCAGTTTTGTGTCTTGTAAATACAATATCAGGTGTTTCCAAGTTTTCACCAACAATCAGGATTGCCACTTCATCGATTGTTGCTGTACATTTTCAATAGGTTGCAATTATCCAACGCAATTGCAAATCTGTCCTTGATTTGTAAGTTGAAAGCCATAGTTATAATTACATTTACAAAAACTTTTTTTAAGGTAAATTACCTTAAATGTTGGATATCGATGTGTTCTTCGATAAATTCAGCCCGAAATGAAGTCATTTGGAAGCAGACATTGTATTTTTGAGTGTTCGCTAGAAAATGTCGTGATTCAAGTGTTTCGCCATAAAGCAGGGAACACAGTGATTCTTTTGGACGAATCAATAATGACAATTTAACTTTATTACTAAGGCAGCATACATAGCCGTTTCACCAGCAATCTTCAATGCGCCACAATGCTGGCAAACAACGTTCATTGAACCAATGCAAACTATTCTATGCAAGTTGTAGTCGAATATGCAATCATAGAGAAAGTCTGCTCGATTCAAATCAATACTTGAAATATTTCTTCTTGCACTTCGATGAATATTTATCTGTTCATCTGTACGAAAAGCTCGCCGATTTCTCGTTTCTAACCTAGCCGTTTCAAGGTCTGTCTCTCTTTACTCCTGTGTTTGAGAAGCACGAAATCAATACTAACGAGGCGCTCTTCTCGTACAATTTCTCGTAGGTCATCTGATAATTGACTCGCGTTATTACGTAGGATAATTGCATTATGGCCGCCCTGTGTAAAATTGGATCTTCTAGGACTAGAAAACACAGTATTCGAATTTGTATTATGTCACTGAATTTTCAGAAAATACATTAAATATAAATAAATACATGTCTTAAGAGTATGGAAACCACCTAATATTCTTTGGAAACTTTGCTTTCGTCACCGGGACAATCTCATCTCAATAAAACATTACAGCCTAGGAAATAACAATTATATCCCAAGGACTGAGAAATTTTTTATTTTTGTTACATAGTGATATATGTATAAGTATAAAAAGGGCTGCCAAGGTCACAAAAGCAAAGTTATCTTGGGACAATAACTGTTTTCTATACTTTTGGGACCTAACTGACTAGCAAATAACAATTACAACCCATGGACAAAAATCTTCTTACATAACGTTTTTTATTGTTTTCTTGTATTCGAAACGGGTACAAATCCAACGAAACAATACCCATGAAAATTCAGCAGATCTCGACTTATAAGTGGTTTAAAAAACCCGACTATCTTTTATATATATAAGAAGAGATAGAAAATAATAGATAGATGTGTATATATGTAGGAGAGAGATAGAGAGAGAGAGAGAGAGAGAGAGAGAGAGAGTAGAGAAAGACAGAGAGAGAGAGAGAGATAGAGAAAGACAGAGAGAGAGAGAGAGATAGAGAAAGACAGAGAGAGAGTGAAGAGACATCAGATAGGTGGCAACGCACCATTCTAGGCTGGTCGCTGGGAGGTCTGGCTCTGAAGCAAGTGTTCGCTGGGTAATCGGCTTTAGTTGGGACGCTCTCTCGTTGGTCGTCAGCCGAAGTGCGATGTTGTGTAACAAGTCGATTTGAAACTATTACATCCATCATTTATATTTACTCTGTATTAATATCAACCTTTTAAATAACCTATTGAAATAAACATTTAATTACTCTAAACCTTTGATTTGGGGCCTGGGAGGAAGCTGGACAGTCCTCCTCGGAGACGCCTATTTACAATCATATTGATATTAGTTTGATCTAATAGCTTATTAGTAAGTTGCAATAACAAATTGCGTAGTTTTGGAAAAGCCATGTCGAACAATTCGGGCCCAAGATCTCTCTATCCCCACCAGCAACAGCACCAAGAACAAATTGTAAAACAACAACGCGAGCGTCAACTCTCGACCAACAACAATTTACCGTGGAGAGCAATGTGCTTCTCTATCAGTATTGATAACTGGGTCACCGACCAGCACCGTCAGCTCGTAGACAGCAACTTCTGCAACATCTGCAGCAAGCAACGCCAATTCACCCAAACTGCAACGCCAATTCACCCAAACTTTAGAATCCGCTACCTGCGCACAGGCATCTCCAAACACAAAAATGAACTGCTACTATTCCCAAGCTCATGTCAAATTAAATTAAAATTTAACATTCAAAAATATTTTTCAAATACCAAAATATACCTTCTACGCAACAAACCATCCAGACGGAAGGGTTCATGACGGGACTGGTATCTTAATCGAAAACCGTATAAAACACTCGTTCCTTAACACGTTTGAAAAACAGCACCTACAGGCAACTGCTATAGTTATAGCAGTTCAAACCAGCTGCGGCAACACTACATTGCTTACTGTCCACCACGCTTCTCAATCTCTGAAAAGGAATTTACCGATTTCTTTAACATACTCGGTGATCGATTCATTGCAGCAACCAGGGATCTCGCCTGGTAAATCCTACAACACACTAGTCAGCCCACTCATTAAGATGAATTGCGTCTCACAGACCCACACTTGCGTCTCTGCACTTGAGTCAATGCTGGGAGCTGCAGCAAGAGTTTATACTCCACCTGCCTGTACTGACACTAAACCTGCCGACGAACCGGCGGATAAAACTAGTAACGGAGAAACGACGTCTAAGAAGAAAATGGCAGATTACTCAATCCAACCATCACTAAACATTCTCTGTGGGAAGCCCACCCAACTTTAAGCGCTCTTACAAAGACAGTTTCACCGATAAGGCGTCTAACTAGTTGATCGGCCCGCAGTGACGCAGAGAGGACATCCGAGTTTGCCATACATCTTAAAATGGTTTTAAGCCCAAATCCAATATCAAACTTGTTTGTACTTTTCCCTTTGAGCACATTCAATGATAGTGAGTACTCGGAACTTCAATCGGATGAAATCCCTGCAGTTATTAAAAATCATTTAAAGCAGAAAAACGGCCTGGCAATGACCTAATCACACCGAAAATGATCACACAACTCCCTATCATCGCCATACAGCTGTCATGTCTTTCGAAGCTTTTCGAAAAGGTCCTGCAGATCCGACTAATGGCATTTCTGACATCGAAAAACACAATCCCCTTCACACCAGTTCGGCTACTGCCAAAAACACGAGACAATTGAACAAGTCAATCGCATAACATCCGAAATACGAACAGCATTCGAGCTAAGAATATCAAAGAATGACGAAGTTTTTATACCCTTGCAGTCCTAATTTTTTTACACTTTAAAATTTGTTTCCTTGCAATTCAATTCATGAATACACAAACAAAACAGTAAAATTATTAACCGTTTTACTAAAATTCCCTAAACAAAACACGGCGCGCATACACATACAGTTTGTGTAGCGCTGCGTCTGTGTGTGTGTATGCATGTGCTCTGTTGATTTGATGATGACGTAGTAGGCTGCTGCCTAACAAAGCAGCGCTGCCAGCAGCGCCCAAACCGATTTATATTGACTGTAACTTGTGTTCTATTTATCCGATCAGATTAAAATTTTGGAATCTGAGATTTTATATCAAATACAAACATATTTCATGGGGATACTCCAATTTCTGCAATTATATTTCTTGTAGAGCTACATGATATAGTGGTCCGATCCTGACAATTTTCATACTATATTTGCTCCGGGCTAAAAGTAGCTCAAATATCAAATTTAATTCCAATAGCTCCTAAGATGCCAGCGTGAAGGTGATGTGCACAGACGGACGGACGGACTGACGGACATGGATATATCGACTTAGCTTCTCATGCTGATCAAAAATATATATACTTTATAGAGACGGAAACGTCTCGTTCTGTGCGGTACAAACATCTTAGCAATTTTATAATACCCTCTGCAACGGTATAAAAATAGTGTGTGGCTGTTTTATTCGATGTTGCCCAGGCTTTAGTTTGGCTTAAGTATCTAATGTTCAAAATCTGGCAACAACTCCCACAATACACCCACAAACTCATGGGAGCTATGCAATAGGAAATTTGCTGTTAGATGTAATGGTTCCGTCTCTGCAGAATTTGAAAACAAAGCTGGTGTACCGCAAGGCAGTGTACTCTGTCCATTGCTCTACCTGCTGTACACTGCATACTTTCCAACGAGTTTAAGACTTACAACGTCCACTTTTGCCATTCTTAGCAGATCCAAATGCCCAATACAAGCCTCTTTAAAATTAGAGGAACATCTCAAGGTGATAGAGGAATGCCTAGCAACCTGACGTATCAGAGTCAACGAGCAGAAATGCAAACATGTTACATTTACGTTTAACAGAAGAAACTGTCCAGCTCTAATGCTAAACAACGACCAATTGCTTAAGCCTCAAGATGATGTCACTTAGCTTGGCATCGCAAGCACATTGAAGTAAGAAAATCACAGCTAAAATTGAAAGCGAGTAGCTTACATTGGATAATCACTGCTCCCTACCAATAATAAGTGATTAGGGCAGTCTGGAGTATCCCCTGGACTAAGCTTAAGTACTAGACTAAGAAAAATATCTGAAACTTGTTGTTGGGCTCTAATTTAAGAGTAGATTCAACTAATATATTAAACGTTAAAAAAAAAATTTTCAGAAGTTGTGGGCGAATATGATGGAAAATCTATACAAGTGGAAAACTGGTTGACAAGATTTGAAAGAAATGCCGAAGTTTAGTGAGTTCTTAGTGAGAAACAGAAATATTGCTATGCCAGGGCTAAAATGAGAGGTGCAGCCCAACTGTTTCTAGAATCCGAAAATATTTGCAATTATGAAGAGCTTGAACGAGCCCTAGTGGAGGAATTTGCATGCAACTACAGTAGTGCTGACATTCATCAGCTGTTGCAAGAAAGAAAGAGAATGAACAGTGAAACACTGTATGAGTACTCACTTCAAATGGAAAAATTACCTTCACTTCGAAAAAGTTTGTGTTATTTTTAATCGCAGTCGTTTGAAGAAAATCCCTATAAAAGGTGTAGAAGTCGAATGTCTGGTAGATACAGGATCGGACTTCTCAGTGATCAAGTAGAGTATTTTCAAAAAATTAAAAAATGTGTCGCTAATTGAAGGTATACGTATTTTGCACGGTCTAGGCAATGGCACAGCAAGCCTATTGGACACTCCACTGCAGATGAGGTCGTGGATAGATTGAACACAAACCAAAAGTTCATAGTACTTCCGAATAGCCTGATTTGATCAAAAAGTTTCAAAGGGTGGGTAGTAAGCAACGATATACGTTTCTAAAGGAGAAATGCCATTGAACGAGCTTGCGAGAATTAACAGTAAATGTTAGATTTAGTAGCCCTGCTTACACTAAAAATATCCTACAAACCAGCTTTATCCAGTTAAAATACGAAATGATATGATACAGTTACGTACAAAAAGTCGCTGAAGCAGTTGGAATATCGCTAAAAATACTAATGTGATAGTATGCATATAAAACATCAGATCCCAAAATAATAATCTGATCGTATAAATAGAACACAAGTTACAATCAATATAAATCGACTCTGCCCGCAGCGCTGTCTGCTGCCTACTACTTCATTGGTCGAAATGAACAGAGCAGCAGACCACACACACAGACGCACGCTACATAAACTCTAAGTGTATGCGTGCCGTGGTTTGCTTGGTGAATAAGGGAAGAAGAACAAATTGTAGCAAAAAAAGTTGAATTCAAAGCCGGCATTTCGGCTAAATTTCTCCAGATTTTGTACATTGAGTTTAGAACAGAATTGCCGTTTGAAGCCCTAAAGTTGCGAACATGCTTCGACAAAGTTGGTAGCATTGTCACAATATATCCTTTTGGGTATGCCACGTCGTCCGATAAATCGCTTCAAACAGAGAAAAAATTTATTAGCAGAGAGGTCTGAGATGAGTTCTGTAAGTATTTTAAGGAAAAACAAACAAATATGGCCAACTATGTTTTGTAAGTAGCTTTGCCTCGAATACGGTACGAAATAAGGAATGGTCCACATAAATCCACTACGCATATCAGAAATGGGCGTTCGGCCAGCAGACGGTCAGCTTGGAGGTTACCCATGGTTTGTCGCATTAATTCTGGGTTGTAATGATACCAATGTGTTCAACTTCTAACAACCTTTTTGGACCAATTAGCGAGCATTTACGATCCTTACTTATTTATAATATCCATACGCTCGATTTGAGGCATCCGAAAACCCATGGATTTCACACTTATTTTTCGGTGATGTGTTAAAAAATCGATTTACGCGAACCACGTCAAGATTAGATAAATCAGCTTCAAGTTTTTGCCATCTAGTCTGCAAGATCTCTGGCAACGAGTCTTCCCAGCCCAAGCGCTCGATCCACAAGTCTTGGATCATGATTTTGTAGCGTACTACGACTGGAGCTAATAAGCCTAGTAGATCATAAAGCCTGGCCATGATCGATACTAAGATTAGTTCTCAGATTCAGCCGGATCGGACCACCATATCATATAGTTCCCATTCAAACGACAAAGTCACCAGTTTTGTCAATAACTTTGTTAGTTTAATATATCTGTTCGACTGTGCCGAATTTGATAAAGATCGAGTGACTATATTGTATAGCTCCCATAGGAACGATCGGATTTTTCCTATGTTAAGATTGTAGTTCTTTCGCAAACATTAGCCGTTTTAGATAAAACATTTTTCCTTTTGATGGCTGTAGGTAAGGAGAGATTTACCAAAAAAGTTGCAAGGGTATACAAACTTTGACGCGGTCAAACCTAGCCCCGGCCCTCTGGTTACTCTGCAATTCCATGATGGTACACCATGGTCGATCTAATGTTGCACTTTTTACTTTTCGTTTTTAACTTATTTTGTTTTTTAGCGCTTTCACTTCGCAGCTGTGTGGTTAGTTCCAAGCTCTCTAGCCCGAGGCCCCTCTTTATATAGGACCTGACCTGAAGATAGTTGTCAACATTTGTTTCTTGTTATGTTGCTAAGGCAAAGATGCTTGGCTCCAGCAAACTCAACATTCCAAGTGTCATTCTGTAGCCGCTGCAAAGGTAAATGCCAGGGCTACAATTGACACACCTGTCAATGAGCCTACCCATTAGACTTCGACTAATCAGCCACTAAATAAACAATATTCGACATATACAAATATAAATATTTATCGCATACATATAAGCTTACAGTTTAACTGTGTTTTAAATCTATTTTACTAACTGTAAAATGTTATACAATGTTTAGATTACTGTAGAATATTTTGTTTGCAGATTTTATTAGCTAGTTCAGTGCTACCGGCTGCTTTACACACTTCGGAAGCTAAATTTTTCAAAATTGATGGTTGTCTACCTTGTGAACCATCTATTGTTATTGTTGGAATAAAAGTAATTGATGGGCAAAGAGCTTGAGTTGCTTCTCCGTTTAGTTTAAGAAGGGCGGTACCGTGGCTGCTGTCTACACAATTTTGAATGCGGTCTTTGTCTTCCAGTCCACATTCTTTAGCACACTGAAAAAGTTATTAAAATTGGTTTAAGAATTAAGTGTCATTTTAAAGTTTACCCTCAACATGGCTTCCCTAGGAAAACGATTATCACGAATCATGCTTGTCACAACTTCTATGCGGACTAGTGGATCTCCAATTAATTCTACGGCACAGGCATGATACACATTAGCTTGACACTCTATCGCACCATGTTGACAATCAAAGGTAAGTTTACCATTTTCTTCTTTGGTTGTTGCCTAAAAAAAGATACATTTTTGACATTTATTTTTAAGCATTTAAAAAGAATTTTAGTCAAATAACGTGTACGGCTCTAATTCCCAAATAATAATAAAATATTTTGTGGCCAAACCAAAAATAAGTTTAGATATACAAGCCATTGGTCTTTGTCCAAAAAAATTTGTTTTTTTGGATTACCAACTTAACATCTACTTACAATCTTGTTAAATGCATTTTTAGTTTTAGTGTTGATGAAGGCGATCTGACTGACTAGTTCTGGCTAGCATGTAAAGCCCCAAAGTATTTCTTTATACACGGCGGGCAAAAAAAAGTCATCCGGTCCAAAAGAAGTCGTCCAATGTTGTTTTGCTTTCATTTTATAAAAATGATATGAAAAACATGTTTATTTGACAATAAAATTGTCAAGGTTTAGACAAAGATAATTTAAAACCAGAAACAAAGTTTTTTATTTAGAAAAAACAATTAGAGCCAAACAACATCGAATGACACTAAATTGACAATGGGGTTTTATTTTGCACTTCAGATTTAGTTTTATTTCTAAATTATTAATAATGGAGACACAACTTGGCTTAACAATTAGGAAAAATAATATATGAAACTAGAACGGCAGGGAATGCAACTCAAGCTTGTTCACTATTTATTTTCCTTACCGTTGCTTAAGCCCCTCCCTCGGCCTCTCGCATAAGTGGAGGACAGCAGAAAATTCGGAGATGGGAAGAGGACGAAATGAAGAAGTACGCAACATACGCTACACCCGCTTAC
This sequence comes from Drosophila equinoxialis, assembly GCA_018150345.1. Lineage (NCBI taxonomy): Eukaryota > Metazoa > Arthropoda > Insecta > Diptera > Drosophilidae > Drosophila > Drosophila equinoxialis. Next base: position 256,887 of record JAECWI010000323.1, on the reverse strand, counting down.
TCTATGTTATTGAATTATATTGACTAGATATTGGGTCTTACAAGCACTTACACATATGTACTATATACTAATTGAATAGTGATTCCAGGGAGAAGGAAAATAACCCGATCTTCATTTAATGAATTCAAAATATGAGCTGATTTTATTTATCAACTAGCAAACTCGGCGAACTTCGTTTTGCCACCTAATAGCTTCGTTTTTTGTAACATTTATTTTGGAGATTAAAAGATGAGGAATAAAAATTTTTTTTTGTGTTTTATATTTGAAAAGTCAAATACAACACAAAATTTTCATTTAAACACCTTTTTCAGGCGCAAGAACAAATAAATCGGATGGTTTACCGACACGCGATTATGCCACAATCAATACCATGAGAAAAAAAAAATGAGAATAGTTAAGAATTGGCTCTGTGATTTGTTGGTCGTCATGGCAAAGACAAGACAAATCGGAAATTAAATTCGTTTAAATGTATATCCTTTGAAATCATCGGAATTCTTTCTTATCACAAAACTGGTTCCATTGCACATTTTTGTTTAAGTTTCTAAACATTATGACTACCGAGTCAACCTTCAATTGTAAATTGTGCGGTGAGACAAAATTGCAAAATTTGGAGGTTATGATATTATCATAGCTACTTTTGTGAAATCATCAGCGGATAGATCGTTTAACAATACAATTCTCATATGTACGGACAGTTGAAGTTTATTTATAGACACAGATTTGATGTTTGGAGGGAAGCGTTTATTTTATCAGCAGCAGTAGACCTTGGAATGACTGGTAGGGTTTGTCGGAAATCGCCCGATAATAAAATCATTAAAGCACCAAAACCTCTCGAGTCATTGCGCAGATCTTTCAATGTTTGACCTAGTGCTTCCAATGCCCCTTTGTGCGCCATTGTGCATTCGTCTCATATGATGATTTTTTATGCTACTATACCTTTGGCCATTGCGTGTAGCAACTATTCCCATTGTTTAACAATGTACTTCATTAGTCACCAAATTTTTCTGCTTAAAAACACGTGCGGCGATGTCGTGTCCATCACCTCATGTTTGTCCGGCAAGCAGCAATTGAATAATTTCCATCCATTTCGGATTACATGTAAATGTAATAAATAGATCTGGCCGACCAATATGACAAACATATATCATTGCATCTTGGGCTACCTGTGTATGTCGCCGAAAAAATAGTCTAATGGCATCACATAAATATATAACCTCTTTCTCAGGCGCTCCCTCTCAATTTTAACCTACATGTCATATGAACGGTGTGTTTCATATTTTCATTTTAGTTGGCCAGTTTTGCGTCTTGTAAATACAATATCAGGTGTTTCCAAGTTTTCACCAACAATCAGGATTGCCACTTCATCGATTGTTGCTGTACATTTTCAATCCGTGATCCTTGATTTGTAAGTTGAAAGCCATAGTTATAATTACATTTACAAAAACTTTTTTTTAAGGTAAATTACCTTAAATGTTGGATATCGATGTGTTCTTCGATAAATTCAGCCCGAAATGAAGTCATTTGGAAGCAGACATTGTATTTTTGAGTGTTCGCTAGAAAATGTCGTGATTCAAGTGTTTCGCCATAAAGCAGGGAACACAGTGATTCTTTTGGACGAATCAATAATGACAATTTAACTTTATTACTAAGGCAGCATACATAGCCGTTTCACCAGCAATCTTCAATGCGCCACAATGCTGGCAAACAACGTTCATTGAACCAATGCAAACTATTCTATGCAAGTTGTAGTCGAATATGCAATCATAGAGAAAGTCTGCTCGATTCAAATCAATACTTGAAATATTTCTTCTTGCACTTCGATGAATATTTATCTGTTCATCTGTACGAAAAGCTCGCCGATTTCTCGTTTCTAACCTAGCCGTTTCAAGGTCTGTCTCTCTTTACTCCTGTGTTTGAGAAGCACGAAATCAATACTAACGAGGCGCTCTTCTCGTACAATTTCTCGTAGGTCATCTGATAATTGACTCGCGTTATTACGTAGGATAATTGCATTATGGCCGCCCTGTGTAAAATTAGATCTTCTAGGACTAGAAAACACAGTATTCGAATTTGTATTATGTCACTGAATTTTCAGAAAATACATTAAATATAAATAAATACATGTCTTAAGAGTATGGAAACCACCTAATATTCTTTGGAAACTTTGCTTTCGTCACCGGGACAATCTCATCTCAATAAAACATTACAGCCTAGGAAATAACAATTATATCCCAAGGACTGAGAAATTTTTTATTTTTGTTACATAGTGATATATGTATAAGTATAGGCGATAACGAATTTTTCAAAAAAGGGCTGCCAAGGTCACAAAAGCAAAGTTATCTTGGGACAATAACTGTTTTCTATACTTTTGGGACCTAACTGACTAGCAAATAACAATTACAACCCATGGACAAAAATCTTCTTACATAACGTTTTTTATTGTTTTCTTGTATTCGAAACGGGTACAAATCCAACGAAACAATACCCATGAAAATTCAGCAGATCTCGACTTATAAGTGGTTTAAAAAACCCGACTATCTTTTATATATATAAGAAGAGATAGAAAATAATAGATAGATGTGTATATATGTAGGAGAGAGATAGAGAGAGAGAGAGAGAGAGAGAGAGAGAGAGAGAGAGAGAGATAGAGAAAGACAGAGAGAGAGAGAGAGAGATAGAGAAAGACAGAGAGAGAGAGAGAGATAGAGAAAGACAGAGAGAGAGTGAAGAGACATCAGATAGGTGGCAACGCACCATTCTAGGCTGGTCGCTGGGAGGTCTGGCTCTGAAGCAAGTGTTCGCTGGGTAATCGGCTTTAGTTGGGACGCTCTCTCGTTGGTCGTCAGCCGAAGTGCGATGTTGTGTAACAAGTCGATTTGAAACTATTACATCCATCATTTATATTTACTCTGTATTAATATCAACCTTTTAAATAACCTATTGAAATAAACATTTAATTACTCTAAACCTTTGATTTGGGGCCTGGGAGGAAGCTGGACAGTCCTCCTCGGAGACGCCTATTTACAATCATATTGATATTAGTTTGATCTAATAGCTTATTAGTAAGTTGCAATAACAAATTGCGTAGTTTTGGAAAAGCCATGTCGAACAATTCGGGCCCAAGATCTCTCTATCCCCACCAGCAACAGCACCAAGAACAAATTGTAAAACAACAACGCGAGCGTCAACTCTCGACCAACAACAATTTACCGTGGAGAGCAATGTGCTTCTCTATCAGTATTGATAACTGGGTCACCGACCAGCACCGTCAGCTCGTAGACAGCAACTTCTGCAACATCTGCAGCAAGCAACGCCAATTCACCCAAACTGCAACGCCAATTCACCCAAACTTTAGAATCCGCTACCTGCGCACAGGCATCTCCAAACACAAAAATGAACTGCTACTATTCCCAAGCTCATGTGAAATTAAATTAAAATTTAACATTCAAAAATATTTTTCAAATACCAAAATATACCTTCTACGCAACAAACCATCCAGACGGAAGGGTTCATGACGGGACTGGTATCTTAATCGAAAACCGTATAAAACACTCGTTCCTTAACACGTTTGAAAAACAGCACCTACAGGCAACTGCTATAGTTATAGCAGTTCAAACCAGCTGCGGCAACACTACATTGCTTACTGTCCACCACGCTTCTCAATCTCTGAAAAGGAATTTACCGATTTCTTTAACATACTCGGTGATCGATTCATTGCAGCAACCAGGGATCTCGCCTGGTAAATCCTACAACACACTAGTCAGCCCACTCATTAAGATGAATTGCGTCTCACAGACCCACACTTGCGTCTCTGCACTTGAGTCAATGCTGGGAGCTGCAGCAAGAGTTTATACTCCACCTGCCTGTACTGACACTAAACCTGCCGACGAACCGGCGGATAGAACTAGTAACGGAGAAACGACGTCTAAGAAGAAAATGGCAGATTACTCAATCCAACCATCACTAAACATTCTCTGTGGGAAGCCCACCCAACTTTAAGCGCTCTTACAAAGACAGTTTCACCGATAAGGCGTCTAACTAGTTGATCGGCCCGCAGTGACGCAGAGAGGACATCCGAGTTTGCCATACATCTTAAAATGGTTTTAAGCCCAAATCCAACATCAAACTTGTTTGTACTTTTCCCTTTGAGCACATTCAATGATAGTGAGTACTCGGAACTTCAATCGGATGAAATCCCTGCAGTTATTAAAAATCATTTAAAGCAGAAAAACGGCCTGGCAATGACCTAATCACACCGAAAATGATCACACAACTCCCTATCATCGCCATACAGCTGTCATGTCTTTCGAAGCTTTTCGAAAAGGTCCTGCAGATCCGACTAATGGCATTTCTGACATCGAAAAACACAATCCCCTTCACACCAGTTCGGCTACTGCCAAAAACACGAGACAATTGAACAAGTCAATCGCATAACATCCGAAATACGAACAGCATTCGAGCTAAGAATATCAAAGAATGACGAAGTTTTTATACCCTTGCAGTCCTAATTTTTTTCACTCTTTAAAATTTGTTTCCTTGCAATTCAATTCATGAATACACAAACAAAACAGTAAAATTATTAACCGTTTTACTAAAATTCCCTAAACAAAACACGGCGCGCATACACATACAGTTTGTGTAGCGCTGCGTCTGTGTGTGTGTATGCATGTGCTCTGTTGATTTGATGATGACGTAGTAGGCTGCTGCCTAACAAAGCAGCGCTGCCAGCAGCGCCCAAACCGATTTATATTGACTGTAACTTGTGTTCTATTTATCCGATCAGATTAAAATTTTGGAATCTGAGATTTTATATCAAATACAAACATATTTCATGGGGATACTCCAATTTCTGCAATAATATTTCTTGTAGAGCTACATGATATAGTGGTCCGATCCTGACAATTTTCATACTATATTTGCTCCGGGCTAAAAGTAGCTCAAATATCAAATTTAATTACAATAGCTCCTAAGATGCCAGCGTGAAGGTGATGTGCACAGACGGACGGACGGACTGACGGGCATGGATATATCGACTTAGCTTCTCATGCTGATCAAAAATATATATACTTTATAGAGACGGAAACGTCTCGTTCTGTGCGGTACAAACATCTTAGCAATTTTATAATACCCTCTGCAACGGTATAAAAATAGTGTGTGGCTGTTTTATTCGATGTTGCCCAGGCTTTAGTTTGGCTTAAGTATCTAATGTTCAAAATCTGGCAACAACTCCCACAATACACCCACAAACTCATGGGAGCTATGCAATAGGAAATTTGCTGTTAGATGTAATGGTTCCGTCTCTGCAGAATTTGAAAACAAAGCTGGTGTACCGCAAGGCAGTGTACTCTGTCCATTGCTCTACCTGCTGTACACTGCATACTTTCCAACGAGTTTAAGACTTACAACGTCCACTTTTGCCATTCTTAGCAGATCCAAATGCCCAATACAAGCCTCTTTAAAATTAGAGGAACATCTCAAGGTGATAGAGGAATGCCTAGCAACCTGACGTATCAGAGTCAACGAGCAGAAATGCAAACATGTTACATTTACGTTTAACAGAAGAAACTGTCCAGCTCTAATGCTAAACAACGACCAATTGCTTAAGCCTCAAGATGATGTCACTTAGCTTGGCATCGCAAGCACATTGAAGTAAGAAAATCACAGCTAAAATTGAAAGCGAGTAGCTTACATTGGATAATCACTGCTCCCTACCAATAATAAGTGATTAGGGCAGTCTGGAGTATCCCCTGGACTAAGCTTAAGTACTAGACTAAGAAAAATATCTGAAACTTGTTGTTGGGCTCTAATTTAAGAGTAGATTCAACTAATATATTAAACGTTAAAAAAAAAATTTTCAGAAGTTGTGGGCGAATATGATGGAAAATCTATACAAGTGGAAAACTGGTTGACAAGATTTGAAAGAAATGCCGAAGTTTAGTGAGTTCTTAGTGAGAAACAGAAATATTGCTATGCCAGGGCTAAAATGAGAGGTGCAGCCCAACTGTTTCTAGAATCCGAAAATATTTGCAATTATGAAGAACTTGAACGAGCCCTAGTGGAGGAATTTGCATGCAACTACAGTAGTGCTGACATTCATCAGCTGTTGCAAGAAAGAAAGAGAATGAACAGTGAAACACTGTATGAGTACTCACTTCAAATGAAAAAATTAGCTTCACTTCGAAAAAGTTTGTGTTATTTTTAATCGCAGTCGTTTGAAGAAAATCCCTATAAAAGGTGTAGAAGTCGAATGTCTGGTAGATACAGGATCGGACTTCTCAGTGATCAAGTAGAGTATTTTCAAAAAATTAAAAAATGTGTCGCTAATTGAAGGTATACGTATTTTGCACGGTCTAGGCAATGGCACAGCAAGCCTATTGGACACTCCACTGCAGATGAGGTCGTGGATAGATTGAACACAAACCAAAAGTTCATAGTACTTCCGAATAGCCTGATTTGATCAAAAAGTTTCAAAGGGTGGGTAGTAAGCAACGATATACGTTTCTAAAGGAGAAATGCCATTGAACGAGCTTGCGAGAATTAACAGTAAATGTTAGATTTAGTAGCCCTGCTTACACTAAAAATATCCTACAAACCAGCTTTATCCAGTTAAAATACGAAATGATATGATACAGTTACGTACAAAAAGTCGCTGAAGCAGTTGGAATATCGCTAAAAATACTAATGTGATAGTATGCATATAAAACATCAGATCCCAAAATAATAATCTGATCGTATAAATAGAACACAAGTTACAATCAATATAAATCGACTCTGCCCGCAGCGCTGTCTGCTGCCTACTACTTCATTGGTCGAAATGAACAGAGCAGCAGACCACACACACAGACGCACGCTACATAAACTCTAAGTGTATGCGTGCCGTGGTTTGCTTGGTGAATAAGGGAAGAAGAACAAATTGTAGCAAAAAAAGTTGAATTCAAAGCCGGCATTTCGGCTAAATTTCTCCAGATTTTGTACATTGAGTTTAGAACAGAATTGCCGTTTGAAGGCCTAAAGTTGCAAACATGCTTCGACAAAGTTGGTAGAATTGTCACAATATATCCTTTTGGGTATGCCAGAGAGGTCTGAGATTAGTTCTGTATGCTTTTAAGGAAAAACAAACAAATACGGCCAACTATGTTTTGTAAGTAGCTTTGCCTCGAATACGGTACGAAATAAGGAATGGTCCACATAAATCCACTACGCATATCAGAAATCGGCGTTCGGCCAGCAGACGGTCAGCTTGGAGGTTACCCATGGTTTGTCGCATTAATTCTGGGTTGTAATGATACCAATGTGTTCAACTTCTAACAACCTTTTTGGACCAATTCGCGAGCATTTACGATCCTTACTTATTTATAATATCCATACGTTCGATTTGAGGCATCTGAAAACCCATGGATTTCACACTTATTTTTCGGTGATGTGTTAAAAAATCGATTTACGCGAACCACGTCAAGATTAGATAAATCAGCTTCAAGTTGTTGCCATCTAGTCTGCAAGATCTCTGGCAACGAGTCTTCCCAGCCCAAGCGCTCGATCCACAAGTCTTGGATTATGATTTTGTAGCGTACTACGACTGGAGCTAATAAGCCTAGTAGATCATAAAGCCTGGCCATGATCGATACTGAGATTAGTTCTCAGATTCAGCCGGATCGGACCACCATATCATATAGTTCCCATTCAAACGACAAAGTCACCAGTTTTGTCAATAACTTTGTTGGTTTAATATATCTGTTCGACTGTGCCAAATTTGATAAAGATCGAGTGACTATATTATATAGCTCCCATAGGAACGATCGGATTTTTCCTATGTTAAGATTGTAGTTCTTTCGCAAACATTAGCCGTTTTAGATAAAACATTTTTCCTTTTGATGGCTGTAGGTAAGGAGAGATTTAACTTATTTTGTTTTTTAGCGCTTTCACTTATTCACATTATGTTTCGCAGCTGTGTGGTTAGTTCCAAGCTCTCTAGCCCGAGGCCCCTCTTTATATAGGACCTGACCTGAAGATAGTTGTCAACATTTGTTTCTTGTTATGTTGCTAAGGCAAAGATGCTTGGCTCCAGCAAACTCAACATTCCAAGTGTCATTCTGTAGCCGCTGCAAAGGTAAATGCCAGGGCTACAATTGACACACCTGTCAATGAGCCTACCCATTAGACTTCGACTAATCAGCCACTAAATAAACAATATTCGACATAAGTATACAAATATAAATATTTATATTGTCTACCTTGTGAACCATCTATTGTTATTGTTGGAATAAAAGTGATTGATGGGCGAAGAGCTTGAGTTGCTTCTCCGTTTAGTTTAAGAAGGGCGGTACCGTGGCTGCTGTCTACACAATTTTGAATGCGGTCTTTGTCTTCCAGTCCACATTCTTTAGCACACTGAAAAAGTTATTAAAATTGGTTTAAGAATTAAGTGTCATTTTAAAGTTTACCCTCAACATGGCTTCCCTAGGAAAACGATTATCACGAATCATGCATGTCACAACTTCTATGCGGACTAGTGGATCTCCAATTAATTCTACGGCACAGGCATGATACACATTAGCTTGACACTCTATCGCACCATGTTGACAATTAAAGGTAAGTTTACCATTTTCTTCTTTGGTTGTTGCCTAAAAAAAATACATTTTTGACATTTATTTTTAAGCATTTAAAAAGAATTTTAGTCAAATAACGTGTACGGCTCTAATTCCCAAATAATAATAAAATATTTTGTGGCCAAACCAAAAATAAGTTTAGATATACAAGCCATTGGTCTTTGTCCAAAAAAATTTGGTTTTTTGGATTACCAACTTAACATCTACTTACAATCTTGTTAAATGCATTTTTAGTTTTAGTGTTGATGAAGGCGATCTGACTGACTAGTTCTGGCTAGCATGTAAAGCCCCAAAGTATTTCTTTATACACGGCGGGCAAAAAAAAGTCATCCGGTCCAAAAGAAGTCATCCAATGTTGTTTTGCTTTCATTTTATAAAAATGATATGAAAAACATGTTTATTTGACAATAAAATTGTCAAGGTTTAGATAAAGATAATTTAAAACCAGAAACAAAGTTTTTTATTTAGAAAAAACAATTAGAGCCAAACAACATCGAATGACACTAAATTGACAATGGGGTTTTATTTTGCACTTCAGATTTAGTTTTATTTCTAAATTATTAATAATGGAGACACAACTTGGCTTAACAATTAGGAAAAATAATATATGAAACTAGAACGGCAGGGAATGCAACTCAAGCTTGTTCACTATTTATTTTCCTTACCGTTGCTTAAGCCCCTCCCTCGGCCTCTCGCATAAGTGGAGGACAGCAGAAAATTCGGAGATGGGAAGAGGACGAAATGAAGAAGTACGCAACATACGCTACACCCGCTTACTCTATGTTATTGAATTATATTGACTAGATATTGGGTCTTACAAGCACTTACACATATGTACAATATACTAATTGAATAGTGATTCCAGGGAGAAGGAAAATAACCCGATCTTCATTTAATGAATTCAAAATATGAGCTGATTTTATTTATCAACTAGCAAACTCGGCGAACTTCGTTTTGCCACCTAATAGCTTCGTTTTTTGTAACATTTATTTTGGAGATTGAAAGATGAGGAATAAAAATTTTTTTTTTGTTCTATATTTCAAAAGTCAAATACAACACAAAATTTTCATTCAAACACCTTTTTCAGGCGCAAGAACAAATAAATCGGATGGTTTACCGACACGCGATCATGCCACAATCAATACCATGAGAAAAAAAATGAGAATAGTTAAGAATTGGCTCTGTGATTTGTTGGTCGTCATGGCAAAGACAAGACAAATCGGAAATTAAATTCGTTTAAACGTATATCCTTTGAAATCATCGGAATTCTTTCTTATCACAAAACTGGTTCCATTGCACAGTTTTGTTTAAGTTTCTAAACATTATGACTACCGAGTCAACCTTCAATTGTAAATTGTGCTGTGAGACAAAATTGCAAAAATTTGGAGGTTATGATATCATCATAGCTTCTTTTGTGAAATCATCAGCGGATAGATCGTTTAACAATACAATTCTCATATGTACGGACAGTTGAAGTTTATTTATATATCGTCACAGATTTGATGTTTGGAGGGAAGCGTTTATTTTATCAGCAGCAGTAGACCTTGGAATGACTGGTAGGGTTTGTCGGAAATCGCCCGATAATAAAATCATTAAAGCACCAAAACCTCTCGAGTCATTGCGCAGATCTTTCAATGTTTGGCCTAGTGCTTCCAATGCCCCTTTGTGCGCCATTGTGCATTCGTCTCATATGATGATTTTTTATGCTACTATACCTTTGGCCATTGCGTGTAGCAACTATTCCCATTGTTTAACAATGTACTTCATTACTCACCAAATTTTTCTGCTTAAAAACATCACGTGTCCATCACCTCATGTTTGTCCGGCAAGCAGCAATTGAATAATTTCCATCCATTTCGGATCACATGTAAATGTAATAAATAGATCTGGCCGACCATTATGACAAACATATATCATTGCATCTTGGGCTACCTGTGTATGTCGCCGAAAAAATAGTCAATCGACCAACATTTTCTAAATATCCTTCTGTGCTAATGGCATCACATAAATATATAACCTCTTTCTCAGGCGCTCCCTCTCAATTTTAACCTACATGTCATATGAACGGTGTGTTTCATATTTTCATTTTAGTTGGCCAGTTTTGCGTCTTGTAAATACAATATCAGGTGTTTCCAAGTTTTCACCAACAATCAGGATTGCCACTTCATCGATTGTTGCTGTACATTTTCAATAGGTTGCAATTATCCAACGCAATTGCAAATCTGTCCTTGATTTGTAAGTTGAAAGCCATAGTTATAATTACATTTACAAAAATTACCTTAAATGTTGGATATCGATGTGTTCTTCGATAATTTCAGCCCGAAATGAAGTCATTTGGAAGCAGACATTGTATTTTTGAGTGTTCGCTAGAAAATGTCGTGATTCAAGTGTTTCGCCATAAAGCAGGGAACACAGTGATTCTTTTGGACGAATCAATAATGACAATTTAACTTTATTACTAAGGCAGCATACATAGCCGTTTCACCAGCAATCTTCAATGCGCCACAATGCTGGCAAACAACGTTCATTGAACCAATGCAAACTATTCTATGCAAGTTGTAGTCGAATATGCAATCATAGAGAAAGTCTGCTCGATTCAAATCAATACATGAAATATTTCTTCTTGCACTTCGATGAATATTTATCTGTTCATCTGTACGAAAAGCTCGCCGATTTCTCGTTTCTAACCTAGCCGTTTCAAGGTCTGTCTCTCTTTACTCCTGTGTTTGAGAAGCACGAAATCAATACTAACGAGGCGCTCTTCTCGTACAATTTCTCGTAGGTCATCTGATAATTGACTCGCGTTATTACGTAGGATAATTGCATTATGGCCGCCCTGTGTAAAATTGGATCTTCTAGGACTAGAAAACACAGTATTCGAATTTGTATTATGTCACTGAATTTTCAGAAAATACATTAAATATAAATAAATACATGTCTTAAGAGTATGGAAACCACCTAATATTCTTTGGAAACTTTGCTTTCGTCACCGGGACAATCTCATCTCAATAAAACATTACAGCCTAGGAAATAACAATTATATCCCAAGGACTGAGAAATTTTTTATTTTTGTTACATAGTGATATATGTATAAGTATAGGCGATAACGAATTTTTCAAAAAAGGGCCAAGGTCACAAAAGCAAAGTTATCTTGGGACAATAACTGTTTTCTATACTTTTGGGACCTAACTGACTAGCAAATAACAATTACAACCCATGGACAAAAATCTTCTTACATAACGTTTTTTATTGTTTTCTTGTATTCGAAACGGGTACAAATCCAACGAAACAATACCCATGAAAATTCAGCAGATCTCGACTTATAAGTGGTTTAAAAAACCCGACTATCTTTTATATATATAAGAAGAGATAGAAAATAATAGATAGATGTGTATATATGTAGGAGAGAGATAGAGAGAGAGAGAGAGAGAGAGAGAGAGAAAGACAGAGAGAGAGAGAGAGATAGAGAAAGACAGAGAGAGAGTGAAGAGACATCAGATAGGTGGCAACGCACCATTCTAGGCTGGTCGCTGGGAGGTCTGGCTCTGAAGCAAGTGTTCGCTGGGTAATCGGCTTTAGTTGGGACGCTCTCTCGTTGGTCGTCAGCCGAAGTGCGATGTTGTGTAACAAGTCGATTTGAAACTATTACATCCATCATTTATATTTACTCTGTATTAATATCAACCTTTTAAATAACCTATTGAAATAAACATTTAATTACTCTAAACCTTTGATTTGGGGCCTGGGAGGAAGCTGGACAGTCCTCCTCGGAGACGCCTATTTACAATCATATTGATATTAGTTTGATCTAATAGCTTATTAGTAAGTTGCAATAACAAATTGCGTAGTTTTGGAAAAGCCATGTCGAACAATTCGGGCCCAAGATCTCTCTATCCCCACCAGCAACAGCACCAAGAACAAATTGTAAAACAACAACGCGAGCGTCAACTCTCGACCAACAACAATTTACCGTGGAGAGCAATGTGCTTCTCTATCAGTATTGATAACTGGGTCACCGACCAGCACCGTCAGCTCGTAGACAGCAACTTCTGCAACATCTGCAGCAAGCAACGCCAATTCACCCAAACTGCAACGCCAATTCACCCAAACTTTAGAATCCGCTACCTGCGCACAGGCATCTCCAAACACAAAAATGAACTGCTACTATTCCCAAGCTCATGTGAAATTAAATTAAAATTTAACATTCAAAAATATTTTTCAAATACCAAAATATACCTTCTACGCAACAAACCATCCAGACGGAAGGGTTCATGACGGGACTGGTATCTTAATCGAAAACCGTATAAAACACTCGTTCCTTAACACGTTTGAAAAACAGCACCTACAGGCAACTGCTATAGTTATAGCAGTTCAAACCAGCTGCGGCAACACTACATTGCTTACTGTCCACCACGCTTCTCAATCTCTGAAAAGGAATTTACCGATTTCTTTAACATACTCGGTGATCGATTCATTGCAGCAACCAGGGATCTCGCCTGGTAAATCCTACAACACACTAGTCAGCCCACTCATTAAGATGAATTGCGTCTCACAGACCCACACTTGCGTCTCTGCACTTGAGTCAATGCTGGGAGCTGCAGCAAGAGTTTATACTCCACCTGCCTGTACTGACACTAAACCTGCCGACGAACCGGCGGATAGAACTAGTAACGGAGAAACGACGTCTAAGAAGAAAATGGCAGATTACTCAATCCAACCATCACTAAACATTCTCTGTGGGAAGCCCACCCAACTTTAAGCGCTCTTACAAAGACAGTTTCACCGATAAGGCGTCTAACTAGTTGATCGGCCCGCAGTGACGCAGAGAGGACATCCGAGTTTGCCATACATCTTAAAATGGTTTTAAGCCCAAATCCAACATCAAACTTGTTTGTACTTTTCCCTTTGAGCACATTCAATGATAGTGAGTACTCGGAACTTCAATCGGATGAAATCCCTGCAGTTATTAAAAATCATTTAAAGCAGAAAAACGGCCTGGCAATGACCTAATCACACCGAAAATGATCACACAACTCCCTATCATCGCCATACAGCTGTCATGTCTTTCGAAGCTTTTCGAAAAGGTCCTGCAGATCCGACTAATGGCATTTCTGACATCGAAAAACACAATCCCCTTCACACCAGTTCGGCTACTGCCAAAAACACGAGACAATTGAACAAGTCAATCGCATAACATCCGAAATACGAACAGCATTCGAGCTAAGAATATCAAAGAATGACGAAGTTTTTATACCCTTGCAGTCCTAATTTTTTTACACTTTAAAATTTGTTTCCTTGCAATTCAATTCATGAATACACAAACAAAACAGTAAAATTATTAACCGTTTTACTAAAATTCCCTAAACAAAACACGGCGCGCATACACATACAGTTTGTGTAGCGCTGCGTCTGTGTGTGTGTATGCATGTGCTCTGTTGATTTGATGATGACGTAGTAGGCTGCTGCCTAACAAAGCAGCGCTGCCAGCAGCGCCCAAACCGATTTATATTGACTGTAACTTGTGTTCTATTTATCCGATCAGATTAAAATTTTGGAATCTGAGATTTTATATCAAATACAAACATATTTCATGGGGATACTCCAATTTCTGCAATTATATTTCTTGTAGAGCTACATGATATAGTGGTCCGATCCTGACAATTTTCATACTATATTTGCTCCGGGCTAAAAGTAGCTCAAATATCAAATTTAATTCCAATAGCTCCTAAGATGCCAGCGTGAAGGTGATGTGCACAGACGGACGGACGGACTGACGGACATGGATATATCGACTTAGCTTCTCATGCTGATCAAAAATATATATACTTTATAGAGACGGAAACGTCTCGTTCTGTGCGGTACAAACATCTTAGCAATTTTATAATACCCTCTGCAACGGTATAAAAATAGTGTGTGGCTGTTTTATTCGATGTTGCCCAGGCTTTAGTTTGGCTTAAGTATCTAATGTTCAAAATCTGGCAACAACTCCCACAATACACCCACAAACTCATGGGAGCTATGCAATAGGAAATTTGCTGTTAGATGTAATGGTTCCGTCTCTGCAGAATTTGAAAACAAAGCTGGTGTACCGCAAGGCAGTGTACTCTGTCCATTGCTCTACCTGCTGTACACTGCATACTTTCCAACGAGTTTAAGACTTACAACGTCCACTTTTGCCATTCTTAGCAGATCCAAATGCCCAATACAAGCCTCTTTAAAATTAGAGGAACATCTCAAGGTGATAGAGGGATGCCTAGCAACCTGACGTATCAGAGTCAACGAGCAGAAATGCAAACATGTTACATTTACGTTTAACAGAAGAAACTGTCCAGCTCTAATGCTAAACAACGACCAATTGCTTAAGCCTCAAGATGATGTCACTTAGCTTGGCATCGCAAGCACATTGAAGTAAGAAAATCACAGCTAAAATTGAAAGCGAGTAGCTTACATTGGATAATCACTGCTCCCTACCAATAATAAGTGATTAGGGCAGTCTGGAGTATCCCCTGGACTAAGCTTAAGTACTAGACTAAGAAAAATATCTGAAACTTGTTGTTGGGCTCTAATTTAAGAGTAGATTCAACTAATATATTAAACGTTAAAAAAAAATTTTCAGAAGTTGTGGGCGAATATGATGGAAAATCTATACAAGTGGAAAACTGGTTGACAAGATTTGAAAGAAATGCCGAAGTTTAGTGAGTTCTTAGTGAGAAACAGAAATATTGCTATGCCAGGGCTAAAATGAGAGGTGCAGCCCAACTGTTTCTAGAATCCGAAAATATTTGCAATTATGAAGAACTTGAACGAGCCCTAGTGGAGGAATTTGCATGCAACTACAGTAGTGCTGACATTCATCAGCTGTTGCAAGAAAGAAAGAGAATGAACAGTGAAACACTGTATGAGTACTCACTTCAAATGAAAAAATTAGCTTCACTTCGAAAAAGTTTGTGTTATTTTTAATCGCAGTCGTTTGAAGAAAATCCCTATAAAAGGTGTAGAAGTCGAATGTCTGGTAGATACAGGATCGGACTTCTCAGTGATCAAGTAGAGTATTTTCAAAAAATTAAAAAAATGTGTCGCTAATTGAAGGTATACGTATTTTGCACGGTCTAGGCAATGGCACAGCAAGCCTATTGGACACTCCACTGCAGATGAGGTCGTGGATAGATTGAACACAAACCAAAAGTTCATAGTACTTCCGAATAGCCTGATTTGATCAAAAAGTTTCAAAGGGTGGGTAGTAAGCAACGATATACGTTTCTAAAGGAGAAATGCCATTGAACGAGCTTGCGAGAATTAACAGTAAATGTTAGATTTAGTAGCCCTGCTTACACTAAAAATATCCTACAAACCAGCTTTATCCAGTTAAAATACGAAATGATATGATACAGTTACGTACAAAAAGTCGCTGAAGCAGTTGGAATATCGCTAAAAATACTAATGTGATAGTATGCATATAAAACATCAGATCCCAAAATAATAATCTGATCGTATAAATAGAACACAAGTTACAATCAATATAAATCGACTCTGCCCGCAGCGCTGTCTGCTGCCTACTACTTCATTGGTCGAAATGAACAGAGCAGCAGACCACACACACAGACGCACGCTACATAAACTCTAAGTGTATGCGTGCCGTGGTTTGCTTGGTGAATAAGGGAAGAAGAACAAATTGTAGCAAAAAAAGTTGAATTCAAAGCCGGCATTTCGGCTAAATTTCTCCAGATTTTGTACATTGAGTTTAGAACAGAATTGCCGTTTGAAGCCCTAAAGTTGCAAACATGCTTCGACAAAGTTGGTAGCATTGTCACAATATATCCTTTTGGGTATGCCAGAGAGGTCTGAGATTAGTTCTGTATGCTTTTAAGGAAAAACAAACAAATACGGCCAACTATGTTTTGTAAGTAGCTTTGCCTCGAATACGGTACGAAATAAGGAATGGTCCACATAAATCCACTACGCATATCAGAAATCGGCGTTCGGCCAGCAGACGGTCAGCTTGGAGGTTACCCATGGTTTGTCGCATTAATTCTGGGTTGTAATGATACCAATGTGTTCAACTTCTAACAACCTTTTTGGACCAATTCGCGAGCATTTACGATCCTTACTTATTTATAATATCCATACGTTCGATTTGAGGCATCTGAAAACCCATGGATTTCACACTTATTTTTCGGTGATGTGTTAAAAAATCGATTTACGCGAACCACGTCAAGATTAGATAAATCAGCTTCAAGTTGTTGCCATCTAGTCTGCAAGATCTCTGGCAACGAGTCTTCCCAGCCCAAGCGCTCGATCCACAAGTCTTGGATTATGATTTTGTAGCGTACTACGACTGGAGCTAATAAGCCTAGTAGATCATAAAGCCTGGCCATGATCGATACTGAGATTAGTTCTCAGATTCAGCCGGATCGGACCACCATATCATATAGTTCCCATTCAAACGACAAAGTCACCAGTTTTGTCAATAACTTTGTTGGTTTAATATATCTGTTCGACTGTGCCAAATTTGATAAAGATCGAGTGACTATATTATATAGCTCCCATAGGAACGATCGGATTTTTCCTATGTTAAGATTGTAGTTCTTTCGCAAACATTAGCCGTTTTAGATAAAACATTTTTCCTTTTGATGGCTGTAGGTAAGGAGAGATTTAACTTATTTTGTTTTTTAGCGCTTTCACTTATTCACATTATGTTTCGCAGCTGTGTGGTTAGTTCCAAGCTCTCTAGCCCGAGGCCCCTCTTTATATAGGACCTGACCTGAAGATAGTTGTCAACATTTGTTTCTTGTTATGTTGCTAAGGCAAAGATGCTTGGCTCCAGCAAACTCAACATTCCAAGTGTCATTCTGTAGCCGCTGCAAAGGTAAATGCCAGGGCTACAATTGACACACCTGTCAATGAGCCTACCCATTAGACTTCGACTAATCAGCCACTAAATAAACAATATTCGACATATACAAATATAAATATTTATCGCATACATATAAGCTTACAGTTTAACTGTGTTTTAAATCTATTTTACTAACTGTAAAATGTAATACAATGTTTAGATTACTGTAGAATATTTTGTTTGCAGATTTTATTAGCTAGTTCAGTGCTACCGGCTGCTTTACACACTTCGGAAAGCAAATTTTTCAAAATTGATGGTTGTCTACCTTGTGAACCATCTATTGTTATTGTTGGAATAAAAGTGATTGATGGGCGAAGAGCTTGAGTTGCTTCTCCGTTTAGTTTAAGAAGGGCGGTACCGTGGCTGCTGTCTACACAATTTTGAATGCGGTCTTTGTCTTCCAGTCCACATTCTTTAGCACACTGAAAAAGTTATTAAAATTGGTTTAAGAATTAAGTGTCATTTTAAAGTTTACCCTCAACATGGCTTCCCTAGGAAAACGATTATCACGAATCATGCATGTCACAACTTCTATGCGGACTAGTGGATCTCCAATTAATTCTACGGCACAGGCATGATACACATTAGCTTGACACTCTATCGCACCATGTTGACAATCAAAGGTAAGTTTACCATTTTCTTCTTTGGTTGTTGCCTAAAAAAAGATACATTTTTGACATTTATTTTTAAGCATTTAAAAAGAATTTTAGTCAAATAACGTGTACGGCTCTAATTCCCAAATAATAATAAAATATTTTGTGGCCAAACCAAAAATAAGTTTAGATATACAAGCCATTGGTCTTTGTCCAAAAAAATTTGGTTTTTTGGATTACCAACTTAACATCTACTTACAATCTTGTTAAATGCATTTTTAGTTTTAGTGTTGATGAAGGCGATCTGACTGACTAGTTCTGGCTAGCATGTAAAGCCCCAAAGTATTTCTTTATACACGGCGGGCAAAAAAAAGTCATCCGGTCCAAAAGAAGTCATCCAATGTTGTTTTGCTTTCATTTTATAAAAATGATATGAAAAACATGTTTATTTGACAATAAAATTGTCAAGGTTTAGATAAAGATAATTTAAAACCAGAAACAAAGTTTTTTATTTAGAAAAAACAATTAGAGCCAAACAACATCGACACTAAATTGACAATGGGGTTTTATTTTGCACTTCAGATTTAGTTTTATTTCTAAATTATTAATAATGGAGACACAACTTGGCTTAACAATTAGGAAAAATAATATATGAAACTAGAACGGCAGGGAATGCAACTCAAGCTTGTTCACTATTTATTTTCCTTACCGTTGCTTAAGCCCCTCCCTCGGCCACTCGCATAAGTGGAGGACAGCAGAAAATTCGGAGATGGGAAGAGGACGAAATGAAGAAGTACGCAACATACGCTACACCCGCTTACTCTATGTTATTGAATTATATTGACTAGATATTGGGTCTTACAAGCACTTACACATATGTACTATATACTAATTGAATAGTGATTCCAGGGAGAAGGAAAATAACCCGATCTTCATTTAATGAATTCAAAATATGAGCTGATTTTATTTATCAACTAGCAAACTCGGCGAACTTCGTTTTGCCACCTAATAGCTTCGTTTGTTGTAACATTTATTTTGGAGATTAAAAGATGAGGAATAAAAATTTTTTTTTTGTTATATATTTGAAAAGTCAAATACAACACAAAATTTTCATTCAAACACCTTTTTCAGGCGCAAGAACAAATAAATCGGATGGTTTACCGACACGCGATCATGCCACAATCAATACCATGAGAAAAAAAATGAGAATAGTTAAGAATTGGCTCTGTGATTTGTTGGTCGTCATGGCAAAGACAAGACAAATCGGAAATTAAATTCGTTTAAACGTATATCTTTTGAAATCATCGGAATTCTTTCTTATCACAAAACTGGTTCCATTGCACAGTTTTGTTTAAGTTTCTAAACATTATGACTACCGAGTCAACCTTCAATTGTAAATTGTGCTGTGAGACAAAATTGCAAAAATTTGGAGGTTATGATATCATCATAGCTTCTTTTGTGAAATCATCAGCGGATAGATCGTTTAACAATACAATTCTCATATGTACGGACAGTTGAAGTTTATTTATATATCGTCACAGATTTGATGTTTGGAGGGAAGCGTTTATTTTATCAGCAGCAGTAGACCTTGGAATGACTGGTAGGGTTTGTCGGAAATCGCCCGATAATAAAATCATTAAAGCACCAAAACCTCTCGAGTCATTGCGCAGATCTTTCAATGTTTGGCCTAGTGCTTCCAATGCCCCTTTGTGCGCCATTGTGCATTCGTCTCATATGATGATTTTTTATGCTACTATACCTTTGGCCATTGCGTGTAGCAACTATTCCCATTGTTTAACAATGTACTTCATTACTCACCAAATTTTTCTGCTTAAAAACATCACGTGTCCATCACCTCATGTTTGTCCGGCAAGCAGCAATTGAATAATTTCCATCCATTTCGGATTACATGTAAATGTAATAAATAGATCTGGCCGACCATTATGACAAACATATATCATTGCATCTTGGGCTACCTGTGTATGTCGCCGAAAAAATAGTCAATCGACCAACATTTTCTAAATATCCTTCTGTGCTAATGGCATCACATAAATATATAACCTCTTTCTCAGGCGCTCCCTCTCAATTTTAACCTACATGTCATATGAACGGTGTGTTTCATATTTTCATTTTAGTTGGCCAGTTTTGCGTCTTGTAAATACAATATCAGGTGTTTCCAAGTTTTCACCAACAATCAGGATTGCCACTTCATCGATTGTTGCTGTACATTTTCAATAGGTTGCAATTATCCAACGCAATTGCAAATCTGTCCTTGATTTGTAAGTTGAAAGCCATAGTTATAATTACATTTACAAAAACTTTTTTTAAGGTAAATTACCTTAAATGTTGGATATCGATGTGTTCTTCGATAATTTCAGCCCGAAATGAAGTCATTTGGAAGCAGACATTGTATTTTTGAGTGTTCGCTAGAAAATGTCGTGATTCAAGTGTTTCGCCATAAAGCAGGGAACACAGTGATTCTTTTGGACGAATCAATAATGACAATTTAACTTTATTACTAAGGCAGCATACATAGCCGTTTCACCAGCAATCTTCAATGCGCCACAATGCTGGCAAACAACGTTCATTGAACCAATGCAAACTATTCTATGCAAGTTGTAGTCGAATATGCAATCATAGAGAAAGTCTGCTCGATTCAAATCAATACTTGAAATATTTCTTCTTGCACTTCGATGAATATTTATCTGTTCATCTGTACGAAAAGCTCGCCGATTTCTCGTTTCGAACCTAGCCGTTTCAAGGTCTGTCCCTCTTTACTCCTGTGTTTGAGAAGCACGAAATCAATACTAACGAGGCGCTCTTCTCGTACAATTTCTCGTAGGTCATCTGATAATTGACTCGCGTTATTACGTAGGATAATTGCATTATGGCCGCCCTGTGTAAAATTGGATCTTCTAGGACGTGTCATGATGATTAGATGGGTAATTGGTTTGGTTTCACAATAGGGTACTAAACATTGCACAAAACGCGATATTCGTGTATCACTGCACAAAACACGATACATTACTGCGCCGCTGGGAAAGATTGAATTTTCTAGGACATGGAATGATAATTAGATTGGGAATTGGTTTGGTTTGATAATAGGTAACTAAATATTGAAGAAAGCACAGTATTCGAATTTGTGTTATGTCACTGAATTTTCAGAAAATACATTAAATATAAATAAATACATGTCTTAAGAGTATGGAAACCACCTAATATTCTTTGGAAACTTTGCTTTCGTCACCGGGACAATCTCATCTCAATAAAACATTACAGCCTAGGAAATAACAATTATATCCCAAGGACTGAGAAATTTTTTATTTTTGTTACATAGTGATATATGTATAAGTATAGGCGATAACGAATTTTTCAAAAAAGGGCTGCCAAGGTCACAAAAGCAAAGTTATCTTGGGACAACAACTGTTTTCTATACTTTTGGGACCTAACTGACTAGCAAATAACAATTACAACCCATGGACAAAAATCTTCTTACATAACGTTTTTTATTGTTTTCTTGTATTCGAAACGGATACAAATCCAACGAAACAATACCCATGAAAATTCAGCAGATCTCGACTTATAAGTGGTTTAAAAAACCCGACTATCTTTTATATATATAAGAAGAGATAGAAAATAATAGATAGATGTGTATATATGTAGGAGAGAGATAGAGAGAGAGAGAGAGAGAGAGAGAGAGAGAGAGAGAGAGAAGAGAAAGACAGAGAGAGAGAGAGAGAGATAGAGAAAGACAGAGAGAGAGAGAGAGAGAGATAGAGAAAGACAGAGAGAGAGAGAGAGATAGAGAAAGACAGAGAGAGAGTGAAGAGACACCAGATAGGTGGCAACGCACCATTCTAGGCTGGTCGCTGGGAGGTCTGGCTCTGAAGCAAGTGTTCGCTGGGTAATCGGCTTTAGTTGGGACGCTCTCTCGTTGGTCGTCAGCCGAAGTGCGATGTTGTGTAACAAGTCGATTTGAAACTATTACATCCATCATTTATATTTACTCTGTATTAATATCAACCTATTAAATAACCTATTGAAATAAACATTTAATTACTCTAAACCTTAGATTTGGGCCTGGGAGGAAGCTGGACAGTCCTCCTCGGAGACGCCTATTTACAATCATATTGATATTAGTTTGATCTAATAGCTTATTAGTAAGTTGCAATAACAAATTGCGTAATTTTGGAAAAGCCATGTCGACCAATTCGGGCCCAAGATCTCTCTATCCCCACCAGCAACAGCACCAAGAACAAATTGTAAAACAACAACGCGAGCGTCAACTCTCGACCAACAGCAATTTACCGTGGAGAGCAATGTGCTTCTCTATCAGTATTGATAACTGGGTCACCGACCAGCACCGTCAGCTCGTAGACAGCAACTTCTGCAACATCTGCAGCAAGCAACGCCATTTCACCCAAACTGCAACGCCAATTCACCCAAACTTTAGAATCCGCTACCTGCGCACAGGCATCTCCAAACACAAAAATGAACTGCTACTATTCCCAAGCTCATGTGAAATTAAATTAAAATTTAACATTCAAAAATATTTTTCAAATACCAAAATATACCTTCTACGCAACAAACCATCCAGACGGAAGGGTTCATGACGGGACTGGTATCTTAATCGAAAACCGTATAAAACACTCGTTCCTTAACACGTTTGAAAAACAGCACCTACAGGCAACTGCTATAGTTATAGCAGTTCAAACCAGCTGCGGCAACACTACATTGCTTACTGTCCACCACGCTTCTCAATCTCTGAAAAGGAATTTACCGATTTCTTTAACATACTCGGTGATCGATTCATTGCAGCAACCAGGGATCTCGCCTGGTAATTCCTACAACACACTAGTCAGCCCGCTCATTAATATGAATTGCGTCTCACAGACCCACACTTGCGTCTCTGCACTTGAGTCAATGCTGGGAGCTGCAGCAAGAGTTTATACTCCACCTGCCTGTACTGACACTAAACCTGCCGACGAACCGGCGGATAAAACTAGTAACGGAGAAACGACGTCTAAGAAGAAAATGGCAGATTACTCAATCCAACCATCACTAAACATTCTCTGTGGGAAGCCCACCCAACTTTAAGCGCTCTTACAAAGACAGTTTCACCGATAAGGCGTCTAACTAGTTGATCGGCCCGCAGTGACGCAGAGAGGACATCCGAGTTTGCCATACATCTTAAAATGGTTTTAAGCCCAAATCCAACATCAAACTTGTTTGTACTTTTCCCTTTGAGCACATTCAATGATAGTGAGTACTCGGAACTTCAATCGGATGAAATCCCTGCAGTTATTAAAAATCATTTAAAGCAGAAAAACGGCCTGGCAATGACCTAATCACACCGAAAATGATCACACAACTCCCTATCATCGCCATACAGCTGTCATGTCTTTCGAAGCTTTTCGAAAAGGTCCTGCAGATCCGACTAATGGCATTTCTGACATCGAAAAACACAATCCCCTTCACACCAGTTCGGCTACTGCCAAAAACACGAGACAATTGAACAAGTCAATCGCATAACATCCGAAATACGAACAGCATTCGAGCTAAGAATATCAAAGAATGACGAAGTTTTTATACCCTTGCAGTCCTAATTTTTTTACACTTTAAAATTTGTTTCCTTGCAATTCAATTCATGAATACACAAACAAAACAGTAAAATTATTAACCGTTTTACTAAAATTCCCTAAACAAAACACGGCGCGCATACACATACAGTTTGTGTAGCGCTGCGTCTGTGTGTGTGTATGCATGTGCTCTGTTGATTTGATGATGACGTAGTAGGCTGCTGCCTAACAAAGCAGCGCTGCCAGCAGCGCCCAAACCGATTTATATTGACTGTAACTTGTGTTCTATTTATCCGATCAGATTAAAATTTTGGAATCTGAGATTTTATATCAAATACAAACATATTTCATGGGGATACTCCAATTTCTGCAATTATATTTCTTGTAGAGCTACATGATATAGTGGTCCGATCCTGACAATTTTCATACTATATTTGCTCCGGGCTAAAAGTAGCTCAAATATCAAATTTAATTCCAATAGCTCCTAAGATGCCAGCGTGAAGGTGATGTGCACAGACGGACGGACGGACTGACGGACATGGATATATCGACTTAGCTTCTCATGCTGATCAAAAATATATATACTTTATAGAGACGGAAACGTCTCGTTCTGTGCGGTACAAACATCTTAGCAATTTTATAATACCCTCTGCAACGGTATAAAAATAGTGTGTGGCTGTTTTATTCGATGTTGCCCAGGCTTTAGTTTGGCTTAAGTATCTAATGTTCAAAATCTGGCAACAACTCCCACAATACACCCACAAACTCATGGGAGCTATGCAATAGGAAATTTGCTGTTAGATGTAATGGTTCCGTCTCTGCAGAATTTGAAAACAAAGCTGGTGTACCGCAAGGCAGTGTACTCTGTCCATTGCTCTACCTGCTGTACACTGCATACTTTCCAACGAGTTTAAGACTTACAACGTCCACTTTTGCCATTCTTAGCAGATCCAAATGCCCAATACAAGCCTCTTTAAAATTAGAGGAACATCTCAAGGTGATAGAGGGATGCCTAGCAACCTGACGTATCAGAGTCAACGAGCAGAAATGCAAACATGTTACATTTACGTTTAACAGAAGAAACTGTCCAGCTCTAATGCTAAACAACGACCAATTGCTTAAGCCTCAAGATGATGTCACTTAGCTTGGCATCGCAAGCACATTGAAGTAAGAAAATCACAGCTAAAATTGAAAGCGAGTAGCTTACATTGGATAATCACTGCTCCCTACCAATAATAAGTGATTAGGGCAGTCTGGAGTATCCCCTGGACTAAGCTTAAGTACTAGACTAAGAAAAATATCTGAAACTTGTTGTTGGGCTCTAATTTAAGAGTAGATTCAACTAATATATTAAACGTTAAAAAAAATTTTCAGAAGTTGTGGGCGAATATGATGGAAAATCTATACAAGTGGAAAACTGGTTGACAAGATTTGAAAGAAATGCCGAAGTTTAGTGAGTTCTTAGTGAGAAACAGAAATATTGCTATGCCAGGGCTAAAATGAGAGGTGCAGCCCAACTGTTTCTAGAATCCGAAAATATTTGCAATTATGAAGAACTTGAACGAGCCCTAGTGGAGGAATTTGCATGCAACTACAGTAGTGCTGACATTCATCAGCTGTTGCAAGAAAGAAAGAGAATGAACAGTGAAACACTGTATGAGTACTCACTTCAAATGAAAAAATTAGCTTCACTTCGAAAAAGTTTGTGTTATTTTTAATCGCAGTCGTTTGAAGAAAATCCCTATAAAAGGTGTAGAAGTCGAATGTCTGGTAGATACAGGATCGGACTTCTCAGTGATCAAGTAGAGTATTTTCAAAAAATTAAAAAATGTGTCGCTAATTGAAGGTATACGTATTTTGCACGGTCTAGGCAATGGCACAGCAAGCCTATTGGACACTCCACTGCAGATGAGGTCGTGGATAGATTGAACACAAACCAAAAGTTCATAGTACTTCCGAATAGCCTGATTTGATCAAAAAGTTTCAAAGGGTGGGTAGTAAGCAACGATATACGTTTCTAAAGGAGAAATGCCATTGAACGAGCTTGCGAGAATTAACAGTAAATGTTAGATTTAGTAGCCCTGCTTACACTAAAAATATCCTACAAACCAGCTTTATCCAGTTAAAATACGAAATGATATGATACAGTTACGTACAAAAAGTCGCTGAAGCAGTTGGAATATCGCTAAAAATACTAATGTGATAGTATGCATATAAAACATCAGATCCCAAAATAATAATCTGATCGTATAAATAGAACACAAGTTACAATCAATATAAATCGACTCTGCCCGCAGCGCTGTCTGCTGCCTACTACTTCATTGGTCGAAATGAACAGAGCAGCAGACCACACACACAGACGCACGCTACATAAACTCTAAGTGTATGCGTGCCGTGGTTTGCTTGGTGAATAAGGGAAGAAGAACAAATTGTAGCAAAAAAAGTTGAATTCAAAGCCGGCATTTCGGCTAAATTTCTCCAGATTTTGTACATTGAGTTTAGAACAGAATTGCCGTTTGAAGCCCTAAAGTTGCAAACATGCTTCGACAAAGTTGGTAGCATTGTCACAATATATCCTTTTGGGTATGCCAGAGAGGTCTGAGATTAGTTCTGTATGCTTTTAAGGAAAAACAAACAAATACGGCCAACTATGTTTTGTAAGTAGCTTTGCCTCGAATACGGTACGAAATAAGGAATGGTCCACATAAATCCACTACGCATATCAGAAATCGGCGTTCGGCCAGCAGACGGTCAGCTTGGAGGTTACCCATGGTTTGTCGCATTAATTCTGGGTTGTAATGATACCAATGTGTTCAACTTCTAACAACCTTTTTGGACCAATTCGCGAGCATTTACGATCCTTACTTATTTATAATATCCATACGTTCGATTTGAGGCATCTGAAAACCCATGGATTTCACACTTATTTTTCGGTGATGTGTTAAAAAATCGATTTACGCGAACCACGTCAAGATTAGATAAATCAGCTTCAAGTTGTTGCCATCTAGTCTGCAAGATCTCTGGCAACGAGTCTTCCCAGCCCAAGCGCTCGATCCACAAGTCTTGGATTATGATTTTGTAGCGTACTACGACTGGAGCTAATAAGCCTAGTAGATCATAAAGCCTGGCCATGATCGATACTGAGATTAGTTCTCAGATTCAGCCGGATCGGACCACCATATCATATAGTTCCCATTCAAACGACAAAGTCACCAGTTTTGTCAATAACTTTGTTGGTTTAATATATCTGTTCGACTGTGCCAAATTTGATAAAGATCGAGTGACTATATTATATAGCTCCCATAGGAACGATCGGATTTTTCCTATGTTAAGATTGTAGTTCTTTCGCAAACATTAGCCGTTTTAGATAAAACATTTTTCCTTTTGATGGCTGTAGGTAAGGAGAGATTTAACTTATTTTGTTTTTTAGCGCTTTCACTTATTCACATTATGTTTCGCAGCTGTGTGGTTAGTTCCAAGCTCTCTAGCCCGAGGCCCCTCTTTATATAGGACCTGACCTGAAGATAGTTGTCAACATTTGTTTCTTGTTATGTTGCTAAGGCAAAGATGCTTGGCTCCAGCAAACTCAACATTCCAAGTGTCATTCTGTAGCCGCTGCAAAGGTAAATGCCAGGGCTACAATTGACACACCTGTCAATGAGCCTACCCATTAGACTTCGACTAATCAGCCACTAAATAAACAATATTCGACATATACAAATATAAATATTTATCGCATACATATAAGCTTACAGTTTAACTGTGTTTTAAATCTATTTTACTAACTGTAAAATGTAATACAATGTTTAGATTACTGTAGAATATTTTGTTTGCAGATTTTATTAGCTAGTTCAGTGCTACCGGCTGCTTTACACACTTCGGAAAGCAAATTTTTCAAAATTGATGGTTGTCTACCTTGTGAACCATCTATTGTTATTGTTGGAATAAAAGTGATTGATGGGCGAAGAGCTTGAGTTGCTTCTCCGTTTAGTTTAAGAAGGGCGGTACCGTGGCTGCTGTCTACACAATTTTGAATGCGGTCTTTGTCTTCCAGTCCACATTCTTTAGCACACTGAAAAAGTTATTAAAATTGGTTTAAGAATTAAGTGTCATTTTAAAGTTTACCCTCAACATGGCTTCCCTAGGAAAACGATTATCACGAATCATGCATGTCACAACTTCTATGCGGACTAGTGGATCTCCAATTAATTCTACGGCACAGGCATGATACACATTAGCTTGACACTCTATCGCACCATGTTGACAATCAAAGGTAAGTTTACCATTTTCTTCTTTGGTTGTTGCCTAAAAAAAGATACATTTTTGACATTTATTTTTAAGCATTTAAAAAGAATTTTAGTCAAATAACGTGTACGGCTCTAATTCCCAAATAATAATAAAATATTTTGTGGCCAAACCAAAAATAAGTTTAGATATACAAGCCATTGGTCTTTGTCCAAAAAAATTTGGTTTTTTGGATTACCAACTTAACATCTACTTACAATCTTGTTAAATGCATTTTTAGTTTTAGTGTTGATGAAGGCGATCTGACTGACTAGTTCTGGCTAGCATGTAAAGCCCCAAAGTATTTCTTTATACACGGCGGGCAAAAAAAAGTCATCCGGTCCAAAAGAAGTCATCCAATGTTGTTTTGCTTTCATTTTATAAAAATGATATGAAAAACATGTTTATTTGACAATAAAATTGTCAAGGTTTAGATAAAGATAATTTAAAACCAGAAACAAAGTTTTTTATTTAGAAAAAACAATTAGAGCCAAACAACATCGACACTAAATTGACAATGGGGTTTTATTTTGCACTTCAGATTTAGTTTTATTTCTAAATTATTAATAATGGAGACACAACTTGGCTTAACAATTAGGAAAAATAATATATGAAACTAGAACGGCAGGGAATGCAACTCAAGCTTGTTCACTATTTATTTTCCTTACCGTTGCTTAAGCCCCTCCCTCGGCCACTCGCATAAGTGGAGGACAGCAGAAAATTCGGAGATGGGAAGAGGACGAAATGAAGAAGTACGCAACATACGCTACACCCGCTTACTCTATGTTATTGAATTATATTGACTAGATATTGGGTCTTACAAGCACTTACACATATGTACTATATACTAATTGAATAGTGATTCCAGGGAGAAGGAAAATAACCCGATCTTCATTTAATGAATTCAAAATATGAGCTGATTTTATTTATCAACTAGCAAACTCGGCGAACTTCGTTTTGCCACCTAATAGCTTCGTTTGTTGTAACATTTATTTTGGAGATTAAAAGATGAGGAATAAAAATTTTTTTTTTTGTTATATATTTGAAAAGTCAAATACAACACAAAATTTTCATTCAAACACCTTTTTCAGGCGCAAGAACAAATAAATCGGATGGTTTACCGACACGCGATCATGCCACAATCAATACCATGAGAAAAAAAATGAGAATAGTTAAGAATTGGCTCTGTGATTTGTTGGTCGTCATGGCAAAGACAAGACAAATCGGAAATTAAATTCGTTTAAACGTATATCTTTTGAAATCATCGGAATTCTTTCTTATCACAAAACTGGTTCCATTGCACAGTTTTGTTTAAGTTTCTAAACATTATGACTACCGAGTCAACCTTCAATTGTAAATTGTGCTGTGAGACAAAATTGCAAAAATTTGGAGGTTATGATATCATCATAGCTTCTTTTGTGAAATCATCAGCGGATAGATCGTTTAACAATACAATTCTCATATGTACGGACAGTTGAAGTTTATTTATATATCGTCACAGATTTGATGTTTGGAGGGAAGCGTTTATTTTATCAGCAGCAGTAGACCTTGGAATGACTGGTAGGGTTTGTCGGAAATCGCCCGATAATAAAATCATTAAAGCACCAAAACCTCTCGAGTCATTGCGCAGATCTTTCAATGTTTGGCCTAGTGCTTCCAATGCCCCTTTGTGCGCCATTGTGCATTCGTCTCATATGATGATTTTTTATGCTACTATACCTTTGGCCATTGCGTGTAGCAACTATTCCCATTGTTTAACAATGTACTTCATTACTCACCAAATTTTTCTGCTTAAAAACATCACGTGTCCATCACCTCATGTTTGTCCGGCAAGCAGCAATTGAATAATTTCCATCCATTTCGGATTACATGTAAATGTAATAAATAGATCTGGCCGACCATTATGACAAACATATATCATTGCATCTTGGGCTACCTGTGTATGTCGCCGAAAAAATAGTCAATCGACCAACATTTTCTAAATATCCTTCTGTGCTAATGGCATCACATAAATATATAACCTCTTTCTCAGGCGCTCCCTCTCAATTTTAACCTACATGTCATATGAACGGTGTGTTTCATATTTTCATTTTAGTTGGCCAGTTTTGCGTCTTGTAAATACAATATCAGGTGTTTCCAAGTTTTCACCAACAATCAGGATTGCCACTTCATCGATTGTTGCTGTACATTTTCAATAGGTTGCAATTATCCAACGCAATTGCAAATCTGTCCTTGATTTGTAAGTTGAAAGCCATAGTTATAATTACATTTACAAAAACTTTTTTTAAGGTAAATTACCTTAAATGTTGGATATCGATGTGTTCTTCGATAATTTCAGCCCGAAATGAAGTCATTTGGAAGCAGACATTGTATTTTTGAGTGTTCGCTAGAAAATGTCGTGATTCAAGTGTTTC
Source organism: Drosophila equinoxialis (assembly GCA_018150345.1). Classification (NCBI taxonomy): domain Eukaryota; kingdom Metazoa; phylum Arthropoda; class Insecta; order Diptera; family Drosophilidae; genus Drosophila; species Drosophila equinoxialis. The sequence goes on along the minus strand of JAECWI010000323.1, from coordinate 226,518 downwards.
GCCATAAAGCAGGGAACACAGTGATTCTTTTGGACGAATCAATAATGACAATTTAACTTTATTACTAAGGCAGCATACATAGCCGTTTCACCAGCAATCTTCAATGCGCCACAATGCTGGCAAACAACGTTCATTGAACCAATGCAAACTATTCTATGCAAGTTGTAGTCGAATATGCAATCATAGAGAAAGTCTGCTCGATTCAAATCAATACTTGAAATATTTCTTCTTGCACTTCGATGAATATTTATCTGTTCATCTGTACGAAAAGCTCGCCGATTTCTCGTTTCGAACCTAGCCGTTTCAAGGTCTGTCCCTCTTTACTCCTGTGTTTGAGAAGCACGAAATCAATACTAACGAGGCGCTCTTCTCGTACAATTTCTCGTAGGTCATCTGATAATTGACTCGCGTTATTACGTAGGATAATTGCATTATGGCCGCCCTGTGTAAAATTGGATCTTCTAGGACTTTTTTTTTTATTTTTTTTGGTTTTTTTTTTTTTTTTTAAAAAATTAGTTTTAAAATTTTAGCAAAAAGCGTTATTTGTGTATTACTGTACAAAACACGATACATTACTGCGCCGCTAGAAAAGATAGTATTTTCTGGGAATAATAGGAATGGTTTGGTTTGATTTGGTTTGATTAGAGGTAACTAAATATTGAAGAAAGCACAGTATTCGAATTTGTGTTATGTCACTGAATTTTCAGAAAATACATTAAATATAAATAAATACATGTCTTAAGAGTATGGAAACCACCTAATATTCTTTGGAAACTTTGCTTTCGTCACCGGGACAATCTCATCTCAATAAAACATTACAGCCTAGGAAATAACAATTATATCCCAAGGACTGAGAAATTTTTTATTTTTGTTACATAGTGATATATGTATAAGTATAGGCGATAACGAATTTTTCAAAAAAGGGCTGCCAAGGTCACAAAAGCAAAGTTATCTTGGGACAACAACTGTTTTCTATACTTTTGGGACCTAACTGACTAGCAAATAACAATTACAACCCATGGACAAAAATCTTCTTACATAACGTTTTTTATTGTTTTCTTGTATTCGAAACGGATACAAATCCAACGAAACAATACCCATGAAAATTCAGCAGATCTCGACTTATAAGTGGTTTAAAAAACCCGACTATCTTTTATATATATAAGAAGAGATAGAAAATAATAGATAGATGTGTATATATGTAGGAGAGAGATAGAGAGAGAGAGAGAGAGAGAGAGAGAGAGAGAGAGAGAGAGAGAGAGAAAGACAGAGAGAGAGAGAGAGAGTAGAGAAAGACAGAGAGAGAGAGAGAGAGAGATAGAGAAAGACAGAGAGAGAGAGTGAAGAGACACCAGATAGGTGGCAACGCACCATTCTAGGCTGGTCGCTGGGAGGTCTGGCTCTGAAGCAAGTGTTCGCTGGGTAATCGGCTTTAGTTGGGACGCTCTCTCGTTGGTCGTCAGCCGAAGTGCGATGTTGTGTAACAAGTCGATTTGAAACTATTACATCCATCATTTATATTTACTCTGTATTAATATCAACCTATTAAATAACCTATTGAAATAAACATTTAATTACTCTAAACCTTAGATTTGGGCCTGGGAGGAAGCTGGACAGTCCTCCTCGGAGACGCCTATTTACAATCATATTGATATTAGTTTGATCTAATAGCTTATTAGTAAGTTGCAATAACAAATTGCGTAATTTTGGAAAAGCCATGTCGACCAATTCGGGCCCAAGATCTCTCTATCCCCACCAGCAACAGCACCAAGAACAAATTGTAAAACAACAACGCGAGCGTCAACTCTCGACCAACAGCAATTTACCGTGGAGAGCAATGTGCTTCTCTATCAGTATTGATAACTGGGTCACCGACCAGCACCGTCAGCTCGTAGACAGCAACTTCTGCAACATCTGCAGCAAGCAACGCCATTTCACCCAAACTGCAACGCCAATTCACCCAAACTTTAGAATCCGCTACCTGCGCACAGGCATCTCCAAACACAAAAATGAACTGCTACTATTCCCAAGCTCATGTGAAATTAAATTAAAATTTAACATTCAAAAATATTTTTCAAATACCAAAATATACCTTCTACGCAACAAACCATCCAGACGGAAGGGTTCATGACGGGACTGGTATCTTAATCGAAAACCGTATAAAACACTCGTTCCTTAACACGTTTGAAAAACAGCACCTACAGGCAACTGCTATAGTTATAGCAGTTCAAACCAGCTGCGGCAACACTACATTGCTTACTGTCCACCACGCTTCTCAATCTCTGAAAAGGAATTTACCGATTTCTTTAACATACTCGGTGATCGATTCATTGCAGCAACCAGGGATCTCGCCTGGTAATTCCTACAACACACTAGTCAGCCCGCTCATTAATATGAATTGCGTCTCACAGACCCACACTTGCGTCTCTGCACTTGAGTCAATGCTGGGAGCTGCAGCAAGAGTTTATACTCCACCTGCCTGTACTGACACTAAACCTGCCGACGAACCGGCGGATAGAACTAGTAACGGAGAAACGACGTCTAAGAAGAAAATGGCAGATTACTCAATCCAACCATCACTAAACATTCTCTGTGGGAAGCCCACCCAACTTTAAGCGCTCTTACAAAGACAGTTTCACCGATAAGGGAGAGCAGACCAGAGGACATCCGAGTTTGCCATACATCTTAAAATGGTTTTAAGCCCAAATCCAACATCAAACTTGTTTGTACTTTTCCCTTTGAGCACATTCAATGATAGTGAGTACTCGGAACTTCAATCGGATGAAATCCCTGCAGTTATTAAAAATCATTTAAAGCAGAAAAACGGCCTGGCAATGACCTAATCACACCGAAAATGATCACACAACTCCCTATCATCGCCATACAGCTGTCATGTCTTTCGAAGCTTTTCGAAAAGGTCCTGCAGATCCGACTAATGGCATTTCTGACATCGAAAAACACAATCCCCTTCACACCAGTTCGGCTACTGCCAAAAACACGAGACAATTGAACAAGTCAATCGCATAACATCCGAAATACGAACAGCATTCGAGCTAAGAATATCAAAGAATGACGAAGTTTTTATACCCTTGCAGTCCTAATTTTTTTACACTTTAAAATTTGTTTCCTTGCAATTCAATTCATGAATACACAAACAAAACAGTAAAATTATTAACCGTTTTACTAAAATTCCCTAAACAAAACACGGCGCGCATACACATACAGTTTGTGTAGCGCTGCGTCTGTGTGTGTGTATGCATGTGCTCTGTTGATTTGATGATGACGTAGTAGGCTGCTGCCTAACAAAGCAGCGCTGCCAGCAGCGCCCAAACCGATTTATATTGACTGTAACTTGTGTTCTATTTATCCGATCAGATTAAAATTTTGGAATCTGAGATTTTATATCAAATACAAACATATTTCATGGGGATACTCCAATTTCTGCAATTATATTTCTTGTAGAGCTACATGATATAGTGGTCCGATCCTGACAATTTTCATACTATATTTGCTCCGGGCTAAAAGTAGCTCAAATATCAAATTTAATTCCAATAGCTCCTAAGATGCCAGCGTGAAGGTGATGTGCACAGACGGACGGACGGACTGACGGACATGGATATATCGACTTAGCTTCTCATGCTGATCAAAAATATATATACTTTTATAGAGACGGAAACGTCTCGTTCTGTGCGGTACAAACATCTTAGCAATTTTATAATACCCTCTGCAACGGTATAAAAATAGTGTGTGGCTGTTTTATTCGATGTTGCCCAGGCTTTAGTTTGGCTTAAGTATCTAATGTTCAAAATCTGGCAACAACTCCCACAATACACCCACAAACTCATGGGAGCTATGCAATAGGAAATTTGCTGTTAGATGTAATGGTTCCGTCTCTGCAGAATTTGAAAACAAAGCTGGTGTACCGCAAGGCAGTGTACTCTGTCCATTGCTCTACCTGCTGTACACTGCATACTTTCCAACGAGTTTAAGACTTACAACGTCCACTTTTGCCATTCTTAGCAGATCCAAATGCCCAATACAAGCCTCTTTAAAATTAGAGGAACATCTCAAGGTGATAGAGGGATGCCTAGCAACCTGACGTATCAGAGTCAACGAGCAGAAATGCAAACATGTTACATTTACGTTTAACAGAAGAAACTGTCCAGCTCTAATGCTAAACAACGACCAATTGCTTAAGCCTCAAGATGATGTCACTTAGCTTGGCATCGCAAGCACATTGAAGTAAGAAAATCACAGCTAAAATTGAAAGCGAGTAGCTTACATTGGATAATCACTGCTCCCTACCAATAATAAGTGATTAGGGCAGTCTGGAGTATCCCCTGGACTAAGCTTAAGTACTAGACTAAGAAAAATATCTGAAACTTGTTGTTGGGCTCTAATTTAAGAGTAGATTCAACTAATATATTAAACGTTAAAAAAAAATTTTCAGAAGTTGTGGGCGAATATGATGGAAAATCTATACAAGTGGAAAACTGGTTGACAAGATTTGAAAGAAATGCCGAAGTTTAGTGAGTTCTTAGTGAGAAACAGAAATATTGCTATGCCAGGGCTAAAATGAGAGGTGCAGCCCAACTGTTTCTAGAATCCGAAAATATTTGCAATTATGAAGAACTTGAACGAGCCCTAGTGGAGGAATTTGCATGCAACTACAGTAGTGCTGACATTCATCAGCTGTTGCAAGAAAGAAAGAGAATGAACAGTGAAACACTGTATGAGTACTCACTTCAAATGAAAAAATTAGCTTCACTTCGAAAAAGTTTGTGTTATTTTTAATCGCAGTCGTTTGAAGAAAATCCCTATAAAAGGTGTAGAAGTCGAATGTCTGGTAGATACAGGATCGGACTTCTCAGTGATCAAGTAGAGTATTTTCAAAAAATTAAAAAATGTGTCGCTAATTGAAGGTATACGTATTTTGCACGGTCTAGGCAATGGCACAGCAAGCCTATTGGACACTCCACTGCAGATGAGGTCGTGGATAGATTGAACACAAACCAAAAGTTCATAGTACTTCCGAATAGCCTGATTTGATCAAAAAGTTTCAAAGGGTGGGTAGTAAGCAACGATATACGTTTCTAAAGGAGAAATGCCATTGAACGAGCTTGCGAGAATTAACAGTAAATGTTAGATTTAGTAGCCCTGCTTACACTAAAAATATCCTACAAACCAGCTTTATCCAGTTAAAATACGAAATGATATGATACAGTTACGTACAAAAAGTCGCTGAAGCAGTTGGAATATCGCTAAAAATACTAATGTGATAGTATGCATATAAAACATCAGATCCCAAAATAATAATCTGATCGTATAAATAGAACACAAGTTACAATCAATATAAATCGACTCTGCCCGCAGCGCTGTCTGCTGCCTACTACTTCATTGGTCGAAATGAACAGAGCAGCAGACCACACACACAGACGCACGCTACATAAACTCTAAGTGTATGCGTGCCGTGGTTTGCTTGGTGAATAAGGGAAGAAGAACAAATTGTAGCAAAAAAAGTTGAATTCAAAGCCGGCATTTCGGCTAAATTTCTCCAGATTTTGTACATTGAGTTTAGAACAGAATTGCCGTTTGAAGCCCTAAAGTTGCAAACATGCTTCGACAAAGTTGGTAGCATTGTCACAATATATCCTTTTGGGTATGCCAGAGAGGTCTGAGATTAGTTCTGTATGCTTTTAAGGAAAAACAAACAAATACGGCCAACTATGTTTTGTAAGTAGCTTTGCCTCGAATACGGTACGAAATAAGGAATGGTCCACATAAATCCACTACGCATATCAGAAATCGGCGTTCGGCCAGCAGACGGTCAGCTTGGAGGTTACCCATGGTTTGTCGCATTAATTCTGGGTTGTAATGATACCAATGTGTTCAACTTCTAACAACCTTTTTGGACCAATTCGCGAGCATTTACGATCCTTACTTATTTATAATATCCATACGTTCGATTTGAGGCATCTGAAAACCCATGGATTTCACACTTATTTTTCGGTGATGTGTTAAAAAATCGATTTACGCGAACCACGTCAAGATTAGATAAATCAGCTTCAAGTTGTTGCCATCTAGTCTGCAAGATCTCTGGCAACGAGTCTTCCCAGCCCAAGCGCTCGATCCACAAGTCTTGGATTATGATTTTGTAGCGTACTACGACTGGAGCTAATAAGCCTAGTAGATCATAAAGCCTGGCCATGATCGATACTGAGATTAGTTCTCAGATTCAGCCGGATCGGACCACCATATCATATAGTTCCCATTCAAACGACAAAGTCACCAGTTTTGTCAATAACTTTGTTGGTTTAATATATCTGTTCGACTGTGCCAAATTTGATAAAGATCGAGTGACTATATTATATAGCTCCCATAGGAACGATCGGATTTTTCCTATGTTAAGATTGTAGTTCTTTCGCAAACATTAGCCGTTTTAGATAAAACATTTTTCCTTTTGATGGCTGTAGGTAAGGAGAGATTTAACTTATTTTGTTTTTTAGCGCTTTCACTTATTCACATTATGTTTCGCAGCTGTGTGGTTAGTTCCAAGCTCTCTAGCCCGAGGCCCCTCTTTATATAGGACCTGACCTGAAGATAGTTGTCAACATTTGTTTCTTGTTATGTTGCTAAGGCAAAGATGCTTGGCTCCAGCAAACTCAACATTCCAAGTGTCATTCTGTAGCCGCTGCAAAGGTAAATGCCAGGGCTACAATTGACACACCTGTCAATGAGCCTACCCATTAGACTTCGACTAATCAGCCACTAAATAAACAATATTCGACATATACAAATATAAATATTTATCGCATACATATAAGCTTACAGTTTAACTGTGTTTTAAATCTATTTTACTAACTGTAAAATGTAATACAATGTTTAGATTACTGTAGAATATTTTGTTTGCAGATTTTATTAGCTAGTTCAGTGCTACCGGCTGCTTTACACACTTCGGAAAGCAAATTTTTCAAAATTGATGGTTGTCTACCTTGTGAACCATCTATTGTTATTGTTGGAATAAAAGTGATTGATGGGCGAAGAGCTTGAGTTGCTTCTCCGTTTAGTTTAAGAAGGGCGGTACCGTGGCTGCTGTCTACACAATTTTGAATGCGGTCTTTGTCTTCCAGTCCACATTCTTTAGCACACTGAAAAAGTTATTAAAATTGGTTTAAGAATTAAGTGTCATTTTAAAGTTTACCCTCAACATGGCTTCCCTAGGAAAACGATTATCACGAATCATGCATGTCACAACTTCTATGCGGACTAGTGGATCTCCAATTAATTCTACGGCACAGGCATGATACACATTAGCTTGACACTCTATCGCACCATGTTGACAATCAAAGGTAAGTTTACCATTTTCTTCTTTGGTTGTTGCCTAAAAAAAGATACATTTTTGACATTTATTTTTAAGCATTTAAAAAGAATTTTAGTCAAATAACGTGTACGGCTCTAATTCCCAAATAATAATAAAATATTTTGTGGCCAAACCAAAAATAAGTTTAGATATACAAGCCATTGGTCTTTGTCCAAAAAAATTTGGTTTTTTGGATTACCAACTTAACATCTACTTACAATCTTGTTAAATGCATTTTTAGTTTTAGTGTTGATGAAGGCGATCTGACTGACTAGTTCTGGCTAGCATGTAAAGCCCCAAAGTATTTCTTTATACACGGCGGGCAAAAAAAAAGTCATCCGGTCCAAAAGAAGTCATCCAATGTTGTTTTGCTTTCATTTTATAAAAATGATATGAAAAACATGTTTATTTGACAATAAAATTGTCAAGGTTTAGATAAAGATAATTTAAAACCAGAAACAAAGTTTTTTATTTAGAAAAAACAATTAGAGCCAAACAACATCGACACTAAATTGACAATGGGGTTTTATTTTGCACTTCAGATTTAGTTTTATTTCTAAATTATTAATAATGGAGACACAACTTGGCTTAACAATTAGGAAAAATAATATATGAAACTAGAACGGCAGGGAATGCAACTCAAGCTTGTTCACTATTTATTTTCCTTACCGTTGCTTAAGCCCCTCCCTCGGCCACTCGCATAAGTGGAGGACAGCAGAAAATTCGGAGATGGGAAGAGGACGAAATGAAGAAGTACGCAACATACGCTACACCCGCTTACTCTATGTTATTGAATTATATTGACTAGATATTGGGTCTTACAAGCACTTACACATATGTACTATATACTAATTGAATAGTGATTCCAGGGAGAAGGAAAATAACCCGATCTTCATTTAATGAATTCAAAATATGAGCTGATTTTATTTATCAACTAGCAAACTCGGCGAACTTCGTTTTGCCACCTAATAGCTTCGTTTGTTGTAACATTTATTTTGGAGATTAAAAGATGAGGAATAAAAATTTTTTTTTTGTTATATATTTGAAAAGTCAAATACAACACAAAATTTTCATTCAAACACCTTTTTCAGGCGCAAGAACAAATAAATCGGATGGTTTACCGACACGCGATCATGCCACAATCAATACCATGAGAAAAAAAATGAGAATAGTTAAGAATTGGCTCTGTGATTTGTTGGTCGTCATGGCAAAGACAAGACAAATCGGAAATTAAATTCGTTTAAACGTATATCTTTTGAAATCATCGGAATTCTTTCTTATCACAAAACTGGTTCCATTGCACAGTTTTGTTTAAGTTTCTAAACATTATGACTACCGAGTCAACCTTCAATTGTAAATTGTGCTGTGAGACAAAATTGCAAAAATTTGGAGGTTATGATATCATCATAGCTTCTTTTGTGAAATCATCAGCGGATAGATCGTTTAACAATACAATTCTCATATGTACGGACAGTTGAAGTTTATTTATATATCGTCACAGATTTGATGTTTGGAGGGAAGCGTTTATTTTATCAGCAGCAGTAGACCTTGGAATGACTGGTAGGGTTTGTCGGAAATCGCCCGATAATAAAATCATTAAAGCACCAAAACCTCTCGAGTCATTGCGCAGATCTTTCAATGTTTGGCCTAGTGCTTCCAATGCCCCTTTGTGCGCCATTGTGCATTCGTCTCATATGATGATTTTTTATGCTACTATACCTTTGGCTATTGCGTGTAGCAACTATTCCCATTGTTTAACAATGTACTTCATTACTCACCAAATTTTTCTGCTTAAAAACATCACGTGTCCATCACCTCATGTTTGTCCGGCAAGCAGCAATTGAATAATTTCCATCCATTTCGGATTACATGTAAATGTAATAAATAGATCTGGCCGACCATTATGACAAACATATATCATTGCATCTTGGGCTACCTGTGTATGTCGCCGAAAAAATAGTCAATCGACCAACATTTTCTAAATATCCTTCTGTGCTAATGGCATCACATAAATATATAACCTCTTTCTCAGGCGCTCCCTCTCAATTTTAACCTACATGTCATATGAACGGTGTGTTTCATATTTTCATTTTAGTTGGCCAGTTTTGCGTCTTGTAAATACAATATCAGGTGTTTCCAAGTTTTCACCAACAATCAGGATTGCCACTTCATCGATTGTTGCTGTACATTTTCAATAGGTTGCAATTATCCAACGCAATTGCAAATCTGTCCTTGATTTGTAAGTTGAAAGCCATAGTTATAATTACATTTACAAAAACTTTTTTTAAGGTAAATTACCTTAAATGTTGGATATCGATGTGTTCTTCGATAATTTCAGCCCGAAATGAAGTCATTTGGAAGCAGACATTGTATTTTTGAGTGTTCGCTAGAAAATGTCGTGATTCAAGTGTTTCGCCATAAAGCAGGGAACACAGTGATTCTTTTGGACGAATCAATAATGACAATTTAACTTTATTACTAAGGCAGCATACATAGCCGTTTCACCAGCAATCTTCAATGCGCCACAATGCTGGCAAACAACGTTCATTGAACCAATGCAAACTATTCTATGCAAGTTGTAGTCGAATATGCAATCATAGAGAAAGTCTGCTCGATTCAAATCAATACTTGAAATATTTCTTCTTGCACTTCGATGAATATTTATCTGTTCATCTGTACGAAAAGCTCGCCGATTTCTCGTTTCGAACCTAGCCGTTTCAAGGTCTGTCCCTCTTTACTCCTGTGTTTGAGAAGCACGAAATCAATACTAACGAGGCGCTCTTCTCGTACAATTTCTCGTAGGTCATCTGATAATTGACTCGCGTTATTACGTAGGATAATTGCATTATGGCCGCCCTGTGTAAAATTGGATCTTCTAGGACGTGTCATGATGATTAGATGGGTAATTGGTTTGGTTTCACAATAGGGTACTAAACATTGCACAAAACGCGATATTCGTGTATCACTGCACAAAACACGATACATTACTGCGCCGCTGGGAAAGATTGAATTTTCTAGGACATGGAATGATAATTAGATTGGGAATTGGTTTGGTTTGATAATAGGTAACTAAATATTGAAGAAAGCACAGTATTCGAATTTGTGTTATGTCACTGAATTTTCAGAAAATACATTAAATATAAATAAATACATGTCTTAAGAGTATGGAAACCACCTAATATTCTTTGGAAACTTTGCTTTCGTCACCGGGACAATCTCATCTCAATAAAACATTACAGCCTAGGAAATAACAATTATATCCCAAGGACTGAGAAATTTTTTATTTTTGTTACATAGTGATATATGTATAAGTATAGGCGATAACGAATTTTTCAAAAAAGGGCTGCCAAGGTCACAAAAGCAAAGTTATCTTGGGACAACAACTGTTTTCTATACTTTTGGGACCTAACTGACTAGCAAATAACAATTACAACCCATGGACAAAAATCTTCTTACATAACGTTTTTTATTGTTTTCTTGTATTCGAAACGGATACAAATCCAACGAAACAATACCCATGAAAATTCAGCAGATCTCGACTTATAAGTGGTTTAAAAAACCCGACTATCTTTTATATATATAAGAAGAGATAGAAAATAATAGATAGATGTGTATATATGTAGGAGAGAGATAGAGAGAGAGAGAGAGAGAGAGAGAGAGAGAGAGAGAGAGAGAGAGAAAGACAGAGAGAGAGAGAGAGAGAGAGAGAAAGACAGAGAGAGAGAGAGAGAGATAGAGAAAGACAGAGAGAGAGTGAAGAGACACCAGATAGGTGGCAACGCACCATTCTAGGCTGGTCGCTGGGAGGTCTGGCTCTGAAGCAAGTGTTCGCTGGGTAATCGGCTTTAGTTGGGACGCTCTCTCGTTGGTCGTCAGCCGAAGTGCGATGTTGTGTAACAAGTCGATTTGAAACTATTACATCCATCATTTATATTTACTCTGTATTAATATCAACCTATTAAATAACCTATTGAAATAAACATTTAATTACTCTAAACCTTAGATTTGGGCCTGGGAGGAAGCTGGACAGTCCTCCTCGGAGACGCCTATTTACAATCATATTGATATTAGTTTGATCTAATAGCTTATTAGTAAGTTGCAATAACAAATTGCGTAATTTTGGAAAAGCCATGTCGACCAATTCGGGCCCAAGATCTCTCTATCCCCACCAGCAACAGCACCAAGAACAAATTGTAAAACAACAACGCGAGCGTCAACTCTCGACCAACAGCAATTTACCGTGGAGAGCAATGTGCTTCTCTATCAGTATTGATAACTGGGTCACCGACCAGCACCGTCAGCTCGTAGACAGCAACTTCTGCAACATCTGCAGCAAGCAACGCCATTTCACCCAAACTGCAACGCCAATTCACCCAAACTTTAGAATCCGCTACCTGCGCACAGGCATCTCCAAACACAAAAATGAACTGCTACTATTCCCAAGCTCATGTGAAATTAAATTAAAATTTAACATTCAAAAATATTTTTCAAATACCAAAATATACCTTCTACGCAACAAACCATCCAGACGGAAGGGTTCATGACGGGACTGGTATCTTAATCGAAAACCGTATAAAACACTCGTTCCTTAACACGTTTGAAAAACAGCACCTACAGGCAACTGCTATAGTTATAGCAGTTCAAACCAGCTGCGGCAACACTACATTGCTTACTGTCCACCACGCTTCTCAATCTCTGAAAAGGAATTTACCGATTTCTTTAACATACTCGGTGATCGATTCATTGCAGCAACCAGGGATCTCGCCTGGTAATTCCTACAACACACTAGTCAGCCCGCTCATTAATATGAATTGCGTCTCACAGACCCACACTTGCGTCTCTGCACTTGAGTCAATGCTGGGAGCTGCAGCAAGAGTTTATACTCCACCTGCCTGTACTGACACTAAACCTGCCGACGAACCGGCGGATAGAACTAGTAACGGAGAAACGACGTCTAAGAAGAAAATGGCAGATTACTCAATCCAACCATCACTAAACATTCTCTGTGGGAAGCCCACCCAACTTTAAGCGCTCTTACAAAGACAGTTTCACCGATAAGGAGACGCAGAGAGGACATCCGAGTTTGCCATACATCTTAAAATGGTTTTAAGCCCAAATCCAACATCAAACTTGTTTGTACTTTTCCCTTCGAGCACATTCAATGATAGTGAGTACTCGGAACTTCAATCGGATGAAATCCCTGCAGTTATTAAAAATCATTTAAAGCAGAAAAACGGCCTGGCAATGACCTAATCACACCGAAAATGATCACACAACTCCCTATCATCGCCATACAGCTGTCATGTCTTTCGAAGCTTTTCGAAAAGGTCCTGCAGATCCGACTAATGGCATTTCTGACATCGAAAAACACAATCCCCTTCACACCAGTTCGGCTACTGCCAAAAACACGAGACAATTGAACAAGTCAATCGCATAACATCCGAAATACGAACAGCATTCGAGCTAAGAATATCAAAGAATGACGAAGTTTTTATACCCTTGCAGTCCTAATTTTTTTACACTTTAAAATTTGTTTCCTTGCAATTCAATTCATGAATACACAAACAAAACAGTAAAATTATTAACCGTTTTACTAAAATTCCCTAAACAAAACACGGCGCGCATACACATACAGTTTGTGTAGCGCTGCGTCTGTGTGTGTGTATGCATGTGCTCTGTTGATTTGATGATGACGTAGTAGGCTGCTGCCTAACAAAGCAGCGCTGCCAGCAGCGCCCAAACCGATTTATATTGACTGTAACTTGTGTTCTATTTATCCGATCAGATTAAAATTTTGGAATCTGAGATTTTATATCAAATACAAACATATTTCATGGGGATACTCCAATTTCTGCAATTATATTTCTTGTAGAGCTACATGATATAGTGGTCCGATCCTGACAATTTTCATACTATATTTGCTCCGGGCTAAAAGTAGCTCAAATATCAAATTTAATTCCAATAGCTCCTAAGATGCCAGCGTGAAGGTGATGTGCACAGACGGACGGACGGACTGACGGACATGGATATATCGACTTAGCTTCTCATGCTGATCAAAAATATATATACTTTATAGAGACGGAAACGTCTCGTTCTGTGCGGTACAAACATCTTAGCAATTTTATAATACCCTCTGCAACGGTATAAAAATAGTGTGTGGCTGTTTTATTCGATGTTGCCCAGGCTTTAGTTTGGCTTAAGTATCTAATGTTCAAAATCTGGCAACAACTCCCACAATACACCCACAAACTCATGGGAGCTATGCAATAGGAAATTTGCTGTTAGATGTAATGGTTCCGTCTCTGCAGAATTTGAAAACAAAGCTGGTGTACCGCAAGGCAGTGTACTCTGTCCATTGCTCTACCTGCTGTACACTGCATACTTTCCAACGAGTTTAAGACTTACAACGTCCACTTTTGCCATTCTTAGCAGATCCAAATGCCCAATACAAGCCTCTTTAAAATTAGAGGAACATCTCAAGGTGATAGAGGAATGCCTAGCAACCTGACGTATCAGAGTCAACGAGCAGAAATGCAAACATGTTACATTTACGTTTAACAGAAGAAACTGTCCAGCTCTAATGCTAAACAACGACCAATTGCTTAAGCCTCAAGATGATGTCACTTAGCTTGGCATCGCAAGCACATTGAAGTAAGAAAATCACAGCTAAAATTGAAAGCGAGTAGCTTACATTGGATAATCACTGCTCCCTACCAATAATAAGTGATTAGGGCAGTCTGGAGTATCCCCTGGACTAAGCTTAAGTACTAGACTAAGAAAAATATCTGAAACTTGTTGTTGGGCTCTAATTTAAGAGTAGATTCAACTAATATATTAAACGTTAAAAAAAAATTTTCAGAAGTTGTGGGCGAATATGATGGAAAATCTATACAAGTGGAAAACTGGTTGACAAGATTTGAAAGAAATGCCGAAGTTTAGTGAGTTCTTAGTGAGAAACAGAAATATTGCTATGCCAGGGCTAAAATGAGAGGTGCAGCCCAACTGTTTCTAGAATCCGAAAATATTTGCAATTATGAAGAACTTGAACGAGCCCTAGTGGAGGAATTTGCATGCAACTACAGTAGTGCTGACATTCATCAGCTGTTGCAAGAAAGAAAGAGAATGAACAGTGAAACACTGTATGAGTACTCACTTCAAATGAAAAAATTAGCTTCACTTCGAAAAAGTTTGTGTTATTTTTAATCGCAGTCGTTTGAAGAAAATCCCTATAAAAGGTGTAGAAGTCGAATGTCTGGTAGATACAGGATCGGACTTCTCAGTGATCAAGTAGAGTATTTTCAAAAAATTAAAAAATGTGTCGCTAATTGAAGGTATACGTATTTTGCACGGTCTAGGCAATGGCACAGCAAGCCTATTGGACACTCCACTGCAGATGAGGTCGTGGATAGATTGAACACAAACCAAAAGTTCATAGTACTTCCGAATAGCCTGATTTGATCAAAAAGTTTCAAAGGGTGGGTAGTAAGCAACGATATACGTTTCTAAAGGAGAAATGCCATTGAACGAGCTTGCGAGAATTAACAGTAAATGTTAGATTTAGTAGCCCTGCTTACACTAAAAATATCCTACAAACCAGCTTTATCCAGTTAAAATACGAAATGATATGATACAGTTACGTACAAAAAGTCGCTGAAGCAGTTGGAATATCGCTAAAAATACTAATGTGATAGTATGCATATAAAACATCAGATCCCAAAATAATAATCTGATCGTATAAATAGAACACAAGTTACAATCAATATAAATCGACTCTGCCCGCAGCGCTGTCTGCTGCCTACTACTTCATTGGTCGAAATGAACAGAGCAGCAGACCACACACACAGACGCACGCTACATAAACTCTAAGTGTATGCGTGCCGTGGTTTGCTTGGTGAATAAGGGAAGAAGAACAAATTGTAGCAAAAAAAGTTGAATTCAAAGCCGGCATTTCGGCTAAATTTCTCCAGATTTTGTACATTGAGTTTAGAACAGAATTGCCGTTTGAAGCCCTAAAGTTGCAAACATGCTTCGACAAAGTTGGTAGCATTGTCACAATATATCCTTTTGGGTATGCCACGTCGTCCGATAAATCGCTTCAAACAGAGAAAAAATTTATTAGCAGAGAGGTCTGAGATTAGTTCTGTATGCTTTTAAGGAAAAACAAACAAATATGGCCAACTATGTTTTGTAAGTAGCTTTGCCTCGAATACGCTACGAAATAAGGAATGGTCCACATAAATCCACTACGCATATCAGAAATGGCCGTTCGGCCAGCAGACGGTCAGCTTGGAGGTTACCCATGGTTTGTCGCATTAATTCTGGGTTGTAATGATACCAATGTGTTCAACTTCTAACAACCTTTTTGGACCAATTCGCGAGCATTTACGATCCTTACTTATTTATAATATCCATACGCTCGATTTGAGGCATCCGAAAACCCATGGATTTCACACTTATTTTTCGGTGATGTGTTAAAAAATCGATTTACGCGAACCACGTCAAGATTAGATAAATCAGCTTCAAGTTGTTGCCATCTAGTCTGCAAGATCTCTGGCAACGAGTCTTCCCAGCCCAAGCGCTCGATCCACAAGTCTTGGATCATGATTTTGTAGCGTACTACGACTGGAGCTAATAAGCCTAGTAGATCATAAAGCCTGGCCATGATCGATACTATTTTTCGCTTTGTTGGTATTGCTTGTTGGTATCGAAATAATATAAGATCTTCAGTTGGCAGCCACGGCACGACAAGAGCCTTGGTGACATTGAGATTATATTCATAATCTGTTCGTGCCCACTAAAGTTCTACTTTGTCAATTCTAAGCCTGCCTTAAAGAGCAGTTTGGTAACTTCATTCGTCTCAGCATTGAGTTCTTCGATTGAGTCAACTCCATAAAGTAGATCGTCGACGTACATATCCTGAGCTAATACAGCAGATCCAATTGGAAATAACTCCTTATACGTCTCTGATAGGATCAGACCTTGGTGAATAGTAGGACCAACCATTTAATGATAAATTTGATGATGATTTAGACGAAGCGTCTATTACTACCCCAAGTTTAGTTGATGAGCTCTGCGGTCTAAGAACACAATGGTGAAGAAATGATTGATTGTATAGAATTCCCGGTTGCAAATTGTTTAACGAAGCTACCTCCATGTGATTCAACTTAAGATATTCATCTAAAATTCGATGTACATTTCCTTTAATTGGTGTTGAGATGCAAGCCGTCTTTCGAGTTGAAGAAAACGTCTTTTTGCACAGGACAACGAGTCTCAAAGTTTCTCAGGCGATTCCTTGAACGGCAACCGAACCTGTATGCGCCCTGAATCTAGGAATTGTGTGTTCACCTGAAAGTGAGTTTCACATGCTTGTTCTTCTGAAGTGAACGAAATATCTTCTTTTTGAATTCCATGTATTTCATCCATTTTCCACAAAATTTCTAATAATATGCTTGTTCTGAGGTTAACAAAATATCTTTATTTTGAATTCCATGTATTTCATCCATTTTCCAAAACATTTCTAATAATATGGTAAGGTCTTGCTGTTGCGTTAAATTACAAGTGTATTGTTGAGTTGATTGAGGTTCAGCAATCTTACCTCCGACGATCTATCCTAATGCAGTTTCCACTAGATGAGGAAGACCAATTCCAAAACTAATTTTACCCGTCTTAAGTAGATTTAAGAAAACTCCTTTACGCTAAGCAATAAATATACCTTTCCGGGCTTATAAAATAATGGATCGCGGCTAACTGAATTTCTTTGAGAATGACCCAATTTGACACATCTAGTGTCTTTTCAGGCTGAGGTAGAGATATAGATTTAGTCAACATAAACTCTATATTCCATTCGTCTGGAGATATCCTTGAACGAATTTTGGTAGCTACGGAATGTTTTATATGTGTACGTATTTCACCGCTCTTGCGAGCTGAAAGCCACCAAGTTTGTCTTTATTAGAACTATTGCTGTTGGAAGTAATCCCCGCCGAGCGTGGCGAGTTAACATTGATGTTGCAAATGTTTTACTTTCGTCATGTGTATTATGAATGATTTGTCGCGATTGATGATGAATCGAAGGTCCATCTGGTTGATAATTTCCCTAAACGTTTGAATCCTTATGCATGTTTGTGTGATGTAAGCCTCCACAATGTCGACATCTATTCAATGAAGGACACTTTGAGGCTGGATGACCCTTATTGAGGCAATTCAAACAAAGTGACTAACAACTTAAATCGTTTAATAAAAGGTAACGAAATAAAAACTGGACAGAATGCTGAAGAATGCTCAGTTGACTGACATTGAATGCATCTGCTTTGGGCTGCAACAAATACTTTTGAAATAATATGAATTTTGTGTCTGACGGGTCTTTCCTCTTGTCGATTTCGCAGATATTCTTTCAAATACTGACAGTGTCTACTGAGTATTTATAAGAACTTTCTTGTAATATCGCTCGTTGAGGCAGTCTAGAGCCTTGGAATAGTTTTCGTCTGATACTTGAAATGTCGAGACTACGCTTAGAGCTTGGCCAGTTGGACAAGTTATCAGATAGTTAAATTTGTCCACGTTGGACAAATGAAGTAATACATTTTTTGAATTCTCCATATTTGCTGTCGAATTTAGGTAATTTGAAGGGTAGAAACCGATATGAGATTTTCTATCTCTGTCCCATTCGCGTCTACCTGTTGCCTTGTAATGCCTGTTTAAAATACGACTCAACAATTTGAGACTGACAATTCAAGATAATAGAGTAATTTTCAAGATCTTAAACTTTCAGTATTAGATTGCAGTTTATTCCGTTGTTGTCTAAAAAGTAGAAGCTGCGTTTCAACTGGTGGGGACATTTTGGGGCTTTAACGAAAGAAATGTTGCAATGAACTCGGAGAGCGGTCGAAGTTTGAGTCCTTGTCATGCCGTACAGATTCGCAAATAGCTAGTAATGTAAATGTTGAGAGAACAGTGGATGAAGTAGTTAAAGAAAAGAATTATGAGAATAGAAGAGCCACGAAAGAATGTACTTCTGAACGTGAGGAGAAGAAAATTGTTAGCGAAATTATTAGTGAAATGGTGAAGGAAAGTGTTAGCAAGATTGTTAGTAAAATAGAGAATGAAGGTAAAAGCAAAAATGTTACGAAAAGTGGGAATGAAACTGTTAGTGAGTTAGTTAATAAAAGAGTTTGATCCACAAAGCTTGAAGAAAGAAGAGAAATTGCTGATGTCCAATCTCTAACCGAAGTGGATTTTGAGTTATTAAATATCGAGTGTTTCAACACGGGAGTTGATTGCAAAATAGGTGAAAGATTAGAACTTAAAGATCGGAAAAAGTTTGAGCAGTTGTTCGAGAGTGCATATTTGGTAGCACAAAGGCCCGAATCGCCTGATGTAAAATGTGAAATGAAGCTTAACTTGGAGGGGTCGAAGGCATTCAGTTCTGCACCTAGAAGATTGTCATATTCGGAAAAAGGGAAATTGCAGGCGATGTTAGACGGATACTTGGAGAAGAAGATCATTCGCCCTAGTGAGTCGGAGTATGCATCACCCATTATGTTAGTGCCTAAGAAGGCTGGCGAGTTAAGGTTGTGCATTGACTTTAGGAGATTGAACAAAGTTTTGGTTAAAGATAACTACCCTATACCTCTAATAGACGATTTATTAGACAGGCTTGAAAACAAAAGATTTTTTCAAAATTGGATCTTAAAGATGGGTATTTTCACGTGTTCATGGAGGAAAACTCAGTTAAATATACATCATTCGTTCCTCAGGATACCAAAGGGTCTAACAAATTCTTTATCAGTGTTTCAAAGATTTGTGAACAAAATTTTTACAGATATGACTAGAGATAGTAAAGTAATAGTGCATCAAGACGATATCATGGTAGCTAGTAGAACTGCAGAAGAGCACCTGGATACATTGGAAGAAGTTTTTAGAAGGATAATCAGAAACAAGCTGGAATTGCGTATAGATAAGTGTGAGTTCTTTCAGTCAAGCATTAAATACTTAGGATTTCTCATATCGGAAGAGGGCATTAAAGCCAATGATAACGGCATAGAGGCGGTTAAGAATTATCCCATACCAACAAACGTTCATATAGTAAGAAGTTTCTTGGGCTTGGCTTCTTATTTTCGTCGTTTTATTAAAAACATTTCATTAATTGCGAAACCACTCCATGACCTATTGAAGAAAGATAGGGTGTTTAAATTTGGAAAAGTAGAACTGGATGGTTTTTTGTTGCTCAAAGATAAATTGGTAGAAGCGCCGGTGTTAACAATATATAACCACAAGGACGAAGTAGAGCTGCATTGTGATGCGAGCGCATTAGTTTTTGGGGCAATGTTAATGCAAAGGAAAGAGGACAAAAAGCTCCGTCCTGTTTTTGCGCGAGGGGCTCTTGAGCTACAGAATTATGATTATGAAGTAGTGTACAGGGCAGGCAAGCAGATGCAACATGTAGATGCGCTTAGTAGATGTACGAACATACTTGTTATAGATACAAATAGTTTTGAAGACAATCTTATTATATGCACAGGGACGAAAAATTGCGGGAAGTGAAAAGAAAGTTAGAATCTGCTGAGGATAAGTTATTTGAAATGAAAAACGGAATAATTCATAGGAAAACCAGTGACGGAGGTTGTTATTTTGTGTGCCGAGTGATATGGAGGAGTCAATCCTCTTTAAATATCATAACGAACTAGGTCATATCGGCAGAGACAAAGTAATGGATGCCATCTCGAAAACGTATTGGTTTCCTAACATCAAGAAGAAAGTTGTGAACCACATTAGCAATTGTTTAAAATGTGTTGCTTATTCGCCAAAGTCTGGAAAAGAGGAAGGAATGTTGCACAGTATCCCTAAAGGGAATCGACCCTTTGAACTAATTCACATAGATCATTGTGGTCCTATAGCATCAGGCAGATGCAAGAAGCACTTGTTTGTTATTATTGACGGTTTTACCAAATTCATCAGACTGTATCCAACAAAGACGACGAATACTAGAGAAGCGGTTCTAGCTCTTAAGGACTATTTTAGGGCGTACAGTCGACCATTTTTCATAGTTTCAGATAGAGGAAGCTGTTTCACATCATCAGATTTTGAGACATTTGTAAATCAGAATAACATTAAGCACATTAAGATTGCCACAGGGTCCACTCAAGCTAATGGTCAAATTGGGATTTGGTAGTGGAGAATGTTGAACATTGTTTAAATAACACACTTCATAGGAGCATTAAACAGTTACCGAGCAAAATGCTCTTCGGTGTAGAGCAAAAAGGCAAAGTCGGAAATAGTCTGAGTTAAGAGAAGGACTAGAGCAGCTAGGAATAGTGAATGATGAACAAAATTTGGATACAATTAGAAAGGATAGGGAAATACATCAAAGGAAAATCCAGAATTACAATGAGCAGCAGTATAACAGCATAAGGGTAAATTCCACAGGATATAAAGCAGGGTAATCCCCTATTATGGTGAAGAATTTTGACTCAACTATAGGAGCGTCAAAAAAGTTAATCCTAAAGCACAAAGGTCCTTATGTAATAGACAAGGTTCTCAAGAATGACCGGTTTCTAATTAAGGATGTGGAAGGCTTTCAGCTTAGTCGTAACCCTTGTCAACATAAAGCATTGGATAGGTAAGAGAAAAAGCGACTAAAAGTTATTCTTAAACAAATGAAAATTATGTTAACTGTAAGAGACCTTTTGTGTAATGTACCTAACTAACTTATAGTTATAAGATTTCACCTTATTGTAACGTTAATGATGTAAGGATCAGGAGATCTTACGGTCAAGACGTCCGAGTTGCAGCAGGAAAGACGGTCACACTCGATCTCTTACTACTCTTCGCTCTCAGTTTTTAAGCACTCTCTGAGAGAGAGGGAAGTTTGGCGGGTCGGGCGTAAGAGGCAGTCTAGGTGTAGAGTTGATGAAAGCAAGACAACACAAAAAATAATTACTCGGTAAAATAAAATAAAAATAAGTAGTAACCAATAACCTGAAACCATATTGAGTCGGTTAATTTATCTACCGCCCACAATATCAGAAGTGGTGAACTTTAACGCAATGGACATCAACATTGAGGCCCACAATTTGCCAACATTAAAGAAGTGGATGGAGCTGTTGGACTTGCCTACTACAGGGTCAAAGGCCGAGCTTGTGGCACGTTTAAACGGTGTTCCAGCAGATCGACGAGGAGCTTGTTGCATATCCATTGGAACTGAGACTGTCGAGGAAAGTACAGAAGACGAAAGTAACTTTCAAGTGTCGGAGATCACAAATGAGAAAGAGGGAGACAACAACACAGATGTCTTGCTGGAAAAATTGTGCGATTTGCTGCGACCACAATTGTTCGACATGCCTCAACGCGAGACAGAAAACGAAGCGCACAGTCCAGTGCCGACAAGCAACGACAATTGCGCGGGGCACGACAGCGGCGAGGAAAACGAAGGCATCGACAACGAGACGTCAGCAGAACTAATTGGCGCGCAAAAACAGCGTCGTGAACCAGGGTTGGTAAATCAACGCTCGGAAGAAGTATTGGAGAGCGGTTTTTCTTCGGCTGCAAAATTACAATTAGCAAAAGAAGTGTTGTCGGAATTCAATGGGAACTCGTATGGAAAAAAATTGGTCACGCAACTGACAAATGTAAGCGGTGTGTACGGAGTCAAAGGTGTGCAAATGCATATGCTTCTGGTGTCCAAGCTAAAGGGTCAGGCTCATGAGTGGCTGCATGCCAATGGTACGCGCATTCTGGAACCCGTGGGCAACATCTGTGAGCAGCTTGTCGAGGAGTTCGGAAAAACGGTGTCTCAAGCGGATGCCAGGCGCCTATTCGAGTCTCGCATATGGAGCGCCAATGAGAAGTTCGTAAGCTACATCGATGAGAAGGCTAGGTTGTGAGACGCTATCTGCATCAGTGAAGAGGAACGAGTAGAAAAAGCCATTGAAGGGATTCCTGTGGAGGGACTCCGCATCCAAGCGCAGATTCAAGGATTCAAGTGCATGCAGAATTACGCCGTGCATTTTCAGGCATTCAGCTACCGGTACAGCAAGCAGCAAGAGAAGCTACACAGGTGGCTGCTACTGGCAGACGTTTCAAAGAAGATTTCCGTTGCTACAAATGCAAATCACAGGGTCACATGAGAATGGACTGCAAGAAACCCAACAGAGTGCCAGGATCCTGCTTCGGATGCGGTGCCTTGGATCACTGGGTGGATAAGTGTCCACTTAATAAAGAGAAGCTGGCTAAGAATTGCGACGACGTAAGATATATTTTGAAACTCTAACAAATCCTTACTTAATTACAGCATGCTTCATAGACTCAGGCAGTGATGTTTCACTTATTAAAATCTCGTGTGTACCAGAAAAGATACAGTTAATTTCACTTAATCAGAAATATTACGGATTAAAAAAGAGTCCACTTTTGTCATATGGAAAAATTAAATGTTTTGTTTTCAAAAATTCAATAAAGATATTCTTTCATTTAATAGTCGTTGATAACGAGTCTATGAGCCATGAAGTAATTTTGGGAAGAGATTTTATGAAAGCATGTCATAAAGTTAGACTTAGACGCCTTGAGAATAGTTACACTTGAAATGAAAGAAGCCGAAAATGAACTCTGAGAGCGGTCGAAGTTTGAGTCCTTGTCATGCCGTACAGATTCGCAAATAGCTAGTAATGTAAATGTTGAGAGAACAGTGGATGAAGTAGTTAAAGAAAAGAATTATGAGAATAGAAGAACCACGAAAGAATGTACTTCTGAACGTGAGGAGAAGAAAATTGTTAGCGAAATTTTTAGTGAAATGGTGAAGGAAAGTGTTAGCAAGATTGTTAGTAAATTAGAGAATGAAGGTAAAAGCAAAAATGTTACGAAAAGTTTGAGCAGTTGTTCGAGAGTGCATATTTGGTAGCACAAAGGCCCGAA
Source organism: Drosophila equinoxialis (assembly GCA_018150345.1). NCBI lineage: Eukaryota > Metazoa > Arthropoda > Insecta > Diptera > Drosophilidae > Drosophila > Drosophila equinoxialis. The sequence continues at coordinate 203,255 of JAECWI010000323.1, read as the reverse complement.
TCGCCTGATGTAAAATGTGAAATGAAGCTTAACTTGGAGGGGTCGAAGGCATTCAGTTGTGCACCTAGAAGATTGTCATATTCGGAAAAAGGGAAATTGCAGGCGATCTTAGACGGATACTTGGAGAAGAAGATCATTTGCCCTAGTGAGTCGGAGTATGCATCACCCATTATGTTAGTGCCTAAGAAGGCTGGCGAGTTAAGGTTGTGCATTGACTTTAGGAGATTGAACAAAGTTTTGGTTAAAGATAACTACCCTATACCTCTAATAGACGATTTATTAGACAGGCTTGAAAACAAAAGATTTTTTCAAAATTGGATCTTAAAGATGGGTATTTTCACGTGTTCATGGAGGAAAACTCAGTTAAATATACATCATTCGTTCCTCAGGATACCAAAGGGTCTAACAAATTCTTTATCAGTGTTTCAAAGATTTGTGAACAAAATTTTTACAGATATGACTAGAGATAGTAAAGTAATAGTGCATCAAGACGATATCATGGTAGCTAGTAGAACTGCAGAAGAGCACCTGGATACATTGGAAGAAGTTTTTAGAAGGATAATAAGAAACAAGCTGGAATTGCGTATAGATAAGTGTGAGTTCTTTCAGTCAAGCATTAAATACTTAGGATTTCTCATATCGGAAGAGGGCATTAAAGCCAATGATAACGGCATAGAGGCGGTTAAGAATTATCCCATACCAACAAACGTTCATATAGTAAGAAGTTTCTTGGGCTTGGCTTCTTATTTTCGTCGTTTTATTAAAAACATTTCATTAATTGCGAAACCACTCCATGACCTATTGAAGAAAGATAGGGTGTTTAAATTTGGAAAAGTAGAACTGGATGGTTTTTTGTTGCTCAAAGATAAATTGGTAGAAGCGCCGGTGTTAACAATATATAACCACAAGGACGAAGTAGAGCTGCATTGTGATGCGAGCGCATTAGTTTTTGGGGCAATGTTAATGCAAAGGAAAGAGGACAAAAAGCTCCGCTCTGTTTTTGCGCGAGGGGCTCTTGAGCTACAGAATTATGATTATGAAGTAGTGTACAGGGCAGGCAAGCAGATGCAACATGTAGATGCGCTTAGTAGATGTACGAACATACTTGTTATAGATACAAATAGTTTTGAAGACAATCTTATTATATGCACAGGGACGAAAAATTGCGGGAAGTGAAAAGAAAGTTAGAATCTGCTGAGGATAAGTTATTTGAAATGAAAAACGGAATAATTCATAGGAAAACCAGTGACGGAGGTTGTTATTTTGTGTGCCGAGTGATATGGAGGAGTCAATCCTCTTTAAATATCATAACGAACTAGGTCATATCGGCAGAGACAAAGTAATGGATGCCATCTCGAAAACGTATTGGTTTCCTAACATCAAGAAGAAAGTTGTGAACCACATTAGCAATTGTTTAAAATGTGTTGCTTATTCGCCAAAGTCTGGAAAAGAGGAAGGAATGTTGCACAGTATCCCTAAAGGGAATCGACCCTTTGAACTAATTCACATAGATCATTGTGGTCCTATAGCATCAGGCAGATGCAAGAAGCACTTGTTTGTTATTATTGACGGTTTTACCAAATTCATCAGACTGTATCCAACAAAGACGACGAATACTAGAGAAGCGGTTCTAGCTCTTAAGGACTATTTTAGGGCGTACAGTCGACCATTTTTCATAGTTTCAGATAGAGGAAGCTGTTTCACATCATCAGATTTTGAGACATTTGTAAATCAGAATAACATTAAGCACATTAAGATTGCCACAGGGTCCACTCAAGCTAATGGTCAAATTGGGATTTGGTAGTGGAGAATGTTGAACATTGTTTAAATAACACACTTCATAGGAGCATTAAACAGTTACCGAGCAAAATGCTCTTCGGTGTAGAGCAAAAAGGCAAAGTCGGAAATAGTCTGAGTTAAGAGAAGGACTAGAGCAGCTAGGAATAGTGAATGATGAACAAAATTTGGATACAATTAGAAAGGATAGGGAAATACATCAAAGGAAAATCCAGAATTACAATGAGCAGCAGTATAACAGCATAAGGGTAAATTCCACAGGATATAAAGCAGGGTAATCCCCTATTATGGTGAAGAATTTTGACTCAACTATAGGAGCGTCAAAAAAGTTAATCCTAAAGCACAAAGGTCCTTATGTAATAGACAAGGTTCTCAAGAATGACCGGTTTCTAATTAAGGATGTGGAAGGCTTTCAGCTTAGTCGTAACCCTTGTCAACATAAAGCATTGGATAGGTAAGAGAAAAAGCGACTAAAAGTTATTCTTAAACAAATGAAAATTATGTTAACTGTAAGAGACCTTTTGTGTAATGTACCTAACTAACTTATAGTTATAAGATTTCACCTTATTGTAACGTTAATGATGTAAGGATCAGGAGATCTTACGGTCAAGACGTCCGAGTTGCAGCAGGAAAGACGGTCACACTCGATCTCTTACTACTCTTCGCTCTCAGTTTTTAAGCACTCTCTGAGAGAGAGGGAAGTTTGGCGGGTCGGGCGTAAGAGGCAGTCTAGGTGTAGAGTTGATGAAAGCAAGACAACACAAAAAATAATTACTCGGTAAAATAAAATAAAAATAAGTAGTAACCAATAACCTGAAACCATATTGAGTCGGTTAATTTATCTACCGCCCACAATATCAGAAGTGGTGAACTTTAACGCAATGGACATCAACATTGAGGCCCACAATTTGCCAACATTAAAGAAGTGGATGGAGCTGTTGGACTTGCCTACTACAGGGTCAAAGGCCGAGCTTGTGGCACGTTTAAACGGTGTTCCAGCAGATCGACGAGGAGCTTGTTGCATATCCATTGGAACTGAGACTGTCGAGGAAAGTACAGAAGACGAAAGTAACTTTCAAGTGTCGGAGATCACAAATGAGAAAGAGGGAGACAACAACACAGATGTCTTGCTGGAAAAATTGTGCGATTTGCTGCGACCACAATTGTTCGACATGCCTCAACGCGAGACAGAAAACGAAGCGCACAGTCCAGTGCCGACAAGCAACGACAATTGCGCGGGGCACGACAGCGGCGAGGAAAACGAAGGCATCGACAACGAGACGTCAGCAGAACTAATTGGCGCGCAAAAACAGCGTCGTGAACCAGGGTTGGTAAATCAACGCTCGGAAGAAGTATTGGAGAGCGGTTTTTCTTCGGCTGCAAAATTACAATTAGCAAAAGAAGTGTTGTCGGAATTCAATGGGAACTCGTATGGAAAAAAATTGGTCACGCAACTGACAAATGTAAGCGGTGTGTACGGAGTCAAAGGTGTGCAAATGCATATGCTTCTGGTGTCCAAGCTAAAGGGTCAGGCTCATGAGTGGCTGCATGCCAATGGTACGCGCATTCTGGAACCCGTGGGCAACATCTGTGAGCAGCTTGTCGAGGAGTTCGGAAAAACGGTGTCTCAAGCGGATGCCAGGCGCCTATTCGAGTCTCGCATATGGAGCGCCAATGAGAAGTTCGTAAGCTACATCGATGAGAAGGCTAGGTTGTGAGACGCTATCTGCATCAGTGAAGAGGAACGAGTAGAAAAAGCCATTGAAGGGATTCCTGTGGAGGGACTCCGCATCCAAGCGCAGATTCAAGGATTCAAGTGCATGCAGAATTACGCCGTGCATTTTCAGGCATTCAGCTACCGGTACAGCAAGCAGCAAGAGAAGCTACACAGGTGGCTGCTACTGGCAGACGTTTCAAAGAAGATTTCCGTTGCTACAAATGCAAATCACAGGGTCACATGAGAATGGACTGCAAGAAACCCAACAGAGTGCCAGGATCCTGCTTCGGATGCGGTGCCTTGGATCACTGGGTGGATAAGTGTCCACTTAATAAAGAGAAGCTGGCTAAGAATTGCGACGACGTAAGATATATTTTGAAACTCTAACAAATCCTTACTTAATTACAGCATGCTTCATAGACTCAGGCAGTGATGTTTCACTTATTAAAATCTCGTGTGTACCAGAAAAGATACAGTTAATTTCACTTAATCAGAAATATTACGGATTAAAAAAGAGTCCACTTTTGTCATATGGAAAAATTAAATGTTTTGTTTTCAAAAATTCAATAAAGATATTCTTTCATTTAATAGTCGTTGATAACGAGTCTATGAGCCATGAAGTAATTTTGGGAAGAGATTTTATGAAAGCATGTCATAAAGTTAGACTTAGACGCCTTGAGAATAGTTACACTTGAAATGAAAGAAGCCGAAAATGAACTCTGAGAGCGGTCGAAGTTTGAGTCCTTGTCATGCCGTACAGATTCGCAAATAGCTAGTAATGTAAATGTTGAGAGAACAGTGGATGAAGTAGTTAAAGAAAAGAATTATGAGAATAGAAGAACCACGAAAGAATGTACTTCTGAACGTGAGGAGAAGAAAATTGTTAGCGAAATTTTTAGTGAAATGGTGAAGGAAAGTGTTAGCAAGATTGTTAGTAAATTAGAGAATGAAGGTAAAAGCAAAAATGTTACGAAAAGTTTGAGCAGTTGTTCGAGAGTGCATATTTGGTAGCACAAAGGCCCGAATCGCCTGATGTAAAATGTGAAATGAAGCTTAACTTGGAGGGGTCGAAGGCATTCAGTTGTGCACCTAGAAGATTGTCATATTCGGAAAAAGGGAAATTGCAGGCGATCTTAGACGGATACTTGGAGAAGAAGATCATTTGCCCTAGTGAGTCGGAGTATGCATCACCCATTATGTTAGTGCCTAAGAAGGCTGGCGAGTTAAGGTTGTGCATTGACTTTAGGAGATTGAACAAAGTTTTGGTTAAAGATAACTACCCTATACCTCTAATAGACGATTTATTAGACAGGCTTGAAAACAAAAGATTTTTTCAAAATTGGATCTTAAAGATGGGTATTTTCACGTGTTCATGGAGGAAAACTCAGTTAAATATACATCATTCGTTCCTCAGGATACCAAAGGGTCTAACAAATTCTTTATCAGTGTTTCAAAGATTTGTGAACAAAATTTTTACAGATATGACTAGAGATAGTAAAGTAATAGTGCATCAAGACGATATCATGGTAGCTAGTAGAACTGCAGAAGAGCACCTGGATACATTGGAAGAAGTTTTTAGAAGGATAATCAGAAACAAGCTGGAATTGCGTATAGATAAGTGTGAGTTCTTTCAGTCAAGCATTAAATACTTAGGATTTCTCATATCGGAAGAGGGCATTAAAGCCAATGATAACGGCATAGAGGCGGTTAAGAATTATCCCATACCAACAAACGTTCATATAGTAAGAAGTTTCTTGGGCTTGGCTTCTTATTTTCGTCGTTTTATTAAAAACATTTCATTAATTGCGAAACCACTCCATGACCTATTGAAGAAAGATAGGGTGTTTAAATTTGGAAAAGTAGAACTGGATGGTTTTTTGTTGCTCAAAGATAAATTGGTAGAAGCGCCGGTGTTAACAATATATAACCACAAGGACGAAGTAGAGCTGCATTGTGATGCGAGCGCATTAGTTTTTGGGGCAATGTTAATGCAAAGGAAAGAGGACAAAAAGCTCCGCTCTGTTTTTGCGCGAGGGGCTCTTGAGCTACAGAATTATGATTATGAAGTAGTGTACAGGGCAGGCAAGCAGATGCAACATGTAGATGCGCTTAGTAGATGTACGAACATACTTGTTATAGATACAAATAGTTTTGAAGACAATCTTATTATATGCACAGGGACGAAAAATTGCGGGAAGTGAAAAGAAAGTTAGAATCTGCTGAGGATAAGTTATTTGAAATGAAAAACGGAATAATTCATAGGAAAACCAGTGACGGAGGTTGTTATTTTGTGTGCCGAGTGATATGGAGGAGTCAATCCTCTTTAAATATCATAACGAACTAGGTCATATCGGCAGAGACAAAGTAATGGATGCCATCTCGAAAACGTATTGGTTTCCTAACATCAAGAAGAAAGTTGTGAAGCACATTAGCAATTGTTTAAAATGTGTTGCTTATTCGCCAAAGTCTGGAAAAGAGGAAGGAATGTTGCACAGTATCCCTAAAGGGAATCGACCCTTTGAACTAATTCACATAGATCATTGTGGTCCTATAGCATCAGGCAGATGCAAGAAGCACTTGTTTGTTATTATTGACGGTTTTACCAAATTCATCAGACTGTATCCAACAAAGACGACGAATACTAGAGAAGCGGTTCTAGCTCTTAAGGACTATTTTAGGGCGTACAGTCGACCATTTTTCATAGTTTCAGATAGAGGAAGCTGTTTCACATCATCAGATTTTGAGACATTTGTAAATCAGAATAACATTAAGCACATTAAGATTGCCACAGGGTCCACTCAAGCTAATGGTCAAATTGGGATTTGGTAGTGGAGAATGTTGAACATTGTTTAAATAACACACTTCATAGGAGCATTAAACAGTTACCGAGCAAAATGCTCTTCGGTGTAGAGCAAAAAGGCAAAGTCGGAAATAGTCTGAGTTAAGAGAAGGACTAGAGCAGCTAGGAATAGTGAATGATGAACAAAATTTGGATACAATTAGAAAGGATAGGGAAATACATCAAAGGAAAATCCAGAATTACAATGAGCAGCAGTATAACAGCATAAGGGTAAATTCCACAGGATATAAAGCAGGGTAATCCCCTATTATGGTGAAGAATTTTGACTCAACTATAGGAGCGTCAAAAAGTTAATCCTAAAGCACAAAGGTCCTTATGTAATAGACAAGGTTCTCAAGAATGACCGGTTTCTAATTAAGGATGTGGAAGGCTTTCAGCTTAGTCGTAACCCTTGTCAACATAAAGCATTGGATAGGTAAGAGAAAAAGCGACTAAAAGTTATTCTTAAACAAATGAAAACTATGTTAACTGTAAGAGACTTTTGTGTAATGTAACTAACTAACTTATAGTTATAAGATTTCACCTTATTATAACGTTAATGATGTAAGGATCATGAGATTTTACGGTCAAGACGTCCGAGTTGCAGCAGGAAAGACGGTCACACTCGATCTCTTACTACTCTTCGCTCTCAGTTTTTAAGCACTCTCTGAGAGAGAGGGAAGTTTGGCGGGTCGGGCGTAAGAGGCAGTCTAGGTGTAGAGTTGATGAAAGCAAGACAACACAAAAAATAATTACTCGGTAAAATAAAATAAAAATAAGTAGTAACCAATAACCTGAAACCATATTGAGTCGGTTAATTTATCTACCGCCCACAATATCAGAAGTGGTGAACTTTAACGCAATGGACATCAACATTGAGGCCCACAATTTGCCAACATTAAAGAAGTGGATGGAGCTGTTGGACTTGCCTACTACAGGGTCAAAGGCCGAGCTTGTGGCACGTTTAAACGGTGTTCCAGCAGATCGACGAGGAGCTTGTTGCATATCCATTGGAACTGAGACTGTCGAGGAAAGTACAGAAGACGAAAGTAACTGTCAAGTGTCGGAGATCACAAATGAGAAAGAGGGAGACAACAACACAGATGTCTTGCTGGAAAAATTGTGCGATTTGCTGCGACCACAATTGTTCGACATGCCTCAACGCGAGACAGAAAACGAAGCGCACAGTCCAGTGCCGACAAGCAACGACAATTGCGCGGGGCACGACAGCGGCGAGGAAAACGAAGGCATCGACAACGAGACGTCAGCAGAACTAATTGGCGCGCAAAAACAGCGTCGTGAACCAGTGTTGGTAAATCAACGCTCGGAAGAAGTATTGGAGAGCGGTTTTTCTTCGGCTGCAAAATTACAATTAGCAAAAGAAGTGTTGTCGGAATTCAATGGGAACTCGTATGGAAAAAAATTGGTCACGCAACTGACAAATGTAAGCGGTGTGTACGGAGTCAAAGGTGTGCAAATGCATATGCTTCTGGTGTCCAAGCTAAAGGGTCAGGCTCATGAGTGGCTGCATGCCAATGGTACGCGCATTCTGGAACCCGTGGGCAACATCTGGGAGCAGCTTGTCGAGGAGTTCGGAAAAACGGTGTCTCAAGCGGATGCCAGGCGCCTATTCGAGTCTCGCATATGGAGCGCCAATGAGAAGTTCGTAAGCTACATCGATGAGAAGGCCAGGTTGTGAGACGCTATCTGCATCAGTGAAGAGGAACGAGTAGAAAAAGCCATTGAAGGGATTCCTGTGGAGGGACTCCGCATCCAAGCGCAGATTCAAGGATTCAAGTGCATGCAGAATTACGCCGTGCATTTTCAGGCATTCAGCTACCGGTACAGCAAGCAGCAAGAGAAGCTACACAGGTGGCTGCTACTGGCAGACGTTTCAAAGAAGATTTCCGTTGCTACAAATGCAAATCACAGGGTCACATGAGAATGGACTGCAAGAAACCCAACAGAGTGCCAGGATCCTGCTTCGGATGCGGTGCCTTGGATCACTGGGTGGATAAGTGTCCACTTAATAAAGAGAAGCTGGCTAAGAATTGCGACGACGTAAGATATATTTTGAAACTCTAACAAATCCTTACTTAATTACAGCATGCTTCATAGACTCAGGCAGTGATGTTTTACTTATTAAAATCTCGTGTGTACCAGAAAAGATACAGTTAATTTCACTTAATCAGAAATATTACGGATTAAAAAAGAGTCCACTTTTGTCATATGGAAAAATTAAATGTTTTGTTTTCAAAAATTCAATAAAGATATTCTTTCATTTAATAGTCGTTGATAACGAGTCTATGAGCCATGAAGTAATTTTGGGAAGAGATTTTATGAAAGCATGTCATAAAGTTAGACTTAGACGCCTTGAGAATAGTTACACTTGAAATGAAAGAAGCCGAAAATGAACTCTGAGAGCGGTCGAAGTTTGAGTCCTTGTCATGCCGTACAGATTCGCAAATAGCTAGTAATGTAAATGTTGAGAGAACAGTGGATGAAGTAGTTAAAGAAAAGAATTATGAGAATAGAAGAACCACGAAAGAATGTACTTCTGAACGTGAGGAGAAGAAAATTGTTAGCGAAATTTTTAGTGAAATGGTGAAGGAAAGTGTTAGCAAGATTGTTAGTAAATTAGAGAATGAAGGTAAAAGCAAAAATGTTACGAAAAGTTTGAGCAGTTGTTCGAGAGTGCATATTTGGTAGCACAAAGGCCCGAATCGCCTGATGTAAAATGTGAAATGAAGCTTAACTTGGAGGGGTCGAAGGCATTCAGTTGTGCACCTAGAAGATTGTCATATTCGGAAAAAGGGAAATTGCAGGCGATCTTAGACGGATACTTGGAGAAGAAGATCATTTGCCCTAGTGAGTCGGAGTATGCATCACCCATTATGTTAGTGCCTAAGAAGGCTGGCGAGTTAAGGTTGTGCATTGACTTTAGGAGATTGAACAAAGTTTTGGTTAAAGATAACTACCCTATACCTCTAATAGACGATTTATTAGACAGGCTTGAAAACAAAAGATTTTTTCAAAATTGGATCTTAAAGATGGGTATTTTCACGTGTTCATGGAGGAAAACTCAGTTAAATATACATCATTCGTTCCTCAGGATACCAAAGGGTCTAACAAATTCTTTATCAGTGTTTCAAAGATTTGTGAACAAAATTTTTACAGATATGACTAGAGATAGTAAAGTAATAGTGCATCAAGACGATATCATGGTAGCTAGTAGAACTGCAGAAGAGCACCTGGATACATTGGAAGAAGTTTTTAGAAGGATAATAAGAAACAAGCTGGAATTGCGTATAGATAAGTGTGAGTTCTTTCAGTCAAGCATTAAATACTTAGGATTTCTCATATCGGAAGAGGGCATTAAAGCCAATGATAACGGCATAGAGGCGGTTAAGAATTATCCCATACCAACAAACGTTCATATAGTAAGAAGTTTCTTGGGCTTGGCTTCTTATTTTCGTCGTTTTATTAAAAACATTTCATTAATTGCGAAACCACTCCATGACCTATTGAAGAAAGATAGGGTGTTTAAATTTGGAAAAGTAGAACTGGATGGTTTTTTGTTGCTCAAAGATAAATTGGTAGAAGCGCCGGTGTTAACAATATATAACCACAAGGACGAAGTAGAGCTGCATTGTGATGCGAGCGCATTAGTTTTTGGGGCAATGTTAATGCAAAGGAAAGAGGACAAAAAGCTCCGCTCTGTTTTTGCGCGAGGGGCTCTTGAGCTACAGAATTATGATTATGAAGTAGTGTACAGGGCAGGCAAGCAGATGCAACATGTAGATGCGCTTAGTAGATGTACGAACATACTTGTTATAGATACAAATAGTTTTGAAGACAATCTTATTATATGCACAGGGACGAAAAATTGCGGGAAGTGAAAAGAAAGTTAGAATCTGCTGAGGATAAGTTATTTGAAATGAAAAACGGAATAATTCATAGGAAAACCAGTGACGGAGGTTGTTATTTTGTGTGCCGAGTGATATGGAGGAGTCAATCCTCTTTAAATATCATAACGAACTAGGTCATATCGGCAGAGACAAAGTAATGGATGCCATCTCGAAAACGTATTGGTTTCCTAACATCAAGAAGAAAGTTGTGAACCACATTAGCAATTGTTTAAAATGTGTTGCTTATTCGCCAAAGTCTGGAAAAGAGGAAGGAATGTTGCACAGTATCCCTAAAGGGAATCGACCCTTTGAACTAATTCACATAGATCATTGTGGTCCTATAGCATCAGGCAGATGCAAGAAGCACTTGTTTGTTATTATTGACGGTTTTACCAAATTCATCAGACTGTATCCAACAAAGACGACGAATACTAGAGAAGCGGTTCTAGCTCTTAAGGACTATTTTAGGGCGTACAGTCGACCATTTTTCATAGTTTCAGATAGAGGAAGCTGTTTCACATCATCAGATTTTGAGACATTTGTAAATCAGAATAACATTAAGCACATTAAGATTGCCACAGGGTCCACTCAAGCTAATGGTCAAATTGGGATTTGGTAGTGGAGAATGTTGAACATTGTTTAAATAACACACTTCATAGGAGCATTAAACAGTTACCGAGCAAAATGCTCTTCGGTGTAGAGCAAAAAGGCAAAGTCGGAAATAGTCTGAGTTAAGAGAAGGACTAGAGCAGCTAGGAATAGTGAATGATGAACAAAATTTGGATACAATTAGAAAGGATAGGGAAATACATCAAAGGAAAATCCAGAATTACAATGAGCAGCAGTATAACAGCATAAGGGTAAATTCCACAGGATATAAAGCAGGGTAATCCCCTATTATGGTGAAGAATTTTGACTCAACTATAGGAGCGTCAAAAAAGTTAATCCTAAAGCACAAAGGTCCTTATGTAATAGACAAGGTTCTCAAGAATGACCGGTTTCTAATTAAGGATGTGGAAGGCTTTCAGCTTAGTCGTAACCCTTGTCAACATAAAGCATTGGATAGGTAAGAGAAAAAGCGACTAAAAGTTATTCTTAAACAAATGAAAATTATGTTAACTGTAAGAGACCTTTTGTGTAATGTACCTAACTAACTTATAGTTATAAGATTTCACCTTATTGTAACGTTAATGATGTAAGGATCAGGAGATCTTACGGTCAAGACGTCCGAGTTGCAGCAGGAAAGACGGTCACACTCGATCTCTTACTACTCTTCGCTCTCAGTTTTTAAGCACTCTCTGAGAGAGAGGGAAGTTTGGCGGGTCGGGCGTAAGAGGCAGTCTAGGTGTAGAGTTGATGAAAGCAAGACAACACAAAAAATAATTACTCGGTAAAATAAAATAAAAATAAGTAGTAACCAATAACCTGAAACCATATTGAGTCGGTTAATTTATCTACCGCCCACAATATCAGAAGTGGTGAACTTTAACGCAATGGACATCAACATTGAGGCCCACAATTTGCCAACATTAAAGAAGTGGATGGAGCTGTTGGACTTGCCTACTACAGGGTCAAAGGCCGAGCTTGTGGCACGTTTAAACGGTGTTCCAGCAGATCGACGAGGAGCTTGTTGCATATCCATTGGAACTGAGACTGTCGAGGAAAGTACAGAAGACGAAAGTAACTTTCAAGTGTCGGAGATCACAAATGAGAAAGAGGGAGACAACAACACAGATGTCTTGCTGGAAAAATTGTGCGATTTGCTGCGACCACAATTGTTCGACATGCCTCAACGCGAGACAGAAAACGAAGCGCACAGTCCAGTGCCGACAAGCAACGACAATTGCGCGGGGCACGACAGCGGCGAGGAAAACGAAGGCATCGACAACGAGACGTCAGCAGAACTAATTGGCGCGCAAAAACAGCGTCGTGAACCAGGGTTGGTAAATCAACGCTCGGAAGAAGTATTGGAGAGCGGTTTTTCTTCGGCTGCAAAATTACAATTAGCAAAAGAAGTGTTGTCGGAATTCAATGGGAACTCGTATGGAAAAAAATTGGTCACGCAACTGACAAATGTAAGCGGTGTGTACGGAGTCAAAGGTGTGCAAATGCATATGCTTCTGGTGTCCAAGCTAAAGGGTCAGGCTCATGAGTGGCTGCATGCCAATGGTACGCGCATTCTGGAACCCGTGGGCAACATCTGTGAGCAGCTTGTCGAGGAGTTCGGAAAAACGGTGTCTCAAGCGGATGCCAGGCGCCTATTCGAGTCTCGCATATGGAGCGCCAATGAGAAGTTCGTAAGCTACATCGATGAGAAGGCTAGGTTGTGAGACGCTATCTGCATCAGTGAAGAGGAACGAGTAGAAAAAGCCATTGAAGGGATTCCTGTGGAGGGACTCCGCATCCAAGCGCAGATTCAAGGATTCAAGTGCATGCAGAATTACGCCGTGCATTTTCAGGCATTCAGCTACCGGTACAGCAAGCAGCAAGAGAAGCTACACAGGTGGCTGCTACTGGCAGACGTTTCAAAGAAGATTTCCGTTGCTACAAATGCAAATCACAGGGTCACATGAGAATGGACTGCAAGAAACCCAACAGAGTGCCAGGATCCTGCTTCGGATGCGGTGCCTTGGATCACTGGGTGGATAAGTGTCCACTTAATAAAGAGAAGCTGGCTAAGAATTGCGACGACGTAAGATATATTTTGAAACTCTAACAAATCCTTACTTAATTACAGCATGCTTCATAGACTCAGGCAGTGATGTTTCACTTATTAAAATCTCGTGTGTACCAGAAAAGATACAGTTAATTTCACTTAATCAGAAATATTACGGATTAAAAAAGAGTCCACTTTTGTCATATGGAAAAATTAAATGTTTTGTTTTCAAAAATTCAATAAAGATATTCTTTCATTTAATAGTCGTTGATAACGAGTCTATGAGCCATGAAGTAATTTTGGGAAGAGATTTTATGAAAGCATGTCATAAAGTTAGACTTAGACGCCTTGAGAATAGTTACACTTGAAATGAAAGAAGCCGAAAATGAACTCTGAGAGCGGTCGAAGTTTGAGTCCTTGTCATGCCGTACAGATTCGCAAATAGCTAGTAATGTAAATGTTGAGAGAACAGTGGATGAAGTAGTTAAAGAAAAGAATTATGAGAATAGAAGAACCACGAAAGAATGTACTTCTGAACGTGAGGAGAAGAAAATTGTTAGCGAAATTTTTAGTGAAATGGTGAAGGAAAGTGTTAGCAAGATTGTTAGTAAATTAGAGAATGAAGGTAAAAGCAAAAATGTTACGAAAAGTTTGAGCAGTTGTTCGAGAGTGCATATTTGGTAGCACAAAGGCCCGAATCGCCTGATGTAAAATGTGAAATGAAGCTTAACTTGGAGGGGTCGAAGGCATTCAGTTGTGCACCTAGAAGATTGTCATATTCGGAAAAAGGGAAATTGCAGGCGATCTTAGACGGATACTTGGAGAAGAAGATCATTTGCCCTAGTGAGTCGGAGTATGCATCACCCATTATGTTAGTGCCTAAGAAGGCTGGCGAGTTAAGGTTGTGCATTGACTTTAGGAGATTGAACAAAGTTTTGGTTAAAGATAACTACCCTATACCTCTAATAGACGATTTATTAGACAGGCTTGAAAACAAAAGATTTTTTCAAAATTGGATCTTAAAGATGGGTATTTTCACGTGTTCATGGAGGAAAACTCAGTTAAATATACATCATTCGTTCCTCAGGATACCAAAGGGTCTAACAAATTCTTTATCAGTGTTTCAAAGATTTGTGAACAAAATTTTTACAGATATGACTAGAGATAGTAAAGTAATAGTGCATCAAGACGATATCATGGTAGCTAGTAGAACTGCAGAAGAGCACCTGGATACATTGGAAGAAGTTTTTAGAAGGATAATCAGAAACAAGCTGGAATTGCGTATAGATAAGTGTGAGTTCTTTCAGTCAAGCATTAAATACTTAGGATTTCTCATATCGGAAGAGGGCATTAAAGCCAATGATAACGGCATAGAGGCGGTTAAGAATTATCCCATACCAACAAACGTTCATATAGTAAGAAGTTTCTTGGGCTTGGCTTCTTATTTTCGTCGTTTTATTAAAAACATTTCATTAATTGCGAAACCACTCCATGACCTATTGAAGAAAGATAGGGTGTTTAAATTTGGAAAAGTAGAACTGGATGGTTTTTTGTTGCTCAAAGATAAATTGGTAGAAGCGCCGGTGTTAACAATATATAACCACAAGGACGAAGTAGAGCTGCATTGTGATGCGAGCGCATTAGTTTTTGGGGCAATGTTAATGCAAAGGAAAGAGGACAAAAAGCTCCGCTCTGTTTTTGCGCGAGGGGCTCTTGAGCTACAGAATTATGATTATGAAGTAGTGTACAGGGCAGGCAAGCAGATGCAACATGTAGATGCGCTTAGTAGATGTACGAACATACTTGTTATAGATACAAATAGTTTTGAAGACAATCTTATTATATGCACAGGGACGAAAAATTGCGGGAAGTGAAAAGAAAGTTAGAATCTGCTGAGGATAAGTTATTTGAAATGAAAAACGGAATAATTCATAGGAAAACCAGTGACGGAGGTTGTTATTTTGTGTGCCGAGTGATATGGAGGAGTCAATCCTCTTTAAATATCATAACGAACTAGGTCATATCGGCAGAGACAAAGTAATGGATGCCATCTCGAAAACGTATTGGTTTCCTAACATCAAGAAGAAAGTTGTGAAGCACATTAGCAATTGTTTAAAATGTGTTGCTTATTCGCCAAAGTCTGGAAAAGAGGAAGGAATGTTGCACAGTATCCCTAAAGGGAATCGACCCTTTGAACTAATTCACATAGATCATTGTGGTCCTATAGCATCAGGCAGATGCAAGAAGCACTTGTTTGTTATTATTGACGGTTTTACCAAATTCATCAGACTGTATCCAACAAAGACGACGAATACTAGAGAAGCGGTTCTAGCTCTTAAGGACTATTTTAGGGCGTACAGTCGACCATTTTTCATAGTTTCAGATAGAGGAAGCTGTTTCACATCATCAGATTTTGAGACATTTGTAAATCAGAATAACATTAAGCACATTAAGATTGCCACAGGGTCCACTCAAGCTAATGGTCAAATTGGGATTTGGTAGTGGAGAATGTTGAACATTGTTTAAATAACACACTTCATAGGAGCATTAAACAGTTACCGAGCAAAATGCTCTTCGGTGTAGAGCAAAAAGGCAAAGTCGGAAATAGTCTGAGTTAAGAGAAGGACTAGAGCAGCTAGGAATAGTGAATGATGAACAAAATTTGGATACAATTAGAAAGGATAGGGAAATACATCAAAGGAAAATCCAGAATTACAATGAGCAGCAGTATAACAGCATAAGGGTAAATTCCACAGGATATAAAGCAGGGTAATCCCCTATTATGGTGAAGAATTTTGACTCAACTATAGGAGCGTCAAAAAAGTTAATCCTAAAGCACAAAGGTCCTTATGTAATAGACAAGGTTCTCAAGAATGACCGGTTTCTAATTAAGGATGTGGAAGGCTTTCAGCTTAGTCGTAACCCTTGTCAACATAAAGCATTGGATAGGTAAGAGAAAAAGCGACTAAAAGTTATTCTTAAACAAATGAAAACTATGTTAACTGTAAGAGACTTTTGTGTAATGTAACTAACTAACTTATAGTTATAAGATTTCACCTTATTATAACGTTAATGATGTAAGGATCATGAGATTTTACGGTCAAGACGTCCGAGTTGCAGCAGGAAAGACGGTCACACTCGATCTCTTACTACTCTTCGCTCTCAGTTTTTAAGCACTCTCTGAGAGAGAGGGAAGTTTGGCGGGTCGGGCGTAAGAGGCAGTCTAGGTGTAGAGTTGATGAAAGCAAGACAACACAAAAAATAATTACTCGGTAAAATAAAATAAAAATAAGTAGTAACCAATAACCTGAAACCATATTGAGTCGGTTAATTTATCTACCGCCCACAATATCAGAAGTGGTGAACTTTAACGCAATGGACATCAACATTGAGGCCCACAATTTGCCAACATTAAAGAAGTGGATGGAGCTGTTGGACTTGCCTACTACAGGGTCAAAGGCCGAGCTTGTGGCACGTTTAAACGGTGTTCCAGCAGATCGACGAGGAGCTTGTTGCATATCCATTGGAACTGAGACTGTCGAGGAAAGTACAGAAGACGAAAGTAACTGTCAAGTGTCGGAGATCACAAATGAGAAAGAGGGAGACAACAACACAGATGTCTTGCTGGAAAAATTGTGCGATTTGCTGCGACCACAATTGTTCGACATGCCTCAACGCGAGACAGAAAACGAAGCGCACAGTCCAGTGCCGACAAGCAACGACAATTGCGCGGGGCACGACAGCGGCGAGGAAAACGAAGGCATCGACAACGAGACGTCAGCAGAACTAATTGGCGCGCAAAAACAGCGTCGTGAACCAGTGTTGGTAAATCAACGCTCGGAAGAAGTATTGGAGAGCGGTTTTTCTTCGGCTGCAAAATTACAATTAGCAAAAGAAGTGTTGTCGGAATTCAATGGGAACTCGTATGGAAAAAAATTGGTCACGCAACTGACAAATGTAAGCGGTGTGTACGGAGTCAAAGGTGTGCAAATGCATATGCTTCTGGTGTCCAAGCTAAAGGGTCAGGCTCATGAGTGGCTGCATGCCAATGGTACGCGCATTCTGGAACCCGTGGGCAACATCTGGGAGCAGCTTGTCGAGGAGTTCGGAAAAACGGTGTCTCAAGCGGATGCCAGGCGCCTATTCGAGTCTCGCATATGGAGCGCCAATGAGAAGTTCGTAAGCTACATCGATGAGAAGGCCAGGTTGTGAGACGCTATCTGCATCAGTGAAGAGGAACGAGTAGAAAAAGCCATTGAAGGGATTCCTGTGGAGGGACTCCGCATCCAAGCGCAGATTCAAGGATTCAAGTGCATGCAGAATTACGCCGTGCATTTTCAGGCATTCAGCTACCGGTACAGCAAGCAGCAAGAGAAGCTACACAGGTGGCTGCTACTGGCAGACGTTTCAAAGAAGATTTCCGTTGCTACAAATGCAAATCACAGGGTCACATGAGAATGGACTGCAAGAAACCCAACAGAGTGCCAGGATCCTGCTTCGGATGCGGTGCCTTGGATCACTGGGTGGATAAGTGTCCACTTAATAAAGAGAAGCTGGCTAAGAATTGCGACGACGTAAGATATATTTTGAAACTCTAACAAATCCTTACTTAATTACAGCATGCTTCATAGACTCAGGCAGTGATGTTTTACTTATTAAAATCTCGTGTGTACCAGAAAAGATACAGTTAATTTCACTTAATCAGAAATATTACGGATTAAAAAAGAGTCCACTTTTGTCATATGGAAAAATTAAATGTTTTGTTTTCAAAAATTCAATAAAGATATTCTTTCATTTAATAGTCGTTGATAACGAGTCTATGAGCCATGAAGTAATTTTGGGAAGAGATTTTATGAAAGCATGTCATAAAGTTAGACTTAGACGCCTTGAGAATAGTTACACTTGAAATGAAAGAAGCCGAAAATGAACTCTGAGAGCGGTCGAAGTTTGAGTCCTTGTCATGCCGTACAGATTCGCAAATAGCTAGTAATGTAAATGTTGAGAGAACAGTGGATGAAGTAGTTAAAGAAAAGAATTATGAGAATAGAAGAACCACGAAAGAATGTACTTCTGAACGTGAGGAGAAGAAAATTGTTAGCGAAATTTTTAGTGAAATGGTGAAGGAAAGTGTTAGCAAGATTGTTAGTAAATTAGAGAATGAAGGTAAAAGCAAAAATGTTACGAAAAGTGGGAATGAAACTGTTAGTGAGTTAGTTAATAAAAAGAGTTTGATCCACAAAGCTTGAAGAAAGAAGAGAAATTGCTGATGGACATCTCTAACCGAAGTGGATTTTGAGTTATTAGTTTGAGCAGTTGTTCGAGAGTGCATATTTGGTAGCACAAAGGCCCGAATCGCCTGATGTAAAATGTGAAATGAAGCTTAACTTGGAGGGGTCGAAGGCATTCAGTTCTGCACCTAGAAGATTGTCATATTCGGAAAAAGGGAAATTGCAGGCGATCTTAGACGGATACTTGGAGAAGAAGATCATTCGCCCTAGTGAGTCGGAGTATGCATCACCCATTATGTTAGTGCCTAAGAAGGCTGGCGAGTTAAGGTTGTGCATTGACTTTAGGAGATTGAACAAAGTTTTGGTTAAAGATAACTACCCTATACCTCTAATAGACGATTTATTAGACAGGCTTGAAAACAAAAGATTTTTTCAAAATTGGATCTTAAAGATGGGTATTTTCACGTGTTCATGGAGGAAAACTCAGTTAAATATACATCATTCGTCACTCCGTTACGCCAGTTTGAGTTCCTCAGGATACCAAAGGGTCTAACAAATTCTTTATCAGTGTTTCAAAGATTTGTGAACAAAATTTTTACAGATATGATTAGAGATAGTAAAGTAATAGTGCATCAAGACGATATCATGGTAGCTAGTAGAACTGCAGAAGAGCACCTGGATACATTGGAAGAAGTTTTTAGAAGGATAATCAGAAACAAGCTGGAATTGCGTATAGATAAGTGTTAGTTCTTTCAGTCAAGCATTAAATACTTAGGATTTCTCATATCGGAAGAGGGCATTAAAGCCAATGATAACGGCATAGAGGCGGTTAAGAATTATCCCATACCAACAAACGTTCATATAGTAAGAAGTTTCTTGGGCTTGGCTTCTTATTTTCGTCGATTTATTAAAAACATTTCATTAATTGCGAAACCACTCTATGACCTATTGAAGAAAGATAGAGTGTTCGAATTTGGAAAGGTAGAACTGGATAATTTTTCGTTGCTCAAAGATAAATTAGTAGAAGCGCCGGTGTTGGCAATATATAGCCATAGGGACGAAGTAGAGCTGCATAGTGATGCAAGCGCATTAGGCTTTAGGGCAATGTTAATGCAAAGGAAAGAGGACAAAAAGCTGCACCCTGTTTTTAATTTCTCAAAACGGACGTCGGACGTAGAATCAAAGTACTACAGTGTCGAATTAGAGACCTTAGCAATAGTGTATGCAGTCCGCAGGTTCAGAGTGTATTTACAGGGAAGATATTTTAAGGTACTTAGAGATTATAATTCGCTGACTCTCACTCTCAATCGAATTGAATTAAGCCCGAGAATTGCGCGATGGGCTCTTGAGCTACAGAATTATGATTATGAAGTAGTACACAGGTTAGGCAAGCAGATGCAGCCTGTAGATGCGCTTAGTAGATGTACGAACATACTTGTTGTAGATACAAATAGTTTCGAAGACAATCTTATTATATGCCAGCACAGGGACGAAAAATTGCAGGAACTGAAAAGAAAGTTAGAATCTGCTGAGGATAAGTTATGGGAAATGAGAAACGGAATAGTTTAAATGTCATAACGAACTAGGTCATATCGGCAGAGACAAAGTAATGGATGCCATCTCGAAAACGTATTGGTTTCCTAACATCAAGAAGAAAGTTGTGAAGCACATTAGCAATTGTTTAAAATGTGTTGCTTATTCGCCAAAGTCCGGAAAAGAGGAAGGAATGGTGCACAGTATCCCTAAAGGGAATCGACCCTTTGAACTAATTCACATAGATCATTGTGGTCCTATAGCATCAGGCAGATGCAAGAAGCACTTGTTTGTTATTATTGACGGTTTTACCAAATTCATCAGACTGTATCCAACAAAGACGACGAATACTAGAGAAGCGGTTCTAGCTCTTAAGGACTATTTTAGGGCGTACAGTCGACCATTTTTCATAGTTTCAGATAGAGGAAGCTGTTTCACATCATCAGATTTTGAGACATTTGTAAATCAGAATAACATTAGGCACATTAAGATTGCCACAGGGTCCACTCAAGGTAATGGTCAAATTAAGAGGGTTATGCTTGCTAAATTATCAGAACCAGAGAAGGGTATACATACATTGGGATTTGGCGGTAGAGAATGTTGAACATTGTTTAAATAACATACTTCATAGGAGCATTAAACAGTTACCGAGCAAAATGCTCTTCGGTGTAGAGCAAAAAGGCAAAGTCGGAAATAGTCTGAGTTAAGAGAAGGACTAGAGCAGCTAGGAATAGTGAATGATGAACAAAATTTGGATACAATTAGAAAGGATAGGGAAATACATCAAAGGAAAATCCAGAATTACAATGAGCAGCAGTATAACAGCATAAGGGTAAATTCCACAGGATATAAAGCAGGGTAATCCCCTATTATGGTGAAGAATTTTGACTCAACTATAGGAGCGTCAAAAAAGTTAATCCTAAAGCACAAAGGTCCTTATGTAATAGACAAGGTTCTCAAGAATGACCGGTTTCTAATTAAGGATGTGGAAGGCTTTCAGCTTAGTCGTAACCCTTGTCAACATAAAGCATTGGATAGGTAAGAGAAAAAGCGACTAAAAGTTATTCTTAAACAAATGAAAATTATGTTAACTGTAAGAGACTTTTGTGTAATGTAACTAACTAACTTATAGTTATAAGATTTCACCTTATTATAACGTTAATGATGTAAGGATCATGAGATTTTACGGTCAAGACGTCCGAGTTGCAGCAGGAAAGACGGTCACACTCGATCTCTTACTACTCTTCGCTCTCAGTTTTTAAGCACTCTCTGAGAGAGAGGGAAGTTTGGCGGGTCGGGCGTAAGAGGCAGTCTAGGTGTAGAGTTGATGAAAGCAAGACAACACAAAAAATAATTACTCGGTAAAATAAAATAAAAATAATTACTCAAATAAAATAAAAAACGATTATAACTCTAAATAACCAATAACCTGAAACCATATTGAGTCGGTTAATTTATCTACCGCCCACAATATCAGAAGTGGTGAACTTTAACGCAATGGACATCAACATTGAGGCCCACAATTTGCCAACATTAAAGAAGTGGATGGAGCTGTTGGACTTGCCTACTACAGGGTCAAAGGCCGAGCTTGTGGCACGTTTAAACGATGTTCCAGCAGATCGACGAGGAGCTTGTTGCATATCCATTGGAACTGAGACTGTCGAGGAAAGTACAGAAGACGAAAGTAACTGTCAAGTGTCGGAGATCACAAATGAGAAAGAGGGAGACAACAACACAGATGTCTTGCTGGAAAAATTGTGCGATTTGCTGCGACCACAATTGTTCGACATGCCTCAACGCGAGACAGAAAACGAAGCGCACAGTCCAGTGCCGACAAGCAACGACAATTGCGCGGGGCACGACAGCGGCGAGGAAAACGAAGGCATCGACAACGAGACGTCAGCAGAACTAATTGGCGCGCAAAAACAGCGTCGTGAACCAGGGTTGGTAAATCAACGCTCGGAAGAAGTATTGGAGAGCGGTTTTTCTTCGGCTGCAAAATTACAATTAGCAAAAGAAGCGTTGTCGGAATTCAATGGGAACTCGTATGGAAAAAAAATTGGTCACGCAACTGACAAATGTAAGCGGTGTGTACGGAGTCAAAGGTGTGCAAATGCATATGCTTCTGGTGTCCAAGCTAAAGGGTCAGGCTCATGAGTGGCTGCATGCCAATGGTACGCGCATTCTGGAACCGGTGGGCAACATCTGTGAGCAGCTTGTCGAGGAGTTCGGAAAAACGGTGTCTCAAGCGGATGCCAGGCGCCTATTCGAGTCTCGCATATGGAGCGCTAATGAGAAGTTCGTAAGCTACATCGATGAGAAGGCCAGGTTGTGAGACGCTATCTGCATCAGTGAAGAGGAACGAGTAGAAAAAGCCATTGAAGGGATTCCTGTGGAGGGACTCCGCATCCAAGCGCAGATTCAAGGATTCAAGTGCATTGCAGAATTACGCCGTGCATTTTCAGGCATTCAGCTACCGGTACAGCAAGCAGCAAGAGAAGCTACACAGGTGGCTGCTACTGGCAGACGTTTCAAAGAAGATTTCCGTTGCTACAAATGCAAATCACAGGGTCACATGAGAATGGACTGCAAGAAACCCAACAGAGTGCCAGGATCCTGCTTCGGATGCGGTGCCTTGGATCACTGGGTGGATAAGTGTCCACTGGCCACTGGCTGGCTAAGAATTGCGACGACGTAAGATATATTTTAAAACTCTAACAAATCCTTACTTAATTACAGCATGCTTCATAGACTCAGGCAGTGATGTTTCACTTATTAAAATCTCGTGTGTACCAGAAAAGGTACAGTTAATTTCACTTAATCAGAAATATTACGGATTAAAAAAAGAGTCCACTTTTGTCATATGGAAAAATTAAATGTGTTGTTTTTAAAAATTCAATAAAGATATTCTTTCATTTAATAGTCGTTGATAACGAGTCTATGAGCCATGAAGTAATTTTGGGAAGAGATTTTATGAAAGCATGTAATATTAAGTTAGACTTGAGAATAGTTACACTTGAAATGAAAGAAGCCGAAAATGAACTCTGAGAGCGGTTGAAGTTTGAGTCCTTGTCATGCCGTACAGATTCGCAAATAGCTAGTAATGTAAATGTTGAGAGAACAGTGGATGAAGTAGTTAAAGAAAAGAATTATGAGAATAGAAGAACCACGAAAGAATGTACTTCTGAACGTGAGGAGAAGAAAATTGTTAGCGAAATTTTTAGTGAAATGGTGAAGGAAAGTGTTAGCAAGATTGTTAGTAAATTAGAGAATGAAAGTAAAAGCAAAAATGTTACGAAAAGTTTGAGCAGTTGTTCGAGAGTGCATATTTGGTAGCACAAAGGCCCGAATGGCCTGATGTAAAATGTGAAATGAAGCTTAACTTGGAGGGGTCGAAGGCATTCAGTTGTGCACCTAGAAGATTGTCATATTCCGAAAAAGGGAAATTGCAGGCGATGTTAGACGGATACTTGGAGAAGAAGATCATTCGCCCTAGTGAGTGGGAGTATGCATCACCCATTATGTTAGTGCCTAAGAAAGCTGGCGAGTTAAGGTTGTGCATTGACTTTAGGAGATTGAACAAAGTTTTGGTTAAAGATAACTACCCTATACCTCTAATAGACGATTTATTAGACAGGCTTGAAAACAAAAGATTTTTTTCAAAATTGGATCTTAAAGATGGGTATTTTCACGTGTTCATGGAGGAAAACTCAGTTAAATATACATCATTCGTCACTCCGTTAGGCCAGTTTGAGTTCCTCAGGATACCAAAGGGTCTAACAAATTCTTTATCAGTGTTTCAAAGATTTGTGAACAAAATTTTTACAGATATGATTAGAGATAGTAAAGTAATAGTGCATCAAGACGATATCATGGTAGCTAGTAGAACTGCAGAAGAGCACCTGGATACACTGGAAGAAGTTTTAAGAAGGATAATCAGAAACAGCGGGAACTGCGTATAGATAAGTGTGAGTTCTTTCAGTCAAGCATTAAATACTTAGGATTTCTCACATCGGAAGAGGGCATTAGAGCCGATGACAAGGGCATAGAGGCGGTTAAGAATTTTCCCATACCAACAAACGTTTCTTGGGCTTAGCTTCTTATTTTCGTCGTTTTATTAGAAACTTTTCATTAATTGCGAAACCACTCTATGACCTATTGAAGAAAGATAGAGTGTTCGAATTTGGAAAGGTAGAACTGGATAATTTTTCGTTGCTCAAAGATAAATTAGTAGAAGCGCCGGTGTTGGCAATATATAGCCATAGGGACGAAGTAGAGCTGCATAGTGATGCAAGCGCATTAGGCTTTAGGGCAATGTTAATGCAAAGGAAAGAGGACAAAAAGCTGCACCCTGTTTTTAATTTCTCAAAACGGACGTCGGACGTAGAATCAAAGTACTACAGTGTCGAATTAGAGACCTTAGCAATAGTGTATGCAGTCCGCAGGTTCAGAGTGTATTTACAGGGAAGATATTTTAAGGTACTTAGAGATTATAATTCGCTGACTCTCACTCTCAATCGAATTGAATTAAGCCCGAGAATTGCGCGATGGGCTCTTGAGCTACAGAATTATGATTATGAAGTAGTACACAGGTTAGGCAAGCAGATGCAGCCTGTAGATGCGCTTAGTAGATGTACGAACATACTTGTTGTAGATACAAATAGTTTCGAAGACAATCTTATTATATGCCAGCACAGGGACGAAAAATTGCAGGAACTGAAAAGAAAGTTAGAGTCTGCTGAGGATAAGTTATTGGAAATGAGAAACGGAATAGTTTAAATGTCATAACGAACTAGGTCATATCGGCAGAGACAAAGTAATGGATGCCATCTCGAAAACGTATTGGTTTCCTAACATCAAGAAGAAAGTTGTGAAGCACATTAGCAATTGTTTAAAATGTGTTGCTTATTCGCCAAAGTCTGGAAAAGAGGAAGGAATGTTGCACAGTATCCCTAAAGGGAATCGACCCTTTGAACTAAATCACATAGATCATTGTGGTCCTATAGCATCAGGCAGATGCAAGAAGCACTTGTTTGTTATTATTGACGGTTTTACCAAATTCATCAGACTGTATCCAACAAAGACGACGAATACTAGAGAAGCGGTTCTAGCTCTTAAGGACTATTTTAGGGCGTACAGTCGACCATTTTTCATAGTTTCAGATAGAGGAAGCTGTTTCACATCATCAGATTTTGAGACATTTGTAAATCAGAATAACATTAAGCACATTAAGATTGCCACAGGGTCCACTCAAGCTAATGGTCAAATTGGGATTTGGTAGTGGAGAATGTTGAACATTGTTTAAATAACACACTTCATAGGAGCATTAAACAGTTACCGAGCAAAATGCTCTTCGGTGTAGAGCAAAAAGGCAAAGTCGGAAATAGTCTGAGTTAAGAGAAGGACTAGAGCAGCTAGGAATAGTGAATGATGAACAAAATTTGGATACAATTAGAAAGGATAGGGAAATACATCAAAGGAAAATCCAGAATTACAATGAGCAGCAGTATAACAGCATAAGGGTAAATTCCACAGGATATAAAGCAGGGTAATCCCCTATTATGGTGAAGAATTTTGACTCAACTATAGGAGCGTCAAAAAAGTTAATCCTAAAGCACAAAGGTCCTTATGTAATAGACAAGGTTCTCAAGAATGACCGGTTTCTAATTAAGGATGTGGAAGGCTTTCAGCTTAGTCGTAACCCTTGTCAACATAAAGCATTGGATAGGTAAGAGAAAAAGCGACTAAAAGTTATTCTTAAACAAATGAAAATTATGTTAACTGTAAGAGACTTTTGTGTAATGTACCTAACTAACTTATAGTTATAAGATTTCACCTTATTGTAACGTTAATGATGTAAGGATCAGGAGATTTTACGGTCAAGACGTCCGAGTTGCAGCAGGAAAGACGGTCACACTCGATCTCTTACTACTCTTCGCTCTCGGTTTTTAAGCACTCTCTGAGAGAGAGGGAAGTTTGGCGGGTCGGGCGTAAGAGGCAGTCTGAGTGTAGAGTTAATGGAAGCAAGACAACAAAAAAAATAATTACACGGTAAAATAATATAAAAATAATTACTCAAATAAAATAAAAAACGATTATAACTCTAAATAACCAATAACCTGAAACCATATTGAGTCGGTTAATTTATCTACCGCCCAGTTATGATGAGGTTAAAATGTGAATGTCCCACGATGATATGTGTTTAAGAATAAACATCGTGTTCATCTGAACTGGCTTCACCAAATCAGATGCACCAATGAAATATACAATTCGAAACAAAAACATAAACTAAGAAGAAGTCGTATGACAATATGACAATTATTGCCTACTCTGTGGAAAAACACTTAAGATGATTAACAGCAGCGCGGTATCAAGTAACCAGCGCTGAGCATGAAATGTAAACAATTTTCAACCCCCGTAAAGGTGGAGCATTAGAATAAGTATTTTTAAAAACAATTGTTACCTCCTAGAGCCTAAGATAAATAAGTTCATATTTTGAATTCAACGAATGAACATTGGGTTATTTTCTTTCTTTTCGGAAATCCCTATTCATTTTGGTCCTTCGAAAAAAGTCTGAATTCTTACGCAAGTGCGAATGCTAAGATCAGTTAAAGGTAGCAAAAATAAATTTACTCTTGGTTTTCCCACCAGTGATAAGAGACAGAGTATAAAAAGCAAAATATTGCTTAATAAAGAAAAAGTCCGTGCGACCGAGTTAAATAAAGACAGTTTGGCTAGTCGAGCAACTGCAATAATTTCGGCGGCGGTAAAAAAATAATTACAGAATTGGTGTGTGGCGTATTCGAAACCCTAATACCAATTAGTGTATATATGTATACACAAATATAGTTGCAAGTAGGCAACAAGAGGCAGCAGAGCAACAAAATAGTTGCAAAGAACAGGCGACTGGAGGCGAGGCGAATCCTACCCATTGGCAGACAAACCAGCATCGGCGCCCCAGCAGCCTGTGCGAAGACCAGCACCGGCACCGTCTAGCGCGACAAGCTAGACCCCGGAGTCAAGAGATCGGAGAAACCAGTATCGACGACTCAACAGCCAGTGCAAAGACCAGCACCTGCACCGTCTAGCGCGACAAGATAGACCCCGGAGCCTGTGCGAAGACCAGCACCGGCAACGTCTAGCGCGACAAGCTAGACCATGAAAGCAGTAGGACCGGTAGCGCTACAAAGAGCGCCCAACAATTAAATTCATCATAAATGAGAATTGTTTTCAAAAAAAAACATTGTGAAAAATTTTGTGAAATTGAGCGGAATCTTATCTGCCCATTAACAGTATAGCCTGTAGCGCTATGCGAAACATTAGGTAGGAAGATGACTGCGATGATCGAGTAAAAAAAAAATATATAATCCATAATATTTTTAATCAAGTTGCCGGGTCAATAATAATATAAAAATAAATATACAAAAAATAAATTCATATAAGTAAATACATATTAAAAAAAAAAAAAGGAATCAATTCATTGTCAAATAGACCATACAAAATGTTCCCTACCAAAACTGAAAAATTGTTAGGAAAGCAACACGATTTGCACAAAAGGTTAAAGAAGATAGAAGAGTTAGATGGAATACTTAGAGCAAAGATATTGCTCGCTTAGTGCCATGAGGAAGGAAGAGAAAAAAACGTTACAAAAAATAATATTGTGGTTATAGCCAAAAAAATGCAATTGTGTACACGATGCTTGAAGCATTCAAGCAACAAAAGATGCACTAATGAATGGTCTGCTCATTGTGCAGCAAGGGGCACCATACCCTTCTTCATTTTGGGGAAAAACAGGCAAAGGTAAACACTTGTGTTACGGAACAACAAAAACTGTTGGCCACAGCTCTGATACAAATTAAAAAAAAAAAAATGGAGAATATGAAACAGAATATGAAACAGAATATGAATAAGAGCCTTGATTGATAGTGGTTCTCAGAGCACTATTTTATCTGAAAAAAGCCGCCCAAATGTTGAAATTACCCAAGATCAAGAAACAAACAGAAATAAGTGGCGTATCTGCAACAAAACGTAGAACGTCGAAGTATAAGGTGAATATTGAAATGAAGACACGTGATTCGGAAAAGGAACTTATTAAGGTTGAAGCAATTGTATTACCGCTATTAACGAAATCTCTGCCATTAAAAATAGCAAACGTGGATATGTCAAAATGGCAAACGTACGTGCTAGCTGATCCCACATTTAATAAGCCTGGTAGAGTTGATATGATAATAGGAGTAGACGTATATACCCACATCTTAAAAAGTGGAGTTACCAAAATTAGTGCCTTACTGGGACAAAACAGTCAATTTGGCTGAATCGTGTCGGGATGTACTAAGTCAAAAGGAAATGAGTCAATAGTAGCTACAACAATAGACGTTACAGATATGGAGCGTTTTTGGGAAATGAGTCGATAGTAGCTACAACAATAGACGTTACAGATATGGAGCGATTTTGGGAGTTGGAAGCAGACGAAAAAGATGATATCAATCAATGTGAAGAAAATTTTAACAAGACAACAAAGATTGATAATTCTGGAAGATATGTGGTAACGATCCCATTTAAGCAAGAAAAGGAATTAGGTGACTCGAAGGCGCAAGCAACGGCGCGATTTCTTAACTTGGAGAAAAAGTTTCAGAAAAATCCAAAACTTAAGGAGGAGTACGAAAAGTTCATGAAAGAATATTTGGAGTTGGGCCATATGGTAGAAACTAAGGATGAAGGTGCGTATAACCTGCCACATCAAGCAATAGTAAAAGAAGCAAGTTTGGCAACTAAATTAAGAGTTGTATTTGACGCTTCTGCGAAAACCACGAATAACAAAAGTCTCAATGATGTGATGTCGATAATGGTACAAATTTTGTGGGACCGGCTAGGAGGCTCGATGAAGACTTCAAAAAAGCAGTTCGAGATAATGTTCAGTTTGTCCCTGTTCTAGAACGAGAACAGATCAGCTGTCATTTTACCCCCCGGCAGGACCTCATTTCGGAGGTATTTGGGAACCAGGAGTAAAGTCGGTCAAGTATCATTTAAAAAGAGTAATAGGAGATAGTAACCTCACATATAAAGAACTGGCAACTTTACTGTGCCACATAGAAGCGGTACAAAATTCACGGCCGTTGTATACGACGGGTGAAGATATGGACAACAACGAAGTGTTAATTTGCATTAGTAGCAGCCGAGTTCATATCAGAGGACAATATTGAAAATTTAGACAGATGGAAATTAATTCAGAAAATGAAAAAAGATTTCTGCTTGAAATGGAAAGACGAGTTCTATATACTCAAAGGAATAAGTGTCGACAAACCACAGAAAATTTAGAAAATGGACAGGTCGTACTGATTCAAGATGAAAATTGTCACCCAGCTAGGTGGCTTCTGGGCAAGATTGAGGAAATTCACAAAGGCAGGGACGATAAAGTAAGAGTGGTAACAGTCAAATTGCAGGAAGGGTCATATATATATAAATAAAATCTGTCCACTTGGACATCTGTCCAAAGTAGGAACCGTAATGATGGTACCAATATTGATGCTGCCTTGTCAACTTTCGAATCCAGCAAGCACTAAAGATAATCGACCAAAAATTACGGTAAACGAACTAAACGCAACAGCCGCGTTGTACTTAGATCCAATGGGTGAGATGGAAGTGGTAGCGTCCTCATGGGATCTGGTAATATACTATGAGATGTCGGCATATTTTGAAATGCTTAGTCAAGGTGACAAAATGATTCCTAAAATGAGGGATTTATGTCAAAAGTTATATAATTTCGAAGACCAGTGCCATCATTTTCTATTAAACAGAACGGTAAAACGAATTACGGAAATCGAAGAAAATAATAGATTGTTCATGAGTCAAAATAAGCCTAGAAGCAAGCGTGCACCGTTTGAATTCATGGGTTCCCTGTACCATATATCATTCGGCATCATGGATGCGGATGACAGAGTACAAATGGAAGAAAACATGAGAAGTTTACTTATAAATCAGCAAAATTTGAAACACCTAGAAGAAAAGCAGACATCGATAGTAGACTTCACGGCAAACATTCTTAAGACAACTATAGGTGAAATAAATGACAATTTTTGCATCATGAACAACCGGATTGAAAATATGACAAAATTACTTAAAGAAAGCTATTATGTATATAAATAATCCATCCAGTTCTTCATGATAAGGCGATTAAGTTCCGTAATTGATGAATGTGACAAAATTTGACAGGAATTATAAATCTTTTAATAGAAACCATGGTAGGTTGAACCAAGTCAAATGAAATTGGAAATAACAAAAATAAAGGACGATAGAAAGCTAGTACTTAATATATAATTTGGAAATAGACTCTTATCATTTAATGTCTGAATCAGCTATGCAAAGATGTCAAAGCTGGCAGTCGAACAGGAGAACATGTGAAGGAAGTTGGCCATGGAGTAGTGCCAATGATAATGCCTGCGAGCTGACAGCGCTTAAACAAAGTACCAAATCTAACTACCTTCACACAACGATCGTTGCGACAAGATCTTTCTGGGTAGAATTAGATAGTAGCAGTAGTTGGTTGTTCAAGGTCCCACCAGAGGCCAGAGTCCAATGCGGTAACGAACAACAGGAGGTGCTGGTTATACCAGAATAAGGAATTTCGAGCCTCAGATCAGGCTGCACAGCTAGAGCAGAAAATAAAATTTTAGTTGCTCATCATAGCATCCAGTCAGAATAATACGTAGCTATTGAAACGTCGCTCGTAGGCGACATTAATAACATGGCAAGTATCGTATGGAGTCCAGTAGAAGCAAACATAGTAAACCATTCGGCAGAGTTGGAGAAAATAGGAAGCCAGTTACAATCATTAAAGGAATATCATATTGAATTACTAGGGTTAAACTTCCATCATGCAACCGGCCATGCTTCCTTAATATTAGTTATCTTACTAATTTTAATATTAATAATAATTTGTATAAGACAACCTAAGGTTAAACACAGATTCCAAAACGCCACAATTTGGCGCCCCGTTGCAGAATGTTTAAGATTAAACATCGTGGTCAGCTGAAATGGCTTCACCAAATCAGATTGACCATAGAAATATACAAAAACGAAACATAAACAAAAGTAAGTCATAAAATTCATATGACAATTATTGCTTAATACCAAACCAAACATGCATCCACATTTTGTGGAAAACACTTAAGATTATAACAGCGTCGCGGTATCAAGTAACCAGCGCTGAGCATGAAATATAAGCAATTTTCAAGCCCCGAAAACGTGGGGCATTAGATTAAGTATTTTTAAGCACAATTGTCGCTTCTTAGAGTTTAAGAGTTTTCAAATAAAATCAGTTCATATTTTGAATTCAACGAATGAAGATTGAGTTATTTTCTTTCTCTTCGGAAATCCCTATTCACTGGGCTTATAGAGAAGTGTTGCATCGTATTCTTCAATATTCGCGTTCCATCTTTGGATTTTATGATACGTATAAATCTTAAGACCTTTTACATCGTAAAGGTAATTTCTTAATGATCTGAGAGAACAAACAATTGCGAGCAACTCCCTCTCGTTGGTCGCATAATACTCCTCTGTTTTTTGTAGGATTCTCGAGATCATCGTGATGGGACGGACATCTTGGGATAAAACTGCTCCCAAGGCATTTGAAGAAGCGTCGGTCATAAGATCGAATGGCACTGATTCTCGTCCAATGAAATTACTTTTTTTTTTTTTTTTTGACTGCGACGCTGGAACATGTTAATGTGGTAGGAATTCCAATAATCTTAATATATACACATCTAATTTCAACGATGACGTCTCCTCCAACAAAAGAATTCAATATCTCTGTCATATTAAGCTCATAGGACAAACTAAGAAATAAATGAAGAATTTCAAATCGCTAAAGAAAAAAAAATCGGGCTAAATTTGAAAAACCAAAATAGGGGATTTGCTATTTAATAGATGTATGTGCTTTCAGAAAAAAAGTCAGATGCGGTTTTATTTCCACAATCTACAATTTGGTGCACAGTGTTATTTACTGTGTTATTGTTGATTGTATTTTTAGCAAAATTCTAACAATTTTATTATTTCTTGAACTATAATTGGCAAGTTACTAACCAATGTGTCTAGTTTATTGTAGTAAACATTTTTTTTGTTGTTTGTTTTTGTTCTTTTTTAAAAAAAAATGCACTTGTTGATATTATGAACAACAGCAATCGCAATGCTGATGCTGTCACAGCGTACGTAAAGGAAGAAATAAATAAAGATTTAAACAAATCAAACATGCAGCAAATTAAGGCAACAGTGATTAAATTTATATATTATAAGTACAACTGTACAAGAAATCACTCACACGCCTTTCGGAAGAAGAATACAACTTTATATGTGAAATAAATTTAAGAAAGTCAATTAAACTTTGAATATTTTTTGCATATATTAGAAATGTTAAATGTTAATGCCTTATTTCTATATTGGCCTCGACCTTCTTTTAAAATTATTTTTCTGAGTCACTCACATGACATTTTTTCCAGTACAGTTTTCAATGCATTTACATAGAAAATTTTAGTTAATACATTAGTACTTCTGCTATTAATACAAACTAAAATAAAAATGAAGTAAATAAGTCGTCTCGCCGACTTAGGTATACCCTACACCAGTAAAACAAATATTTCAAGTTTATAATAACAAATGCATTTAGGTTTTTTTTCAAAAATTCTGATTACATGATTTTTAGAAGCATATCTCAGTATCTCGCTCACGCAAGCTCACGAGCATCCTAGCGCCCCCACCAGCCAACGGCCAACAGGAAAAATATTTATATGAATAACTTGGCTATTTTTAGTTCGATTTTGATCAAATTTGGCATTTCGCTGGGTATTAGTATCAAATTTAAGTGTGCCAAATTTGATTATGAAAGGTAAAAAATTACGTGAGATAATCAAGTTTTTCCAAAATAGGGGGGCGGAAAAGGGCGTGGCATATACATACCAAATTTGATGTCTCTAGCTATTATGCTTCTGCTCTCTGACGTGACGGTCGTGTTTTTGCTTAGCTCCTGAGTTTTATTAATATATATGGTTTTCTCTCAATTTTTAATTGTGCCTAGTTTGTTTTCGTTTTCGCTGGTGTCGTTTGCTTGAAACCCTTGTGTTTTATTTGCATAATTCGCCAAATTAAACAGTTTTGTTTTTTTCTTTTTCGTGATTAGTGTTTGGTGCATTTAAATTGTTTTTATTTTTTCTTATTGTTCTCTCTCGTCATTGCTTCTGCAGTTGCTCCCCCTCATCGCCCCCATCATACCATCTGAGCTAGTGGTTTTGTTGTTCCCTCTGCTTTGTGCTTGTGCTCAGCTTCCCTCCCGCGTAATCTCTTTTATAAAGCCGCCTCTCAAAGCTCGTCTTATAACTGTTCTTGCACTCTCTCTTGTGCTGTGTACTCCAGCTGTCTCTTTGTTTTATTTGTAATTATTGATTTTTTATCGATAATTATCTTTGTGCTGTTTATTTAAATTTTTCTATATATTTTTTTTTTTTTTTTTTTGTTTTTTTTTTTGCCTTGTTTATTTTGGCTTTTCAATGGCTTGTTGTCTACCCAATTGCAAGCATTCTGATCGTTTTGACGATCAGTATAGAGCAATATCGTGTTGGCTTTGCGATAATCTTATTCACTTAAAATGTGCTGGCCTCAACGGCCGTGATTACGACAAATTTTCTGGTTTGTCTGTGTCTAAGCCTGAGCTTGGCTTAATGCGCTGGACTTGCCCATCTTGTGCCAGCCAGCAGCTTGATTTTAGCCGAATGTATAGGGATCTTCGTTTAAAGTTTCTTTCTCTTAATAAAATGGCCAAACAGCTGTCTAATGAGTGTGACTCTAGCATACACTTATTGTCGCAATTCAAGTTTGGTTCACCTTCTAAGGAATTGCCTAAGAAATGTACCCTTGAGTTGCCTCATAAGCAGTCGCCCGCACTTTCTATTACATCTTCTCCCATTTTACTTTCGCCTACACCATCTTCTTGTCCCTCTTTATGCTCTTCTTTTTAGATTGATGTACCCACTACAAGCCCTGGTGTACCTCAATCTATCCCTCACGGGAACTCTGATCATGCTGGCTTTCAATCACTTGCGGATCCCAATGCTCCTCCGCCTCCACTAACTGTAGTGCCCCATCGTAAACAATTATTTATCTCTAGGCTTGCTCCAGATACTTCTGAATCGTCTGTGGCAGCTTACATTGGTAATATATGCCCTGCTAAGGTTTAAATTCAAAAGTTTAAGTTTTCTAGGCCTCATGAAATCTCCTCTTTTAAAATTACTGTACCAAATGAGTATTTCTCAGCTATGGTTGACCCTAACTTTTGGCCAGAGGGCCTAGTTGTACACGAATTTGCGCCCAATAAGCGCTCCCGCCCTTTGGCTGTCCACCTTCCTAATGCATCTTCTGCTTCAAAAAACTAATAACGTCTAGTCTTTGCATTCACTATCAAAATGTAAGAGGACTTCTTACCAAGCTCTCTAAATTATTCTGCGATAGCTTAACCTTTTCGGCTGACATATTATATATTATATATTCTCTGAAACTTGGCTTAATTCCTCTGTTTTGGATAATGAAATTCTTTCTAATAACTTTAATTCTTATAGGCTTGATCGTGTTGGTCGACGTGGCGGTGGAGTACTCATTGCTGTCAATCTGTGTTCAAGTGTTGTGCCGATTGATCTCCCCTTAGGTGTTGAGTTTATTTGCGTCGAAGTTACATGTTCTAACTTTAGCTTATATATCTCTTGTTCATATATTCCTCCAACTTCTGATATCATGATCTACATGCACCATGCTGATGCTTTGCGAACTATTTTTAGTCGTCTTAAAGATCGTGATTTTTTTATAGCTTTAGGTGATTTTAACTTGCCTAATGTTTCTTGGCTTGCTGATGATAATCTATCTTTCTTAATTCCCTCATCTCAACATGTTTTTCTTGATAGCCTACTTGAATGTCCGCTATATCAGTTGAATTCTTTTCTTAACTCTTCTAAAAGAATCCTCGATCTTGTTTTTGTCTCTGATCCCACTGTTAGTGCTGTATCACAAACACAGCCCCTAGTGAAGCCCGAAGATACTTATCACCCTACCATTGAAATTACTATTTCTTACAATTCCGTTAATAATTCATTCAATAACATCTCAAATTCTCGTCGTAGATGTTTTCGTAAAACAAATTTCAATCTTCTTAACAGCCTTATTTTCTCTTTTGATTGGTCATTTCTATTTGAGTGCTGTGATATAGATTGTGCAGTAAATTTTTTCTACTCTGCTCTTAATTCTCTAATTGATAAATGCGTTCCTAATGTGAATGTCTCTACCGTCTCCAGTGCGCCAGTCTGGTTCACACGTAGGCTCTCTAATCTCCGTAACATTAAATCGAGATATTTTAAAAGATTTAAAAAAACTGGTTCGCGACGTGACTATGCAAATTATTGTGCAGCCAAATCTCAATTTTGCCTTTTAAATACTCAATGCTACAATAATTATATCGTTCGCTGTAAGGTTGAATTTTATAAGAACCCTAAAAGATTTTATAACTTTGTTAATTCCAAAAGACGTTCTAATTTACTACCTTCCACCTTCAGACTTAATGACCAGACTGCTAATAGTGATTCAGATATTGCAGATCTGTTTGCTAAATTCTTTCAGTCGACTTATTCTTCTACTGCTTCGGATCCCACACCTTATCCCTTCACAATTCCACATTTAAATTGTATGTTTTTTCCTAATATTACTGAAGACTGTATTATCTCTAGCTTGTCATCTATGACGTCTTCCTTCGTACCCGGGCCTGATAATATACCTAGTTGCATCCTTAAAATGTGTTCGATTTCCCTATCTAAGCCTTTATCTCGGTTATTTTTTATATCGAGTGAGACTTGTCGCTTCCCTGATATTTGGAAGGAGTCTTTTATTATTCCGCTTTTTAAAAAGGGTAACAAATCGGATATTTCTAACTACCGTGGCATTGCCAAACTTTCGGCAATACCTAAGCTGTTTGAGAAAATTATTACGTCTTCCCTTCAACACCTATCCAGATCCACTATTTCTCCTTGTCAGCATGGCTTCATGAAAGGTCGTTCGTCGCTTACCAACCTTTTAGAATTGACTACCCTTGTACACCATGGCTTCCGTAAAAAGTGTCAAACTGATGTTATTTATACTGACTTTAGTAAGGCTTTCGATACGGTTGATCATTCTATGCTTCTCATGAAACTTAACATCATGGGTTTTTCCCCGAAACTATTGGCTTGGTTAAAGTCGTATCTTATTGGCAGAACCCAAAAGGTGTCTTTTCGTTCCTCGATATCTAAAACTGTTCGAGTTACGTCAGGTGTCCCCCAAGGCAGTCATCTGGGCCCACTGTTATTTACCTTGTTTATAAACGATTTGCCTTTGGCCTTGGCTCATTCTCGCGTGCTCATGTTTGCGGATGACGTCAAGATTTGTTATTCATATAATGATCCTTCTTTCCAACAGTACTTGCAATCAGATATCGATGCGTTTTGTGTTTGGTGTCACGTTAATAAATTACACCTTAATGCCTCTAAATGCTCTTTTATGACTTTCAGTCGTTTGTCGCCGTTCCTAGCTCATTACTCTATTAAGTCTGTTCTGTTAGATTGTGTACCATCATTTAAAGACTTAGGCGTTATGTTTGACCCAAAGCTTTCTTTTAATATTCATATATCTTCAATTGTTAATAGAGCATGCAGTCTTCTTGGCTTCATTAAACGTTGGGCCAAGGAATTTGATGATCCATATGTGACAAAGGTTTTATACACTTCGTTAGTTCGCCCTACTCTAGAATATTGCTCACCAGTGTGGAACCCTCAATATGATGTTCACCAGCGTAGTATTGAATCGGTACAGAAGCAATTCCTTAAGTTTGCGTTACGCGGTCTTAATTGGGACCCGAATCTTCGCCTACCTTCTTATTCTGACAGACTTCTTCTTATTAATCTTCCTTCACTTTACAACCGTAGGCTCGTATTTGGGATTCTCTTTCTACATAAAGTAGTCAACGGCGAAGTCAGTTCTACCAATTTACTAGATACGCTATATTTTTGTGTTCCCTCACGTCGGATCAGAAACTTTTTTCCTCTTCACCTTAGTAGATGTCTGACTAACTACTCTCTTCACGAACCTCTTCGTGTTCTTTGCCAATCTTTTAACAACCTTTCTCACCTTATTTCTCCTCATCTATCTGTCACTTCTCTTCGCGCTATACTTTTTAATTATCTACAGCGTAACCACTGAAAGTATTCTGGACTGGATATTGGATCGGCTGCAACTCATCCCTGACCACATTGGCTGTGAATCGGGGCATAGCTGGCACCTTGTTGCAAATAAAACACCTCCACCGGGTCGGGGATGTTGTGCATAAAGCTAAGCTACCTTCATGAATTAATTTTTATCTGTATTTTAGCTTAAGCTTTTTCGTCGACTGCTGACTTAGTAAAATAAATAAATAAATAAATAAATAGTCTTTAAGAAAATCGGGTTTTTAATCAATTTCGGGGGCGGAGGGCCGTGGCAAAATTTTTTTGCAACAAATTTCCTCGCGCCTTTAGGAAAATCAAATTTGTTTAAATTTCGGGGGCGGAGGAGGGCGTGGCAAAAATTTGAAATAAACTTGGCCACCGTAGATAATACACTAGTCTACGTACCAAATTTGGTGACTCTAGCTCTTATAGTCTCTGAGATCTACGTGTTCATACGGACAGACGGACGGACATGCCTATATCGACTTGGGTGTTGATCCTGATCAAGAATATATATATACTTTATGGGGTCGGAAAAGCTTCCTTCTGCCTGTTGCATACATTTTGGCGACTTTAAAATACCATTTCACCCTATGGGTGTATGGTATAAAAATATTATTTATGAGTTAACGATTAATAAATACTCTATATATTTAATGTTAGAGAAAGAATGAAGCATGTAAGTCGTCTCGCCGAATAACAAATATATTAAATTTATAATAACACATGGATTTACGTGTTTTTAAAAAATTCTGTTCACATGCTTTTTACAAGCATGTTTTAGTATCTCGCTCATTGCTCACTCAAGCATTCGAGCACCCTAGCGCCCCCACCAGCCAACGGCCAATTCCGGCCTTATGGAAAAACGTTTTTATGCATAATTTGGCTATTTTTGGTCCGATTTTGATCAAATTTGGTATTTTGCTGGATATTAGTCTCAATTTTAAGAGTGCCAACTTTGATTGCACAAAGTAGAAATTTAGGGGAGATAATCAAGTTTTTTCAACTTACGGGGGCGGAAAGGGGTGTGGCCAAATATATGTACATACCAAATTTGGTGTCTCTCTTAGTATAGGGTTTGAAAAAACGGTTTTGTTTAAAATGCGGGGGCGGAAAGGGGCGTGGCAAAATTTTTACATATACAAAGTCTGCGCATTTACTACGCAAATATGCATACCAAACTTGGTGTCTCTAGGTGGAATATTTTTTGACATAAAAGTTTTTTTTGAAATTGCGGTGGCGGAACTGGGCGGGGCAACCTTGATCACTCCACATACTACATGAGCCTACATACCAAATTTGGTGGCTCTATCTCTTATAGTTTTCGAGATCTATGCGTTCATACGGACGGACATGGCTAGATCGACTCTGCTGTTGATACTGATCAAGAATATATATACTTTATGGGGTCGGAATAATGCGTGTATGGTATAAAAATTTATTTTCAAATTGTGCCCAAGAAATACATATATATTAATTTATGTAGGATTTTTGAGAATAGGAAGTTCGCCCCACTTTTAATTTATTTTCGGTGTTGCACGAAGGTAAATGTTTCCTCTTTATGCCAACAATTGTTACGGGCACATTCGTATAAAGAAAAGGCATTCGGAAGAGCATCCTTCTTTGTTTTTTTGAATCTGCCACACCCTCTCCATCAAAATAATTCCATTCTAGTTCCTTGTATTTAAAGTTTACCAAAAATTCAAGCAGGCTCCACGTTATAAACTTGTTTTTAAGTTGACTGCAACTACCATCAGAAAATATGTACACTTTTTTAAATATCGTTTCTTCCATTTTCCATGATTTTGCAGATAAAAGTGAAGACTTCGTTTTTATGGTGATTTAAATTTTTCATAATTATAGCATACGATTTCGTAATTCCGAGCACCCTTGCCACACGTGTAAAAATTGTTATTTGTTTATAACTATAATGTGCACTTTCAATTTCGTTTTGGCATTGTAGACGATAGTTTTCAGCGAAAACTATTTGCAATACAATTTCATCTTGTTATTGTTGTTGCTGTCTACTTTAAGGTTAGACCGAATCTGTCTGACTCTCAATCGGTCATATTTTCTTTTCCTTTTTAACCTACTTTCGACAAACTTGTAGTTAATAAAAAAAAAAAAAAGGATTTGACAAAATATATATATTTGTTTATGATGATTGCTAAAAAATTTGACCGAAAAAATATATTTTCATCTATTCGTCTGGAAAAATTTAAGTGCTAAGAAAATTTCTGTTTTTCGGTCACTCACACGACAAATAAGCAAAATTATGATAAACTCGTACTCTTATGACTCTCTTTTTATGTTTTACGGTTAATTCACGTATCTAAGTTTCATTTAAGAACAGAACCTTTACGGTAACAGAACTTCTAACGCCGTAAATATTTTAAAGAGTAATCTCTTAAAAAGTAGCAAGTTTACTAAAAACTCACTCTTCTCTTACAAAGTTGCAATGCAGACCGTCGGGAATTAGTATTACAGAAACTGTGGCAAAGGTTTCCCAGCAGGATTTGCTAGGTTTAGCAAAGAGTGGTTACACAACTGAAAGAACAACTAACAAAATGATGTTATATAGAAAATGGAAAATGTAACGGATTACACCCTTGTTAAAAGCTATAGATTTGACGGATCGACGTGTCAACTTCAAATCCCACTTCTGAAATGACACATCTAAAATATGTACACATTACCCAGAAGAAGGCTATAGACTAAGAACCTGTCAGGAAGTCTTCGGCGGGGAGTGCGGCTTACGTGAAAAATATAAATGCGAGACTCGTACGTTTAGTAGACAATTAATATTAGTTTATTATTCTAATGAGACTCAACAATACAAAGACGTTAGCAATGCGATGCCGTTGGATTCGTCCTGACCGATCGTCGCGATCATAGGAGCTTATTCGTGTGCACCGTTTCTTGTCAAAGTTTTGTTAGCAACTATTTCTTATACTTATCGATAGCACCAGGGGAGCATGACGTCGCTCACCGGTATATTTATTAACTGTTGGTTGGCAGATGAGTCAAGTTTCGTATGAAGAAAAAAAATTTGATTCATATGAGCCCAAAATCGCTTAAATTAAAGTACACAGTCAGTTAGGTTTTGCAGGCCTAAAGATTTCAGTTCAAATGACAACCTAAAAATATTTAGTTTGGTTTTCAAATAAATATGTCATTAATTGTTGGAAAGGTATTAAAATTCAAAGTTTTTTTTTTTTTTTTTTGGATTGATTGGATTTTTACAATTAATGTTGCACAATATGTGCTGTAAGTCCTGTACTTTATATTTATACTTTTTAATTATCTACAGCGTAACCACTGAAAATATTCTGGACTGGATATTGGATTGGCTGCAACTCATCCCTGACCACATTGGCTGTGAATCGGGGCATAGCTGGCACCTTGTTGCAAATAAAACACCTCCACCGGGTCGGGGATGTTTAGTTGTGCATAAAGCTAAGCTACCTTCATGAATTAATTATTATCTGTATTTTAGCTTAAGCTTTTTCGTCGACTGCTGACTTAATTGACGTAAATAAAAAAAAAAAATAAATAAATAATTAAATGCAGTTTTGAGGATAAGAAAGTAGGAATTTCCACAAACAGTTTGGAAGAAAATGGGTTTGCACATTAGCGTACCGAAACAGAACGGAAGTGGTAACAGCAATGATGGTAACAGCGAGACGAATTTTTGCAAATATATAACTGTTTGCATTCATTACATTTTTTGGTGAGGTCATTTAGAATATCTTTCACTATAAGGGCATTTCCAAAATCACGCACACGACTTTCGAAAGCAAAATAAAATATTATATGTATGTGAAATGAATCAAAAGAAATACCTTTTTCGCAGTTCATTAGTGTACTGCCAATCTTTAAAACAATTTTGGGATTCCTGTTTTTATCTGTTTAGAAAAAAGGTTCAAAAGAGTTCAATGTCACTCACGCGACATCAAATGTACATGGTTTTAAAAATGATTCTTCTGTTTTTACATTTACACATACAATTTGAGTTACGAGTTATTTAAGCTTTTAATACAAACCAACATAAAAAAGGTGTTAACGACTAATAAATTGTGTATTCATTAAGAATAGAACAGAAAAAGATTTATATTCACATTGTATTTGCTCAACAATTATATGTTAATTGACATTCGATTTTTGGGAATAGATGATTCGCGCTATTTTTGTTTTGTTTTCAGCGTTGCACGAAGTGAAAGGCTTTCTCTTGATCATGTTGGTATCAATAAGACGACTTTCCTTCTGGAGGCGCAATAACCATATGGCTTCTTGGATGGAAGATACTGCTGCCATATATTCTGCTTCCGTAGAGGATAGTGCAACCGTGCTCTGCCGTTGGGAACACCATGATATTGCTCCACCTTTTTGTACATAAACGTATTCTACACCATAGGTGGCTTTTTTTACCAGCTGTAATTTTATGTCACAAATGTGGCCCATCCTACAATGCGATAGTTCATATCAATTTATTGCGGCAAAGGCCTTTGGCAATTCACAATTCAGTCGATACAGATCAAATAGCCAGTGGCTATCAACATATTTTTCTCAAATATTTTTGTTGCCATTTGGCTTAGAGATAACAGACTTCCGCACAAATTTGGAACGTACTCCACTTCATAAACATTACCTTTAACTGTTTTGCCCTTTACATGGAACAAAATTCCTACATCGCCTCTGCTTTATAGATGCACAGTTTTTCTTTGTTCGCTATTATTACGCTCTTGTTGCTAACCTCAGATTCGTTGCTTAGCGATCTCCGATCATTTGTCATGAGAGTTGAAGCGCCAGAATCAATGTACCGCACTGTATCGCTCTTGCCTACATGAGCGAAGTATTCGATGCTAGAGCTGCTCTCTCTTCATCGCTTCTCTCTTCTTCCAACACACCTGGGCATATTTTTCGCATATACCACCGCATGCGTAGCAGATAACTGTTTTCTTAAAACGGTTATTTAACTTTGCTTTGTCTCTCTTAGCTTGCTTTGATGCTCTTGAGTACATGGCATTCGAATTGATTCCAGCATTGTTGTCAAACTTTACAGTATGTAGGTAATCCAGCAAGCAGTGATGCTGTTACCTCGTCACTTATGCAAGGCCCAGCATTTGCAGTCATAATCATGTCGACATACTCCTGTGTCGAATCAAACTGCTCCAGATTCAACGACCAACTTTTTAAGTAGGCCTACTTTCCCAGTCAATACACTGTTCTCAAACGCCTGCGCCATGGCATCCCATCTTGATTTGGATTCGGCTATGTGTGCGTAATTGGTCGACTTAATCATCAGCGTAATCTGCGCGAGCGCTCTCTCGTATAGTCCACAATCTTCTCTGATGGTCCATTACACACTACACTCTAACAACCTTTGATCACTAGGTAAGATTGAGCCTGCCGCTTCCAAACATCGTAGTTTTCGCCGCCACTCAACTTCTCACACGGATATATATTGGTCATTTCTATTTTGTCTTTTCTTGTATGCATGGACTGGACCCATAACCAATTAAAAGACGTGTGTGCAGTTTACAAGATGATAGAAGACTTATTTAGAAGTAACTAGTTGACCCGGCGAACTTCGTACCGCCTTAGCGTTGCAATCATGCACTACTTTATTTCGTATAGCTGACCTATCTTAGGTATGAGTACCTATTCAATTTGAACTGAATCCTCCATATAAAAATGAATACCTAAAAATGATTTTACTAATTTTTAATGAAATAAAAAACAAAATATATATTTTCAAAATAGTGATTATTTCTTAGGATTTATTTAAACACTCTATACTCTTCACTGCTTCTCTCTACTCTAATGCTTTTTGGTAAACAATATTTTTAGTTTTATGTTCT
The DNA here is from genome assembly GCA_018150345.1 of Drosophila equinoxialis. Taxonomy (NCBI): domain Eukaryota; kingdom Metazoa; phylum Arthropoda; class Insecta; order Diptera; family Drosophilidae; genus Drosophila; species Drosophila equinoxialis. The sequence continues at coordinate 160,449 of JAECWI010000323.1, read as the reverse complement.
GTCGCGTAAATAAATAAAGTTGTTGGTTTTCCGACACGGGAACAGGCGACATATAATTGGCCATGTCAAAAACATAGATTTTGTAGGTTGATGCCACACACACACTTAGCGACTGCCCTTGCGATTTATTTATTGACATTGCAAATGCAAGCCGCACTGGAAACTGTAAGCGCTTAAAGCTGAATGGCATGTCGTTCGGTGTCATAGAGATGCGTGGGATTAAAACGACTTCGCCTTTGTACTTCCCTTTTAAAATTGTTGCTTCGAGGATATTGTTCAAAAATTTTTTCACAGCAAGCCAGGTGCCATTACACAGACGTGGCTGGTTTATGTTCCGTAACATAATAATTACTGATCCGATTTTTAGTTGCAGATTATGAGGTGGTAAGCCGGGTAATTCCAGCGAATTTAAAAATTCTGTTCGATAATTGACAACATCATCATCATTAATAACGGAATCAACTGATTTGTAATTCTTCAATTCGCCAGCTATTTTGTCTTGAATCTGAAAATTCATTTCGTTCACATCAACATTTATTGCGGCCAATATAACACGTTCGCTTAACCAATCGTGATTTACGTAATTTTGAGCTATGTTTGGGAAAACCATCTCCATGAGTACGGTCTTTGATTCACAAAAGTTGCAAAAATTGGTAGGGAATGTAATGTATCCCGATGATGTATCAACAGCAATATTACCATTACCAATATCGAGCAGTTGTTTGGAAAAGACTTCTCCAGACTGGTCTTCCTGCAATTCGCAATTTTAATGTATTTCCATAAAATGGACGACTTCAAACATGCATTTAGTTCATCAGCTGGCGTTGAGCGTGGAACAACTGGCAATATTTGTCGAAAATCACCTGCCAATAGTATCATTGCACCACCAAACCGGTTTCCGTTATTTCGTAAATCTTGCATTGAGCGATCTAATGCCTCTAAAGATTTTTTGTGTGCCATCGTGCATTCATCCCAAATGATCAATCTGGTTTGCTGCAGCACTTTGCCCATGGCAGAATTCCTCGAAAGGTTGCAAGCTGGAGTTTCATTTATTTGAAGGTTCAAAGGCAACTTGAGAGCTGAATGAGCTGTTCGACCGCCTTCCAACAATGTAGCTGCAATACCTGATGAAGCTAGGGCTAGTGCAATTCCATTTTGCGATAGAATCGTGGCCAAAATCAATGATAACAGAAACGTTTTCCCAGTTCCACCAGGAGCATCTAAAAAATAAAATCCGCCAGTTCTATCGTTCACTACTTTCATGAGCGTATCGTAGGCATATTTTTGTTGTTGATTCAAAAGGGATACTGTTCTATCAACCATTTCTCTTAATGTTTCGGAATTGTATTGGGCTTCGCGTCGCAATTCTTGATCAAATGAGTTGTGCATTGGACGATTGGGTGCTATCATTCCTATTTGTATTAATACTTTGTTGGTAAGCATCAAGCACATGTCCTTAATTAAAATTAATGCTTCATTGTGAATTTCTTCGTTCATTTGTAAATCTGCATTCGATGTTCTAAGACGCATCTGGTGCAATATATCTTCCGCCATATGATCTTTGTATTTATGCCATAAATCAATCGGTGTTGATGGAAAGCATGTAGACAAAATTATAGAAAATAATGTTCGTATTTGTTTAGGATTTGGATAAATCACAGCATCTTCGAGAGTGTGGTCCCAATGAGTGTCATTCTCTAACAATCTCAAACATTGACAGGCTTCTCTGTATGTGCCACACAATACACCATTAACTGTTCGCAGATGTTGGACCACGAACATTGACTAACAGTAAACGCAAATAGAAACATTCATCTTGACTGGGATGGACTGCATAAATAGGGCCTAGTGCATCGGTGAAAAATACTTGTGGATAACCTGTAACTGGTTGCCCTCGTTTTCGTCGTTGGAATTTTTTTGATGATTGATTCCAAGTATAATATCTTGGCATTTCTGAATAAAGTAGCGTTCTGGCAAAATCATCATTCTGGCACATTTCAAAGAACCTGGTTAATGTTGTCGATGGTGGCCTGTCAACTTGTTGTAATATGTTTGCATCTGTAAAATACACCCGTTGACCATTTTCCAAATGTACTGCCAAATGAAAAACAGTAGGGTGTCGTTCATGTATAGGAAACGAAAATATACGCCACATGCCTTCGTTACTACTAACATAGCGGCCTATTTGATATTGAGTGACTTCATCATTTGAATTTTCGGCAGCAACTCCGAAGACAGCTATATCACTACCTTTGTTCACACACTTGCAAATGTATTTTATGGATTTTACGGAATGGCAAAATTCGACGTTTATGTGTGCTTCATATGTCTTGCAGAGTACAACGGAACAACCCAACGATTATCAACTTCAATCTCCTGTCGATTTACTTTGACTATTGTTGACTTTCCATTGTCATCAATGGATCGGCGGCGATTAAGTGGATATCCATCATTTCCAGTAATAGTTTCTGCTACTAATTGTCTTGGGTAGCGTTTTGAACATTTTCCTTCAACCATACACGGAGAATTGGGATTTAATATTCTAGCCAATGACGACATAGCGGCTGGAGCCATAATCTGCAATACGATGGTATTGCTCATGTCGATCTAGTCTTATCTGTGCGCGGGATTCAGTTACCCTTCCCTTATGCAGTTTACTGCTTTGCAAGCGAAGCAATTAAATTGGTGCAGAACGCCACTCTCGGGATCGCAAACGCTCATGCTCAAGCCTGGCTGCACGCCTTTTGGCTGGTTCCAATTAGAATCCTCTGCTTTGCCTTAGCCGCTCAGCTTCAAGTACCAATTCTCGCTCTTCTTTAGTTCTATTCAAAACATTGCTTCTGAATCTTTCTGCGTTGTGGGTACGACGACCCAAATTCGCTTTTTTAGGAGGCATTATTTCGTTAGTAACTTTTTGTTTGTAACTAAAACAGGAATGAATGAATTTCCTACAACTTGGTTGACATGTCACTGCCCCCGCCTACTGCGGTCGATACACGGAAAGCCGTTATAAAAACCCATTTTATTCGCGCTTGCGAAGATTTTCTTAATATTTTTATCCGTAAGAACCCTTCAGTACCGGTCGCCGTAAATTCCTCTGAAAATCCGAGGCAATTTGTGAGATGTCGCCTCGGATTTTCAGGGGACAAGCCATACAAATTTGCGGCGACATTTAGCATTGCATGTCCTAGCGCCTCGGACATTCTATCGATTTTTCGGCGACAGATCGCCCTGAAGACGCGAATAACAAAGACGCTTGTGCGATCAACGGAACTTGCGGCGACATTTCGCCGGAATGTCTGCGCATAATGGTGGTTGTTTTTTCAATCGAAGTTGCGGCGACATGTCGACACAATGTCCCAGCAAAATTATATCTCGGATTTACAATCAAATTTGCGGCGACATGTCGCATTTTCCCAAAAATAAATAAAACGTTGATTTAATTTAGATTTTTAACATGCATTAGTTAGACCAAGGAAAACGGCTTTCATTTTTATATATATAGATGAGTAGTGATGAGTAGCAGTACAAATGTAATGTGCAAGAGTTGCCAGATAGAAAGTACTTTTCAAGCACAGGTTAACGTCACATTTATTGTTCCGTGTACATTTGTAAAAGGAAAAGGCATTGTGAAGGGCCTCCTTTATAGTTTTTTGTATCTGCTAAGCTTTTCTTTTTAGAACGGCACCCACTCCATTAACGGTAAATTCGTACTTTTAGTACTGTAGTATAATTTAAGATCATAACCTTTAAGGTAATGTCGTAAATATTTTAGTAAGTAATATCTTATAAACGTAGCAAGTTCACTATATACACAAGCTCAACGTCTCTTACAAATAATTTGTACATGTAAACTTTTATCACTATTTCTACCAAAAATATGAAAGAAGCTAACTGCCAAAGTTTTTATACCCTTGCAGTCCTTGGAAATAATTTGTTTACATTTTGAAATTTTTTTCCAAACATTATTTCTCTTTTAACAATTTTTTCTTCTTCCATCATTCCCTAAGCAAAGCACAACACGCATACACATACAGTTCATGTAGCGTTGCGTCTCTGTGTGTATGCATGTGTTCTGTTTGATTTGATAATGACGTAGTAGGCAGCTCTTGAACCGATTTGCATTGACTGAAACTTTTGTTCTATTTATCCGATCAGATTCAAATTTTGGGATCTGAGGTTCTATATCCATATTGGTTTTCATGGGGATACTCCAATTTTTGCAAAATTTGTGTTCTAGAGCTATATGATATAGTAGTCCGATCCGGATGATCGGAATGCGATACTGCGATTGTCACTCTGAACCATCGCGGGGTTGAGCACCATATTCGGGCGTTGATCGACTCGGGAGCCGATTCAGCCCCCCTTTTATCCAGTAGACGCCGCAGTTACTGGCATGGGCCAGAGTGATGGAGGATGCGCCGACAATGTGTGTCTGCTGATGCTGTCCCCTACATATGACAGGCTGAACAAGATTGAGGTCTCCGCCCTGGTCGTATCCAAATTGTCGGGGGCCATTCCAACGGCTCCATTTCTTAACACGATTCCGACGCATCGCCCCGTGGCTGACCCGTACTACAACAAGCCCGCGCCTATTGATATGATTATCGGTGTAAACCTGTTTCCACACATCCTCGGAGAGCGGATCAAAAAGGATATTGGTGATTTCGTCGGACTGCCGATATATTGTGTCCCTACCGATCAAATGTCCGAATAGCGTCGACATGGGTCATTTAAAACCGATCGCGCTGGCTCAATTCCTGCGGAATGAAGCCCGCCTTCTCAAGGAGATCGCTGCGGCAATATTCAGGACTATGAGCTACAAACTGTCACGTTTGGGGTTAACTGCGCGCCATTCTTGGCGATCAGAGTCAGAAAACAACTGGCACAAGACGTGCAAGCGATGTACCCTCAGGCGAGCGAAATCCTTCGGAACTACATGTATGTTGATGATGTCCTTGCCGGCGCTCATACTGAAGACGACGCCCGTCTCGCCATACGAGAGCTTCAAGCTGCCCTCCAATCTGCGGGCCTCCCGCTTCGGAAGCGGACTTCCAATAAGAAGGAAGTACTTCAAGCTATCCCAAAAGAGCACCTGCTGCGAGAGGACTTTCGCGAGCTGGAAAACCTTGGGAATCGGCTGGCAAGCCGCCGAGGACGTCTTTTTTTCACCGTAGCGGACCCACCATTGCAGGAGTCGATCTCCAAGAGGTAGGTTCTGTCCCATATCGCCAAACTCTTCGACCCCGCTGGCTGGCTAGCCCCATTTGTTATCCGAGCGAAGATATTCATGCAGCAAATCTGGTTAACCGAACTGGGCTGGGATGACGCTCTGCCGCCTCTCCTGCTGCAGCAATGGCAAGAATTCCTGCAGGATTACCCAGGCCTCAGTCAACTCCGCATCCCCCGTTGGCTAAACACCAGCGATACGCTCTCGTGGGAGCTTCATGGCTTTTGTGACGCATCACAGAAAGCGTATGGAGCAGCCCTATATGTGCGGGTTCGGTACCGCGATCAAGTAAGCGTCCATTTATTAATGACTAAGACCCGCGTGGCTCCAGTCAAAACAGTCTCGCTGCCTCGGCTGGAGTTGTGCGGAGCGGTTTCGCTAGCCGATCTCTGGGCGTCGATCGTTCCATCATCCAGCACGCAACTCAATTTGAACCTATTTCTCGACCAACATGGGACACTCCGCTCCTGCCGGCGACTCCGGGCCGCTGAATCCCTCCAGTATTCTATTTTTCTCCACAATAATACTCACTTCGCCCGCCTGCTTGTCGAATTCGCCCGTATCACGTTGCATGGCGGCAATCAACTGATGGTGCGGTATCTACGCACCAAATTCTGGATCCCACGGGTCAAGAATCTGGTGAAATCCCACATCAAGGGGTGTAAAGTTCATTGTCGACGACTACAGACTCAGATGATGGGTGATCTCCCTCGAGAGCGCATCACGTACTCCAGGCCCTTCACCCACACGGGCATTGACTTCGCGGGGCTTTTCGAGATCAAGAATTACACCGGGCGTGCGTGTCCCATTACTAAGGGTTGTGTCTGCGTCCCACAGCGCATTTATTCCGACAATGGCAAAACCTTCGTAGGGGCCTCAAAGGCGCTCAACAAAGATTTCCTGAACACCACCAAGCTTGATATAAGGAAGGCATTTCCCCAGCATATTTTATCCTGTCAGTTCATTCCGCCGAGCGCGCCCCATATGGGAGGACTGTGGGAAGCAGGGGTCAAAAGTTTTAAGACTCTATTTTACAAGCCCTCTTCTACTGTCAAGTACACGTTCGAGGAATTTTCCACTCTCCTGTGTAGGATCGAAGCGTGCCTAAACTCCAGGCCAATTTCTCTCATGAGCGAGGATCCAGAGGATCTGCTGGCACTAAGCTCGGGACACTTCCTGTTTGGAGGACCACTCTTATTCATTGCAGAACCGGAGATTCTGGTCGAGACTGTGTCCCTGATCAACCGATGGCAGCGACTGAAGGCAATCCAGCAAGCTTTCTGCCGCCGCTGGAAGAGTGAGTACCTCAAGGAGCTCCACAAACGGAATAAGTGGAAATCACCGGCTCGCAGCCTCCAGACCGGCGACCTCGTGATCGTGTTCGAAGATAATCTCCCCTCCAACGAGTGGCGCTTAGGGGGAATGGAGCGCACTCTGCCCGGGGCTGACGGTCTCGTCCTAGTGGCTGATGTCACAACAGCGCGTGGGTCTATCCGAAGACCCGTAGCGAAGCTCATCTTGTTGCAAGACAACAGGAGTCCTGAGCCTAAAAACCTATCGTGACTCCCAATCCCTCTATGTTCCGTCCGAATGTCCTCGTTTCCGTGCATGTTGTTCGTTTCCGTGCATCGACTAATCCACTCTCCCCTACGTAATTTCTTTCGTTGCAGTTCGTTCAGCTCGCCCTTCCATAGCGACATGGCCCCCACGCAACTGTCGCACCACCGCAGCAAACGATCTGTTCCATACGGGACGAACGCGTACCGATGCCGGGTCTGCCGGGGGGTTCACGCACTGCGGCAGTGTCTGCGCTTCCTGAACCTCCGAGGGGAAAAGCGGCTCCGGGCGGTGCTTATAAAAAGTACTGCCCCAATTGCTTGGCACACGAGCATTCATCTGACGCGTGCCGGACTCGCCATGGTTGCCGACGTTGCGGACAAAAGCACCATACCCTGCTCCATATGGCCGACCAACCGCAGAGACAACACTCCGTAGCCCGGCGTCGCAGCCAGTCATCCTCCTACGGACGTGCTGCACCACCGTCACAACCCCGTTCCCGATCATCGTCCGACCGCTCCGCGTCTCCAGAAGGCGCACCCGAGATATCTCTCTCCTCACTGCTCCACGCCAGGACGACGACTGTCATGCCAACGGCAGTCCTCTGGTTGGGCAATGGCTCGAAATCGTTCGAGACCCGCGTCCTCCTCGATGCGTGTGCGGCTGAGAGCCGCATCAACCTTTCCTTTGCCCAGTCCCTGGGGTCGGCTGTGACCAAGCCTGCACGGCCGTCCTCGAGTCGAGGTCCGACCGTACGTTCCGGCGGAATGTTATCTTCCGGGTCGAAGAGGACCTGCTCATCCGCACTCTCATCCGGGAAGTGTCGGCGCCGGTCCGGGAGAAATTCGCCACCCTGATCCTGGTCGACACCAATTTCTATCGGCCAGCGTCGGTGTCCGTGGTGCTCGGGGCAGACCTCTATTCTGAGGTCATCCAACCAGGCTGTGTGCCCGGTCATAGCGGTACTCCCGCGGCCCAGAGCACCGTGTTCGGATGGGTCGTCTCCGGCTCTAGAACGCTGTGTTTTCTTTTCCGATTTAGTATTTTTTCCAACCCGAAACATTTTCGTGTGTGTCGAGACATTTTGTAAAGAAACTAAATAAACCACAATTAATTTTAAACGAAGTTTTCGCGCGTTTCATTTCATTACACACTCACCAGACCCCTAAAGAAATTGGCACCCGCCAACCACTTGTGTCTTATTTGGATCCTTCCGTCCCTCCACGATTATTTATCTCACCCGGGTAATAAAAAGTACCGAAAAAAATTTCATGTCGATAGCTCTTAAGATGGCTAAGTAAAACGCATATGCACATTCGAACGGACATGGGTATATTGACTCAGCTTCTCATGTTGATCAAGAATATATATACTTTGTGGTGTCGAAAACGTCTCCTCCTTCTCTGCAAGGGTATAAAAATATAAATTCGGAACATGTTTTGATTAAATATAAAGAAAAACAGCCAGATCTTTGGTACTTTATATTTGGTCCTGTGATTGACGTTTTTCCGGAAATGCCCATGTATTAATAGCAATATCGTGGAATTCTCATTCAGCCTAAAGTGGTTATTCTATATATTTTAATATCTACATATTTGAAAACATATCCGTGGTACCCAATGTCTCCCTCCAACTGTACATAAAATATTAGTTCTTGGAGCAGAGATTATAGATTTGTGTGTAGTTCCAGTTAGATATTTGACGGTGAGACGGTAAGAATGCATCAGAAGCTCGTAACAAATATTATAAAAAGTACTGACGTTCTCATGCCAGAAAAAATTGTAGACGTTTTTAATACAGCTAGTTTTTAAACTCATTATCGGTGTTATTAAAATTTTAACATTCGAATTGTATTTTTATTCCGTGAATCTTTCAGTCGTTTTTGTGCTTTTTGTTTCAATATACATAAATTAAACTTACAACAATTACTTGTATTAGCGGTGTTGTTGTTTAGGTAATCTCTTTTGCTTTTGTGTCTTTACCATTGTAACTAACTATCGCCCTCTTGCTCTTTCCTATTCTTGTTTGATGTTCAGTGTTAAGTTTGATGTTAACGGTTCACGTTAAGTGTGCAGGTTACACAGGCAGAATCAAGCAGTCTATTGCTAAAGGTGGTGGCTTAAAATATGGATGTGATGAGATGCGCTTATTCATGAGGCGGACAAGAGATAGTTTTCACGGTTTTGAGGGCAGGTCTTAACAAACTCCAAGCGGAATTTACTGCGGTGGAGACTTAGTTTAGAAGCTTATCGCTTATGAATGAGTCTCCGAAACGTAAAAGAACCATTCATTGGGGTGTTTCTTCATCTGTAGATCTGCCAGTGCCTCTTATCGTCCCCAACCAGCCTCAGGCACCGTCCTCTCCCAATGTACAGCAATTGATATCGTTTAAGAGCCCAGTGGTGATTAGTAAGGAATTTCCGGTATCACCTGGGAATCATCTCTTAAAAACGATGCCAACTGGTAGTGTCCGAAGTGTCCAGGCAATTACCCATTCCATGTAAATTGCCGATAGCTCTAAAAGTATCGAGAGCCCCGTGAACAAGTTGACTGTTGCGGTGGGCGACTTGTCCAACGTTGCTGCTGCGGCTGACGCTTTGGGACCGCGGCCTCTTGTTGGCATACCACCGAACAAACATATATTTGTTTATAGGCTAGACCCTGTTGTCACATTTGATGATGTAATAGCCTATATTCGGAAGAAAGTTAACGTCTCGAATATTGCGGTGGTAAAGTTTAAATTTTCGTATTCTCGGGACATCTCGTCCTTTAAGATCAGTGTTTCTGCCAATATCTTCGACATTATATGTCGAGGAGATTTTTGGCAAAAAGCATAAAAGTTAAGGAATATACTGTAAGGAAGAAAAATTGGCAACCGATTCGCCTGCCAATAACAACAACTAACACTATTCCTGGCGCATCAGCATCGGCTGGTGTGTCAAAAAACTAGTTTCGTCCCTTAACCTGGGTTACCAGAACGTTAGAGGACTGAAATCTAAACTTCCTAATCTCTATGTAGATAGTCTTTCTTTTGAACATAACATTCTTGCTTTTACGGAGACGTGGCTAAAACCTGACATTGCTGATGCATCGGTCTTTTTCACAAACTGTTCTATATTTAGACGTGGGCGGATTTCTCGCTGTGGCGTTCTGATAGCTGTTGATGCTGCTTTATCATCTGAAATACTTCAATTTTCTTATACCCAAAAGATTGAGTTTGTCGGTGTTAAAGTAAATCTTGTAATGCTTTTATTACTTGTTCCTATATTCCTCCATCGTAAGACATTATGGTATATTTAAATCATTTAGAGGCAATCCAGTTTGTCTGCTCTTTAGTTTCTAGTCAAGACATGCTCATAGTTGTAGGTGATGTAAAATTACCTGCCTTGTCATGGTCACTATCAGATGAATCGACCATGTTGCTGCCCTCTATGTCACATGACTTTATTGATGGCCTTCTAGGCTTATATTTAAATCAAGTCAATCCTGTCTTAAATTCTAATAGAAAATCGTTAGATCTTATTTTTGTATTGGATTCTTCTTATTGTGATGTTTCTAGGATCGAACCTTTTGTTCTTCCCGAAGATAAATTTCATCCAATATGAAATTCAAAAATTGAGATACCCTCACTATCACCATTACTTGGTTCAAATGAGTTACCTCTAACTAGGTGCTTTCGTGAGACTGACTTTGACAGTCTTAATGAAAACATTACTACTACCGATTGGACTTATCTGTACAATTGTAGAGATATGAACTCAGCTGTTCGCTTCTTTTACGATACTCTGAATTCACATTTTGATATTTGTGTGCCTCTTGGTAGACAGGTGCGGCTTAACACACATCCCTGGTTTTCTCGAGAGTTATCCAATTTAAAAAATGTGAAGACTCGATATTATAAGTAGTTTCAAAAAACACGTCGTTCATCACATTACGCTCTGTATACATTCGCCCGTTCAAAATTCATGATGCTTAATACACAATTCTATAAGAATAATCTTCAGCGCTGTAAGCTTTAGTTTTCTTCTGACCCTAAACAATTTTATAATTTCGTTAATTCTAAACGTAAGACCTCTGTGCACCCATCTTTTTTGTGCTTTCAAAATAAAAAAGCGAGCACTGATCAGGCAATTGCAGATATCTTTGCGAGTTTTTTCCAAACAACTTATTCCTCAACGGAATATCGATTGATGAAAGTTCTCTTCTTAGCAAACTTAAACTGGTTAAACATGTTTATTCTCCGGGGCCAGATGGTCTACCTGGTTCTAAGCAAACGCATTATGTAAACCAATTTTGAAATTGTTTTTATTGTCTGTCAAATATTCCTCTTTTCCATCTATTTGTAAGGAGTCGTATATCATTCCTCTGCATAAAAATGACAAAAAGTCGGAAGCCTCTAACTATAGGTAAATTGTCCGCTATTGGAACGTCTTTTGGAACGTCTAAAGAAGTTAAATTTTAATACCCATATTTCCACCACGGTCGCAAAGGCCATGAGTGTTCTGGGTTTCATTAAAAAATGGCCAAAAGAATTTGATGACCCCTATACCACTAATGTTCTTCTTACTTCGCTTGTCAGTCCTATTTTAGAGTATGGATCTCTAGTAGACTTCTTTTGATTAACCTTCCTTCCTTAATTAACCATTCAAAAGTTTGTAAAGAAAATTTACACCAAGCATAATTCTACGATTTTTTAAAGAAGGAAGGTTAATTAGCTGAAGTCGACTAGAATAAGATCGTTTGTACGTTTGGATCATTGCAGAAATTATGAAAGGCAAAAAGTAAAAACTGTTTTTGTACAGATTCTTATTTTTTTTATGAAAGTCATTTTGAGGAGACCAAACACAAGATCCATACTCCAATATGGGACGAACTAATGAAGTATAAAGTATTTTGGTAGAATATGGATCATTGAACTCCTTCGACAAGTGCTTTGTAAAGCCAAGAACACTCTTAGCCCTACTAACAGTAGTCCATATATGCTAATTAAAAACAAGTTTACGGGATATTTAGATCCCCAAATCTTTACCAACCAAAGAAGTATTATTAATTCTTTCTAACGGGGAATTATTTAGAAAGTAACTGGCTAACTGGGGAGAACCTCTATACTACCTCTTTGCACCTCTATACCTTATTTACACTTAGAACGGTTTGGCGAAAACAAGTTAGCCCTACACCACCTTTGAAAAGCCTGCTGGGTATGGCATGAAACAGAGTCTACGATGCGATTAGCGACTAGATCATCGGCATACATAAGAACTCTGGAACTTAAAAGAACGGTGGGAAGATCATTAATGAAAATGGTGAATAGTAATTGGCCAAGGTGTCTACCCTGTGGGACTTCCGATTGAACAAATGAACTAAGAGCAAAGAACCATCTGCCTCCTATTGCTTAGATATTTTGAAATCCAAGCAAGCATAGCATCCGGAAAGCCAACCAAATAAAGCTTATGTAATAGTAAAGCATGGTTTACCGAATCGAAAGCCTTACTGAAATCCGTATATATATAACATCAGTTTGCCTATGTTTTTTAAAGCCTTGGATTACAAAAGATGTAAACTGTAAAATGTTAGTTGTAGAAGATCTATCCTTCACAAATCCATGCTGTTATGACGAAAAATTTATTTACATAAATGGTGTATTTAAGAAGTCATAATTTTTTAAACAGTTGACAATTTAGAAATTCCCAGATATTAGTGACGTCGGATTTATTCCCACATTTGTGAAGTGACAAGCGGGAGTACCGACAGGGCCCGTTGAGTATACCGGCTTAATCATCATTAGTTCCTTAGCTACCAAACTTTCCGTTATAATCGTATTACGAATGCAGTTGGATTTCGTTATAGGATATGGATATATCTGACTAAAGTTGTACTTAGTTGATATGTTCGTAGTCGAGAAGAAGTTAGCAAATAAATAGATCGATCAGAAGAGGCCCAAACATTATTAAAAACTGTACATGATGGAAGACAGATAGAATTTCGCTTTGAGTTAACAAAACTATAGAACTCCTTGAAATTTTTGAAAAATTGTGACTTGCAACGTTGTAAGTAGTTATTATTTCATTCACAATTAGAAACAATATAATTCGATTTAGCAACCAAGTAACGCGACTTTATACTTTTTGTAATACATAGACTTAAAATTCTTCAGTTTTGACAGGCCTCGCGTAAACCATGGTGATTTTTGCGTCACCACTGCAGACACTAAGTGTACACAGTCATTAAAGATCATATCCGTACAAGTGTATAAATTAGTCCAATAGGTGTTAAGAAAGGCATTGTTTAGTGCGACAAAGTCAGTCTTCCGAAAACATCGGATGCGTACCGTTGGAACTCAATGGATAACTCCAAAGTTGGATGGAAACTATACTCTGGTAACACCATTGGACTAGTTATCGGTACTTTACAAAAACTAAGATCAGAAGTAAAAATAACATCCAGAAATCTGTTCGATGTATTACACTGTGCAACATCAAAAATCAAACCGAACCGGACCTTATTTTTCTGAAAGTACATGTATTGAATAGCAAACCCCTTTTTGGGTTTTTCAAAGTTATCTCGTTTTTTTTTTTTTATAGCGAGTTGAAATTTTTCATTTTGGGGGTATTTTTAGTTTGTCATATGACCTAAATATGACTTATACATATATCGATTTCTACTTCATGTATACGACCTAATTCATCCTCATTTATTGTAGAAGCCTCTAACTATAGGTAAATTGTCCGCTATTGGAACGTCTTTTGGAACGTCTAAAGAAGTTAAATTTTAATACCCATATTTCCACCACGGTCGCAAAGGCCATGAGTGTTCTGGGTTTCATTAAAAAATGGCCAAAAGAATTTGATGACCCCTATACCACTAATGTTCTTCTTACTTCGCTTGTCCGTCCTATTTTAGAGTATGGATCTCTAGTAGACTTCTTTTGATTAACCTTCCTTCCTTAATTAATCATTCAAAAGTTTGTAAAGAAAATTTACACCAAGCATAATTCTACGATTTTTTAAAGAAGGAAGGTTAATTAGCTGGAGTCGACTAGAATAAGATCGTTTGTACGTTTGGATCATTGCAGAAATTATGAAAGGCAAAAAGTAAAAACTGTTTTTGTACAGATTCTTATTTTTTTTTATGAAAGTCATTTTGAGGAGACCAAACACAAGATCCATACTCCAATATGGGACGGACTAATGAAGTATAAAGTATTTTGGTAGAATATGGATCATTGAACTCCTTCGACAAGTGCTTTGTAAAGCCAAGAACACTCTTAGCCCTACTAACAGTAGTCCATATATGCTGATTAAAAACAAGTTTACGGGATATTTAGATCCCCAAATCTTTACCAACCAAAGAAGTATTATTAATTCTTTCTAACGGGGAATTATTTAGAAAGTAACTGGCTAACTGGGGAGAACCTCTATACTACCTCTTTGCACCTCTATACCTTATTTATACTTAGAACGGTTTGGCGAAAACAAGTTAGCCCTACAGCACCTCTGAAAAGCCTGCTGGGTATGGCATGAAACAGAGTCTACGATGCGATTAGCGACTAGATCATCGGCATACATAAGAACTCTGGAACTTAAAAGAACGGTGGGAAGATCATTAATGAAAATGGTGAATAGTAATTGGCCAAGGTGTCTACCCTGTGGGACTTCCGATTGAACAAATGAACTAAGAGCAAAGAACCATCTGCCTCCTATTGCTTAGATATTTTGAAATCCAAGCAAGCATAGCATCCGGAAAGCCAACCAAATAAAGCTTATGTAACAGTAAAGCATGGTTTACCGAATCGAAAGCCTTACTGAAATCCGTATATATATAACATCAGTTTGCCTATGTTTTTTAAAGCCTTGGATTACAAAAGATGTAAACTGTAAAATGTTAGTTGTAGAAGATCTATCCTTCACAAATCCATGCTGTTATGACGAAAAATTTATTTACATAAATGGTGTATTTAAGAAGTCATAATTTTTTAAACAGTTGACAATTTAGAAATTCCCAGATATTAGTGACGTCGGATTTATTCCCACATTTGTGAAGTGACAAGCGGGAGTACCGACAGGGCCCGTTGAGTATACCGGCTTAATCATCATTAGTTCCTTAGCTACCAAACTTTCCGTTATAATCGTATTACGAATGCAGTTGGATTTCGTTATAGGATATGGATATATCTGACTAAAGTTGTACTTAGTTGATATGTTCGTAGTCGAGAAGAAGTTAGCAAATAAATAGATCGATCAGAAGAGGCCCAAACATTATTAAAAACTGTACATGATGGAAGACAGATAGAATTTCGCTTTGAGTTAACAAAACTATAGAACTCCTTGAAATTTTTGAAAAATTGTGACTTGCAACGTTGTAAGTAGTTATTATTTCATTCACAATTAGAAACAATATAATTCGATTTAGCAACCAAGTAACGCGACTTTATACTTTTTGTAATACATAGACTTAAAATTCTTCAGTTTTGACAGGCCTCGCGTAAACCATGGTGATTTTTGCGTCACCACTGCAGACACTAAGTGTACACAGTCATTAAAGATCATATCCGTACAAGTGTATAAATTAGTCCAATAGGTGTTAAGAAAGGCATTGTTTAGTGCGACAAAGTCAGTCTTCCGAAAACATCGGATGCGTACCGTTGGAACTCCTTTTTTGGGTTTTTCAAAGTTATCTCGTTTTTTTTTTTTTTATAGCGAGTTGAAATTTTTCATTTTGGGGGTATTTTTAGTTTGTCATATGACCTAAATATGACTTATACATATATCGATTTCTACTTCATGTATACGACCTAATTCATCCTCATTTATTGTAGAAGCCTCTAACTATAGGTAAATTGTCCGCTATTGGAACGTCTTTTGGAACGTCTAAAGAAGTTAAATTTTAATACCCATATTTCCACCACGGTCGCAAAGGCCATGAGTGTTCTGGGTTTCATTAAAAAATGGCCAAAAGAATTTGATGACCCCTATACCACTAATGTACTTCTTACTTCGCTTGTCCGTCCTATTTTAGAGTATGGATCTCTAGTAGACTTCTTTTGATTAACCTTCATTCCTTAATTAACCATTCAAAAGTTTGTAAAGAAAATTTACACCAAGCATAATTCTACGATTTTTTAAAGAAGGAAGGTTAATTAGCTGAAGTCGACTAGAATAAGATCGTTTGTACGTTTGGATCATTGCAGAAATTGTGAAAGGCAAAAAGTAAAAACTGTTTTTGTACAGATTCTTATTTTTTTTTATGAAAGTCATTTTGAGGAGACCAAACACAAGATCCATACTTCAATATGGGACGGACTAATGAAGTATAAAGTATTTTGGTAGAATATGGATCATTGAACTCCTTCGACAAGTGCTTTGTAAAGCCAAGAACACTCTTAGCCCTACTAACAGTAGTCCATATATGCTGATTAAAAACAAGTTTACGTGATATTTAGATCCCCAAATCTTTACCAACCAAAGAAGTATTATTAATTCTTTCTAACGGGGAATTATTTAGAAAGTAACTGGCTAACTGGGGAGAACCTCTATACTACCTCTTTGCACCTCTATACCTTATTTACACTTAGAACGGTTTGGCGAAAACAAGTTAGCCCTACACCACCTCTGAAAAGCCTGCTGGGTATGGCATGAAACAGAGTCTACGATGCGATTAGCGACTAGATCATCGGCATACATAAGAACTCTGGAACTTAAAAGAACGGTGGGAAGATCATTAATGAAAATGGTGAATAGTAATTGGCCAAGGTGTCTACCCTGTGGGACTTCCGATTGAACAAATGAACTAAGAGCAAAGAACCATCTGCCTCCTATTGCTTAGATATTTTGAAATCCAAGCAAGCATAGCATCCGGAAAGCCAACCAAATAAAGCTTATGTAACAGTAAAGCATGGTTTACCGAATCGAAAGCCTTACTGAAATCCGTATATATATAACATCAGTTTGCCTATGTTTTTTAAAGCCTTGGATTACAAAAGATGTAAACTGTAAAATGTTAGTTGTAGAAGATCTATCCTTCACAAATCCATGCTGTTATGACGAAAAATTTATTTACATAAATGGTGTATTTAAGAAGTCATAATTTTTTAAACAGTTGACAATTTAGAAATTCCCAGATATTAGTGACGTCGGATTTATTCCCACATTTGTGAAGTGACAAGCGGGAGTACCGACAGGGCCCGTTGAGTATACCGGCTTAATCATCATTAGTTCCTTAGCTACCAAACTTTCCGTTATAATCGTATTACGAATGCAGTTGGATTTCGTTATAGGATATGGATATATCTGACTAAAGTTGTACTTAGTTGATATGTTCGTAGTCGAGAAGAAGTTAGCAAATAAATAGATCGATCAGAAGAGGCCCAAACATTATTAAAAACTGTACATGATGGAAGACAGATAGAATTTCGTTTTAATTTAACAAAACTATAGAACTCCTTGAAATTTTTGAAAAATTGTGACTTGCAACGTTGTAAGTAGTTATTATTTCATTCACAATTAGAAACAATATAATTCGATTTAGCAACCAAGTAACGCGACTTTATACTTTATGTAATACATAGACTTAAAATTCTTCAGTTTTGACAGGCCTCGCGTAAACCCTGGTGATTTTTGCGTCACCACTGCAGACACTAAGTGTACACAGTCATTAAAGATCATATCCGTACAAGTGTATAAATTAGTCCAATAGGTGTTAAGAAAGGCATTGTTTAGTGCGACAAAGTCAGTCTTCCGAAAACATCGGATGCGTACCGTTGGAACTCCTTTTTGGGTTTTTCAAAGTTATCTCGTTTTTTTTTTTTTTTAGCGAGTTGAAATTTTTCATTTTGGGGGTATTTTTAGTTTGTCATATGACCTAAATATGACTTATACATATATCGATTTCTACTTCATGTATACGACCTAATTCATCCTCATTTATTGTAGAAGCCTCTAACTATAGGTAAATTGTCCGCTATTGGAACGTCTTTTGGAACGTCTAAAGAAGTTAAATTTTAATACCCATATTTCCACCACGGTCGCAAAGGCCATGAGTGTTCTGGGTTTCATTAAAAAATGGCCAAAAGAATTTGATGACCCCTATACCACTAATGTTCTTCTTACTTCGCTTGTCCGTCCTATTTTAGAGTATGGATCTCTAGTAGACTTCTTTTGATTAACCTTCATTCCTTAATTAACCATTCAAAAGTTTGTAAAGAAAATTTACACCAAGCATAATTCTACGATTTTTTAAAGAAGGAAGGTTAATTAGCTGAAGTCGACTAGAATAAGATCGTTTGTACGTTTGGATCATTGCAGAAATTGTGAAAGGCAAAAAGTAAAAAAGTACAGATTCTTATTTTTTTTTATGAAAGTCATTTTGAGGAGACCAAACACAAGATCCATACTTCAATATGGGACGGACTAATGAAGTATAAAGTATTTTGGTAGAATATGGATCATTGAACTCCTTCGACAAGTGCTTTGTAAAGCCAAGAACACTCTTAGCCCTACTAACAGTAGTCCATATATGCTGATTAAAAACAAGTTTACGTGATATTTAGATCCCCAAATCTTTACCAACCAAAGAAGTATTATTAATTCTTTCTAACGGGGAATTATTTAGAAAGTAACTGGCTAACTGGGGAGAACCTCTATACTACCTCTTTGCACCTCTATACCTTATTTACACTTAGAACGGTTTGGCGAAAACAAGTTAGCCCTACACCACCTCTGAAAAGCCTGCTGGGTATGGCATGAAACAGAGTCTACGATGCGATTAGCGACTAGATCATCGGCATACATAAAAACTCTGGAACTTAAAAGAACGGTGGGAAGATCATTAATGAAAATGGTGAATAGTAATTGGCCAAGGTGTCTACCCTGTGGGACTTCCGATTGAACAAATGAACTAAGAGCAAAGAACCATCTGCCTCCTATTGCTTAGATATTTTGAAATCCAAGCAAGCATAGCATCCGGAAAGCCAACCAAATAAAGCTTATGTAACAGTAAAGCATGGTTTACCGAATCGAAAGCCTTACTGAAATCCGTATATATATAACATCAGTTTGCCTATGTTTTTTAAAGCCTTGGATTACAAAAGATGTAAACTGTAAAATGTTAGTTGTAGAAGATCTATCCTTCACAAATCCATGCTGTTATGACGAAAAATTTATTTACATAAATGGTGTATTTAAGAAGTCATAATTTTTTAAACAGTTGACAATTTAGAAATTCCCAGATATTAGTGACGTCGGATTTATTCCCACATTTGTGAAGTGACAAGCGGGAGTACCGACAGGGCCCGTTGAGTATACCGGCTTAATCATCATTAGTTCCTTAGCTACCAAACTTTCCGTTATAATCGTATTACGAATGCAGTTGGATTTCGTTATAGGATATGGATATATCTGACTAAAGTTGTACTTAGTTGATATGTTCGTAGTCGAGAAGAAGTTAGCAAATAAATAGATCGATCAGAAGAGGCCCAAACATTATTAAAAACTGTACATGATGGAAGACAGATAGAATTTCGCTTTGAGTTAACAAAACTATAGAACTCCTTGAAATTTTTGAAAAATTGTGACTTGCAACGTTGTAAGTAGTTATTATTTCATTCACAATTAGAAACAATATAATTCGATTTAGCA
The DNA here is from genome assembly GCA_018150345.1 of Drosophila equinoxialis. Taxonomy (NCBI): domain Eukaryota; kingdom Metazoa; phylum Arthropoda; class Insecta; order Diptera; family Drosophilidae; genus Drosophila; species Drosophila equinoxialis. The sequence continues at coordinate 141,030 of JAECWI010000323.1, read as the reverse complement.
ACCAAGTAACGCGACTTTATACTTTTTGTAATATATAGACTTAAAATTCTTCAGTTTTGACAGGCCTCGCGTAAACCATGGTGATTTTTGCGTCACCACTGCAGACACTAAGTGTACACAGTCATTAAAGATCATATCCGTACAAGTGTATAAATTAGTCCAATAGGTGTTAAGAAAGGCATTGTTTAGTGCGACAAAGTCAGTCTTCCGAAAACATTGGATGCGTACCGTTGGAACTCAATGGATAACTCCAAAGTTGGATGGAAACTATACTCTGGTAACACCATTGGACTAGTTATCGGTACTTTACAAAAACTAAGATCAGAAGTAAAAATAACATCCAGAAATCTGTTCGATGTATTACACTGTGCAACATCAAAAATCAAACCGAACCGGACCTTATTTTTCTGAAAGTACATGTATTGAATAGCAAACCCCTTTTTGGGTTTTTCAAAGTTATCTCGTTTTTTTTTTTTTTATAGCGAGTTGAAATTTTTCATTTTGGGGGTATTTTTAGTTTGTCATATGACCTAAATATGACTTATACATATATCGATTTCTACTTCATGTATACGACCTAATTCATCCTCATTTATTGTAGAAGCCTCTAACTATAGGTAAATTGTCCGCTATTGGAACGTCTTTTGGAACGTCTAAAGAAGTTAAATTTTAATACCCATATTTCCACCACGGTCGCAAAGGCCATGAGTGTTCTGGGTTCCATTAAAAAATGGCCAAAAGAATTTGATGACCCCTATACCACTAATGTTCTTCTTACTTCGCTTGTCCGTCCTATTTTAGAGTATGGATCTCTAGTAGACTTCTTTTGATTAACCTTCATTCCTTAATTAACCATTCAAAAGTTTGTAAAGAAAATTTACACCAAGCATAATTCTACGATTTTTTAAAGAAGGAAGGTTAATTAGCTGAAGTCGACTAGAATAAGATCGTTTGTACGTTTGGATCATTGCAGAAATTATGAAAGGCAAAAAGTAAAAACTGTTTTTGTACAGATTCTTATTTTTTTTTATGAAAGTCATTTTGAGGAGACCAAACACAAGATCCATACTCCAATATGGGACGGACTAATGAAGTATAAAGTATTTTGGTAGAATATGGATCATTGAACTCCTTCGACAAGTGCTTTGTAAAGCCAAGAACACTCTTAGCCCTACTAACAGTAGTCCATATATGCTGATTAAAAACAAGTTTACGGGATATTTAGATCCCCAAATCTTTACCAACCAAAGAAGTATTATTAATTCTTTCTAACGGGGAATTATTTAGAAAGTAACTGGCTAACTGGGGAGAACCTCTATACTACCTCTTTGCACCTCTATACCTTATTTATACTTAGAACGGTTTGGCGAAAACAAGTTAGCCCTACAGCACCTCTGAAAAGCCTGCTGGGTATGGCATGAAACAGAGTCTACGATGCGATTAGCGACTAGATCATCGGCATACATAAGAACTCTGGAACTTAAAAGAACGGTGGGAAGATCATTAATGAAAATGGTGAATAGTAATTGGCCAAGGTGTCTACCCTGTGGGACTTCCGATTGAACAAATGAACTAAGAGCAAAGAACCATCTGCCTCCTATTGCTTAGATATTTTGAAATCCAAGCAAGCATAGCATCCGGAAAGCCAACCAAATAAAGCTTATGTAACAGTAAAGCATGGTTTACCGAATCGAAAGCCTTACTGAAATCCGTATATATATAACATCAGTTTGCCTATGTTTTTTAAAGCCTTGGATTACAAAAGATGTAAACTGTAAAATGTTAGTTGTAGAAGATCTATCCTTCACAAATCCATGCTGTTATGACGAAAAATTTATTTACATAAATGGTGTATTTAAGAAGTCATAATTTTTTAAACAGTTGACAATTTAGAAATTCCCAGATATTAGTGACGTCGGATTTATTCCCACATTTGTGAAGTGACAAGCGGGAGTACCGACAGGGCCCGTTGAGTATACCGGCTTAATCATCATTAGTTCCTTAGCTACCAAACTTTCCGTTATAATCGTATTACGAATGCAGTTGGATTTCGTTATAGGATATGGATATATCTGACTAAAGTTGTACTTAGTTGATATGTTCGTAGTCGAGAAGAAGTTAGCAAATAACTAGATCGATCAGAAGAGGCCCAAACATTATTAAAAACTGTACATGATGGAAGACAGATAGAATTTCGCTTTGAGTTAACAAAACTATAGAACTCCTTGAAATTTTTGAAAAATTGTGACTTGCAACGTTGTAAGTAGTTATTATTTCATTCACAATTAGAAACAATATAATTCGATTTAGCAACCAAGTAACGCGACTTTATACTTTATGTAATACATAGACTTAAAATTCTTCAGTTTTGACAGGCCTCGCGTAAACCATGGTGATTTTTGCGTCACCACTGCAGACACTAAGTGTACACAGTCATTAAAGATCATATCCGTACAAGTGTATAAATTAGTCCAATAGGTGTTAAGAAAGGCATTGTTTAGTGCGACAAAGTCAGTCTTCCGAAAACATCGGATGCGTACCGTTGGAACTCAATGGATAACTCCAAAGTTGGATGGAAACTATACTCTGGTAACACCATTGGACTAGTTATCGGTACTTTACAAAAACTAAGATCAGAAGTAAAAATAACATCCAGAAATCTGTTCGATGTATTACACTGTGCAACATCAAAAATCAAACCGAACCGGACCTTATTTTTCTGAAAGTACATGTATTGAATAGCAAACCCCTTTTTGGGTTTTTCAAAGTTATCTCGTTTTTTTTTTTTATAGCGAGTTGAAATTTTTCATTTTGGGGGTATTTTTTAGTTTGTCATATGACCTAAATATGACTTACACATATATCGATTTCTACTTCATGTATACGACCTAATTCATCCTCATTTATTGTAGAAATATTGTTAATGGTTAAATAAATTCATTTTATGAATGTTATATAACCCAAAATGACTTTTACAGCTACAGTTCTAGAAAAAATTACAACTAAGCCCTTTTTTAGAGTAGTTTTGGAAGTATTTTTAATTTATAACTATTTTTTGTGTATATTAAGCTCTAAAGCCCATGGACCTCTGTACAGTTGAACCTCTGCTTGAATAGCGTTGCAAAAATCAATTTTTTTCATGATCGCGTTTGGCAAAAATGATATATACAATCCATAGGGAGCACTTCAGAGATTATATGAATCCAAAAAATTTTTGAAATCGATTGAAATTTTTATTGTTTTATTTTAATAATTACTTCAAAGGTTATTGAACTAGAAGCGCTTAAAAAATATCAAAGAAGCTAACTTCGGATATGCCAAAGTATTTTTACAATTTGAAATTTATTTCCCTGCAACTCAATTCATCAACACACAAACAAAACATTCAAATAATTGCTCTTTTTACTACAATTTTTCTTCTTCTTCCATCGTTCCCTAAGCAAAGCACGGCACGCATACACATACAGTTTGTGTAGCGCTGAGTCTGTATGTGTGTATGCATGTGCTCTGTTGATTTGATTATGATGTAGTAGGAAGCAGATTTATATTGACTGTAACTTGTGTTCTATTTATCCGATCAGATTCAAATTTTGGGATCTGATTGTGAGATTTTATATACAAACCTATCATTATACTATCGTATCATGGGGATACTCTAATTATTGCAAAAATATTGACAATTTTCATACTTTATCAGCTCCGGGCTAAAAGTAGCTTAAATATTAAATTTCATTCCGATAGCTTTTAAGATGCCAGCGTGACGTTGATTTGCACAGACGGACATGGCTATATCGACGCTTGTTGTGCGTGTTGTGCTTCGCTTAGGGAATGATGCAAGAAGAAGAAGAAAAATTTTTATAAAAAGAGAAATAATTTGAATGTTTTGTTTGTGTATTGATGAATTCAGTTGCAGGGAAAGAAATTTCAAAATGTAAAAAATTATTGCCAAGGACTGCAAGGGTATATAAACTTCGGCATTGCCGAAGTTAGCTTCTTTGATATTTTTTACTTCATAAGTGGAAACACCATAAATCCGGAATGAATGGTATTTGTCAATATAATTCAAGTCAGTTTTATTTATTTGTGCAAAAATGTTGTTATAATATCAAAGGAGCTAACTTCGGCAATGCCGAAATTTATATACCCTTGCAGTCCTTGGCAATAATTTTTTTACATTTTGAAATTTCTTTCCCTGCAACTGAATTCATCAATACACAAACAAAACATTCAAATTATTTCTCTTTTTATAAAAAATTTTTCTTCTTCTTGCATCATTCCCTAAGCGAAGCACAACACGCACAACAAGCGCTGCGTCTGTGTGTGTGTATGCATGTGCTCCATTTGATTTGATGAAGACGTAGTAGGCAGCAAGCAGCGGTGTTTGCTGCCGGCAGCGCTGCTTGCTGTCTACTACGTCATCATTTGAACCGATTTGTATTGACTGTAACTTGTGTTCTATTTATCCGATCAGATTCAAATTTTGGGATCTGTCAATTTATATCAAATACTATCCTATTGGTAAATTTCATGGGGATACTCCAATTTTTCAAAAATGTTTGTTCTAGAGCTATATGATATAGTGGTCCGATCCTGACAATTTTCATACTTTATCTCACCCGGGTAATAAAAAGCCCACAAATAAAATTTCATCCCAATAGCTCTTAAGATGGCTGAGTAAAACGCGTACGCACAGACAGACGGACAGACGGCTATATCGACTCAGCTTCTCATCCTGACCAAGAATATATATACTTTATGGGGTCGGAAACGTCTCCTTCTGTGCGTTACAAACATCTGACCAATTTTATAATATCCTCTGCAAGGGTATAAAAATAAGAGGATTTTAAAAGATTTCCACGAGTGTGAAAACCCAAATGATTTTGAAATGGGATTGCTGCAGGAGATGGGTGTTTCATTAAGATAAAAATCAAATATACACACTACAACTTAAGACGAAAATGGATCGCAAGCGACAGAAATCTGGCAAATTTCGTGAAAAAATGAAGTTTGGCTTTGATTCGTAGACTCGGAGAAGAAGGTAGAACTGAAAGTTGACTACCCAAAGACGGATCCGGAAATACAAATAATGGATACATCTTTAAAACCAGGTGTTAGTCAAGAGATCATTAAAAGGTTGGCTGTTGTCTTGAGAGTTATAAATTGCAAGGAAATGGTAAATGGTATACAATTTGCCGAATAAACTGCTCAATTTTGACTGAATTGTATCCGCAAAAAAAAAAAAAAATTACGCCATACATACGATTTTGACTCACGGAAAAGATTTATTAGAATATCAGTGTTTACCAAATGAAGAGCTATCCGAAAAAGCATAGGAATGTAAAACGAAGACTATAAAAGGTTCAGAAACACATTAAATACTTATCGTGTTCGAAAAAATGAAGACCTTTTTAATATGATGGCAGCCTCTTCAGACCCACTTATTGCACCACTGAGACACGTGCGATCACGAAAAAATATTGAAAATAGCAACTATAGTCCCGAAATGTTGATTTTATTAGATATTGATGTATATATTGAAATTTATTTTGGAAGAAATCAGTCATCAATAGCAGATTTTTAAAATTAACCTAAAAAATTTTAATTTTCTACTTTTTGTAATTATTTGAAAAAATTAAATAAAAACATTAAAAACGAAAAACATGCTTGGAAATATTTTCTGACTTTGACCTTGAATATTACAGCACCACGAACACCCAACACTTTTGACAAACATTCATTTTGAAGCTTAAGGTACTCTTTATCATTGGCTTTTTAAATTTTTAAAATCGCTTAATCGGTTTAGAAGCTGTGAGTCGTTTGGAGCTAATTATCGGATGTTTATTTAAACGTAGCGTTCCATTGCAGTTTTCTTCTATAGTAAATCTCTATGTCTCACTTCTAAGAACTGGAAAACGATAAGGGGCTTTCTAAATTCAGGGCAGCACATTCTGTGGAGGGGGAGCATCGATTTCATCATTTTATTTTCCCTCCGGGAAAGCAAACCAAAATCCTCATGACGATGATGAAAGGTCGAATTTAGATATAAAATCACATACGAGCAGCTCGTCATATTCAATGTCTTTATCTGCAATAATAACAAATTTGTGTGAAATCGTTTCCTGATCAACGATAAAATATGCTTCAAAGCATCCAACTGTGCATGTCACATTATTTTCCAGACCTTACAGCTTTGAAGTCCAACTCTTCATCATGACTAATGGCATATTGTTGAATACCGTTTTTGTTACTAGGGATACATTGGCTCCAGTATCCACCAAGCACTTCACATCATCTCCGCTGACAGTTATAACTTTCATCCATGTTGAGTCACAAACAACATGAATGTCCGAATCTGAGCCAGGACAATTTTTTTGGAAAAGTTAAAAGTATTTTCATTTCGGCGATTTCTCTGCTACGGTTCACTACCTTTTATTTTCACTACCGTCTCTCAAATCTCCAAACTAGCTCTCTCTCGAACTATCGTTGCCCCATCGTCTTGGCCATCGGCCATGGCTAGATCGACTTGGCTGTTGATGCTGATCGGAAAAGCTTCCTGTATATACAATTTGGCGACCATTTCACCCCACGAGTGCATGGTATAAATACTAATACGTCCTGAACATATTGCTTTTCTGTAACACTTATGATAAAGTTCGTATATTCGTCTGATTACTTTTGAGCACTGGTAGGCTTATTTTTCGTCTTCCATATATTGTAAATTTAATCATTTTGTCAAGAAAATTCAGTGTGTCTCAGGTCAGGTAGTATTTACAAATCAGGATTACGCAATGTTATCAATTATGTTTCCCTGGTTTTATAGCATCGAAATCGCACTACTTTGCACATTTTGACCATTTACACCTGATAGGTAAATATTTCACATATCTAGTGTATGTAACACGGCATTGATCCAATTTGATCCTTCTTAGTTGTATTCCATCAAAGTTAAAAAAAACGACAACATTTAGTGTATTTTTTAAACGCTTCTAGTTCAATAACAATTTTAGTAATATTAAAATTTATGCAACATGCTATTAATAGCCGTCATACTTTTTAGATAAAACAATAAATTCAAGATTGATGGTTGAAATTGCCCAGTTTAGTTTTGAATATGCGACTTTTTGTAAAAATTTTCATTTATTACCATTTACTAAAAATGTCCCAATTTTAGGCCCTCTAGCACCCATGAATCTCAACCGACTTAAAAAATTTATGGTTCCATAATCTCTGAAATATTCTCCATCCATTGCATATATAATTTTTGCTAAACGCGATCATGACCCCCAACAGCCGGTGACACCAGCACCGGGCCCCCCACCAGCTTGTGAGTTTAGTTAGTTTTCGAGAAATTCAGTTTTATTTAATTTGTGTGGGCGTGGCTAACTTTTTAAACAACCAATCTGTGTGCCTCTATTGAGACAGAATAAATATCAAATTTAATGCTTCCAGCTGTAATGGTTTTTAAGAACACCATCTTATGTAAAATGCGGAGGCAGACGGGCGTTGGCAAAAAGTTTGAACAATTTACCAACTAAACGAGTATTTATACCAAATTTGATGTCCCTAGCTATAATAGGTTTTATGGTGGCGCAAGTGGGCGAGGCAGTTTTGAAAAAAGCTTAATCTGTGCGTATACAAAGCCACTACACATTCCAAATTCGGTGGTTCTAGCTTTGTAAGTTTTCGAGAAAATCAGTATTATTTAATATGCGGGGGCCTGGCAAAAATTTGAAATAAACTCGAACACCGCAGGTATTACAGGAGTCTAAGAACCAAATTTTGTGACTTTAGATCTTATAGAAAAAATATATTTTTCAAATAAAACCCAAGGGCCAAGTTAGCCCTTCGACTGCGTCAAAGATTGTATACCCTTGCAACTGTTTTGGTAACTCTCTCCTTACCTACAGCCATCAAAGGGAAAAATGTTTTATCTAAAAATGTTAGTGTTTGCGAAAGAACGGCCTACAATCTTAGCATAGAATATAACGAAGATATTGACAAAAGTCACTGTTTCCGACCGATCGTACCTATGGGAGATATACGATATAGTACCCCCGATCTTGATCAAATTTTGCACAGTCGTTTATAGGTGTAATAAAATCACTTGCTTGCTGCCTACTACAGGAAGTGCAATGATTTGTTTTTGCAATAGCAAAGTGAAAAGTGGAATTTTTAACATTTTTTTTTTTTTAATTTATTTATTAAGGTCCAAGGAGATTTGTTTTAACTACTTTTTGAATATGATATCTCGTAAATGACCGCCTCTGGCCTTGACCTTGAACATATTGTGCCATTTTTTTCGCATTTCGCATCACTTTGCCCAATGTTTCGGCCGAATGGCATCTGACTGGACAGATGACTGGCATTGCCAACACTACCAGACGATATAAATTTGGCATATAAGTTAACACATAAAGATTGCACACAATATAACACATAAGTATCGCTCACAATAACTTATAGCAATTTTGTATAACTATGCAATATCAGTAATACGAATCCATCCGCTAGTAATACATTCCGCTGACGCATAAATTCGGTGGCCTGACTAACCATTGTAACATGATACTTGACTATGTTGCAAGCGTTTGCGTTATCATTTTTGCTGAGTCGTCTTGCCGGCTGTAGCTCTGTAGTTGGTAGCTTTTGGATTCAGCTTTAGGGTTAGCATAAAATTCTGCTTTTGTCTGAATTCAGTTTTGTATTCGATGTTTATTGAAAAGGTTCAAAATAAACTATACTACTCCGGCGACAGCCGTAAATAATGGTTTTCATATATTAAACATATTGCTGAGCCACAAGGCCACAAGACTTAGGATATGATTTCATCAGGATCATCACGACGACGTCTGGGAAATCTTACGAACTTCAGCGTTTAATTCGATTTTCTAACATAATTACAAAAATAAAAAAAACATTTTTTTGAATTTAGGTTAATTTTGAAACATTGCTATTTTCTGATTTTCTTCAAAATAATTTTTAATATTTACATTAATATTTAACTAACTCAATATTTCGGGACTATAGTTGCTATTTTCCAAATCCTTTCGTGAACGCACGTGATTCAGCGATGCATTAAGTGGGTCCGAAAAGGCTGGAATCATGTTGAAAAGGTCTTCTTGTTGTTTAAAGCGAGAAGTTCTAAATGTATTAGTATGTATATCTGAACCTTTAAAGTGCTCGTTTTTACATTCCTGCTCGTTTTTAAAACCATAATCTATTAAATCCTTTTCGTGAGCCAAAATACGGTACAATATATACCGTTTGATAAGTTTTTTTTCGGATATAATTCAGTCAAAAGATGAGCTGTTTAGAGAGAATTCAGCTTGTATAATCTCCTTCCTACTCTGTCTATCCTCATGAGTTGTATTATCAGTTTTCCTGGCCGCGAAAGTATGTAAGCTAGCTTCGGAATATTTATTTTATTTTATAAGATTAGAAATAATATACAATATTAAGTCTAAAGGGGGTTTTTGTTAGTGGCTGAGAGTGCTAGTGACTATGACCTTCGACTCTACAATTTATTTTATAGCTTATCTGCTACCTTACAAGAGTTTATGAAATCAAATATTATATTGATATTGTCGGATGTAGGGTTAGTGAGAAGTTCAATAGGTGATAAGTGTTGAAAAATTCGGGCTCTGATACTATTATAGTTGGGGCATTCGATGATGACGTGTTTGATTGAGGTGATAATGCCACAGGGACAGATTGGCATATTAGACCTTGTCAGAAGATGCTCGTGGGTTAATTTTGTATGGCCAATACGAAGTCGGATAAATGCGGACCATTTTTGTTTTGTTATGTTCGGGGGAATCCTTATGCCTTTGCGATCGGGATTAAACGTCTTGTACCAGTGATGAAAAGTTGTCCAAACCCTTTCTTTTTGGGAGCCCATGTGTTTGGCGATTTGTCGTTTTAGGGAGGAGCCTTCTGTTGGTGGTGTTATAAATAGGGGTGCGTGAACTGCGTATTGGGCAGCCTCATCGGCATTTACGTTTCCTGCTATGTTCGTTTTTTGAATTTATGTTTTTCACTGCTTGGATGGTGGAGAGGCTGTCAGTGCAGATCACATGCCGATCTTTGTAGGATTCTGCAGCCTTGCATGCATTAAGAATGGCGTGGGCCTCCGCAGAGAAAACTGTGGAGCATTCTGGTAGGATCCCGCAGGAAACAATGACGTTGTCGGAGTCTACTACAGCGAAAGCAGCGGTGTTGTTGCGTAAGGAGCCATTTCCAGTTTTTGTAGGCTTTTCCGGCGTCGATAAATAGTTGTTTATAAACCTCTGAGGGGGTTTTATCCTTTTTGTACTCATGTAGCGTAGTGTTAAAAGAAGAGTTGCGGAGATGCCAGGGAGGGTAGCAGTTGCTATGGATAGTGCGTGGCATATCGGCAGCGCTAATGTTCTTAGCGAAATCTGCGACTCGACGAATAGTCGATTTCACTTTGTACCTTCTTTTGGCGTTCAAAGCGCACCTGTAAAGTTTACTGAGCATTTTGTTAGGCGAGTGTTTGAGCTTGGGAATGAGATTATATGTAGCCTCTTCCAGTCTTTCACTAATAGAGGGGAGTCCCGATTCGGCGAGTACGCATTTAATGGGAGATGTTGGAAAAGCGTTTAAGCTGCGTCGAATCGCTGCGTGATAAGGTGCCTCGAGTTTCTTCAGATTTGCGTTTGCGCTCCAGCCATAGATAGGTAGCCCATAGTCGATTCGGGACAGTAGCAGAGCCCGAGTAACGTTTATTAGAGAGTTTGGATGTATTTGTGAAAATTTTGATGTGAGAAATCTAATTATATTTAGTCTATTGCTTAAGCTATTTCTGAGGTATTCACATTGAGATCTAAAGTTAAATTTTCGGTCGAATATAATGCCAAGAATTTTAAGGCTGTCAACATAGTTTATTGTATTATTTTCAATAGTTTAAATGGGCAATACACATCTGTGTTTTCTGCAAATGTGCAACATTTTGCATTTTTCTAGTGCTAATGTGGCACCCGACAGGTCACCCCATTTTTGTATGTCGCTTAATATTCTAGAAAATAGTAATATTACTTGGTTTTGGTCTTTTAGGTTTGTATACATTATTGCATCGTCGGCATATACGGAGAGCCGAATCTGTTTGTGAGTTAGTATTATGGTGTTTAGTTTTTCAAATGCTATTGTAAATAGGACCACCGATAATGGGGAGCCTTGTGGGATGCCATTATGAAGTTTGAAAGAATTAGAGAACGAATTTTAAACCCGAACTCGGAATAGGCGTCAAGTCATAAAGGCTTTCACCGTGTGGAAAATCTTTAGACCGACCCCCCAGAGCTCAAGTTGCTCTAAAACAGCATGAATGCCCACGCGATCAAATGCTCTCTCGAAGTCAGTACCCAGAAGGGTGACGTGATTTGTAGACGAGAGGGAATTCGACGCGAAATTTTGAATTTGCAGTAATGCATCAGTAGTGCTTTGCTTTCGTTTGAAAGCAACTTGGCTCTGGGAGATCAGTTTATTTCTGTTTAAAAACCAGAGAAGCCGGTTAGCTAGTATTTTTTCAAAGGTTTTGCTCATGCAGGGATATCGGACGATAGCTATTTATATAGTTTGCGGGTTTGTTGGGTTTAGGGATGGGTATGATAATGGCTGTGCACCAAGTGTGTGGATAGACACTTTTTGCCAGTATATCATTAAATATTTCGATGATTCTGACTTTTGCTTCTGAAGGAAGATTACGAAGCATGGGGTATGATATCCGATCGGCGCCTGGCGTTTTTCCCTTTGCGGAATGTAGGGTGGATGCCAGTTCAATAGATGTAATGCGTTGCTCTAGATGTTTTGCAGCTAATTTAAGCCGAGTGGGCGCGAATGAATAGTTTAACCATTGTGACTTTTTCAGCACGTATTCATTTGTGAAATTACGATCCTCTGACAATTCGGATCATTGGTTTCCGAAGGCTTCGGCTATATTTTTACGATCAGAGAGTAGCGTTTGACGTACAATAAGGTGATTAAGTGGAATGGTGGGAACACCGGTGAGACTTTTTATATCGGACCAAACCTTTTTAGTTTGTTTGTGGAAAGTGGAGTTATGCGAGCAGTAAAATTTCCGATTGAATCTTTTTTAGCTTGCTTAGCGGCTCTTTTAAACTGTGCGTTTGCTTTTTTGTACGCTAGAAGCAGATTAAGCGTTATATTGCGTTTATAAGCTTGCCAGGACTGTTGCTTTAACTCACGTAACAGGCAAAGATCGGCGTTCCACCAAACATTTTTTTCTTATGGGGAATGCGTTTGGTTTGTGGCATACAATTATTTGCTGCTCTACGGATTACACGGGTGATTTGGGCGACATTGTGATTTATATTACTGGATTGTGTTGATCGTAAATTGGCTACAACCTGAGATTGGAACTTTTTCCAATCGGCGCAATCTGTTATATATTTAGCAATGGGGGTGATATTTTCTGGTCTAAAATTGGTTGTCACACTAGTAAAGATAGGATAGTGATCACTGCTGTGTAAATCTGTGGAGATAGACCATCTGCACCTGTGGCAAATTTGAGGGGAGACCATAGTAATAATAGTGTGAGTAAATGAGCTATGGGTAGAAAAGTGGGTGGGAGACCCGTCGTTTAAAATAATTAAATTTGTTTGAAATATTGCTTTTTCTATATTTCTTACACGGGAGTTAACAGAAGGGGCCCCCCAAAGGGGACTCCAAGCGTTCGCGTCAGTTGAAAGCAGCACTGGGTTTTGCGAGGTTTTTACTATTGAAACTATATCATTGGATGAAAAACTTTGGGATGGTGGAATATAGACATTGATTATTGTAAACTTTGGGTTCGTATTGATTAAGATAGAGTCGGATAGTATGGAAGAATTCGTTTGAATATATTCATGGGGTAGGCTATGTTTAACAAGAAAGCCAATTCCTTGTTTACTTGTAGTGTTTTCAGGTAGGTTTTTGAAGTAGCCAATGTAAGACTTTGGGGGTTTGATGTTAGGGTGCTGGTAGGAGAGGTGGGTTTCTTGGAGACATATAACATCTGGATTCTGTAAATTAATTAAGATAAGTAGTTCGTGATAATTATTTATGAAGCCATTAAGGTTCCATTGAACTATGGATATGGACATTTTGAAATAAAGTTAAAGTTGATTAGGAATCAAGTTTTCCCATATCATCATCTGATGTGCTGGAAGTAGAGGGATTTTTGTTTTTTATATTGTTTTTGTGTTTTAGTATTTTTGTGCAGTGTGTTGATGGTTCGGTGATGTCTTCGAGAGAAGACGAATATAGGGTAATTGTGTTTGGTGTAGTCGCGGAGCGCGTAATTGTAGATGAGCTACGACTTGGACCGGCCGAAGAGTTTTGCTCGTTTTTGTTTTGATTTGAATTCGTTGTAGATTTTGTGTTTTTGGTTGAGCGCGACGAGGTAGTCTCGTTGTGAGTTGTGGGTTCTGAGCTGACAGCGGTAGCGGCGATGTTTGCAAAGCTAAGGTCTGCGTGGGTACGGGTCTGTCGAAATTGAGTTTTTGCTTCTTTGTAACTGCACTTGTTTTTTGTTTTGATACGCAAAATTTCTTTTGTTGTTTGTACTGTGGGCAAAGGGGGGAGGAGGCCGGATGGTCAGCTTCACAATTTGCGCAGAGCGTGCGTGAGCAAGAATTTGGAGGGTGGGGTGGTAAATTGCATGTGACACAAGTCGTCGGGTTGTTGCATTTCTTAATGGTGTGACCTAGGAGCTGGCAGTTTTTGCAACGCATTGGACTTGGGATATATTCTCTAACTTTGACAGAGTGCCATGAAATGTCTAACTTTCTTGGAAGGTTGTACAGATCGAAAGTAACAAGAATAACTCCAGTTGGTTTGGGGTGTCCTTCAACAAGTCGGTTAAATTTAAATATGCTTTGCACATTTTGGGACTTAAGTTCTTCTATTATTTCCATGTCGGGAATATTGTTTAAGTATGGAGCATATATAGTGCCTTAACGACGTTGAGACCCTCATGCAGTTTGCATGTGATTTCGCAAATACCTGGAAGCTGAACGGTTTTAAGTAGCTTGTCGGCAATTTCTTTTGTTTTTACAAGTAGAAGAAGGTTCCCGTCACGGAGGGTCGAGATGGAGAGAATGTCATTGCTGACTCTTTTAAGCTCTCTATGGACTGCAAAGCAGGAGAACTCGGCTAGTGGTTTTTCGGAGTTTTTGGATGCTTCTATTAAATATTTTGGGTTGTTTTGATTGATTTCTGGGAGATCTGGAAAATCTATTGGAAGCTGTTGAAAAGGTCTTTTCTTTTTCTTAACGGGGCTATCGCTGAGAAGGTCAAAGCGATTGCCCCTAAGGTTAGGTGGCCCAGTGGCCATGAAAGAAGTTTTATAAAGTACTAACACACACCCGCGGGCAGTTAGTCGCGGACCAGTGAAAAAAAATCAAAAACTCGGTGAGAAACAGAAGACGATTAGCGAAAAAGAGTATTACTAATAACTGAACTTCGGAATAAAATCCACACTTTATTCTGCAATGCAACGGAGAATATTCATAGCAATTTTCCTCACTCGTTTGTCGTGAAATTATTGTTTATGGCTTATGATTCTAAATCGCATTACTTCGCACATCTGATAGGTAAATATTTCATCTAACCAGTGTATGTAGTCCGTTGATACTAGTTGATTATTGTTAGTTATATTCCACAAATGTTCAAAAAGCGACAATATTTAATGTATTTCAGTAATTATTAAAATTTATGTAACATGGTATTAAATAAGAACATACATAAAACAAAAATATCAAAGAAGCTAACTTCGGCTATGCCAAAGTTTTTATACCCTTGAAGTCCTTGGCAATAATATTTTTACATTTTGAAATTTTTTCCCCGCAACTCAATTCATCAACACACAAATAAAACATTCAAATTATTACTCTTTTTACTACAATTTTTTCCTCTTCTTCCATCGTTCCCTAAGCAAAGCACGGCACGCATACACATACAGTTCGTGTAGCGCTGAGTCTGTGTGTGTCTATGCATGTACTTTGTTTGATTCGATGATGACGTAGTAGGCAGCAAGCAGCGCTTGAACCGATTTGTATTGTGTTCTATTTATCCGATCCCAATTTGGGATCTGAGATTTTATATCAAATAACATCATCATACTTTCGTATCATGGGGATACTTCAATTTTAGCATAAATAAATATATCATACATATATGATATAGTAGTCCGATCCCAAAGATTTTCTTACTTTATCTTACCCGGGTAATATTAAGCCCCAAAAAAAATTTCATTCTGATAGCTTTTAAGATGGCTGAGTAAAACGCGTACGCACAGACAGACGGACATGGCTATATCGCCTCAGCTTCTCATCCTGATTAGGAATAAATATGCGAGTTTTTGTAAAAATTAGACAGGCCGACATGATTTTTGGCAACGTTAACCTGAGAGATGTTCCTAACTAATTCGGGTACGCTGATTCTCACTGCATACTCGTTTGTTGTCCATCACATCTAAATTTTGTAAAATAGGGGATCTGGGGTCTTAAAATAGGCACCCAAAAGTATACTATAGAAAGTTACAAGTTGTTTTCTACATTTTTAATAGAATTTAGAATATCCTGTTCAAGAAAAATCAATATCCAAAGTGTAAGATATTATGCATTATAACAAAGAAACACCTCTTTAATCATTTAAAAATTACTAATATATTATATTATTATATATTAATAATGTTTTTAGTATAATAATTTTTTTATTTTATACTATAAAATGATGCAAATGAGGTCATTTTGAATAATTCGAACTCATTTTTACGAAGTGCTAACGCGATGGACAATGAAGTAAGTCGCCTCCCTACACCATTAAAACAAATATTTCAAATTTATAATTACAAATACATTTTGGCGACTTTAATATACCATTCTACCCTATGGGTGTATGGTTTATACCATATATAAGTACAGGGTCGTGATCAGCACCCCAAGAGACACATTGAACTTAAAACACTTTTTCATGACCTCGAAAATGTCGGCCTGTGTTATCATTAATTCGCATTTACTAAAAATGGCTCAAATTTGGGCAAGAATACATATGCGTTATGAGGTGGGAAGAGCTTCCTTCCGCCTGTTACATACATTTTGCCCACCCTAATATCACCCTGTGGGTGCATGGTCTTTCTACAGTATTCGAAAACGAAACGAAATTGGCCCTGCCCTGTTGATCACGTAAAAAGTGCAGTGTTTTTTTTAATTACCTTGCCATAAGGCACTAATTGTACCTCCATGATATCAGCGGCAACCTTATAAGTGTCTAAAAGTTGTTTGGTAATAAAGAACTTCGAGTCTGGGCACAGAGCCTCATAGTAGACGACAACCAGTACTGGCACACCTATCTGGCGATAAGAAGCAGTTGATTCCTGTGAAAGATAAAGTTATTTATAAATCTCCTAATTAGCAACTAATTTATGAATATTTTTTATCAACAAGAAAAAAGCTAACTTTGGCTGTGCCAAAGTTCATATACAGGTGTATCACAGAAATGTCTAGAGATTTTGAGGCAGATTGTTTTTGAAATCTACCAAATGAAATGTCGGTGTCACAAAAATCACGGCAACTTTACTTTTGGTCACCTTTTTTGATTTACTGTTACTGCTATAAATATTAGCTGTCACGATCAACGGTAGTTGCTATTTCTTTTTTTTTTTTTGAAACTTTATTAAAAATAAATAAATCCGTTAAAAAGCAATAAAAATGAACTTGTTTCTAAAAGCTCCAAAAGTTATAATTAAAACCAAAAATTTTATGCAGATCTATGCAATTATTTCAGCAACATTTGCTTTTATATCAATGTCGCAACAACTGCAATATTATCCAAATGTGACATTTCTGTGAAACCCACATTTTCTTTTAGGATGGTTTTACGTTGTTATCGATTTCTGTGACACGCCTGATAAATTTTGTTGTTGTTATTATTTGAATAGTGTTGTCTTTGGAAACAAACAAATCTTTCTACTTCAAATTAAAAACAAGTTAAAATTTAAAAATAAAAATCGAATACAATTTGAAAATATTACACCTTTTTGTCCATATTAGAAAAATATTTTTGCCTATAAATGGATATATTGGGGATCTTTTGCAGTTTTTTTTGCCCTTACCAAAACTTAAACTTGAGAAAGGTATAAATACTGTTTGTACAAAGCGTACTCGTCTGAGTACGGAAAGTACAGGGTTGAGTCTTTATATTGACTTGACTTTGAAGCGTACAATGCGAAGTACGTACAAGTGGCACATAAGACATAGCCCATTCGTGGTTATTAAAATTTGTATGTTGTGGGGCTTGTGGATCGGGTAGATTGATATCAGTAGGTATGGTCCAATTTGATGTATCTATATGGGAGACTTATGGGCAAAGTCTCCCATTTTCAGAAATGAGCAAGATAGTACAATAAAAGCAGTTTGAGCTGTTCATAAAAATAGCAGTGACAACTAAGAATTAAAATCTTTCGATTCCAAATGTTAAGCTTTATTGGACGGTTTTTTCTTTGTGACGCGTCTCTGAATGTTTCCCCATACATTATGACTGAGCTGGCCCTGGCATCATATCAATTTCTTCAAATTGAAAACAACTTTTTCGAGCTTGTTCCTATGTTGGGTCGTTGGACCGCTGATATGTTCATTTTATGGATATATTCCATATGATGTAGGAAGGCTTAACCTTCTTTATGATGTCCACATGGATATTTCTATTCATATTCCTATGAATCTTATATGAGAAACAAGTCGTTTATATAAAAAACAAGCACAAATCATGTCATACTTTTTCACCGTTTTAGCGGGTCCTTTGGGTGGTATTCCGTATATTCTGGGCGCCGTATGTACATACTGTTTAGACCCTCTACCACCAAACAGGACTACTTTGCAGACGTCTGGCCCGACAATATTACGCTAATTTGCAATATAAAGATTCATATGGAGTTTTGTGAAAACACAAACGTACTTTACAGGCTTCTAAGTCAAGAGTGGGACTTTCCTTCGACTTCGCAATATTAGCACTTGTTCTAGGAGTCTACGCCGACAAGTGACACGCCTTACCATCATGTTTAGATCACGTTTGACTAAATTGGAACAAGAAAACTGCATATAACAATGTGCCAATCAACTGAAGGCGATTTTGAACGTTTTACGTCACCAAAGGCCATCTTTGCAAAACTTCCAACTAAAATTTTGACATTTTTTTAAGTTTTACCTTGTTTCTCCAAGGTTCAATGCTTCAAAAGTTCCCTTGCCTATAGTTCCACAGTTATTTTCCTATGTTAAGATTGTGGACCGTTCTTTCGCAAACACTTTTTTTAGATAAAACGATATTCCACTTTGACGGTTATAAGTGAAGAGTGCCAAACAACTTGCAAGGGTATACAAACTTCATTCGTTTGTATTTTTTGTACTCGCAAAGTTGAAAGTTTCAACTATGGAAGCACTTTTGCTTTCTATGGTATGCACATACTGGTCAGCATTCATGGTGCTCTCTATAAATGCGATATCACCAGCTCCTTAACTGGATATGCACCCCCAAAGCATTACGGACAGTTTTTCAAATTTCACATACTCTGGGTGGTCCATCATTGTAGTACAGCATCAATTTGGTTTCGTCACGAAATTTGACGTCTTCCCAATAGTCTGCTGGCCGATTTAGCATGCTGGTAGCAAAAGTTAATCGCTTTTCTACATTAACTGCCGATAGCAGGGGTTTCTTCCGAGCCACTCTTGAAGAATACTTATGTTGTAGGATTCATGCAGCTCCTTGGCAAGCGATCTCACCGAAATTTGCGGATTTTGATCGATCTTGTTTGCCCGTTGGTAAATTTTCTTTTTACGGCCACCTCCCCTCTTTACCACACGCCGGTCAACGTTTTTGGCGCTATTAATTACATTGTATACGGTTTTCCTCGATTCCGAAAACATTTCGACCAATTCTGGAACAGATTTGCCAAACTGGTGATTGTATAAAATCAATTGGACTACGTCAAAACTTAATCTCTCTCCTGGCATTTTAAAAATCAATTTTTCAACTCAATTCAGTCAATTATTCAGCTCATTCAACAAAATTTCGCGTCAAAATAATGAGAAACGCAAAAATAAAGCTGTTCTAAGAAATTCTGGAAGCATATCTAACTGTAAAGTTCTATTATTTCTAAGAACGAGAGCAAAACAGTTGGCAAAAATGAAATGTGTAATCCAGTGTTTAAATTGCTGTAGTCGAATAAGCAAAAGTCATAAATTTTGTGCTATTTATTGCTGTGACTGTTAAGCAAATATGAAAACAAATACTTTATGTTGCTTTTGCTTCCGAAAAAAATCGAAATCAGAAAATCTGACAGCAAAAGCAGCAGCAAATAACCGAAATAGAAAATTTTGACAGCAGCAGCAAACAGCAAAAATCGGAAACAGATTGCTTTGATAGCAACAGCCAACTTATACATTTTAATACTAGGAACTGTTCCGACTGCTGCTTTTGTCCAATTTCGGAAGTCGACGAATGCAGCAGTTGGAAAAATAGTCGCAGCAGAACTGAAAACTGGGTTTAAAACTGTCGGAAAACAGTCTTAGGCTGATGTCAGAGTGGACGCGATAAGCGATGCGATAATATTGAGCGACAATGAGCGAGAAAGCTCTGCATTCAAATTTATATGTAATCGTTGAATGCATGTCAGAGTGCAAGCGAAGCGAGAAGAGAGCCAAAGCGACAAGTTGAAGCGAGTTGCGAGAAAGCGATTCTGAATCGCTTTCTCGCTTTATCGCTTCATCCAACTGTTGTTATACGTGTGTTTTCGTTGCGTTCTGAGCTTAAAAAATAGTTGGTTTTTGGTTGAAAAATGTTTTTGGGCAACTCAAGCTTTAATAACAGTTTGATGCAAACACTTTATATTTTTGTGTATTTGCTTTCAAATGCAATTAAACAGTCCAACGAAGCAAATGCTAAAATGAGTTCGAGTGCGAATATAAATGTTGAGGACTTAATAACGGAAATTTTTTGTCGTTCAGTTTTGTGGGACCAAAAATGTAAAAATTACCACAATCGCCTGGTGGTTGAAAAAAATTGGAAAGAGATTGAGAACAGTCTCCAAGTACCAAGTAAGTTTTGCTTATATTATATTTGTGGATTTTTAATATCAAAGCCTATTTGTACACATAAAACTGCAAAAGGCATCACGAACAAGCTGTCCAGATCTGCAACTTGTTGGGTGAAATAACTCTTCACTTCCATTATTTTCATTGCTTGTGTGTGTGTCTTGATTGACATTGGGACTTCCCTCAAGGTCAATAATTGCATTATGCAGAATACAAATTGCCTTTACAATAATGTCGACGAAATCTGGATCGGTTTCAATTGGCTTCCAGAGCAAACGCCATTTGGAAGTCATAATTCCAAAAGCACATTCAATGCACCTGCGAGCTCGGGAGAGTCGCTTGTTGAAATACTCTCTTTCAGCATTAATAGTGCGGCTTGAGTATGGCCTTAACAGAGTTTCCAATAGCGGATATGCTTCATCGCCTACAAAAACGTAGGGCATTTTAATACTTGATCCAGGCAAATTATTATCTGGAGGCATAAATTGTCGAGATTTAAGTTGGCGATAAAACTGTGATGCATTAAAAGTGCCACCATCACTTTGTTTTCCATATCCTCCAACTTCAATTGCAATAAATTTGCAGTTTGAATCAGCCACTCCTTGAAGAACAACAGAAAAAAATTTTTTTGTAATTGTAGAACATGGATCCAGAATGAGGTGGACACTGAATACGAATGTGTTTTCCGTCAATAGCCCCAGCACAATTTGGGAAGTTCCACAATTTCCAAAAGTCATCAGCTATCTCGGTAATAATTTCTTTTGAAGGCTGTGGCATGTGCTTTGGCTGCAACTCCTCCCAAAGTGCCTTCACTGTTTCCTTCACAATAACGGAGACTGTAGTCCTTCCAATTTTAAATGAATACGACAATGAAGTAAACGAAGACCCCGTTGCTAAATATCTGCAATTGGTTAATTTTATTTACATAATTAAATTTTTTGATTAAACTTCAGGAGACTGTTTGAAGAAAAAATGGAAAAATCTTCGGGACCAATTTCGAAATGAATATAAAAAAATGCCAACAGAAAAGTCAGGAGACTGTGCACCTGATGCTGGCATCTATACCTCCTGGCCTCATTTTGAGTCCCTTCTATTTTTAAAAGACCAAATGAAGCCCAGGCAAACGTGTGGAAATTTGGAGGCCAGCTGCTCCAATAAAAGATTCTGTGTTCCAGAGTGTGAAGATTCGCTGGACACAGAATTATCCCACAATTTGGCTGAGCTATGTGACACAGATGAGGAAGAGAATTTTCCAAAAAAAAATAAAAAAATAAAATTAAGTATGCCTTCTCAACTGCTGTCCATTGAGAAGGAGAAACTTAAACTTTTAGAAAAAAAAATTAATACACCAAAAACACCCGACGATGACCAATGTTTCTTTGAGAGCCTTCTGCCATATATGAAGTCTATGGACATGCGAAAAAAAATGCTTTGCAGAATGGAAATTCAAAAGATCGTACTTTCTCATTTTGAAGACGGAAATAATTCCGAAAACAATTAAAAAAATCAAACATTTTTGTTGCAAAAAAAAATAAATATATAATTACATAGTTACCTCAAAGTTACAATAAGTTTTTCACATGGCGTTATGGGATTAACAACAAAATTTGTCCAACATTTTTCCAGTTTTGAATGAATCTTCGTCAAAATATAATCGAATGTATTGATCGACATTCGAGTATAATTGAAAAATTTGTCAGGATACTGCCTTAAATTTTTATACAAACTATTAAACTCTCCTTTTAAACGGTTTCTATTCAGTGGATGGATCCCGGTGGTTTTTTTCATTACAACATTTATAACTGCTGTTGACGCAAAAAATTCTTCGTCTGAATCCATGACGACGATGATTGCAACTGCGACTAAAATTAGAGCCCTCGCTAGGTTTCTCGCTTTGCGGAAAGCTTTCACTCTGCCATGCCATCGCTTTGCAGATCGCTGCGATAATTATCGCTTGTAGCATCGCATCGCTTATCGCGGCCACTCTGACATCAGCCTTAGCGAAAAGCTCCACCAAACGATGCTGAATTTTGCCAAGCACAGACAATTCACACATAATTGCGTTAACTATACCTAACTTCACGCAGTCCTGTACAGTGTTAATTAAGTTTTATAAATATGTAAGTAAATACGAGCAGATGTCTTAATTTCTTGCCAAACAAAATAGTGGTTTTCTTGGAGTGAGATTTTAAATGTTTGAGAATTATTTGGTTGGCGTAACAGTTGACCGGTCTAGTAACGGATTCTATAGTATTTATATACGACTCTTTTTATATACGACTCTATGAATTGTTGCAGCGTCCGAAGTTTGATCTTCCTCAGTATAATTTAAACACTGGTGAGACAAAACGTCCGCAACTAAATTATCCTTGCTGGGTGTTTAAGATTAAACATCGTGGTCAGCTAAAATGGCTTCACCAATTCAGATTGACCAAAGAAATATACAAAAACAGTGTCAGGAATGTGTAATCTCAGTTTTTGTTGTTTCTTTTGAGTTGTATTAATAATTTTCGTTTCGTTTTTTCATAGTTATATTAAGTATTTAGTATTAAACTATAAAGAATCAAAAAAAAAAATGAACAAAACCCAGTTATTTTTCTATTTAAAGTGAAAAAAATTATTTTTTTCCACGTGTGACATACTCTATGTGTATGAATAATTGAACCACTAAAACATTTTTATTTTCGAGTTTTTATTTGAAATCAATACTTTTCAATACTTCCAATACTTTTGTCTATGACTGCATAAATCCAGGTCAGGATACGATACTCACCGTTAACGGCATTAATGGTGTGTTGAAGAAAATGATTCTTAAGAGTCCAATCAAAACAATTACAAAAATAATTATAACCCATCTCTGCTTACGTGCTGCTGTCATTGCAACAATTGCAAAATCAAATCATCTGGAGTGAAAAATAACGTAAATATATTTCTAATCATGAAAAATTTAACACATCATAACGTGAACATTATTAAAATTTCATACATACATGTGAATGTGTAATGTATAGATAGTATTCCCGGTAGGTGCTAAAAAATACCGCCACAGTATCGATATTATCTATACTATCGGAACATCAATTCATGCCCTTATACGTGATTCCCACTGGCGAACATCAGAGAATCATTTTTATATATATACGAATTAACATACATAGCTGACAGTTACGGTAATAATGCGTTTCGATTGATATTGTAGCGTGCGAAAGTAAAAAATTAGATTTTTCTTTTCTAAACGAAACGTGCTTGTTCGAAATTAACGAAATCTATTTTCGAAACAAAACTTTTCGTTAAGATTTGAGTAAAAAAAATTCCTAATAAATAATTCACGGCTTGCTTCTTGTTTTAATTTAAAGTTTATGGCATAAGAAGGTATGATTTTTTTTATTTTGTTTGGGTCATTTAAGTATTATTTACAATGCGTTGTAGTGCAACTAAAAATTAACGAAAAAATAACAAATTGTTTTCCAATCAATGGAGAGAAACAGCAATTAAAAAATAACAAAACAATGTGGAAAACTAAGTAGAAGTTGAGACTGAAACGCAGCAGAGACGCAAAAAAGCTTCTGCTCTCTGACGTGACGGTCATGCTTTTGCACAGCTCCTGAGTTTTCATTAATATATATTGTTTTGTCAAAATTTTAAATTGTGCTTAGTTTGTTTTCGCTTTCGCTGGTGTTGTTTGCTTGACACCCTTGTGTTTTATTTCCATAATTCGCCAAATTAAACAGTTTTTTTTTTTCGTGATTAGGGTTTGGTGCATAAAATTTTTTATTTTATTTTTCTCTCTCGTCATTGCTTCTGCAGTTGCTCCCCTCATCGCCCCCATCACACCATCAGTGCAAGTGGTTTTGTTGTTCTCTCTGCTTTGTGCTTGTGCTCAGCTTCTCTCCCGTGTAATCACTTTTGTAAGGCCGCATCTCAAAGCTCTTGCACACTCTCTTGTGCTGTGCACTCTAGCTGTTTCTTTGTTTTTTATGTAATTATTGATTTTTTATCGATAATTATCTTTGTGCTGTGTATTTAAATTTTTCTATATATTGTTATAAATTTTTTTTTTTCCCTTTGCCTACCTACTTGCAAGCATTCTGATCGTTTTGATAATCAGTATAGAACAATATCTTGTTGGCTCAGCTATAATCTTATTCACTTAAAATGTGCTGGCCGCAACGGCCGCGACTACGAGAAATTTTGTCAGTGGTTTGTCAGTGTCTAAGCCTGAGCCTAACTTAATGCGCTGGACTTGCCCATCTTGTGCCAGCCAGCAGCTTGATTTTAGACGAATGTACAGGAATCTTCGTTTAAAGTTTCTTTCTTTAAATAAGATGGCCAAACAGATGTCTAACGAGTGTGACTCTAGCATACATTTATTGTCGCAATTCAAGTTTGGTCCACCTTCTAAGGAATTGCCCAAGAAATGTACCCTTGAGTTGCCTCATAAGCAGTCGCCAGCACTCTCTATTACATCTTCTCCCATTTTACTTTCGCTTACACCTTCTTCTTGTCCCTCTTTATGCTCTTCTTTTCAGATTGAAGTACCCATTACAAGCCCTGGTGTACCTCAATCTATCCCGTACGGGAACTCTGATCAATTACAGGATCATGCTGGCTCTCAATCACTTGCGTATCCCAATGCTCCTTCGCCTACACTAACTGTAGTGCCTCATCGCAAACAATTATTTATCTCTAGGCTTGCTTCAGATACTTCTGAGTCGTCTTTGGCAGCTTACATTGGTAATATATGCCCTGCTAGGGTTTCAAAAGTTTTATTTTTCTAGGCCTCGCGAATTCTCTTCTTTTAAAATAAAAGTACCAAAATGAGTATTTCTCAGCTAAGGTTGACCCTAATTTTTGGCCAGAGGGCCTAGTTGTACACGAGTTTGCGCCCAATAATCGCTCCCGTCCGTTGCGTGTCCACCTTCCTAATTTATCTTCTTCGTTGTCTGCTTCAAAAAACTAATAACGTCTAGTCTTTGCATTCATTATCAAAATGTAAGAGGACTTCTTACCAAGCTCTCGAAACTGTTCTGTGATAGCTAAACCTTTTCGGATGACATATTAGCTCTCTCTAAAACTTGGTTTAACTCCTCTGTTTTGGATAACGAAATTCTTTCTATTAATTTTATTTCTTATAGGCTTGATCGTGTTGGTCGTCGTGGCGGTGGAGTACTCATTGCTGTCAATCTGTGTTCAAGTGTTGTGCCGATTGATCTCCCCTTAGGTGTTGAGTTTATTTGCGTCGAAGTTACATGCTCTAACTTTAGTTTATATATCTCTTCTTCATATGTTCCTCCAACTTCTGATATCATGATCTACATGTACCATGCTAATGCTTTGCTAACTATTTTTAGTCGTCTTAATGATCGTGATTTTGTTATTGCTTTAGGTGATTTTAACTTGCCTAATATTTCTTGGCTGGTTTATGATCTATCTTTCTTAATTCCTTCATCTCAACATGTTTTTTTAGAGCGAAGCTCTCTTAGGCGCGTTGGGGTAGGAAATTTTTTTTTAAAAAACGTCAGATCTGCAGCGCGTCAGCCGAACACGTTCGGCACCTCTGCGTGTAAGGCGAACGGCTGCCGAAGTCCTCACACAAAAAAATCAAAGGCATGAGGGTGGATTTAGTTTCTCTCAGCATTTCGAGTGAGAACACACATGAAAAAATTGATCGCTGCTTTGTTTTTCTATCTTTTTCTTGCATCAGATTTTCGGCTGCGTTCGTTTTCTTGATTTGATATAGAATTTGATGAATTTTAATTTTTTGCAGTGTAAAGCAACATACGCACACAAGCAAGTGCACACATACAAGTACACTTTTTAAGCGCTCTCTTAGTTCCGGGCCCTGAAATAGTCTATCTAAATAGTTGCTCAGTCGAGAATACAGCAAACGCTATAGGTTCCGATTGAAATTGAAACAACTTCAACTCGCCACTTCAATACTTGACCAAGGCCCAGGAAACATTGGCTGCATGTCGCCTACAACTGTGAAAGAATTACAAAAGGCAGGACGGTAATTTGTTACACGATGAATAATTTGACATTATCTACAATTTCTATGATCACATCCACATCAAAACCGAAACGAACTTTACACAAACATAATGAAAAGAAAACTTGATACAAGCATTTTTATACCCTTGCAGAGGGTATTATAAAATTGGTCAGATGTTTGTAACGCACAGAAGGGGACGTTTCCGACCCCATAAAGTATATATATTCTTGATCAGCATGAGATGCTGAGTCGATATAGCCATGTCCGTCTGTCCGTCCGTCCGTCCGTCCGTCTGTGCAAATCAACTTCACGCCGGCATCTTAAGAGCTATCGGAATGAAATTTCATATTTGAGCTACTTTTAGCCGGGAGATGATAAAGTATGAAATTTGTCAGGATCGGGCCACTATATCATATAGTTCTAGAACAAAGATTTTTGCAAAAATTGGAGTATCCCCATGAAATTTACCAATATGATAGTATTTGACATAAATTGACAGATCCTGATCGGATAAATAGAACAGAAGTTACAGTCAACACAAATCGGTTCAAATGATGACCTAGTAGACAGCAAGCAGCGCTGTTTGCTCAAACAGAGCACATGCATACACACACACAGACGCAACGCTACAAGAACTGTATGTGTATGCGTGTTGTGCTTTGCTTAGGGAATGATGCAAGAAGAAAGAAAATTTATTATAAAAAGAGAAATAATTTGAATGTTTTGTTTGTGAATTGATGAATTCAGTTGCAGGGAAAGAAATTTCAAAATGTAAAAAAATTATTGCCAAGGACTGCAAGGGTATATAAACTTTGGCATAGCCGAAGTTAGCTTCTTTGATATTTTTTTACGAAGTTAGGATTTTCCAAGGAAAATGCGTTCTTTGAATATAGAAAATGTGTAATGACATTATCATCAATATCGTTGCTATACATTAAGAGGTTATCAAACCTTTCGAAATGAGCCATCATACGTTTGCTTATGCATGATCTGCTCCGATGCTGACGTGGATCTGCTCATATGACAAATTGATTTCTTATCAAAAGAAGAATAATTTCAATTTACGTTTTACAGTAATATCGACAAAGAAGTATGCTCTTCTCCAGTTTATGATGGGCGAAGGGAAATGCCAAAAGAAACAAACCAGATAGAAATACAAACACAGCATCACAGCTCCCTTACTTCAACATCCACGGTCCTTTCGGAAGAATCTGCGTTTTGTGCCGAGCCTAGAGCACAATTATATAATGACAGAAACATTCCCGCTGAAGGAAACTGCCTCTTTTATTCTCTGATAAATATTCTAGGACTCAAAATATTGCCTCTAGCACTGAGAAGACAACTTAGAGAGTCACGTTTTTTACAATCATGCGGAGATCCTGAGAACACGTGACAAATACTTCTCAGTAACAATCAATATGGCGATGTCGATTGTATACACATCTTTACACAAGAATATAATCGAAATGCATGCGTCCATCTACACTATACACTATACTAAACTATACTCATGGCAATAACAGTGATCGAGTAATTTACTGCCACTTTCGTGTCAATGATTCACCTAATTTCATTCATTTACATCTTCGTGGTCTTTATTTTACGCCATATAAGCCGATTTCGCAAATACTTCCACACGAAGCAAGAGAAACTTATGATAAAGAACTCTCAAAATCTACTGAATCAACCTCAGATGCAGATTAACCACTCATAGCACCCAACGTGGCGATTGACAAGAACAATGATTTTGCACAGACTAATGTATTAGCTACAATTTATACAAATTATAATCAGCACGCTAAGGGGCATCTAGATTTTGCGAAAAAATAAAAAAATAATAGTTTTGGACATTCATGTGGAGTTTGCGACCGACTTTGGTGGAAAACCGATTTACAATCAAGTTCTGATCAACACGAGGAGATTTTGCACATCATTATTCCGGTAATCTTTCGTTGATACATTTTTTTGACAGTTTTTGTAGGAATAGTTGTTATTTCTCTAATTATGTGGGTTTTTAAACAAATTTCTTTTGGCGTTACTTTTTAGGGTTACATCCCGAGTACTACTGTGAAACTATGCTATACGTGTAAATCAACAATGGACAGAAAGAGAATTCCAATATTTTCGACTTACAATGGGTTTTCATATCCAATAATCCCATCGCATTTGCCACAGTTGGATTTAGTTTCGAAACGACTCATTTCACCGAGAATACCGTTCATGCAGATACGACGATTAAGGCATGTTCATGGTCAATATGGTATTTACGGGCAAATCATCAATGTTCCAGTTGATGTAAATACCATGATTAAACAGCTACCCAGAAATATTGAGGATGACCACTGCTTCTATGTTCCTATAATAAAGAAATTAATTCATAAATCTAGTTACGTTCATGGTCTCGTCAATACGAAAAATATAAGAGAATGGTTAGACTACTTAGTAACAACGCCGCTTTATATTCATCACAATATTATTATTGATGAAAATTTGTTGGACAATAATCAATGCGCTCAAGAAGTAAACATTGATGATATTAGTGAACACGTCCCGATTGAAGAAATTGTCACCGCTCAACAACAAACTATGTTGTGGAATGAAGATAAATTTCTACACATGGCACCTGGCGAGGAGGCGAATCCGATAAGCATATTGTTTGATGAATATGCGGAAGAACTTTCATTCCCAACTATCTACGGTGGACACT
This sequence comes from Drosophila equinoxialis, assembly GCA_018150345.1. NCBI lineage: Eukaryota > Metazoa > Arthropoda > Insecta > Diptera > Drosophilidae > Drosophila > Drosophila equinoxialis. Next base: position 112,226 of record JAECWI010000323.1, on the reverse strand, counting down.
TCAGAACGTATAAGGAGGGAATCAAAGTAACATCAGAACATCTTTGATATATGGCAGTTAAGATCATGAGACAACGAGTTAGGGATACTGTTACAGTAGCTTTCAAACACGTCGGCTGTAATACAAATATTACGAAAAAGCAGATACAGTCTGATACTTATATCAATAATTGCATTGAAAGTAATCTTGCTTTTCTTCGTTGTATTCCAAATTCAGCTTGGTATTGGGCAGATCGAAAAAAGGAATTATTTGCAATGCTGTGACAATTGGGACCACCAACAGCTTTTATGACCTTGAGTGCTAATGAAACGGGCTGGACAGATTTGCTGAAATTGCTATATAAATTGAAACAAAATGGGGCAGATGTTTCAGATGAATTTATATCAGAAATTAATTATATGCAGAAAGCTAAATTAGTTAATGATGATGCCGTTACGTGTGCCATTTATTTCAATAAACTTGTAAATACTCTATTAAGCATTTTGCAGTCAAAAACGACGAGTCCATTCGGTAAATACAGGATTGTCGAATATTTCAAACGCATTGAATTTCAACATCGAGGAAGTCCGCACGCTCACATTCTCCTATGGTTAGAAAATACACCCGCAGATCTAAAAAGTAATAACGATGATGTCATCAAAATGATAAACGAATTAGTTTCTGTATCAGCGTCAGAGACATCCGGACTGATCAAACTACAGACTCACAAGCACACGTTTACGTGCTACAAACGTATGGAATATAAAAGTATGAATAAAAAAGAAAACTGTAGATTTGGAGCTCCCTTTATGCCAACACGAAAAACAATAAGACTAATACCAATGTTGCCAACTGATCCTGATTTTTCTGAAGACGATTTTAAAAAATATAAGAAGCACTATGGAATACTTCGAAGAAACTTGGAAAACATTGATTATACCAATTTCGACCATTTTTTTTGCTTATAATAACATTGTCTCAGATGAACATTATTATAACATTCTTCGTGCTGGAATCACAAAACCAAAGCTCTTTTATCGCCGAGCACCATCTGAAAAGTGGCACAATACATTCAATCCATTTGTCTTGCATACTTTGCGGTCTAATACGGATTTTCAGATCATCCAAGATGAGTACGCTTGCGCTGCATACATTGTTGAATATGTTAACAAACACAACAGAGGTATTAGCAATTTACAACGCCAAATCATTGCGATTATGGACGAAAATCCTTTGATATTGTTCAAATAACAAGGAAGATGAGTGTTGATGTACTAAATAGTATTGAGATGTCAGCACAGGAAGCTGCTTGGTTTCTATTACGTGAACCCATGGCGAAATCATCGGTTGCAACTGTTTATATACCCACTATATACCCCACCGAACGTCAGAGGATAAGAAAAACCCTGAAGGAATTGGAAAATTTGGCTGATGATTCTACCGATATATGGAAACAAAATATGAGAGAAGACCAGAAATTCTAAATTATGTAAGCCCAGTTTGTTGCAAATTATTACATAAACCATAAAAAAGAATATACTAAAAGAGACAAACCTAGAATAATCAGATACAGGAACTACGATATGACCGATAGCTATGTATAACGATTATAGACGAGAAATGGTTTTATTGCATATACCGTTCAGAAGTGAAGATAACGACGTTCTTGCAGAAAATAAATTCGTTCAAATCTATGAAGATAATGAAAAAATCATATTAGAACGCAGAAAGGAGTTTGAACATAATATGGATATTGAGAAAACTTTAGAAATTTGCAAACAGATGCGCCGAGAAGATGATGCCGACAGTGAAGAGGAAGAACGTAATCAGGCTAACGTTATCTTCGAACCTGATCCTTATGAGAGAATGATTGGGAATCCAGACGGCCACATTAATGCTGATGTACAAGGTGCTGCACTCAGTAAACTTGGTGCGATTGCAAAACAAAGGGAAAATTTAATGGAGAGGCAAGAATTTATCGATTTAATGGGATCAGCAAACAGTGGACAACAGAAACTATTAATGCATATTATTCATCATCTACAAACACCAAATGAGTCACCATTCCAAATATTTTTCACTGGCCCAGCTGGTTGTGGTAAGACATTTGTGATTAGACTTATTATGGAGATATACAACAGGTTTACTGACAATGATGGCTATTATAATGCTTACATAGCATGCGCTTCAACAGGCAAAGCTGCTGTGGCGATTGGTGGTACTACCGTACATACAGCTCTCAAGATAACGCTTTCAAAATTCCTGCCGTTGTCATCCGAAAATCTCCAATTATATAGTTCTCTCTTCAAGTATGTGAAAGTACTGATCATTGATGAAGTTAGCATGATTAGTGCAGAATTGTTAACGAAGATCGATAACCATAATTCTGCTGGATACCATAATTCTGAATTTGGTGGGATAGACGTAATTTTAATCGCCGATTTACGGCAATTACCACCAGTCACAGCAACTCCAATCTACAAACCTATCAAATCCCGTATGGTGGGGCCTCATCTGTGGCGCAGTTTGAAATATTATCAACATACTGAGGTCATGAGACATGCCAATGCTGCTTTTGCTTCTATCCTCACTAAAGTAGGCAACGGCGACATTTTAGAACGAGAAGAATTGGAGCTGATTGAATCTAGATTTTTTACTAAAGTTGAAACTCAAATACGGTGTCCTGACGGTGTTCGCCTGTTTTGGCAAGTTAAAGATGTCGACAATTATAACAATCATATTTTACAGCAGTCTCCAGATAAATACATTTCCACCGCCAATTACGTCATTACTGGAGCTGGAAATGCGACACGAGAAGCTACTTTTAGACAAATCCTTCACACAAAGGCTTTGATTGATACTGGAAGCTTACCTTATCAAATTACTTTTGTCAGAGGTAAATATTATATTATATCCACTAATATCGATGTGTCAGATGGCTTAGCAAATGGTGCACTTGGGCAGTTGGTGCACGTACAACTGAACGAAGACAACATTGTATGCAAAGTTTGGTTACAATTTCCAGGTTTTCCAAACATTAGGAAACAACTGAGAAAAAAAGCTGCTCTTTTAGTTGTATAAGAGAAAGTAGGAAATTTTGCTGTGCCCATTGAATTGCGAACTGCAAATATTTCTCTGTCAAGGGATAAAAAGGTTACTGCCCGACGTAAACATTTTCCTCTGATCGCGGCTTGTGCAATGACCGTCCACAAATCACAAGGTGGAACGTTTCAACAAATCGTTTATGAATATCATACAATGCATTCGCAATCAATGGTTTATGTTGCACTATCGCGCGTGACTAGCTTAGATGGGTTGTTTATTGTGACGGCCGATGATGATAGCAAGAAATTCAAATTCCATCATAATCGACGGGAAACAGTAACGACTGCATCTCTTATACGAGAATTTCAAAGATTGTCATTAAAAACTTTGGAGACTGGGGTTGACGTGATGGCGAATGTCCTGAATAATAAAAAAGGAATTTCGTTTTATACATTCAACTGCCAGAGTTTGCAAAGTCATAGACTCGACTTAACAGATGTCGTTTGTAAAATGAGTAATATTCTATTACTAACCGAGACGTGGATGAAGAACGATAATGTAATAGATATTCCAAATTTCAAGTGCATTGTGCGTTATAAACGACCAGCGGTTCGAACTGGAGGAGTAGCAATCTATGAAAATCGAAATGATACAGTTACCATTGTCACCGCCAATATGGATATAATCATGAGGAGTAATGCAGATTCATTGTTGCGAAGTTCAAGTATCGGGGACATTTGTGCTGCCACATGGAGGATGGAGGACGGTACTGAACTAGTTATAGTAGTCCTTTACATATCGCCGGGTAATGGACTTGAGGACATAATTTTGTTCATCTACCGAACACTTCTAGAGTATACTGAGGAAGGTTCTCGTCTACGTGGACAAAATTTTCATAAACTCCCACTGATTTTGGCTGGAGACTTCAATGTCAATTTTGCAGATGAAAAGTCTGCGCCGCTGAAAATATTTTTTTTCGAAGAATTAAATTTAACAATGAGCAGTAATCCTGCAGAATCTACAACAAGATATAACACAACCATAGATGCTGTTTTTTCACGTTTTCTAACCCACATCCAATCACAAACATACATTTCATATTTCAGTTACCATAAACCAATCATTTCCGTGATAGAGTATGGGAACAATTAGGTTCAACGAAAATATTCGGGAAAATATTTAAACGAGCCAAATTTAAACGAAGATAAATATTATTGCTTTCATGTTTTGGTCATGTGCAAGTTTAATAAAAATATGTTTATCAACAAAGCCACTGTAAATAAAGCTTTGTAATACTGCGATGAGCTGAAATATATTATATTTTATCAGAATTATCAGAAAAATACTATTGCTTTCATTTGTTGTTCATGTTCATCCATTTCTGCTATTGTATATGACTGTAGTTCATCGTTTACTCGACGAATTATTTTGAATTTTGAATTGAATTTTTCCAACTCTGCTCTTAATTTTCTAAGTGATAAATGCGTTCCTTATGTGAATGTCTCTACCGTCTCCAGTGCGTCAGTCTGGTTCACACGTAGGCTCTCAAATCTCCGTAACATTAAATCGAGATATTTAAAAAAAGATTTAAGCTAACTTGTTCGCGACTTGACACTGCAAATTATTGTGTAGCCAAATTTCAATTTTGTCTTTTAAATAATTATACTGTTCGCTGTAAGGTTGAATTTTATAAGAACCCAAAAAGATTTTACAACTTTATTAATTCCAAAAGACGCTCTGATTTACTACCTTCCACCTTCAGACTTTATGACCAGACTTCTAATAATGATTCAGATATTGCAGATCTGTTTGCTAAGTTCTTTTAGTCGACTTATTCTACTACTGTATCGGATCCAACACCTTATCCCTTCTCGATTCCACATTTAAATTGTATGTTTTTTTCATAGTATTACTGAAGACTGTATTATCTCTAGCTTGTCATCTATGACGTTGCATTAAAATGTGTTCGATTTCCCTATCTAAGCCTTTATCTCGGTTATTTTTTAAATCGAGTGAGACTTGCATCTTTCCTGATATTTGGAAGGAGTCTTTTATTATTCCGCTTTTTAAAAAGGGTAACAAATCGGAAATTTCTAACTACCGTGGCATTGCCAAACTTTCGGCAATACCTAAGCTGTTTGAGAAAATTATTACGTCTTTCCTTTAACACCTATCCAGATTCACTATTTCTCCTTGTCAGCATGGCTTCATGAAAAGTCGTTCATCGCTTACCAACCTTTTAGAATTGACTACCCTTGTACATCATGGCTTCCGTAAAAAGTGTCAAACTGATGTTATTTATACTGACTTTAGTAAGGCTTTCGATATGGTTGATCATTCTATGCTTCTCATGAAACGTAACATCATGGGTTTTTCCCCGAAACTATTGGCTTGGTTAAACTCGTATCTTATTGGCAGAACCCAAAAGGTGTCTTTTCGTTCCTCGACATCTAAAACTGTTCGAGTTACGTCAGGTGTCCCCCAAGGCAGTCATCTGGGCCCACTGTTACTTACCTTGTTTATAAATGATTCCCCATGGCCTTGGCTCGTTCACGCGTGACCATGTTTGCGAATGACGTCAAGATTTGTTATTCATATAATGATCCTTCTTTCCAACAGTACTTGCAATCAGATCTCGATGCGTTCTGTGTTTGGTGTCACGTTAATAAATTACACCTTTATGCCTCTAAATGCTCTTTTATGACTTTCAGTCGTTTGTCGCCGTTCCTAGCTCATTACTCTATTAGGTCTGTTCTGTTAGATTGTGTACCATCATCAAAACACTTAGGCTTTATGTTTGACCCAAAACTTTCATTTAATGTTAACAAATCTTCAATAGTCAATAGAGCATCCAGTCTTCTTGGCTTCATTAAACGTTGGGCCAAAGAATTTGATGATCCCTATGTAACAAAGGTATTGTACACTTCGTTAGTTCGCCCTACTCTAGAATATTGATCGCCAGTATGGAACCGTTATGATGTTCACCAGCTTAGTATTCATTCGCTACAGAAGCAATTCCTTAAGTTCGCGTTTCCTATTCACCTTAGTAGATGTATGACTAACTACTCTCTTCACGAACCTTTTCGTGTTCTTTGCCAATCTTTTAACAACCTTTCTCACCCTTTTGCTCTTCATCTTTCTGTCACTTCTCTTCGCCCTATACTTTTTAATTATCTACAGCCAAACCACTAAAAATATTCTGGACTTGGATTGGCTGCAACCCATCCCTGACCACATTGGCTGTGAAGGCTGGCAAATAAAACACCTCCACCGGGTCGGGGATGTTTAGTTCTGCATAAAGCTAAGCTACCTTCTTGAATTAATTATTATCTGTATTTTAGCTTAAACTTTTTCGTCGACTGCTGGGTTAGTTGACGTAAATAAATAAATAAAAATAAATAAATAAATAAAATTAACAGAAAGAAGTGACATTGGTCAGTCCGAAAGCGACCCTTACAATTGCAAGCAAACCTTTGCAAAAACAGTTAAAGAAGTCGAGAAGCTTAAAGATCTTGAAGTATTGATTTATAAATGTAACTAGAATAAAGAAACAGATGACGAAAGCCAGTCCAACAAATCAGTGCCGGAGTCGCGATCTACCTTCTGAGAAGAATGGACGTGCCGTGGCAGTGTCGGGTACAAAAAAAAAAAAACTAAGTCTGCATTGGCTGTACCCTGCCTAACGGTACAGTTGAAAGTCTAGTCAAAAAATTGAATACCAGTAAAACTTATAAACAAATTTACGATAAAATTTCCGCCCATTGATGAAGATGCAACACCCATACCTTTCAGCCCTCAACTACTAAGTGTAGATACTAATGGGAAATCAAGTACTATTCGCCAAAGTCGTTAGAACAAATTACCCACAATCAATTCAACAACAAAATAATAGGTTCGAAGAATTATCTACTGACTCATTTGACGATGAAGATTTCGAGGACGTAAATTTTCAAAATCCCGGGATACACAGACTAGTCATAACAACCAATCTAATAGAAATAGCAGGGCTTCCATAAATATCAAAAATTCAATTAACACATAAAGTTACTTCCAATAATTAATTCCGAAATGTAGCTATTCCTAATTATGTTAAGTCTTCTAGCCAAATTGAGTCGAAAATTCCTCTTCGCCGGAGACGAACGCTAAATACTTTAACTGGGGCAACAAAAACTGCTATCGCCGCGGGATAGAGCTTTACAAATCCGCTTTCTTTGGCCACTATGAAATTCTCTGCTTTGGAGCTCCGACTCACTTTACAAGGATTCCATATAAAAAGGTATCTCCTAACAAAGACTAAGAGTTACTCAAGTTAATGATTTAGCTTCTGATCCAGTCTCGGATCTAGTTATGAAGGCACCAAGATTTCGACCATTGCCTAGATGAGCAAATATTGGAACATTTAAAAGGGTGCTAAGAATCACTAAAATAGAATTTACCAACAGAGAGGAAATCGAGTTTGCAATTAGCAGACTGGTTGAGATGGTCACTTATGCTGCATCACACGCAAGACTCAAGGCACTCATTGTGCAATTTCTCTAAAGGTACGTTATCTCATAAAACCAGAACTTTACAAGCTCGCCAGACGATACCGACGGCCAGAAAACCTACTCAAAGATGCACTTACGGCTCCTAATGAAGATTCTGTCTGAAGCTAGAGCTGAACACTTTCATCTGCAACAGACATTTCAGTCCCTAACACAGTATCCCTCTCTGTCGAGAAAACCAGAAATGGATCTAAAAGTGCAGCTACGTCAACAAAAGCCACATAACATCGAAGAAGTTAAATCCTTAAAGCCTAAGAAACAGGACAGGACTTTCTAGAAACTAAAATGATCCCAAAACCAGGTAGCTATCCAATCAGTCCTCTAAAATATTCGAAAGAATTCTTTTAATAGGCAGAGCTTAATAAACAAGATATATTACCATCAAAGTTTTCGAAGTTAGCACGTCTTTTTGGATGTGAAACAGGCATTTAACGGTGTGTGGCATACGGGTCTTCTCACAAAACTCCAATCCATTCTCTACCAGCTGCTTTCGAGAGAAGCTAACCTTCAAGGTGTCAATTGATGAAACCTTATCATTGACACGCAGAGTTCCGTAGGGCAGTGTTCCTGGACCAGTCCTCAACCCAGCGACGAACTTCGTACAATCGAAAGAAACATGCACTTGGCAACATTTGCCGGCGAGACTCATGTGTTGTCATCGCAGTGCCCATATTACTGCACTGCCAAGCTTCAACATTATTTCAAAAACTTCAAAGAATAGGCCAGACATTGAAGAATCGGGATTAATACAAGTAAATCTTAAAGCGTTACATTTACGCTACATAAAGAAAACTGCCCCGAAGATTTTTCGAAGGACTCCCAATTCCACAAACAAGGCAAGCGACATATCTTGGAATGATCCTTGATACCAGACTTGGAAACCTATCATATCGACATTTTGTGACACTAGTATCTGCATTATAAAAAGAGCTTAGGCTTTAAATGCAAATTATTAGACAGACAGTGGCACTATGTCTCTATGAATAGAGCAACGCTTTTTTTGACAATATCGGTCGGTAGCTGACCCATCAAAGTCGCCTGCGGCTGAATATTTCTATTTTTAAAAAACTGGCAAACCGTTTTTGCCGTTTTTACAGCGGTTCGCAAACAAATGACCCAACATTTTTGAACAATCTCACCGATAATGAGTTCATCGTTTTGATGATGTAATCTCTCGTGATACGATGTTACTATAAAATCAGCTAATTTGTGTTTTTTGGGTAATAATTTTGACGAGCACTTTGTGTTTGGAGTTAAAAAGAAGATTGTACTGTCTTTTGACAGTATTTGTTTGTGTATTAGCTAGTTCCTTATGGAAGACTATTTGCACGATTTTCACTAATGTGTTTTCTGCATCTTGCAATTGACATTTCAATATCAGTTGCTTAAATCTCAATATCCAACCCATTGTTCGCGTCAGTCTGAAATATTTAGAAAATCTGTTGAGGTCAATAACATTTTTAACAGAAGATGTTAAATATACCCTTTTTTTAGTCGAATCGTTTTCAACGTAGATATTTTTCTGTGCTAGCCAGCTAGATTCATCCTTTAGTAAAAACTAGGAGCCTCTTGTCCAAATATTATCCGGTTTGTACTTAATTTTTACTTTTGTTTAACTGTTCTTCTTTGAATGAGAAAAAATAAAAACCCGGGCCGCGGTGGGTAAGCCTTTCTACTGGCGCGAGGCGACAATTAGGTTCGCACCGCATCAGTGTACATACATTAAACTAGCAGACCCGGACATCCTCGTCCGAACTTTATTGAATACTTACCTTTATTGAAAATTTAAAAAATTTTTGGTAAAAACACTTAATTTTTATATTAATGCTAAATGTTAACGTCAAGAATGTCTCACCAAGCGGTATTTGAAATACAAACAACCTACTTACCTTTTAAATAAAACGTTTTTCCATCGAGTGAAAAGTAACGAAGTTATTGACAAAAGTCACTGTTTTTGACCGATCGTTCTTATGGGAGTTTAGATATAGTCGTCCGATCTTGATCAAATTTAGCACAGTGGTTTATAAATTTCGCGACAATAGCTTATTTTTATTTATTTATTTATTTAAACTATGATTAGTAGGTAATTGTAAATTACCTCTAATCTATGTACTACCCAGTGGCGGAAATTGTCATTCTTTCTTGCATTACGAACGGATTACTTTTCGCCTGTGTGCATTCAAAAACCGGTTACAAGCTCCATTACTTTCTTAACAAATGGCCGCTTTTTCTTCTCGGTGGACGAATTTAGGGAATTTTGTAATGCAGAAAAGAATGCTGTGCCGAAGTTTCATTCGTGTTTCCATTACCCAAGCATATTCTTTTATCAAAATTGTAATGCAGAAATTCTGCTGCCTGTAGAAAATCCAGCATACAATTTCAAAATCGCTTATGGATTGATAATGTACTTGCATTATAACTCAATATACCTGCAACGCATTTTCCCACTATATAGAATGGCATACCTCCAAGCAGTGTAATTGCATAAATAATTGATTCCAAAAGCAAATAAATAAACGCTTTTCATATGCTGCAGTAATGTGTAATTATGTATTTATTAAGAAATTATTATTATATTATATTATTATTGACATATTATTATTATTTACATATGTATTTACATTTACTTAAATAAAACACGTCTGCACTGCACAAGAATTTATAAAAGTGACGCATTGCCATGCGTAAGCCGAAAATTACACACACATGCAATTATGCACTTGTATTTACACACATTAACACTGCTCACACAAAAGGAATAGGCATAGACAAAGAACGATGGAAAAACGCGAGCCACGCACAAAACGAAATTCGGGAGACGTCACAACTCCGAAAATCGTTTGAGGGTTAAAGGGGAAGGGGCATTAAAAAACGAAGTTGAATACGGCTCGGTGCTTTTGTCCAAGCAGTCGTTTTTATTTTGTGCATTACAAATGCGCTGGAAAAAAATTTCATAGGGAATGCATTACATTTCGGCCATATAGAATGTATTATTTCGACCGACCACATTTAGCTCTCCGCTCTCTACTTATTTACATTTCTTTTGTTAACCTATATTTACATAAGTTTGGGTAATATTTTACAATAGGTGGTATAGGTTTATTTTTTTAAAGAATTGGGAGATAGCGACGATATTGGGGTTACTTAGGAATAGGGACTCAATAGGGTTGGGGTGTAGGAATTTTTTCCTCGGCTCATTATGTATATTCCTTGCATTCTGTGAGTATGTGGAGAATTGTAAATTTTTTGTTGCAATGTATACAATGTATACATTTGTGTGTCCGAATCGTATTCTTTGAATTTTGATGACGTCTGTTCGTTTAACGTTGTTGTCTATTTTTATTTGTGAGTCTCTTATCGATGTTTGGCTCATATTAGTCGTCTTGTAGTGGTCTGATGTGTTCCTCCATGTACTTTGTTGTGTCTCTGTGATTAATGTTTTGCTCAACTATATATGGGACACTGTAAGCTATCTTTGTGGCTCTGTCCGCTGTTTCATTGCCCTGAATGCCAGTGTGACCTGGTACTCATATCAAAATTATTTTGGGGTATTGGTTAGTTACTATGTCACTTATATGAGAGATGTACGGCTTTTGGTTGTTGACCTGGGTTACTGCCTGTATTGCTGACAATGAGTCTTAACAAATTGCAAAATACTGTTTTTCTCTTAGTGCATATTTACAAGCAGCCAGTAAAGCTGCTGCTTCCGCTGTGTAATTCGATGTGTGAGGTGGGAGCAAAGCCGTTTTAACTTCATATGTCTGACTCAGTTGTGATGCTGTATGAGACTCCTTGTATTGATTTTGATCCATCCGTGTAAATAAATTTATACCTACCATATCTCTCTTTGAGGCTAAGGAGCATTTTGCGATATATTATGGGGGTGTAGATGACTTAGTCGTATGGTGAAGAGATAGATTAACTGACTCTTTACTGAGGGACCATGGGGGCTTTAATAATTTTCTGTTTTTTATTGGGGTAAACAATAGATCATTGTGTTTGCAGAAGTTCAAGGTGTTCTGCAGAATCGATGGTATTCTGGGTGTTTTTTCGATTTTATTATTTTGTTTAACACTTCTTGGAGAGGTGTGTTTGATGCGAGCATTAGAGTTTTGTACAGTTTTGCTGTTGCTAGCGAAAATCTCGACTCGATTGGCATAAGGTCGGCTTCATAAAGAAGATTATTAATTGGGGTAGACCGAAGGGCTCCGAAAGTTTTCCTCAATGCATCATTGTAGATGGATTTGAGTTTTATTTTGTAGGAAGGGGGGGCAATTGCCGTACAAAGGTAAACAAAAGTCTATTTTTGACATGATCAAAGCTTTAATTGCATTTATTAGTGATCTAATGTCACAACTATATTATTGGTTAGCTAACCATTTTATTATGTTAAGTCTTTGTGCAATTTGGACTGTTAAGTTGTCTATGTGTTGTTTCCATCTGTATCTCTTTGTTATAACCAGACCGAGGATTTTTATGGCATTGCTTGCGTTCAGGTTTTAAGATTGGGAGCTTAATTGAAAACTGCATTTCTTTTTCCTGCAAATGTGCATGTGTTTGCATTTATTTACAGATAGTTTTGCTCCCGAGTATTCACACCAGTTTAGAATATCTTTAATATTTTAGGTCCTATTTTCCAATTAATTAACTCATCAATGATTGTATGGATTCCTATTTTTTCATAGGCCTTTTCGAAGTCGAGGCTCATGACTGAGAGATGGTTTCTTGTGGATAGGGCGGAAGTGGTCTGGTAGTCTAAGAGGGTTAGACATTCCGACACTGACATGCCCTTTCGAAAGCCTAATTGCCGACTATCCAGAAGCTTACTATTGGTAGCAAGCCACCATAGTCGGTTTGCTACAATTTCGTCCAAAACTTTAGCCATGCAAGGGTTTAGTGAAATGGGGCGGTATGTGTTTATTGCAGTTTTTGGAGTATTTGGTTTATGGATAGGGACTACTACGCTGTTTTTGAAGTTTTGTGGGATATGAGAATTAAGAATCATGCTATACAGTTTTATTACCCGGTCTGAGACCTCGCTGGACAAGTTTTTTAGCATAGGGTAAGAGATTCGGTCGAGCCCTGGGCTCTTACCTTTAAGACTATTTAATGCTGACCTGAATTCGATGAGTTTAATCTCAGATTCAATGCTGAGCGCTTCGTGGGGTGGTTCGTAGGAGGGGGTAATTGTTTTAGATCGATTTTTGTGATTCCTAAACGAGGCGCTGAATTTGTGGTCGGAGGATTCTCTAGACCAGTGATTTACAAACAACTGTGCTATGTCTGTCTTATTAATGACATTTATTGTTGGGTCATTTGGTGAGGTTATACAGTGAATTCCGTTTCTCAATTTTCTGCCACAGAAAGTGTTGATATTTGACCAAATTTTTAAAGTGGTTGATGTTGGGTTAATTTCGGAAGTGAATTTTTGTAGTGAAAGCCTTTTTGATTGTTTTAACTCTCTTCTAAAGAGTGCTTTAGCCTTTTTGAATTCTACTATGTTTTCATTGTTTATATTTTTCCTAAGTTTGTTCCATGCCTTGTTTTTGCTAGTTTTTAATTCTTCTAACTTCTTGCTCCACCACGGGACTGAGAATCTTTTATTGAATTTTGGACATGTCTGTGGTATGCTTATATTTGCACTTTGTCTAATTATTTTGACTAAATTCGCTGTTTTTTTGTTTACTTCATTGTTATTTGGCCTCTTTAAGTGAAAGAGTTCAGTTTGGGTAACAAAATTTGGCCAATCCGCCAGATCAAGTCTAAATTTAGGACGTCTATCTTGGTGTTCATAGTTTGTACTGCCAAAAATAGTTATGTAGATGGGGAAGTGGTCGCTCCCATGGAGGTCTGTGTTTGCTTTCCACTTAAGATGTGGTAGCAGATTCGGGGTCGTCAGAGTGAGATCTACATGTGTCATCGTATGGTGCGTAGAGTAATGAGTTGGAGTGCCGTCGTTTAGTGTAATGAAGTTTGACTCGGAAATAAATTTGAATACAATATTCCCTTTAACATTGGTTTTTAGTGATCCCCAGCTATGGTATTTATACTCGGGCTACCAAACATATTTTCTAAATTGTGTTTGTTGAATTGTTTATTTGGTGGGATGTATGTGTTTAGAATTTGGAGTTTATATTTGGAATGAAGGATTATTCCAACGGCATCGAAATCATTATTTGTTCTGAGCGAGTCGAATTGAAGAGATTTGTGGATTAGCATAGCTACTCCTCCGTGTGAATTCTTTGATGAATTTTTGTGAATTATTGTGAAGTTAAGTGGGATAGGGATATTGGGTTGGGAGTGGATGTGGGTTTCTTGAAGGCAGATAATTTTTGGGCTAACCGCTTTTATCATTATTTGTAGTTGGTCGTAATTATTAACGTAGCCATTGCAATTCCATTGAATTATTATTATCATTACCTATAACTTATAATAAGTTATTTATAAAAATTTTACGAATTTGTTAGTTGGTTAGTTTTATTTTTAAGTTGACTTTCTAGTTTGTCAGATTTGTCTTTAGCTTTTAAGGGTTTGGTAAGAGGATTAGGTTTTGAGTGACTTCTCAGCTTACGATCTGATTCCGGTATCGATTTTCTTGGATGGTCATTTCTCAATGTTGGGTCTACTTCCATGTCTTCTTGGGTGCCTTGTGTTGTTCCGGTAATGGGTGTTGGGTTGCTATTCATTATGTCATCGTATCTTTTGACTTGGCGAGGTTGGGCTTTATTTTGATTTTGTGGTGTTGGGCTGATGCTTGCTGGTTGATATGAATTGTCTTTGGAGATGTTTGACTGCGTTGATGCAATCTTTGAGTAAGGTGTAGGTTAATGTAGGTAGCGTGTGAAATAAATTCGTGTAGCCGTTTTGTGATCGACTCGTTCTATTATTTTGATTGCCAATATTTCTTTTTGTTTTATGAACGCAGGACAAGATTTGTCTAACGGGCTGTGGTTGAATTCGTCATTTATGTCATATTTGCAGTTGATGCAAAATTTAGGCTTGGTACATACTTCACCTTTTTTGTGCAAGTCTGAGGAGCAGATTTGGCAATGTTGATTTTCTTTTGGGCAGTTTTTTGTTGTATGTCCTAATTAAAAGCATTTTTTGCATTTAAGAGGTAGTGGAATGTAAGGTCGAACCTTAACCCTTTCGTATCCAATCATCATTGTAGTTAATTGCAAGGTTTGATTTAAATTTTAAATAGGTCGTAATCTAACCAGATAACACCAACGGAAGGCATGCCGTTACTTTGGAATATTTATTCAAAAAAAAAAAAACCTTTTTCTTTATGGTACAATATACCGCATTTAAAATAGGTGTTGTAGGCTTTACAAATTTTTATACCCTTGCAGAGGGTATTATAAAATTGGTCAGATGTTTGTAACGCACAGAAGGGGACGTTTCCGACCCCATAAAGTATATATATTCTTGATCAGCATGAAAAGCTGAGTCGATATAACCATGTCCGTCTGTCCGTCCGTCCGTCTGTGCAAATCAACTTCACGCCGGCATCTTAAGAGCTATCGGAATGAAATTTCATATTTGAGCTACTTTTAGCCGGGAGATAATAAAGTATGAAAATTGTGAGGATCGGACTACTATATCATTATGTGCTATACGAAAAACCGGTGAAGCAGTGGGAGCATCTATACCAAATTTACGAATGAGATAAAACTTCACGTAAGAGATCATATTCCAAAATTTAAATAAGATCGGATAAATAAAACATAAGTTACAGCTAATATAAATCGGCTGTGCTCAGAGGCCAGCAGCCTACTACGTCATTGTTCGAAGTCAACAGAGCAGTAAAGCGCACACACACATTCGTGCCAAGCGTATGTATGTATGTACATATGTATCTATAATAAACATATATGTACATATACATATAACAAGATGAAACAATTCAAAATAATATTTTATTATATTTAAATTAATAAATGTAATGAATGAATATATGTACATATATAAATGTGCACATACATATGTGTGGATGTATGTATGTATGTACATAAATATTGCATTTCGAAACATACATATGTATGTATGTATCTCATACACACAGTTTTCATTTAAAGTCTTCCTTAGGAATAAGTAAACCTGTAATAATCTAATTATTTAATTTCCAAAAATTATATCTTAAATAGTAAAAATTTTTCAATAAATTGTTTTAACCATCGATTGTATCGATAACACTAAAAATATCGATATTATCCCGCTCTATCAGACCCTTTAGCAAATATTCAGTATGTTTGTTAGAGGAACATAAATACGAATACGTAAAGTCTTATTTGCCAAAAAATACTATCGGGTTTGTTCTTATTTAGTATTTTTGCAGTATTTTGTAATATTTCTTTGGCCCGAGGGAACGCCTGAATAATTTATAACTTCAAATAAAGATTTATATTGCTTAACAATCTTTAAATGTCTTTTGAATTCAACATTTTATTAATACGACAACTTATTATGTTCATGTGTGAAACTTCAGCTTTCTTATCGGATTAAATATAACTGCAAGGGTATATAAACTTCGGCATTGCCGAAGTTAGCTTCTTTGATATTTTTCGCTTCATTTGGTTGCTGTAATTCCCAACTAATTATAGCGTTGAAGACATGGTATGGCTATTGCAATTCCGAAGTTCTTTAGCAAAGTCTGCTAATGATACAACTTGGTAGTTCTTGAAATAGCTATACAGACAACCTGCTCACCTTTTTGTGTTGCCTTTGAAATAATCTGCTTTTGTAAGATTGACCTCGAGCCGTCTAAATTGCAAGGTTTGATTTAAATTTCAAATAGGTCGTAATATAACCAGATAACACCAACGAAAGGCACGCCGTTACTTTGGAATTTTTATTCCAAAAGAAAAAAAACCCTTTTTCTATATGGTACAATTACCGTATATGAAATAACAGGTAATGACCTCGAGCCGGCTAAATTGCAAGGTTTGATTTAAATTTCAAATAGGTCGTCATCTAACCATATAATGTAAACAATATAAATTAATTCCCAATTTCATAAAAAATACCACACGATGTGATAACATTTTTAAGTTTGACAATAACACATTTTCACACATTAACAAAACAAAAATATAAAGCCTTCTTATAAAAAATAAACATAACTTTCTCAAAAGACTCAATAGCCAATTACCTGAGACAAACAAGAAAACTCTTGGTAAACAGCTGGACGAACAGAGCATTAGCGTAGAGAGAGAGAGAACGAAACGGAGTAGAAAGACTGACAAAAACATTGTGGGAACATCATGGGATGAAACATGGGAGATATTTTGATATTAACATCTGACAAAGGAAATAAAACGGTAGCAATGAAAAAGATTGATTATGACCACAGAATGATGGACATATTGTCGGATCTAAACACCTATAGAATCCTCAGGAATGACACAACAACACGATTACAGACAAAGAAAAACAATCTGGTGGACAAACTTGACAAGATGGGGGTTATTCCAAAGATTGAAAAGAACAGAATGACAACAACTACGGCGATCTCACCAAGAATTTTTGGACTACCAATAATACTCAAAGAAGGGACACCATTGAGACCAATCTGTTCGTCAATTGGCTTACCATCTTATGGACTTTGCATATACATCATACAAATTTTAAGGACTATAACATTGGGCTCTAACTATAACATGAGAAATACAACTGAATTTACACAACGCATTAACAACACTTACATTTGTGACGATGTGAAATTAATTTCGTTTGACGTGGTATCATTATTTCCAAGCATACCAACGGATTTAGCATTGGACACAATCAGGAGTAAATAAAATAAAATACAGGAATATACAATGATACCAAAAACTTTATTCATGGAAATAGTAAAATACTGCATTTAAGAGAACAGATATTTTACCTATAAGGAGCAAACATTCAAACGTTCGTAGATGCATGTGTTCTGCCTTCAGCACTTGAGCCGATTTATATTGACTGTAACTTGTGTTATATTTTTCCGATTTATATTGACATAAGAACTCTGGAATTTAAAATACCGGTTGGGATCATTGATGAAAATGGTGAATAGTAATGGCCAAGGTGACTACCAAGTAAGCAGAGCATCCGGAAAGTCAACTAAATTAAGCTTATGCAATAGTAAAGCATTTTTACCGGGTTACAGTTTTACCCAATTGAAAACATCAGTTTGCTTTTGTTTTTTAAAGCCTTGGATTACAAAAGATGTAAACTGTAAAATGTTAATTGTGGAAAATCTATTCTTCACAAACCCATGCTGGTATGGCGAAAAAATGTATTTATCATTTATGATGGATTTGAGACGTTACAATTTTTTAAACAGTTTAGGTATTGCTCTATTTAGAAATTCCACTCTAATTAGTGACGCCGGATTAATTCCCACATTTGCGAAGAGGTAAAGTAGACGAATCCTTCCATATATTTGGAAACTCGGAAAATGTAACGGAAAACATAAAGCTTAAGTAAACAGTAACGGTAAGTAACACAATGACTTCGGACCGAACCTCAGGACACAAGCGGCAGTACCGACAGGGCCCGGTGAGTATACCGGCTTAATCATCATTAGTTCCTTAGGTACCAAACATTCCGTTATAATAGGATTAAGAATGCAGTTGGATTTCGTTATAGAATTTTGTTATCAAATTCTTCAGTTTTGACAGCCCCACGTAAACCATGGAGACACTAGGTGTACATAGTCATTAAAGATTGAGTCAACAGTGGTATAAAATATAGAAATGGCACAACTCATTTCCGTACAAGTGTATACATTAGTCCAATCGATGTTAAGAAAGGCATTGTTCAGTGCGACAAAGTCAGTCATCCGAAAACATCGGGTGCGTACCGTAGGATCGCACTTGGAAGCGGGCTCGCGGCTGGGAAACTCAATAGATAACCTAAAGTTGGATGAAAACTATCTTCTGGTAACATTGGACAAGTTGTAGATACTTCACAAAAACTAGGATCAGAAGTAAAAATTAGATCCGGAAATCTGCCAGACGAATTAGTAATCGAACTCAGTTGGGCCAAAGAAAGCTCAAGCAGACCATCAATAAAATCGTGACACCCAGAGGGCAGCGTGTTATAGTGCGCATTAAAGAGTATTTGTCAGAAAGCAATTCAGATATAAATTTGATAGATTCTAAGTGTAGTTGGCCATTCCGATTGGGGCGGATTCTTTAAAGCATATAAATTCGATACTACTCGAGACAGGTATCGTTATCAGACCCGATAATAGGGCTAGGATCTAGGATCAGTACGGTCACGTCTAAAAATATTGAAATTGGTGGATACAACTGTGGCGTCAAAAATGTCAGGTTTTAACTAAGTCTGAGTAAAAACAATAAGGTCTAAACTAAAAGACAGACTATTTACAAATAGTTTAGTAAGTCTAGTATTAGGGCCTCTGACATTCTGATAGCCAACATAGAAGGAAGTTGTTAGTTTTTTGTTAGGGTAGAAAAAGGAATATATAGGGAAGGAATGGGAATAGATAAAGAAGAAAGAGGAATAGATGGTAAAGAAGTCCTTGTTTGGACCATTGTCTTCCTTTGTCTGGATGTAAACTCCTTCACTAGCTAGAACTGCAGATTCTGTCAGAGAATTCGATTGGAACGCTGATTTTAAAAGATGAAATATCTCTAGAATATGATAATTTAAATTTTTCTACATTAAGACATTATATCAGCCCGAATGTGGGCCAGGACTTCATCAGATGTAGCATCAGAGAGTAGTCTTGAAACAAAAATTTTGGCATACCAGGAATTTTATCAGCTGCCGCATTAGTTGTAGGTTCAGTTGAAACAAGCGGCACTGCGGCATTACTAATACTGCGATCCCTGTCGGCAATAGCCATGGGTGTAGACAAATCAGAAGTCTGTTCTTACGCCTTCTAACGCTTTCGAGACTCACTCAATAGCGTTAAACTACTAAACTGAGACTCTACTCATGATGATATTCTTTGTTTGCCGCATGAAAAGTTTCAAATCAGCTTTTACGCTCGGCACGACTCACATCCCTATATGAGACCCTTTTTTGATCTCAAAGATAAGATTACTCAACAGTAAATAAAACAGAGGGCCGTGCAACATTTTTGGTAACTCGTTTCTTACCTATAGCCATCAAAGTAGAAAAACGTTTTTTCTAAAAAAGGCTAATGTCTGCAAAAAGAATGGCCTACAATCTTAGTATACGAAATAACGAAGTTGTTAATCAAATTCACTGTTTTCCACCGATCGTTCCTATGGAAGCTATATGATGTAGTCACTCGATCTTTATCAAATTCGGCACTGTCATTAACAGAAATATTAAACTAACAAATTTTTGGTTGTTTATTTTGGTGTTTTATATGTGTAATAGACTGACCAATATTAAATTTTACGACAATAGCTTGGATAATAACTAAGATATTGAGAAAATTCACTGTTCATGACTTTGTCGTTGTGCAAAATTTCAGCTCTCTGACCAAAATTAATATACCATTTTTGCAAGGGTATTAAAAACTATTCAGGGGTGGGGCGGGATGCAAACAATTTTAAGCCGAACAGACAGCCGTTATGAGGTAATTAGAAGAATATAATCAGAAACCTATAAGATAAATGATAAATGTTTTGGTAATAATATAAAAAATATAACTCACTCAGAGGTCCAGAAATAATAAGCGAGAGAAATATTGAGGGAGCTAGAATTCACAAGAACAAAATCACTGAAAAATGAGATTCATGTGGGAGAGAGAGGAAGAAAAAACAAACCAACAAAGGTTATAACGCAAGAAATAAACAGAAAATAAAGTTGATAAATTATTAACACAAAAACGCAACAAGAAGTACGGTACAAATTGGATTTAATAAAATGATTAAAATAAAACAAAATAGAAAAAACACGTCCGTCTTTCTCGAAAGCGTTGATTGTAATGCAGGAATTTTTCTCGAATTTTCTTATTTTGCTTAAGAATAATTTAGACTGAGTTGAAACACTGGATATTATCGATTTTAATGGTGGATTGAGTGCAGGCAATACATCTTTTCTAAATTTTAATGCATTGGCATTTTCTTTCCATAGGCTCCTGACTACCTTAAATCATCTTATCTTATCGAAAAAGCTTCTGCTCTCTGACGTGACGGTCGTGTTTTTACATAGCTCCTGAGTTTTTATTAATATTTATTATTTTCTCTCAATTTTTAATTGTGCTTAGTTTGTTTACGCTTTCGCTAGTGTTGCTTGACACCCTTGTGTTTTATTTCCATAATTCGCCAAATTAAACGGTTTTTTTTTTCGTGATTAGTGTTTGGTGCATAAAATTTTTTATTTTATTTTTCTCTCTCGTCATTGCTTCTGCAGTTGCTCCCCTCATCGCCCCCATCACACCATCAGTGCTAGTGGTTTTGTTGTTCTCTCTGCCTCGTGCTTGTGCTCAGCTTCTCTCCCTCGTAATCACTTTTGTAAGGCCGCCTCTCAAAGCTCGGCTTATAAGTGTTCTTGCACTCTCTTTTGTGCTGTGCACTCTAGCTGTCTCTTTGTTTTATATGTAATTATTGATTTTTAATCGATAATTATCTTTGTGCTGTGTATTTAAATTTTTCTATATAGAGTTGAATGTTTTGCCGGCTCGAGGTGAAATGTTGGGCGAATAAAAACAAAAATAAAAAACACAGTTTGTTCTTATTTTCGTTCCGATATATTTCGACCAATCATCGGTGGTCGTCTTCAGGGCAATTAGTTTTACACGTCCGCACACTGTGACGTGGAGCTACACACTGTGTGTATAACAAAGAAAAGAAACTTAAAAAACAAAAAAACTGGTTTCACTGTCGCGGCGTTTATCAGTGTAAACGAATAGGTATATTGGAAACAAAAATTAACTATTGTTAAAACACAAATCAAAAGGCGACTTCGATTTATTTCTTATTCTTATTTGTGCTACACTTGACCATTTTAAGGAACGAGTTGCAGCGTTCCCTGTCCTTGACAAAATAAATAAACTCCCATCAGGTCAAGTTCAAGTACAAATAACCAAGTACATAAGAATATAAAAGAACATGGAAGAGTTTTATAAGCAGCAGACAGAACGAGGAGAAGCAACTCAGGCTTTCATTCGGAATACCAAAAAAAAATTCTTTCGCCAGGAAAATGAAGCCATCTTATTTCGAGGAGAAACTTGGGCTCTTGGAATACATGTGGGAGAACTTCGAGAAAAGTCATAAGGAGTTAATGGACAAATTAAACAACGAGCCAACAGAAGATGACTACTTTGTAACGGACTATTTCAGCAAAATGAAGGCGGTTGTAACTAATACAGTGGAGGATTGAAAGGACCATTTGACAAAGATGAAATTAGAGAGACAAGCTCGCCAACGAGAGGAAGAGCGAGTCGGGATCAAACCACTGGTTCGCAAAAAGTGTGCTGCTGGATTCATTGTCCAGGACATTAAGTCAAATTGTGCCTGAAGAAAAAATGAATTACAAATCAGTAGTCGACAAATTATGGAAGCAAATTGAAGGAATCCATTATGAGATTCATCGGCTAGCGGAAAATCCAGCCGAAGCCGGATATAATATAGCTACGTTTGTAGACGCAGAAAATACAATGCTGAAATTCTGTGTGGCACCAGCAGAAAATGTAGTGATACAATCACCGCCTGTATTGCAATCGATACAATCATTGCAACTACCCAAAATTCCCATTCCAAAATTTGAGGGGGATTACCTGAAATGGCAACAATTTCATGACATCTATAAAAAAGTGGTTCATGAATCAAATTTATCCACAGTAGAGAAAATTTGGTACTTAAAATCAAACCTTTCTGTAGAAACAGAGAGATTGATACAGCACCTGGAATAAACAAAAGCCAATTACAGCACTACTTGGTCAGTGTTGCAGGAACGATTTAATAATAAACGGGTTATAGTAACAGCCATACTGACAAAACTGTTTGATCACCCATATGTGGGAAATGACGCAGCTTCTATAAAGAACTTGCAAGCTTTTAAAAATGTAGGCGTCAATATTGTATCGTCAGATGCTGTCATAATGTTATATATGACAAGGAAATTGAGTAGATTTAACCACGCACTATGAGCAATCTCTTTCCAACACAAGAGATCTACAGGAGTTGAAGGATTTCCTATCATTCTTGGAACATTAGAGGCGATTGGGAAACCCAGAAACGAAAATAGCAGCATTGAAATAATAAACCCAAGGAAGACATGCGCAGCAGCATCTGCTTTCTGCGAGAAGGCAAAGCGCGAACTCTTCCAATGTGAAAAGTTCAAAATGAAATCCGCAGCAGAGCGGCTTTATTGGGTGCAAAAACACAAATTGTGTGTCAATTGCTTCAAGCCGGATCATATGTCAAAAAATTGTTCTTGGAGGGGAAAAACGACAGTATTCCTTTCTTTTCATTGTTTTCTCTATTTTTTTTGGTACGAAACGTTAAACCTAGTATAAATAGTCTTATTAATAAAATTTTAAATAATAGAGCGAGTAGGCTATTATTATTTTATTAATTATACCCTTGCAGAGGGTATTATAAAATTGGTCAGATGTTTGTAACGCACAGAAGGAGACGTTTCCGACCCCATAGAGTATATATATTCTTGATCAGCATGAGAAGCTGAGTCGATATAGCCATGTCCGTCTGTCCGTCTGTCTGTGCGTACGCGTTTTACTCAGCCATCTTAAGAGCTATTGGGATGAAATTTTTTTTGTGGGCTTTTTATTACCCGGGCTAGATATTCGCGTGCTAAGACTATTTATACTCGGCTTAACATTTCGTACAAAGTAACCTAATTCACCCCAATCAATCCGCATTCAAACGTGGCAAGTCGGTTTCAGGCGGTCTGCTCACAGCACACTACCTAATAACCAAATCTCTGCGTAAAAAAAAGCACTGTTCTGTCATTGCCCTTGACTTCTCAAAGGCTTTCGACAGAGTCGGAGTGCACTCCATAATTGACTAACTAATAGATTGGAAACTGGGCCCCAAAATTATAAACTTCATAAAAAACTTTATGTCCAACAGGAAAATTAAAATAAAAATCAACAACATATTCAGTTCTCCCTTCCCACTCCTTAATGGCATCCCCCAAGGTTCACCAATATCAGTTATCCTCTTCCTAATCGCCTACAACAAACATGCCAATATAATCAGCTTACAAAAAGAAATCCATTTTAGTGCCTATGCAGATGATTACTTCCTTATAGTCCCACTCAATAGAGAATAAAACCAAACCTTCAATCTAGATTCCCTTTTTGCCAACATCCAAGAATGGTGCTCATACTCTGGAGCATCATTTGCCCTTAACAAATGCCAACACCTACACCTTTGCATTAAACAAAAGTGCAATTGTACCCTATCCTCCAACAATATAGCAATCCCCTTAGTAACCCAACTCAAAATAATAGGACTAACAGTAAACAATAAATACAGATGGGACTCACACATTAAACACATCCAACCATCCCTTAACAACAAACTGAATATAATAAAATGTTTAGCAAGCCCCAAGTTTAACTGCAACACCCATACACTTCTTAACATAACAAAGGCAACACTCATAGCCAAAATAGACTACGCCATATTCATTTATGGCCACGCGCCTAGATCTACGCTAAACAAACTAAAAACAACTTATAATGCTGGAATACTCACATCCCTTGGCGCTCTCCCCTCAACACCCATCCCCAACCTACTTTTCGAAGCCAACTTACCTACCTACCTACCAATCGAGCAAAAAAGAAACCTCATGACAGCCAAAACACACAAAACAATCCTCCACAGTGCTAACTCTCCAATCCATAAATTCACCATTCAAACAAAAATTCAAATTAATAAGACACTAAAATCCACACTAGAAAAAATCATTACGCTTTGCAAAGACCACAACATTTCCTACCTTCCAACACCCAACAGACAAACAATCACACTTCCATGGCTATTTCCACCTTCCACCATCAAGACTTCCTTACATAAGTTTAATAAACCTGGCACATCACTAGAAATATATCAAAAAATCTTCCTAGAACATAAAGACAAACACAAACAACACAAATATATATTCACAGATGGCTCCCTGCAACATAAAACTGCCACATTCGCCATAACCACCGATACAATAGTTCTAAAAACAGGCATCCTACCACACTACTCCTCCATCCTCTCCGCAGAAACAATAGCCATTCTTGAAGCAATAGAGCTGACAAGAACCAAGAAAGGTAAATTCATAATATGCTCCGACTCCCTGTCAGCTATCAAATCCAAAAGCAACATCAACAACAACAATTTGTACCCCACTTTAATAAGATCAATCTTAACAAAAACCCACACCAAAATAAAACTCCTCTGGATCCCCAGCCACTGTGGCATTAAAGGTAACGAACTTGCCGACCAAACCGCCAAATCGACCATAAATATGCCCCTCCACTACACCCCCAACTTTAATTGCACTGATAAAAACAAATTCCTTAAAAATAACTTATCCCAAAAACTTAAAAACAACATAGATAGCTGCAACACATGGTACAAATAGTTAAACAGCAATCGAACACACACAGGAGACTATCTCAAAAACACTACAAAAAGACATAACAAGGATGGACCAAATAAAAATTCTAAGACTTAGATTAGGACACACAAGATTCACTCAACAACACTACATCAACCCGAACGACATATCACCCTGTCCAAACTGCAACTCAGCATCCGACCAAAACATAGAACACGTACTAAAAAACTGCCCTGCAACCTCCCACATTAGGGAAGAAATCTTTGAACAATTTTGCCCCATATCAATCCTTGCAAACCCTACTCCAACAAACCTCTTAATGATTATAAACTACCTCAAAAAAAACAAATTACTACCACATCCTATAGGTTTAAATTTAGAAAATATAATTAATCATACAAAATGGAAATGTAAATAAATAAATAAAATAGGTAAATGAAATAGGTAAACTAAATATGTAAATATGTAAATACACAAGCCGGAGGCCCAAGCAGCTAGCACTTAGTAACTAAGTTCCGACTAATTTGTAATTAGTCCTAACTCTAAGATAAATAAATAAATAATTTTTGTTACATTTATTAAAATAAGTTTTTAAGATGAATTTGGTCTAAGACGTTTATGAGGGGGGAATCATGCGAAATAAGTTAGGATAAAATTGGTTTGGCATATATCTTGGCTTTATTACAGCTCACAATAGAATTGTACCAGGTGATATGTTACAGTTAGTTAAGTATTCATAATTTTATTACACACATTAGACACAAATTGTGTGTCAATTGCTTCAAGCCGGATCATATTTAAAAAAATTGTTCTTGGAGGGAATGCTTTAAATGTTATAAAATCACAATATTGCATTTGGAAACAGGCAACCATGTAGCAACTTGCGTCTGCAGCTTCTGCTTATGAAATTAGCAGAAAATACAACGGCAACGGTCAATGAAAGCAAAGGAGAGTTTCGAGCACTCCTAGATAGCGGCTCACAAGTAAACCTCGTCTCAGAGAGGCTAGTAAAGAAGTTATCGTTAAAAATTAACGAGACTCATGTGCACATAAATGGAGTGGGTGGTCAATGTCAACCACAGATAAGCAAGCCGCGAGTAAGCTTGGTTGTACGGTCAAGATGCAACAAGTTCGCAATGCTAGTTGAGGCATTCGTATTGCCACACATAATAGGTGACCAACCTACAGAACAAATAACGCAGAAAGTCAAATTGCCAGACAACATTCAATTAGCTGACCCAACATTTGATAAACCAGGAAAAATTGATATGCTGTTGGGAGCTGATAATCACTGTGCTATACTGCTACCAGAAAGAAGACGGGGCAATCTAAACCGTCCAACATTACAAAATTCAGAGTTTGGATGGATTATTGCTGGCAGAATTAATATGTCAACGTCAGCTTCAATCACATGTATGGTAGGCATGACGAATCCAGAGGAATCTCTAGAAAGATTCTGGCAGCTAGACACACTAGAGCCAATGAAACGGTACAAGAGTCCGGAGGAAGAGTATTGCGAAAAATTCTTCCTCGATAACCTACACACGGCGGCGGACAATAAAAAAGGACATAAAAAAGGAGTATGTAAAATTTATGTCAGAATATGAACAGCTCGGACATATGAAGCAGGTAATGGTGGAATAAATTCCCAAGAGCTATTACTTTATACCGCATCACTGTGTACTAAAGCCAGAAAGTACCACCACCAAGTTAAGAGTGGTATTTGATGCGTCATGCAAAACGTCGTCAGGAAAATCACTGAACGACATTTTATATCCTGGACCAGTTGTACAGAGTCAACTCTTCTCAATTCTTCTGCGGTTCAGGACACACAAATATGTGTTCACTATCGACATTGAAAAAATATATCGTCAAGTTTGGATAAACCCTGCCGATAAATTCTATCGAATGATTGTGTGGAGAGAGGATCGAAGTCAAGAACTAAAGTTATATCGTTTAAAAACGGTAACTTATGGAACCACATCAGCCCCATATCTAGCGACGAAGTATCTGGAATATTTGGCACTGAAAAACATGGAAAAATTGTCGTCTGGAGCATTAACATTAAAAAATGACTTTTATGTTGACGACTGTCTCACAGGACCAGACAGTTTACCAGAAGCCCTGCAAATAAGACAAGAGCTGACATCAATTATGTGGAAAGGCTAAAAACATACAAAAGGAATAACCAGAAGAGTGGTACTATCTGAAGTCGGTCAAATCTTCGATCCTCTAGGACTGTTCGCACCGGTAGTGGTAAGAGCGAAAATGTTTCTTCAACATGTTGCTACCGAACGAATTGAGATGGATGGTGACCTGCCGCCGTATTTGGAGAAGCAATGGGAAGCCTACCGTGAGGATGTACAGGCACTAAATCACACGAAAATTCCAAGGCATATTTTTGATGGCAAGGTTCCCACTACAAAGGAACTACATACATTTGTTGATGCATCCGAAAAGGCTTATGGAGCGGCAGTTTATGTCCGATCAACCTTTAAAAATGGCCAAGTTTCGGTCAGATTGTTGTGCGCCAAGTCAAGAGTGGCTCCCCTTGAAAAGCAGACACTTCCCCGGCTGGAACTATGTGCAGCTGTACTTGAAGCTGAACTTACGGATAGAGTACGACAGGATCTTCAATTAGGATCGGAAAGTGTTGAATCATTTCTCTGGTCAGACTCAACAGTAGTACTCTCTTGGATTACTTCACGGGCAGGCAATGGCGTCATGTGTCATCAGCGCTCAACGCAGCAGATGTTCTGTCTCGAGGCATATCAGCAGCCCAGCTTAGCACACATACATTACATACGTGCCAACAGCACGAGTGAATACGGTATATACGGTAAATCACAGAAATTCATTTTACCGGCTACAGCGAATAGTAGCGTATGTGCTACGGTTTTGTTACAAGCAGAACAGGAACCCAACGGCTCAATTAGAGTTCGAAGAGTTGGACCAAGCACGTAGAGATATTATTCAAGAAACAGGACTTGCATATGAATTACGGCACTTAAAGAAACGACCTGATCAACCGCTAGGTCGCAAAAGCACGGTGGCAACATTGCTACTAATACTGGATGAACAGTCAATCATACGAGTATCAACTCGGCTACAACAAGCACCAGTATCAACGGAAACAAGGAATCCATATCTCTTGCCGTATAATGATCCGGTGGTAAAAATGAAAATGAAAACCGGTGGTACGAAAACTTCATGAGGAGAATCTTCATCACATCATCTAGGTGAAAGAGGAAGATGCCTGACATTATAGTGCGATAATGCAACAAACTTTGTTGGAGCAAACAACCAACTAAAGGAGCTGACTGATACAATACACTCAGAAACGGCAGCAGGTAGTATTTTGCAATCAAAAAGGAGTGCAATTTAAGTGTATACCACCATGGTCTCCACATTTCGCAAAGCATTTACCTTTGAAAAACGTATCGACAGCAAACTAAACGTTTGAACAACTGTCTACCATCATTGTCAATGTTGAAGCAGTGTTGAACTCTCGTCCGTTAACCCCAAACTCAGACGATCCCAACGACTTGACAGCTTTAACCCCAGGCCATCTATTGATCGAAGAACCATTAGTAGCCCAACCAGATGCAGAGCCAGTAACACAGCGATCGATTCCAGAGCAATAGGAATTAGTGCAACGGCTTAAGCATACATTACATACACAATGGTCTCAAGAGTACCTACAAGAATTGCAGAGAATATACAAATAGAAAAAAACAAATAACAATGTCAAAGAAGGCATGACGGTAATTCTAAGGGAGGATAATGTGCCAATTGGACGATTTGTTAAATTATATCCCGGCCTGGATGGATACGTCCGCGTGGTAGATATAAAAACAGCCAGAGGATAAAACGTAAAATCGAGGCAGATGACACAGGATCGAATTCCCAAGAAGACCCTGGTATTGAGGACACAGCAGAACCAGAGACAAAAAGACGTTTGTGGGTCGGTCTGCCACCGTTAGTTAATGAAGGTTCCAAAGGCATGCACCGCAATGCAGAGGCACTTTGAGCATGTCACCTCAGAGCTCCGGACAGGAAATGATCTCCTTCACATAGAACGTCAACGACGATCGCTTTTAGATATAATTGGGAATATTGCGAACGGCTTATTTGGTGTGCTGGACTCAAAATGTACATCAGAGATGTTGTGAGGAATATTATAAATGATAATAATATCCCACACAACAAGCAAGCAGCAACACAATCCAACGATGTAAATGAGGCACCGGATACAAGATACAGCCGAGACACAAACCAAAGGTACGATATACGACCAAGCCTACTACTGGTCGATCGAACCGATTCAAGGCAATGATTTACGATCAAACATGGCTGATCGAACCACACGCAACCGCTGGCGATTTCGTACAAGCGGGAAGATGGGTGGGAAGCGTAATGCAAAAACCGATATGCACACACATGCGATGGGCAACCAACTCACAGAATGCAAGGAATATAACGAGCCGAGGAAAAAATTCCTACACCCTAACCCTATTGAATCCCTATCCCTAAGTAACCCCAATATTGTCGCTATCTCCCAATTCTTTAAAGAAATAAACCTATACCACCTATTGTAAAATATTACCCAACCCATGTAAATATAGGTTAACAAAAGAAATAAAAATTAGTATTAATTATAAAGAACTGTATATTTTACAACTAGCTTAAGACCATAGTAGTTATAGCTAGCATATCGATTAGAGGTAATTTGCAATTACCTACTAATCATAGTCTAAATAAAATAAATAAATAACCAAGTCCAACATGGCTCGATCGAACCAACTCGAACCCATGACTTACGATCAAACATGGCTCGATCGAACCAACTCGAACCCATGACGTACGATCAAGCATGGCTCGATCGAACCACAGGCGACCGCTGGCAATTTCGTACAAGCGGGAAGATGTGTGGGAGGCATAATGCATAATGTCGACTGTATGAAAGTCAACGGGATACGATGGGCGGCCAATAGAAAGGCGACGCCAATGGGTGAAGGTGATGGAAGCACATAGATGCAAGGGAGATAGACAAGGACAAGGAAATAAATGGGCGCGCAGCCACAAAGAAAGTGGACACATATGCGTCAAGAATACGGGACTTTCACCACGCATGGCAACAAGTGGATGCGTGGGTGAAAGTGGACGGCCGATGGAAAATTACCAGCTGTATAGCGGTATTACACCAGCCAGTGCCTGAGGCCAGAGGAGCTGCCTATATAAAGGCGGCACAAATCAGAGTAATCATCAAGTCATCGAGGCATGATCAAGTAACAAGTAATTAAGGCCTTACGAGTAACCTTAAGAACTTACCAGGGAAATACAAGGAACAAAAAAAGTAATTAAGGCCTTACGAGTAACCTTAAGAACTTACCAAGGAAACACAAGGAACAGCAAAGAAACTAGGAACTATACAGGCCTTACGAGTAACCTGTACAGTTCATCCGAGAGCAACAAGTCCTTAAGTAAGGATAACAAGCACCGTACGCAGCAAAGGGAAGGCAAGAAAGGACGACGAGGGATTCGAAGCGACTCACCAACGCTGCCCAAGTCCAGAACTACCGTAGAGAAACCGTCATATACAACCGAGCCCACTAATGATTTTGAATAAACATACGTATAAGCATTAGCAACTGAAATCAAACGTGTTTTTAATTTCACCGGGGCAGTTATTGCAGGGAATTTGCAACGAATTCAAAACGAAATTTCTCGATTATTTACAGATGCCCATTATAGCAAAATAAGCCCGTTACTACTATCACCAGGCCAGCTTCGGGAATATCTAAACCAACTTAAGAGAAATCTTCCGTTTGGTTTAGATTTGCCAGTTCCAGAAACCGATGTCTTGCAATTATATGGCTTAATGAAGGCACAAGGCACAATCGCAAATAATCATGTGATATTTAATGGCAACACAAAATCATCAACTTGTCAAATACAACACACAAACAGGTCATTCGTGTGGTACGACATGTATCACAAAAATCAGTGGATTTTTGCCACCACCAGACCAATTGAACTCGCAGTGACGATAATATACAAGGTATCACTATCAAGAAGACTGGATTGTTAACTCTAGACCCGACGTGTACAGCAAGGAGTTCTGCTATACGAATAACAGGTCATCGTATCGCTACGACAGACACAATGAAATTGTCATATGTCCGATTTGGCAACTTCAGCATTGGCTTAACAAAAGTAGCGCCAAACACAACACAATTCACGAAGATGCAGTTAAGCTACGACGAACTAAGCAACATTCAAGGAAAACTGGAAACTAAGCAAAACTGGAAGTTACCAGAAGACCCCAGCCAACCGGCACACCATGTTATCGTCTCCTACGTAGCACTAACAATACCATTGGTACTTGTATATGGAATAAAGAGATGCTCCCAAACCCCAAGGCACAATGGCCCCGAGCAGACAACCGTGAGGATCGTCAATCCTACGCCGACTCCCGGTGCAGCAAACCCAGCCCCCAGCAATAAAATAAGATAACATTAAGACAATTATAATATAGAACAAATGGAAATGTATGCCAATATAGGTATATAACCCGATTATAGATATCGATGGCTGATGAGTCATAAGTAGATCTGATATGGTCAGCAGTTAACAATAAAGACATAGTTGATTAGGCTGCTATAGTTAGCTATTATCAATAAAGACGTATTTTGCTGTCCTAACACTATGTCGAACTATGCACTGGTGAGCTCTCTAGTTTTACTATAAAAGAAATGCATTATTCTTTGTTAGATCAGATATCAATTGTAGATACATCGGGTGTGCATCGCTGTGTCTTTGGCCCCCATCTCTACCATTGTAATCTCCCTCCGAAGTCCACCCAATTTATGTGTTGGTTGCGACGACTATTAGTCACTGGTTTATGTGCTAGTGCCTATTTGATTATAAATTAATAAACAATTAATAAATTCAAGAAATACTAACGTCTTTCATTGAACAGAGTATAAAAATTAAAAATAAAAAATAGATAACATAACATCTACAGCACACCATCACCAGACATTAGGTACTGTTTAAAGAAGGCATAGAACCTTCAACGAGTACATTCGTTCATATATTTCAGTAGATAAAACTGATTGGGACATATGGTTACAGTATTTCGTGTATTGTTTTAACACAACACCATCAGTAACACATAATTATTGTCCATATGAACTACTATTTGGTAGACAAAGTAACCTACCAATACAATTTAATAGCGTAAATACTATAGATCAAATACATAATATAGAAGATTATTCTAAAAAAGTAAAGTTTAGATTAGAAAACGCGTATAGAGCTAGAATACCTTTGGTAAACAATAAAATTAAGCAAAAAGAAATAAATTATAAGAAGGTATCAGATTTTAAAATAGAAATAGGAGACAAGGTTTTCTTAAAAATCGAAACAGGTCATAAACTTGATTCAGTCTATTTAGGACCATTCGAGGTTATAGAAATAGGTAAAAATAACAATATAAAAATTAGAAACGAAAGTAGGATACAGACAGCACATAAAGATAGATTAACAAAAAATAATATCAAAAGTAATTAAAAAAAAAATATACATAAAAATTTGTATGGATTTATTTATTATTGAAAATATATTGATACAATTTCGAAAACAAAGAGAAAGAAAATTTGTTTGTCATTATAATAGCTCTATAATATTACGTTATTTTCTAAAAAGGGGAGGTGTAGTATATTCCTACCAATAATCATTTAGTACAAAGAGCTCAACTTGTAACACTTTGTTGCAAGTATAAACAATTACATATATACGCAATAAAATATAATAAATATACAGCTAAATATACAGCTAAGCATGATCATATATGTATGTACATTTGTATATCCACATACGTATATTCGCATAAGCATGCACAAGCTTAACATGAGCTAGAGGCCAGCGTGTGAACGCTGACCAAGTACTTTGATGGACGCGCTCAAATAATATGTATGTATGTACTGACACTCTTCCTCTCTTTTCTAGCTGTCGCATAAGTCGGAGCATAAGAATATACATGTAAACTTAGCTTAAGCAAAAGAATACTTTTTAATTAAGAATTAATTTTGAAACGACAATGAATGGACACTGGCGTTCATCTTGGCTATATTATTTTTACAAAAGGAACCCGGTCATTACGACATTACTTTGATTATTTTATTCTTGATGTTCTTATTTACATCTTTGAAGAAGATATTCGTTTTCCTTCTTTCCTGGACTTGACGAATCGGGCTTATTGGGCAAGGTTGGAGTTCCGGTTTAATTTTCTTCATTATGTCATTTATTTTCGGCAGCCCCTTCTGTGAGGATGCCTTGGATTTACAACCAGGCATTTGATTTTGGGCAGCCCCCTATGACGGGGCCTTGGGATTTTACCAATAATTTCGAATATTTTTTTTTGCCTCAAACTGGCAAAAATTAGTTCTAGATCTAGATATCGTAGAGCGTTGCATTGATTGTTGCAACAAATTGTTGTTGGTGCCTTTAGCTTATCGAAACTTCATGAAAATACCCTGAAGAGTCGGAATTTCCTCATGGGTTTATATATCTGGTGTTTTCGTATGATTGTCTCTTATTGCTTATTGCTTATTGTTTAAAATGTTTATTCGCTTTGCGGTAGGTCAGCTTATGTTCTCGCTTAGCGGACTTTAATAAATCGTAGTATATTTCGGTATGAGACGAATCTTCTCGTTAGGGTACGTGATGGCTAAATGAGCGACGATGTCAGAGACAGGTCCTTTGGGCATCTCTTATGGCCTGTACTCCAATTCCTCCAGAATATTTTATATAAATCGTAGGGTGACGATCCTTACTCGAAGGAAGAATTACGGGTTGCTGCTCGAGCAAAAGTTACGAGTCTTAAGTACGAGTCTGGTCCATGGATTCGAGTCATGTCCCTGCTCAGGCGCCAGTTCCAAGTCTTAAGTACGAGTCTGGTCCATGGATACGAATCTGGTCTCTGCTCGGGAGCCATTTACAAGTCCATCATCCGTGTCTCCATGTCGGTGTGTGCCGCTACTTAATGTTATAATAAGACTAAACTAAGACTAAGACTGCCGCTCGTCCAGAGATCGGGGCCTTAAATATACCTCAAGAGGGCTGATCAACAAATAAATTCAAGAAATGCTAACGTCTTTCATTGAACAGCCACGTCTCCGTAAAAGCAAGAATGTTATGTTCAAAAGAAGGACTATCTACATAGAGATTAAGAAGTTTTGATTTCAGCCCTCTAACGTTCTGGTTACCCATGATAAAGGACGAAACTAGTTTTTTGACACACCAGCCGATGCTGATGCGCCAGGAATATTGTTGTTGTTATTGGCAGGCGAATCGGTTGCCGATTTTTCTTCCTTACAGTATATTCCTTAACTATTATATGCTTTGGCCAAAAATCTTCTCGACATATAATGTCGAAGATATTGGCAGAAACACTTAATTTTAAAGGACGAGATGTCCCGAGAATACGAAAATTTAAACTTTTCCACCGCAATATTCGTGAATAGGGATTCCCGGAGAGCAGAGAAAATAACCCAGTCTTCATTCGTTGAATTCAAAATATGAACTGATTTTATTTAAAAACTCTTAAACTCTAAGAAGCGACAATTGTTCTTAAAAATGCTTATTCTAATGCCCCACGTTTTCTGGGGTTGAAAATTGTTTATATTTCATGCTCAGCGCTGGTTACTTGATACCGCGCCGCTGTTATAGTCTTAAGTGTTTTCCACAGAATGTGGATGCATGTTTTGTTTGGTATTAAGCAATAATTGTCATATGAATTTTATGACTTACTTTTGTTTATGTTTCATTTGTATATTTCTTTGGTCAATCTGATTTGGTGAAGCCAGCTCAGATGAACACGATGTTTATTCTTAAACAATTCGAGACGTTAACATTCTTCCGAATATAGGCTATTACGTCATCAGATGTGACAACAGGGTCTAGCCTATAAACAAATATATGTTTGTTCGGTGGTATGCCAACAAGAGGCCGCTGTCCCAAAGCGTCAGCCGCAGCAGCAACGTTGGACAAGTCACCCACTGCAGCAGTCAACTTGTTCACGGGGCCATCGATACTTTTAGAGCTATCGGCAATTTGCATTGGAATGTATACTTGCCCGGACACTTAGGACACTATAGTTGGCATCGAAATGTGTTCGATTTTCCTATCTAAGCCTTTATCTCGGTTATTCTTTATATCGAGTGACACTTGTAGCTTTCCTGACATTTGGAAGGAGTGTTTTATTATTCCGCTTTTAAAAAGGGTAGCAAATCGGATATTTCTAACTACTGTGGCATTGCCAAACTTTCGGCAATACCTAAGCTGTTTGAGAAAATTATTACGTCCGAAACTATTGGCTTGGTTAAAGTCGTATCTTATTGGCAGAACCCAAAAGGTGTCTTTTCGTTCCTCGATATCTAAAACTGTTCGAGTTACGTCAGGTGTGCCCCAAGGCAGTCATCTGGGCCCACTGTTATTTACCTTGTTTATAAATGATTCCCCATGGCCTTGGCTCATTCACGCGTGCTCATGTTTGCGGATGACGTCAAGATTTGTTATTCATATAATGATCCTTCTCTCCAACTGTACTTGCAATCAGATCTCGATGCGTTCTGTGATTGGTGTCACGTTAAGTGCTCTTTTATGACTTTCAGTCGTTTGTCGCCGTTCCTAGCTCATTACTCTATTAAGTCTGTTCTGTTAGATTGTGTACCATCATTCAAAGACTTAGGCGTTATGTTTGACCCAAAACTTTCTTTTAATGTTCATATATCTTCAATTGTCAATAGAGCATGCAGTCTTCTTGGCTTCATTAAACGTTGGGCCAAAGAATTTGATGATCCCTATGTAACAAAGGTTTTATACACTTCGTTAGTTCGCCCTTCTCTAGAATATTGCTCACCAGTGTGGAACCCTCAATATGATGTTCACCAGCGTAGTATTGAATCGGTACAGAAGCAATTCCTTAAGTTTGCGTTACGCGGTCTTAATTGGGACCCGAATCTTCGCCTACCTTCTTATTCTGACAGACTTCTTATTAATCTTCCTTCTTCCTCTTTCTACATAAAGTAGTTAACGGCGAAGTCATTTCTACCAATTTACTAGATACGCTATATTTTTGTGTTCCCTCACGTCGGACCAGAAACTTTTTTCCTCTTCACCTTAGTAGATGTCTGACTAACTACTCTCTTCACGAACCTCTTCGTGTTCTTTGCCAATCTTTTAACAACCTTTCTCACCTTATTTCTCCTCATCTATCTGTCACTTCTCTTCACGCTATACTTTTGAATTATCTACAGCGAAACCATGAAAATATTCTGGACTGGATATTGGATTGGCTGCAACTCATCCCTGACCACATTGGCTGTGAATTGGGGCATAGCTGGCACCTTGTGCAAATAAAACACCTCCACTGGGTCTGGGATATTTAGTTGTGTATAAAGCTAAGCTACTGTTGAGTTTGGCGCTAAAGTTCGATATTTTAGCAGGCCCACAAAAAACACTTCACTTTTACGTGATACTTCATTTATTTCTTCCACGTGTATTTCTTATGCTAATATAGTGTGCAAGGTGTGTGTGTGCTTGTATGCGAGAGTTTTGGGCCGGTCGCTATAAATTAATCGCCTTTACCCGCTGCTTAGTAACAAGCATAGAACCTAACATGTAAGCTTAAAGCGCAAGATGCAACGGTTAATTTCCCAGCACGTAGGCTGGCGCTTAAATATAAGTATGAAAATGAAAGAGAATGAGTGATATGGGTTAACCCATTGGTGGCTGCGTCGGTTCTGCTGGTTTCTGCCGGTTTCCCCCCAGTAAAGCTTCTCTCTCCAGGGGGTTGCTTTACTCCATTACAGCCGACGTCCAATAAAGCTACTTTAGCCACGGGTCGTTGAAGAGTCCCGTTGGCGGTTCTGATGATCACCCGGCGCACCTGGTTGTCTTTTGGCCATCTCCAGCCGTCTCCAGCTGCTATTGGTAGTCTCTTCGTAAACCATTTTCCTCGTCTGGCTAGTTCTGGAACGTATTCGCGTACCCATCGGCGCCAGAATTGATTGGCGATATCTTGTACAGCTTGCCACGTGTGCCGTACGGTGTGTGTGGTTTCGAAGACTGGTTTATAGCCGCTTGCTGATCCCAGTCGTAGATGGTTAGGGGTAATAGCCTCGTCGTCTTTGCTGTCCAGAGAGACAAACGTAAGGGGCCTGGAATTTAGGATAAATTCCACTTCCCAGAGGGCGCTTTGAAAGCCCACGCTGGTGAATTTTCTTGCGGGGCAGATTGCGTAGAGTACAGTCTTGACGGAACGAACAAGTCGCTCCCACGCTACCCCCATATGAGGAGCGGCTGGTGGATTAAATTTCCATTTGATGTCATCAAACGCCGGTTGCATGGCGTTGAAGTTGATCGTCTGCGCTTTGTCGCAGATAATCTTTTCGGCGGCTTTGAAGTTAGTGCCATTGTCGCCCTCGGGTAGGCAGGAGCTCGTTTTCGTCTAGGAAGATATTCAAACATATAAGTTTAGAATTCGTTTTTAGAGGTTTACCTCTTTTTAAGTTGCGAATTTCTGGATTGAATTCAGACGGTTGCGCATCCCGCAGTAGGAGTGTGCGTGCCAGCTGAATCATCTCGTAAGAAACCTCTGTGGGTGGCGATGCCTTCTTTTGTTTCGCCTTCAGTTTCTCAATATAGAGAATAAAGTGCGCTAAAGCTCGATATAGCCTGCTCCAGTCGGAAAAGTATTCCGCGTTAAGTTTAAGCTCCATCGGCGAATTGACGATGAAGAGTATGCTATGCCTGACTTCAGCATTGCTTGGTGGCCCCAGAACATCGCATTTTGGCCACTCGTGTTGATCATGCAGCAAATAGTCTGGACCTTGTAGCCCTGTTTTAAATTTATTGGCATTGTTTATTTTAGTAGCAAGATCTGCAGGATTAAGGTTGGTTGGAACCCAGTTCCACTGGTTAACGTTTGTGAATTCTAGTATTTCGCCCACGCAGTACATGACGAATTGCTGAAACTTTCGGGGATCCATACGAAGCCATGTAAGAACAGTCTTTGAGTCGGACCAATAATAACTCGAATTAATTGACAGTCTTGGATTGAGTTGGATTCGGTTACTCAGCTTTGCTCCGATAACTGCGGCCTGCAGTTCCATCCTTGGTATAGATAGTGGACTCAGCGGTGTCACTTTCGCCTTGGAGGCCACGAAGCTGAGGTAGGTTCTTTCCCCCTGACGTATGCGGAGATAGTAGACTGCTGCGTATGCCAATTCGCTGGCGTCGCCGAACGTGTGTAACTGGACATCATGGATTTGTTCGCTGCTGTTGCAGTAACATCTCGGGATTGTCTGGCTGGCGATTGCTGTAAGGATCCGTTTCCATCGGATCCATTTGGATAACAATGCGTCTTGTAAGCCAGCGTTCCAGCCAATGCCGCTTCTCCAGACTTCTTGTAGTAGAATTTTCAGCTCTATTGTAAAGCATGAGATGAAGCCGAGTGGGTCGTACATTGACATAAATACTTGCAAGAGCTCGCGTTTGGTCGGTGTTTTGTCGCTGTCCAAAACGTTGCGCTTCTGCCTGGCGAACTTACAGATGAATGTGAATACGTCGGAGTTCGGCTTCCAATATAAGCCGAGCACATTTTCTGTGGCGGTGATTTCGACAGCATCGGGTAGCGGCGAATCAGTT
Source organism: Drosophila equinoxialis (assembly GCA_018150345.1). NCBI lineage: Eukaryota > Metazoa > Arthropoda > Insecta > Diptera > Drosophilidae > Drosophila > Drosophila equinoxialis. The sequence continues at coordinate 73,440 of JAECWI010000323.1, read as the reverse complement.
TGCTGCTGCGTGAATATCTCTGATTTGGGTTGCGATGTTTCCGACTTGCACATAGTCGTCGCCACTGTATACTGTTGACAGAATCGAACTGCATTTTTGTCACAAATAAAGTGTGCAATGCAGGGTGCGCAATTGATTCCGAAAGTAAGCGCTTCCATAACGTAGATGTTAGGCTTTTGCCTCGGTGATTTGTTGTCAAACCAAAGAAACCTTTGCGCATGTGTATCTGCTGGTCTCACTCGGATCTGGTGGAACATCTCCGCGATATCGCCGCATATCGGCACTCGTCCCACTCGGAATGAGAGTAAAAGGTCAAGCAGGGAATTTAGGAGATCTGGGCCACTCAAAATGTAGTCATTTAGGGCCTTGCCGCCCGACGGGGGGCCGCATCCCACACAAGCCGGACCTTTTCTGGTTTATTTGGGTTTTTAGTTATGAGGGTTGGTAGATACCATGTCCGTTTGTTTGGTGCAGCTATTTCCTCCGGCGTCAGCATGCGAGCGTAGCCCTTTTCGACGAAGTTTTCGACTTCCTTGGTGATTTTCTCCTTCAACTGTGGTTGTCGGGAAAATTGCTTTTGGTGGCATTCAAGCCGTTTTAGTGCATTTGCGTAGCTAACAGGCAATAAAACTTCAGGGTCTTTCCACATTAGACCGACCTCGTATCTGTCATTCTTCAAGGCGGTAGTAGATTCAAGTCTGGTTAGAGCTTGAGTTTCTTCTGGTGATGATAGCGGTTTTGCTGTGGTAGCGTCTAACGAGAACGCTTGTTTGATGATCTCGTGCAGCTTGGCGTCTGCGTCTCTGCAGCTACACATGTGAACGTTCACATTTGCTCTAGTGACCCTTGATGGCGTGGAGCTTTGTAGTGCCCATCCTAGTCGCGTCTTTGACGCTATGGGTTGGTGCCATGCCCCCTCTTTGATTTTAAGGGGTACGGCGAGGTTCCAGTTATTTGTGCCGATTAGGATGCTTGGGCGTGCGTTGGTGTATGATGCTATCGGTAGTCCCGCTAGGTGGGGGAATTCCTTGGCGAGAGCCCTTATCTCGATAGACTGTACAGGTATATCCAGGGTATCTACGCTGTGAACCTCTTCCAAGTAGAATTGATTGCTATTATGTGGATTGGCAACCGTAAGCGTGACGCGTTCCGATGCATTTTCTTCGCGTGTTGTATCGTTGGTCCATTTTAGGCATAGTGGGTCTGGAACGCCTTTTAAGCCGAACTGCTTAAAGATCTTTTTGTCGATGAGCGTTAGTGCCGATCCCTCATCTAGAAATGCAAAAGTGTTAGTAACTTTGACAGAGCTTATGGTTTTTCAGTAAAGACATATTTCCTTGATGTGGAGTAGCTTTGAACGATAGACAGCTGTGTATTTTGTGTCCCGGTTCGTTACATACGACGCACGTAATTGCCTTGATCTTTATCGCGTTTTTTCCAGTAAGTTGTGCGGAATATGTGCTATCCGACCGAAACACATACGTAATATTTGTATGATCTCAGGGACCATTGTTGGCAAAAGCAGCATGGATTGAACTAACTCACGTGCTTTCCTTTTAGGCTAGCTTGCAGCCGCATAAGATTTTCCGCATTCGTATACCCAGCGATTTCCGTACTTGTCTGGGAACGACTGTAGAACAGAGGCCAGTTTTGGCGATTGCCATCAAATGTCGGAAGTTTTTTCGGTATCGCTTGACGGGCTGCAAGTTGTGCCGCGCTTGGTATTGTTGTATTGCCTACGTGCAATTGCACTTTACTTTCTGGATAGTACGATGCAGCCCTATTTGGAGTATTTGTAAAATGCTGGTGAGGAAGTAGCCTGAGGTTGGCCTGCTCGTGTGGTATTTCCGAGGTTCTGCAGAGCATTGCTCAATATGGTTGTGATGACCTCCGTTGACACATTGACGCAGTCGCAGTTCCAGCTGTTCTTAGATTTCTCGTCTATTACTCCAACGCAGTCGTAATGATACCAGGAACAGCATCGATTGCATTGCACTACGCGGTCATTGTCTTTTTGCATGCATTTCTTGCAGTGATATATTCCACTTGATATGTCTTTTGTTGCCATGGTTTACCAATGGGTTTATACTCGTAAAGCGATGTTGATTAGTTATTAGACCTATTTAGGTCGGTTGTTAACGGTTGACCGTTGAGGTTATGTATCACAATTTTGTGATTGGTTATGCAATCATCGAGGTTAACCACTATATGATTGGTGTATAGAACCGTAGGTTGACCCGTTGAGTTGATTTAAACAATTAAACTTCTCGGTTCCTTTAATGGTTTACCACTTTTGGATTAATTAATAGAATAAATCTATTGAATTAATTTGTAGAATTAATCTCGAGCACAATTTATTGCATTGATCTGGAAAATTAATTCATGGCCTTTAGATTATAGAATTGATCTAAATTAATTTAAGGCTCTAATTTATAGAATTGTTGAGTTTGGCGCTAAAGTTCGATATTTTAGCAGGCCCACAAAAAACACTTCACTTTTACGTGATACTTCATTTATTTCTTCCACGTGTATTTCTTATGGTAATATAGTGTGCAAGGTGTGTGTGTGCTTGTATGCGAGAGTTTTGGGCCGGTCGCTATAAATTAATCGCCTTTACCCGCTGCTTAGTAACAAGCATAGAACCTAACATGTAAGCTTAAAGCGCAAGATGCAACGGTTAATTTCCCAGCACGTAGGCTGGCGCTTAAATATAAGTATGAAAATGAAAGAGAATGAGTGATATGGGTTAACCCATTGGTGGCTGCGTCGGTTCTGCTGGTTTCTGCCGGTTTCCCCCCAGTAAAGCTTCTCTCTCCAGGGGGTTGCTTTACTCCATTACAGCCGACGTCCAATAAAGCTACTTTAGCCACGGGTCGTTGAAGAGTCCCGTTGGCGGTTCTGATGATCACCCGGCGCACCTGGTTGTCTTTTGGCCATCTCCAGCCGTCTCCAGCTGCTATTGGTGGTCTCTTCGTAAACCATTTTCCTCGTCTGGCTAGTTCTGGAACGTATTCGCGTACCCATCGGCGCCAGAATTGATCGGCGATATCTTGTACAGCTTGCCACATGTGCCGTACGGTGTGTGTGGTTTCGAAGACTGGTTTATAGCCGCTTGCTGATCCTAGTCGTAGATGGTTAGGGGTAATAGCCTCGTCGTCTTTGCTGTCCAGAGAGACAAACGTAAGGGGCCTGGAATTTAGGATAAATTCCACTTCCCAGAGGGCGCTTTGTCGCAGATAATCTTTTCGGCGGCTTTGAAGTTAGTGCCATTGTCTCCCTCGGGTAGGCAGGAGCTCGTTTTCGTCTAGGAAGATATTCAAACATATAAGTTTAGAATTCGTTTTTAGAGGTTTACCTCTTTTTAAGTTGCGAATTTCTGGATTGAATTCAGACGGTTGCGCATCCCGCAGTAGGAGTGTGCGTGCCAGCTGAATCATCTCGTAAGAAACCTCTGTGGGTGGCGATGCCTTCTTTTGTTTCGCCTTCAGTTTCTCAATATAGAGAATAAAGTGCGCTAAAGCTCGATATAGCCTGCTCCAGTCGGAAAAGTATTCCGCGTTAAGTTTAAGCTCTATCGGCGAATTGTCGATGAAGAGTATGCTATGCCTGACATCAGCATTGCTTGGTGGCCCCAGAACATCGCATTTTGGCCACTCGTGTTGATCATGCAGCAAATAGTCTGGACCTTGTAGCCCTGTTTTAAATTTATTGGCATTGTTTATTTTAGTAGCAAGATCTGCAGGATTAAGGTTGGTTGGAACCCAGTTCCATTGCTTAACGTTTGTGAATTCTAGTATTTCGCCCACGCAGTACATGACGAATTGCTGAAACTTTGGGGGATCCATACGAAGCCATGTAAGAACAGTCTTTGAGTCGGACCAATAATAACTCGAATTAATTGACAGTCTTGGATTGAGTTGGATTCGGTTACTCAGCTTTGCTCCGATAACTGCGGCCTGCAGTTCCATCCTTGGTATAGATAGTGGACTCAGCGGTGTCACTTTCGCCTTGGAGGCCACGAAGCTGAGGTAGGTTCTTTCCCCCTGACGTATGCGGAGATAGCAGACTGCTGCGTATGCCAATTCGCTGGCGTCGCCGAACGTGTGTAACTGGACATCATGGATTTGTTCGCTGCTGTTGCAGTAACATCTCGGGATTGTCTGGCTGGCGATTGCTGTAAGGATCCGTTTCCATCGGATCCATTTGGATAACAATGCGTCTTGTAAGCCAGCATCCCAGCCAATGCCGCTTCTCCAGACTTCTTGTAGTAGAATTTTCAGCTCTATTGTAAAGCATGAGATGAAGCCGAGTGGGTCGTACATTGACATAAATACTTGCAAGAGCTCGCGTTTGGTCGGTGTTTTGTCGCTGTCCAAAACGTTGCGCTTCTGCCTGGCGAACTTACAGATGAATGTGAATACGTCGGAGTTCGGCTTCCAATATAAGCCGAGCACATTTTCTGTGGCGGTGATTTCGACAGCATCGGGTAGCGGCGAATCACTTTGCTGCTGCGTGAATATCTCTGATTTGGGTTGCGATGTTTCCGACTTGCACATAGTCGTCGCCACTGTATACTGTTGACAGAATCGATCTGCATTTTTGTCACAAATAAAGTGTGCAATGCAGGGTGCGCAATTGATTCCGAAGTAAGCGCTTCCATAACGTAGACGTTAGGCTTTTGCCTCGGTGATTTGTTGTCAAACCAAAGAAACCTTTGCGCATGTGTATCTGCTGGTCTCACTCGGATCTGGTGGAACATCTCCGCGATATCGCCGCATATCGGCACTCGTCCCACTCGGAATGAGAGTAAAAGGTCAAGCAGGGAATTTAGGAGATCTGGGCCACTCAAAATGTAGTCATTTAGGGCCTTGCCGCCCGACGGGGGGCCGCATCCCACACAAGCCGGACCTTTTCTGGTTTTTTTGGGTTTTTAGTTATGAGGGTTGGTAGATACCATGTCCGTTTGTTTGGTGCAGCTATTTCCTGCGGCGTCAGCATGCGAGCGTAGCCCTTTTCGACGAAGTTTTCGACTTCCTTGGTGATTTTCTCCTTCAACTGTGGTTGTCGGGAAAATTGCTTTTGGTGGCATTCAAGCCGTTTTAGTGCATTTGCGTAGCTAACAGGCAATAAAACTTCAGGGTCTTTCCACATTAGACCGACCTCGTATCTGTCATTCTTCAAGGCGGTAGTAGATTCAAGTCTGGTTAGAGCTTGAGTTTCTTCTGGTGATGATAGCGGTTTTGCTGTGGTAGCGTCTAACGAGAACGCTTGTTTGATGATCTCGTGCAGCTTGGCGTCTGCGTCTCTGCAGCTACACATGTGAACGTTCACATTTGCTCTAGTGACCCTTGATGGCGTGGAGCTTTGTAGTGCCCATCCTAGTCGCGTCTTTGACGCTATGGGTTGGTGCCATGCCCCCTCTTTGATTTTAAGGGGTACGGCGAGGTTCCAGTTATTTGTGCCGATTAGGATGCTTGGGCGTGCGTTGGTGTATGATGCTATCGGTAGTCCCGCTAGGTGGGGGAATTCCTTGGCGAGAGCCCTTATCTCGATAGACTGTACAGGTATATCCAGGGTATCTACGCTGTGAACCTCTTCCAAGTAGAATTGATTGCTATTATGTGGATTGGCAACCGTAAGCGTGACGCGTTCCGATGCATTTTCTTCGCGTGTTGTATCGTTGGTCCATTTTAGGCATAGTGGGTCTGGAACGCCTTTTAAGCCGAACTGCTTAAAGATCTTTTTGTCGATGAGCGTTAGTGCCGATCCCTCATCTAGAAATGCAAAAGTGTTAGTAACTTTGACAGAGCTTATGGTTTTTCAGTAAAGACATATTTCCTTGATGTGGAGTAGCTTTGAACGATAGACAGCTGTGTATTTTGTGTCCCGGTTCGTTACATACGACGCACGTAATTGCCTTGATCTTTATCGCGTTTTTTCCAGTAAGTTGTGCAGAATATGTGCTATCCGACCGAAACACATACGTAATATTTGTATGATCTCAGGGACCATTGTTGGCAAAAGCAGCATGGATTGAACTAACTCACGTGCTTTCCTTTTAGGCTAGCTTGCAGCCGCATAAGATTTTCCGCATTCGTATACCCAGCGATTTCCGTACTTGTCTGGGAACGACTGTAGAACAGAGGCCAGTTTTGGCGATTGCCATCAAATGTCGGAAGTTTTTTCGGTATCGCTTGACGGGCTGCAAGTTGTGCCGCGCTTGGTATTGTTGTATTGCCTACGTGCAATTGCACTTTACTTTCTGGATAGTACGATGCAGCCCTATTTGGAGTATTTGTAAAATGCTGGTGACGAAGTAGCCTGAGGTTCGCCTGCTCGTGTGGTATTTCCGAGGTTCTGCAGAGCATTGCTCAATATGGTTGTGATGACCTCCGTTGACACATTGACGCAGTCGCAGTTCCAGCTGTTCATAGATTTCTCGTCTATTACTCCAACGCAGTCGTAATGATACCAGGAACAGCATTGATTGCATTACACCACGCGGTCATTGTCTTTTTGCATGCATTTCTTGCAGTGATATATTCCACTTGATATGTCTTTTGTTGCCATGGTTTACCAATGGGTTTATACTCGTAAAGCGATGTTGATTAGTTATTAGACCTATTTAGGTCGGTTGTTAACGGTTGACCGTTGAGGTTATGTATCACAATTTTGTGATTGGTTATGCAATCATCGAGGTTAACCACTATATGATTGGTGTGTAGAACCGTAGGTTGACCCGTTGAGTTGATTTAAACAATTAAACTTCTCGGTTCCTTTAATGGTTTATCACTTTTGGATTAATTAATAGAATAAATCTATTGAATTAATTTGTAGAATTAATCTCGAGCACAATTTATTGCATTGATCTGGAAAATTAATTCATGGCCTTTATATTATAGAATTGATCTAAATTAATTTAAGGCTCTAATTTATAGAATTGTTGAGTTTGGCGCTAAAGTTCGATATTTTAGCAGGCCCACAAAAAACACTTCACTTTTACGTGATACTTCATTTATTTCTTCCACGTGTATTTCTTATGGTAATATAGTGTGCAAGGTGTGTGTGTGCTTGTATGCGAGAGTTTTGGGCCGGTCGCTATAAATTAATCGCCTTTACCCGCTGCTTAGTAACAAGCATAGAACCTAACATGTAAGCTTAAAGCGCAAGATGCAACGGTTAATTTCCCAGCACGTAGGCTGGCGCTTAAATATAAGTATGAAAATGAAAGAGAATGAGTGATATGGGTTAACCCATTGGTGGCTGCGTCGGTTCTGCTGGTTTCTGCCGGTTTCCCCCCAGTAAAGCTTCTCTCTCCAGGGGGTTGCTTTACTCCATTACAGCCGACGTCCAACAAAGCTACTTTAGCCACGGGTCGTTGAAGAGTCCCGTTGGCGGTTCTGATGATCACCCGGCGCACCTGGTTGTCTTTTGGCCATCTCCAGCCGTCTCCAGCTGCTATTGGTGGTCTCTTCGTAAACCATTTTCCTCGTCTGGCTAGTTCTGGAACGTATTCGCGTACCCATCGGCGCAAGAATTGATCGGCGATATCTTGTACAGCTTGCCACATGTGCCGTACGGTGTGTGTGGTTTCGAAGACTGGTTTATAGCCGCTTGCTGATCCTAGTCGTAGATGGTTAGGGGTAATAGCCTCGTCGTCTTTGCTGTCCAGAGAGACAAACGTAAGGGGCCTGGAATTTAGGATAAATTCCACTTCCCAGAGGGCGCTTTGAAAGCCCACGCTGGTGAATTTTCTTGCGGGGCAGATTGCGTAGAGTACAGTCTTGACGGAACGAACAAGTCGCTCCCACGCTACCCCCATATGAGGAGCGGCTGGTGGATTAAATTTCCATTTGATGTCATCAAACGCCGGTTGCATGGCGTTGAAGTTGATCGTCTGCGCTTTGTCGCAGATAATCTTTTCGGCGGCTTTGAAGTTAGTGCCATTGTCGCCCTCGGGTAGGCAGGAGCTCGTTTTCGTCTAGGAAGATATTCAAACATATAAGTTTAGAATTCGTTTTTAGAGGTTTACCTCTTTTTAAGTTGCGAATTTCTGGATTGAATTCAGACGGTTGCGCATCCCGCAGTAGGAGTGTGCGTGCCAGCTGAATCATCTCGTAAGAAACCTCTGTGGGTGGCGATGCCTTCTTTTGTTTCGCCTTCAGTTTCTCAATATAGAGAATAAAGTGCGCTAAAGCTCGATATAGCCTGCTCCAGTCGGAAAAGTATTCCGCGTTAAGTTTAAGCTCCATCGGCGAATTGTCGATGAAGAGTATGCTATGCCTGACTTCAGTATTGCTTGGTGGCCCCAGAACATCGCATTTTGGCCACTCGTGTTGATCATGCAGCAAATAGTCTGGACCTTGTAGCCCTGTTTTAAATTTATTGGCATTGTTTATTTTAGTAGCAAGATCTGCAGGATTAAGGTTGGTTGGAACCCAGTTCCATTAGTTAACGTTTGTGAATTCTAGTATTTCGCCCACGCAGTACATGACGAATTGCTGAAACTTTCGGGGATCCATACGAAGCCATGTAAGAACAGTCTTTGAGTCGGACCAATAATAACTCGAATTAATTGACAGTCTTGGATTGAGTTGGATTCGGTTACTCAGCTTTGCTCCGATAACTGCGGCCTGCAGTTCCATCCTTGGTATAGATAGTGGACTCAGCGGTGTCACTTTCGCCTTGGAGGCCACGAAGCTGAGGTAGGTTCTTTCCCCCTGACGTATGCGGAGATAGCAGACTGCTGCGTATGCCAATTCGCTGGCGTCGCCGAACGTGTGTAACTGGACATCATGGATTTGTTCGCTGCTGTTGCAGTAACATCTCGGGATTGTCAAGCTGGCGATTGCTGTAAGGATCCGTTTCCATCGGATCCATTTGGATAACAATGCGTCTTGTAAGCCAGCGTCCCAGCCAATGCCGCTTCTCCAGACTTCTTGTAGTAGAATTTTCAGCTCTATTGTAAAGCATGAGATGAAGCCGAGTGGGTCGTACATTGACATAAATACTTGCAAGAGCTCGCGTTTGGTCGGTGTTTTGTCGCTGTCCAAAACGTTGCGCTTCTGCCTGGCGAACTTACAGATGAATGTGAATACGTCGGAGTTCGGCTTCCAATATAAGCCGAGCACATTTTCTGTGGCGGTGATTTCGACAGCATCGGGTAGCGGCGAATCAGTTTGCTGCTGCGTGAATATCTCTGATTTGGGTTGCGATGTTTCCGACTTGCACATAGTCGTCGCCACTGTATACTGTTGACAGAATCGAACTGCATTTTTGTCACAAATAAAGTGTGCAATGCAGGGTGCGCAATTGATTCCGAAAGTAAGCGCTTCCATAACGTAGACGTTAGGCTTTTGCCTCGGTGATTTGTTGTCAAACCAAAGAAACCTTTGCGCATGTGTATCTGCTGGTCTCACTCGGATCTGGTGGAACATCTCCGCGATATCGCCGCATATCGGCACTCGTCCCACTCGGAATGAGAGTAAAAGGTCAAGCAGGGAATTTAGGAGATCTGGGCCACTCAAAATGTAGTCATTTAGGGCCTTGCCGCCCGACGGGGGGGCCGCATCCCACACAAGCCGGACCTTTTCTGGTTTATTTGGGTTTTTAGTTATGAGGGTTGGTAGATACCATGTCCGTTTGTTTGGTGCAGCTATTTCCTCCGGCGTCAGCATGCGAGCGTAGCCCTTTTCGACGAAGTTTTCGACTTCCTTGGTGATTTTCTCCTTCAACTGTGGTTGTCGGGAAAATTGCTTTTGGTGGCATTCAAGCCGTTTTAGTGCATTTGCGTAGCTAACAGGCAATAAAACTTCAGGGTCTTTCCACATTAGACCGACCTCGTATCTGTCATTCTTCAAGGCGGTAGTAGATTCAAGTCTGGTTAGAGCTTGAGTTTCTTCTGGTGATGATAGCGGTTTTGCTGTGGTAGCGTCTAACGAGAACGCTTGTTTGATGATCTCGTGCAGCTTGGCGTCTGCGTCTCTGCAGCTACACATGTGAACGTTCACATTTGCTCTAGTGACCCTTGATGGCGTGGAGCTTTGTAGTGCCCATCCTAGTCGCGTCTTTGACGCTATGGGTTGGTGCCATGCCCCCTCTTTGATTTTAAGGGGTACGGCGAGGTTCCAGTTATTTGTGCCGATTAGGATGCTTGGGCGTGCGTTGGTGTATGATGCTATCGGTAGTCCCGCTAGGTGGGGGAATTCCTTTGGCGAGAGCCCTTATCTCGATAGACTGTACAGGTATATCCAGGGTATCTACGCTGTGAACCTCTTCCAAGTAGAATTGATTGCTATTATGTGGATTGGCAACCGTAAGCGTGACACGTTCCGATGCATTTTCTTCGCGTGTTGTATCGTTGGTCCATTTTAGGCATAGTGGGTCTGGAACGCCTTTTAAGCCGAACTGCTTAAAGATCTTTTTGTCGATGAGCGTTAGTGCCGATCCCTCATCTAGAAATGCAAAAGTGTTAGTAACTTTGACAGAGCTTATGGTTTTTCAGTAAAGACATATTTCCTTGATGTGGAGTAGCTTTGAACGATAGACAGCTGTGTATTTTGTGTCCCGGTTCGTTACATACGACGCACGTAATTGCCTTGATCTTTATCGCGTTTTTTCCAGTAAGTTGTGCAGAATATGTGCTATCCGACCGAAACACATACGTAATATTTGTATGATCTCAGGGACCATGGATGGCAAAAGCAGCATGGATTGAACTAACTCACGTGCTTTCCTTTTAGGCTAGCATGCAGCCGCATAAGATTTTCCGCATTCGTATACCCAGCGATTTCCGTACTTGTCTGGGAACGACTGTAGAACAGAGGCCAGTTTTGGCGATTGCCATCAAATGTCGGAAGTTTTTTCGGTATCGCTTGACGGGCTGCAAGTTGTGCCGCGCTTGGTATTGTTGTATTGCCTACGTGCAATTGCACTTTACTTTCTGGATAGTACGATGCAGCCCTATTTGGAGTATTTGTAAAATGCTGGTGACGAAGTAGCCTGAGGTTCGCCTGCTCGTGTGGTATTTCCGAGGTTCTGCAGAGCATTGCTCAATATGGTTGTGATGACCTCCGTTGACACATTGACGCAGTCGCAGTTCCAGCTGTTCTCAGATTTCTCGTCTATTACTCCAACGCAGTCGTAATGATACCAGGAACAGCATCGATTGCATTGCACCACGCGGTCATTGTCTTTTTGCATGCATTTCTTGCAGTGATATATTCCACTTGATATGTCTTTTGTTGCCATGGTTTACCAATGGGTTTATACTCGTAAAGCGATGTTGATTAGTTATTAGACCTATTTAGGTCGGTTGTTAACGGTTGACCGTTGAGGTTATGTATCACAATTTTGTGATTGGTTATGCAATCATCGAGGTTAACCACTATATGATTGGTGTATAGAACCGTAGGTTGACCCGTTGAGTTGATTTAAACAATTAAACTTCTCGGTTCCTTTAATGGTTTACCACTTTTGGATTAATTAATAGAATAAATCTATTGAATTAATTTGTAGAATTAATCTCGAGCACAATTTATTGCATTGATCTGGAAAATTAATTCATGGCCTTTAGATTATAGAATTGATCTAAATTAATTTAAGGCTCTAATTTATAGAATTGTTGAGTTTGGCGCTAAAGTTCGATATTTTAGCAGGCCCACAAAAAACACTTCACTTTTACGTGATACTTCATTTATTTCTTCCACGTGTATTTCTTATGGTAATATAGTGTGCAAGGTGTGTGTGTGCTTGTATGCGAGAGTTTTGGGCCGGTCGCTATAAATTAATCGCCTTTACCCGCTGCTTAGTAACAAGCATAGAACCTAACATGTAAGCTTGAAGCGCAAGATGCAACGGTTAATTTCCCAGCACGTAGGCTGGCGCTTAAATATAAGTATGAAAATGAAAGAGAATGAGTGATATGGGTTAACCCATTGGTGGCTGCGTCGGTTCTGCTGGTTTCTGCCGGTTTCCCCCCAGTAAAGCTTCTCTCTCCAGGGGGTTGCTTTACTCCATTACAGCCGACGTCCAACAAAGCTACTTTAGCCACGGGTCGTTGAAGAGTCCCGTTGGCGGTTCTGATGATCACCCGGCGCACCTGGTTGTCTTTTGGCCATCTCCAGCCGTCTCCAGCTGCTATTGGTAGTCTCTTCGTAAACCATTTTCCTCGTCTGGCTAGTTCTGGAACGTATTCGCGTACCCATCGGCGCCAGAATTGATCGGCGATATCTTGTACAGCTTGCCACGTGTGCCGTACGGTGTGGTTTCGAAGACTGGTTTATAGCCGCTTGCTGATCCTAGTCGTAGATGGTTAGGGGTAATAGCCTCGTCGTCTTTGCTGTCCAGAGAGACAATCGTAAGCGGCCTGGAATTTAGGATAAATTCCACTTCCCAGAGGGCGCTTTGAAAGCCCACGCTGGTGAATTTTATTGCGGGGCAGATTGCGTAGAGTACAGTCTTGACGGAACGAACAAGTCGCTCCCACGCTACCCCCATATGAGGAGCGGCTGGTGGATTAAATTTTCATTTGATGTCATCAAACGCCGGTTGCATGGCGTTGAAGTTGATCGTCTGCGCTTTGTCCCAGATAATCTTTTCGGCGGCTTTGAAGTTAGTGCCATTGTCGCCCTCGGGTAGGCAGGAGCTCGTTTTCGTCTAGGAAGATATTCAAACATATAAGTTTAGAATTCGTTTTTAGAGGTTTACCTCTTTTTAAGTTGCGAATTTCTGGATTGAATTCAGACGGTTGCGCATCCTGCAGTAGGAGTGTGCGTGCCAGCTGAATCATCTCGTAAGAAACCTCTGTGGGTGGCGATGCCTTCTTTTGTTTCGCCTTCAGTTTCTCAATATAGAGAATAAAGTGCGCTAAAGCTCGATATAGCCTGCTCCAGTCGGAAAAGTATTCCGCGTTAAGTTTAAGCTCCATCGGCGAATTGTCGATGAAGAGTATGCTATGCCTGACTTCAGTATTGCTTGGTGGCCCCAGAACATCGCATTTTGGCCACTCGTGTTGATCATGCAGCAAATAGTCTGGACCTTGTAGCCCTGTTTTAAATTTATTGGCATTGTTTATTTTAGTAGCAAGATCTGCAGGATTAAGGTTGGTTGGAACCCAGTTCCATTAGTTAACGTTTGTGAATTCTAGTATTTCGCCCACGCAGTACATGACGAATTGCTGAAACTTTCGGGGATCCATACGAAGCCATGTAAGAACAGTCTTTGAGTCGGACCAATAATAACTCGAATTAATTGACAGTCTTGGATTGAGTTGGATTCGGTTACTCAGCTTTGCTCCGATAACTGCGGCCTGCAGTTCCATCCTTGGTATAGATAGTGGACTCAGCGGTGTCACTTTCGCCTTGGAGGCCACGAAGCTGAGGTAGGTTCTTTCCCCCTGACGTATGCGGAGATAGCAGACTGCTGCGTATGCCAATTCGCTGGCGTCGCCGAACGTGTGTAACTGGACATCATGGATTTGTTCGCTGCTGTTGCAGTAACATCTCGGGATTGTCAAGCTGGCGATTGCTGTAAGGATCCGTTTCCATCGGATCCATTTGGATAACAATGCGTCTTGTAAGCCAGCGTCCCAGCCAATGCCGCTTCTCCAGACTTCTTGTAGTAGAATTTTCAGCTCTATTGTAAAGCATGAGATGAAGCCGAGTGGGTCGTACATTGACATAAATACTTGCAAGAGCTCGCGTTTGGTCGGTGTTTTGTCGCTGTCCAAAACGTTGCGCTTCTGCCTGGCGAACTTACAGATGAATGTGAATACGTCGGAGTTCGGCTTCCAATATAAGCCGAGCACATTTTCTGTGGCGGTGATTTCGACAGCATCGGGTAGCGGCGAATCAGTTTGCTGCTGCGTGAATATCTCTGATTTGGGTTGCGATGTTTCCGACTTGCACATAGTCGTCGCCACTGTATACTGTTGACAGAATCGAACTGCATTTTTGTCACAAATAAAGTGTGCAATGCAGGGTGCGCAATTGATTCCGAAAGTAAGCGCTTCCATAACGTAGACGTTAGGCTTTTGCCTCGGTGATTTGTTGTCAAACCAAAGAAACCTTTGCGCATGTGTATCTGCTGGTCTCACTCGGATCTGGTGGAACATCTCCGCGATATCGCCGCATATCGGCACTCGTCCCACTCGGAATGAGAGTAAAAGGTCAAGCAGGGAATTTAGGAGATCTGGGCCACTCAAAATGTAGTCATTTAGGGCCTTGCCGCCCGACGGGGGGGGCGCATCCCACACAAGCCGGACCTTTTCTGGTTTATTTGGGTTTTTAGTTATGAGGGTTGGTAGATACCATGTCCGTTTGTTTGGTGCAGCTATTTCCTCCGGCGTCAGCATGCGAGCGTAGCCCTTTTCGACGAAGTTTTCGACTTCCTTGGTGATTTTCTCCTTCAACTGTGGTTGTCGGGAAAATTGCTTTTGGTGGCATTCAAGCCGTTTTAGTGCATTTGCGTAGCTAACAGGCAATAAAACTTCAGGGTCTTTCCACATTAGACCGACCTCGTATCTGTCATTCTTCAAGGCGGTAGTAGATTCAAGTCTGGTTAGAGCTTGAGTTTCTTCTGGTGATGATAGCGGTTTTGCTGTGGTAGCGTCTAACGAGAACGCTTGTTTGATGATCTCGTGCAGCTTGGCGTCTGCGTCTCTGCAGCTACACATGTGAACGTTCACATTTGCTCTAGTGACCCTTGATGGCGTGGAGCTTTGTAGTGCCCATCCTAGTCGCGTCTTTGACGCTATGGGTTGGTGCCATGCCCCCTCTTTGATTTTAAGGGGTACGGCGAGGTTCCAGTTATTTGTGCCGATTAGGATGCTTGGGCGTGCGTTGGTGTATGATGCTATCGGTAGTCCCGCTAGGTGGGGGAATTCCTTGGCGAGAGCCCTTATCTCGATAGACTGTACAGGTATATCCAGGGTATCTACGCTGTGAACCTCTTCCAAGTAGAATTGATTGCTATTATGTGGATTGGCAACCGTAAGCGTGACGCGTTGCGATGCATTTTCTTCGCGTGTTGTATCGTTGGTCCATTTTAGGCATAGTGGGTCTGGAACGCCTTTTAAGCCGAACTGCTTAAAGATCTTTTTGTCGATGAGCGTTAGTGCCGATCCCTCATCTAGAAATGCAAAAGTGTTAGTAACTTTGACAGAGCTTATGGTTTTTCAGTAAAGACATATTTCCTTGATGTGGAGTAGCTTTGAACGATAGACAGCTGTGTATTTTGTGTCCCGGTTCATTACATACGACGCACGTAATTGCCTTGATCTTTAATTGCGGTTGGTTGCCGCGTTTTTTCCAGTAAGTTGTGCAGAATATGTGCTATCCGACCGAAACACATACGTAATATTTGTATGATCTCAGGGACCATTGTTGGCAAAAGCACCATGGATTGAACTAACTCACGTGCTTTCCTTTTAGGCTAGCTTGCAGCCGCATAAGATTTTCCGCATTCGTATACCCAGCGATTTCCGTACTTGTCTGGGAACGACTGTAGAACAGAGGCCAGTTTTGGCGATTGCCATCAAATGTCGGAAGTTTTTTCGGTATCGCTTGACGGGCTGCAAGTTGTGCCGCGCTTGGTATTGTTGTATTGCCTACGTGCAATTGCACTTTACTTTCTGGATAGTACGATGCAGCCCTATTTGGAGTATTTGTAAAATGCTGGTGACGAAGTAGCCTGAGGTTCGCCTGCTCGTGTGGTATTTCCGAGGTTCTGCAGAGCATTGCTCAATATGGTTGTGATGACCTCCGTTGACACATTGACGCAGTCGCAGTTCCAGCTGTTCTCAGATTTCTCGTCTATTACTCCAACGCAGTCGTAATGATACCAGGAACAGCATCGATTGCATTGCACCACGCGGTCATTGTCTTTTTGCATGCATTTCTTGCAGTGATATATTCCACTTGTTATGTCTTTTGTTGCCATGGTTTACCAATGGGTTTATACTCGTAATGCGATGTTGATTAGTTATTAGACCTATTTAGGTCGGTTGTTAACGGTTGAGCGTTGAGGTTATGTATCACAATTTTGTGATTGGTTATGCAATCATCGAGGTTAACCACTATATGATTGGTGTGTAGAACCGTAGGTTGACCCGTTGAGTTGATTTAAACAATTAAACTTCTCGGTTCCTTTAATGGTTTACCACTTTTGGATTAATTAATAGAATAAATCTATTGAATTAATTTGTAGAATTAATCTCGAGCACAATTTATTGCATTGATCTGGAAAATTAATTCATGGCCTTTAGATTATAGAATTGATCTAAATTAATTTAAGGCTCTAATTTATAGAATTGTTGAGTTTGGCGCTAAAGTTCGATATTTTAGCAGGCCCACAAAAAACACTTCACTTTTACGTGATACTTCATTTATTTCTTCCACGTGTATTTCTTATGGTAATATAGTGTGCAAGGTGTGTGTGTGCTTGTATGCGGGAGTTTTGGGCCGGTCGCTATAAATTAATCGCCTATACTCGCGGTTGTAACCTAACTGTTTTTTCCGCTGCGTAACAAGCATAGAATCTAACATGTAAGCTTAAAGCGCAAGATGCAACGGTTAATTTCCCAGCACGTAGGCTGGCGCTTAAATATAAGTATAAAAATGAAAGAGAATGAGTAGCGGATATCGGCGGCAACAGCTACCTTCTTCAAATAATTATTATCTGTCTTTAGCTTAAGCTTTTTCGTCGACTGCTGTTTTAGTTGACGTAAATAAAATAAATAAATAAATAAATAAAAAAAAAAAAATATATACAGCCTATGCTTTGAAAGATCTTTCGCCGCTGGACTAAAACTGTAAGTCAAACCATAAAAGAAATTTTTTTATTTATTTATAAGCTTTTCGGCCTTTGAATATGTTGGACGTTTGTGATCCAAACTTATTATCATACAATTATTTAGTTTAAACCTTTAAAGTATGAAGATGAGCTTGTAAAGCCAAAAATAAATTAAGTAAGCCTTAACCACTAATTTAGTACTAATCCTAACTTAGGTATTAACTTTAGTAATTTCGGATAATATTGATAGTCATAGCCCAGGTGGTCATGAAGAACCCTTGGAACAACGCGCGAAGCAAAATTGTAAAGTTTGTTTGTTTCCTAATGAGTTATGAAGTTTGAATTAGGAAATGAATCCTGCCTTGTCTTTAAGTTTAGAAGTTAATAAAATATCGTTATTTAAAATGAACTCCCTGTAAGTGTTAAATATTGGGAACTATGCAACCAACTGGGAAATAAAAAAGGCCGTAGAAACATGTTGGAGTGATCCTCAATTTAGACGTGGACCGAGGATCATGGTATTCTTTTTATCATCGTTAAACTTATACCCCAATACCCTGGTGTCTTTAAGTACGCCAATTTAAAGTTTACGTCTGTATCAAAAACGAGTTACTAGCTCTGGCTAATTTTCTTTCCTGTAACCCACTCCCAGCCGACCTGATCGTAGCCGAAGCCATCGCATACTCGGCCAGCACTAAGACAGAACATCCGCTCAACACTCCTAGTGAGACTCAAAGTTACATGCTACAGGTAAGAACACATTTTTGGCGCCCAACGTGGGACCCGATTCGGCTGCACCAACCAGCACAGTTGCTGGATTTATGATATCGACTAGAATCCCATTTTCCTTGTGAATTGCATGTATTTATGTGGGATTTGTGCCCACAAGAATTAGAATTGGTGTTATGTTAAGCATTTTATTTATTTAGTTATTTAATTATTATGGAAAAATTTGATATTTGTGCAGCGTAGTGTACATATTGTGGCTTTATGTATGTGGATATACAAGATAAACACACACACAGCGGAATATTGCAAAAGCTGATAGGTCCGCTGGCTTAAATTATAAATGAAAAAAAATTTTGGACAAAAAACAAAAACAAAAAAACAATCAAGAATCAGAATCAAATGGCGGGAGTCGATAGGATAGAATTCAACCAAGATGGAGGCATCTCCTTAAGGAAGCTACGCAGCAGCTGCCAGCCAATGTCCAAGAACTCAAAGATGGTGCGGTTCTCGTAGTTGCCCTGAGATATAAAATTCTTCTCGAACTTGTTCAAGGATTCCAAGTAGAGAATATCGTCGGGCGTCAAGGCCTCGTCACCGATCACATCCTTCATGGCCTGGACATCCTTGCCATTGGCGTAACAATCGTAAAGCTGATGTCTCTGAGAGTGATCCTTTCGGTTCATGTGCCTTGGTGAGATCCAATAGCAGACTTCATCAGACGCGACAGGGATGGCAACACATTGACTGGTGGGTAGATTTGTCTGTTGTGATTCCTCATTAATTTAATAATTCTTGTATTTCTTTTATTATAAAAATCAGAAATAACAGTTATAGTTCTAGACAGAAGTATTTATATTTAACAATTATTTGTTATTTTGCTTCTAAAAAAAAACTTGTCGAAAAATAAAAAACAATATATGATTTTGACTTTTATAAATCGAAAATAAAGGACTCATGTCAAGGTTTTTGCTTTTGTTTTGACACGTTTAATAATACTAGTATGACACTGCAATTCGATATAAATCTTACTGCATTAACAATGTGGAACATAATTCAATAATTCTTATATGCTAAAAATTATTTTAAATGCAATCCATCGTTTCCAGAACGGACCGCAGAGACTCGTCCCAATATCCATTTGGTGGGTGGAAGATGTGGCTCCTTGAGTACCACAAAAGTTCCAATACAAAAGTTATTCTCTGTCGATCACCATTTGGTTCGGTCTTGCAATGACATGAGATATTCCAGAACACCTGAAGTTGATTCCATCTCCCCACACGGTTATATGTCATGTCCAAATAGCAGGGCTCGGGTAGCGCAGCGTAAGGTGACCCAACAAAAAATTGGCCAGGTGTGAGAGGCTCCAGTGACCCGCCTGAGAAATATGCAATGCCATATGAGGCATTCACCCGCGACATAACTAGCAAGTTTCTTATCCTTTATGCCTAGCGGGTCAAAGATTTTTGACCGCTGCGATAATGGCGCCCGTTTGCCAGGGGCATGGTTGGTTGCAATCAAAGGTGTATTAACCAATAACTCCTCTTGACCAGAATTCTAAGGAATGCCCAGTATCTTAACGTTGTCCTCGATCGACGCATGTCCATGTAAACAGCGTCATTACTTTTGACGCATTTGCTTTAAAATTTAATATGTTTCAGTTAAATATATCTGTTAATGAATATGCCAAATTTGATTAAGATTGTTTGACTATATTATGTAGCTCCCACAGGAACGATCGGTCGAAAATAGTAACTTTATATATCTCTTCATGACTGTGACAAAATAGATCAAAATTAGATGACTATATTGTATAACTGTCATATAAAGAGACTAAGACTCCATATTGCTCGAGCTTAAGATTGTAGGCCGTTCTTTCCGTATTAGCGTTCGGTAACATTCGACATTTTAGATAAAACCATTTTTTCATGTTGTCGACGTTAATATATAGACGTAGTCGTACAACGCTCAGTACGAACAAGTGGCCCATATGACACCAGGCCCGGGCCTGTTACGAATGACCCTAAGTAAAGTTAGTTTTACAACCTCTACTCACTCCGAACTACGGGCATAGGCGTATTACATATACATACAAACATAAAATTAAACTAAAGAAATAGAAAATATTAAATGTAATAAGATAATAGGTTACATATAAAAAGAAAACAGGATATGTTAAAATAAAGATGATTAGAACTAATTATGAGCGAGGAAGGACAAGATCGCAGCTTTTTATAACCGGAAGCGATGTTTCGGAACCGATAACGTACCAAAGTCTGTTGGAGTCACTACATAGTATACGAAAAGGTTCGTGCAGAGAAAAGTTTGTTCTGCAAGTGGGAAGTATAAGCGGTGTGAAATTGCGGGTCCTTCTAGATGGAACAGATATGTTAATTTGGCAGCTCGGAAGAGTCAATCTCACCATTCAAAAGTTTGTAAAGAAAAGTAACACCAAGCATAGTTTTACGATTAGTTAAAGAAGGTATGTTAATTAACTGAAGTCGACAAGAATAAGATGGAAGTTGTACAGTTGGATCCCAGCGCAAATCACGAAAGGCAACGAGTAAAAACTGTTTTTGTTCAGATTCTAATTTGTTTTGATAAAACTCATATTGAGGAGACCAAACACAAGATCCATACTCCAATATGGGGCGGACTAAAAAGTATTTTGGTAGTATAGGGATCCTTAAACTCCTTCGACCAGCGCTTTATAAAGCCAAGAACACTCTTAGCCCTACTAACAGTAGTCGATATATGCTGATTAAAACTAAGTTTGTGGTCTATTAGGATCCCCAAACCTTTTACAACCAAAGAAGTATTATTAATTCTTTCTAACGGAAAATTATTTAAAAAGTAACTTGTTAATTGGGGAGAACCTCTATAAAAAGACAAAATTTTGCACTTAGAACAGTTTAGCGATAACAAGTTAGCCCTACACCACCCCTGAAAAGCATTCAGGTCAGCTTGCAAAGTATCACATGAGAGAGAGTCTACAATGCGTTTAGCGATTTTTACATTATCGGCATACATAAGAACTCTGGAATTTAAAAGAACGGTGGGGAGATCATTAGTAAAAATTGTGAATAGTAGTGGACCAAGGTGACTGCCCTGTGGGACTCCCGATTCAACACAAACGATCTTAGAAAGAGAGGACCTAAAAAAAACCCTCTGCCTCCTATTGCTTAGATATTGTGAAATCCAAGTTTGGGACAACAACAAGCGCGATGTGCACTTATCATATGGGTATTGGAAAAAGTAAACAAATCTGATCTCAGTGCTGCTCTGGTGGATATATTTACTGAAAAAAATCAGGATTTTTCTGAATCACGTCAAAAAATATTTGCCGCAGTGCAATCGAATGTTGCAAAGATTTAAGGCTCGACACGCAAGGTGGCTTTCGCAGTCAATTACTTTGACGTTAGATGAAAATGTGACGGATCGGGCATCTTCATCTGCAATGGGTAGACCGAAGCTAAACTATTTAGATGCTGGAGAGCGCCTAAAAAGAAAGTTAGCATGTGACCTAGCATCGGATAATAATTTTTCCACGCCTCATTTGCTTCGCGCGGCTTCAGTTTCTGCAAAGAAAGCCAAACAGGATGAATTAGCGACAGTTTTAAAAGTCGTCAAGCATGAAGACTGCTCTGAACTAAGAAAAAAATTGTTTCCAAATGAAGTCACACCTCTTACTTCGGAAGAAGCACTGGCTTTTTTTTATTGGAAATTGGATTGACAAAACAGCAGTACATTAACATCCAACAACTTAACAAATCTCGTAAATGCGATATTTTTCCACCGTACTCAGCCCTCCTGGAAATGAAAACGGTTTGCAGACCACCCCAAATACACATTTCGGAAAGTTGTGCACAGGTTTCAATGCAAAATATCCTAGACCATACAGCCGAAAGAATTATGGAATTGCAAAAAGAGGTTTTAGTTGAAATTGATGATATTTCACATTGCACATTAATAACAAGCTACGGCTTTGATGGATCAACGGGTCAAAGCATTTATAAGCAACAGTTTCATTAGGATGAACCTGTTTCCCTTGATCTTTCACTTTTTGTCACCACAATAATACCATTGGAATTAAAAGATGAAAATCAACGTATCATCTGGAAAAACAGAGCTCCACAGTCTGTTAGGTTCTGTCGGCCTTTAAAAATTGAGTATGCAAAGAAAAGCCAGACTAAAATATTACTCGAAAAAAGAAGTTTGGATGTTCAAATCGCCAACTTAAAGGATTATTTATATAAAAAGGGGGACAAAGAAAAAGGACAAAGAAAAATCTTCCACAAGATGTCATATATCTTCTAAAGGCAGTATCTCCGCCGACCCAGAAAACTATTAATTCCGATCCGGAAAATTCAGATTCGGATTCTGATTTAGATCACGAATCTGACCGTGAAGAGCAATATAACATTATTTTAGACAACGAGGAAGAATAAAAAAAATGTTGTAGCATGTTCACATATCGGATGATCACTGTACCCAGTTATGTACATACATAATTCATAAATAATATCGAAAATATATTGTAGCACTTTGTCACAATATTTATGTATACACATTCAAGTACCATGCGTCTTCTGTAACAAGACCATCCATGAATGCATGGTACTGGACAGTGCTGAGTCGGCATATCTAACACGCGCAACGACTCAGTCACCAAGTGAACATGAGACGTCCTCACTCTTCCGCAGCGAGCATACATAATTATGTAAACATTTATACATAAGCTTACCGCTCCTCTGCTAGCTTCACTGGCAGCGTAGTCACGCGGACATTAGCTATACTGAACAATTGTTAAGATTTAAGAATTCATTCAATAAACAGAAGACGAAGTGAAAACACTGAAATCAAATGAGTACATGAAATCAACTTAGTACATGGCGACCGTGACAAAGGTCAAGGAATAAGGCCTGGACAGGAAATCTACAATCACTGGAGGGAAAATTGGAGTTCAAAAAAAAAAAAACGCAAAAACTGAGTGAGTAGAGAGTGAGTTATGTCAAGAGGGGGAGTGCAAAACAAAATAAAGAAAAGAATAGCACACATAAAGTGGCTATTATATGCGAGCAAAAATCCACCCCCCTGGGCAACAGCCCAAAAGCTTCAACAAGAACTTGATTTTTTAAAGTCAACGTTACTTAAAACAAAAAAGAACATAACTCACGCTCACTCAGTGCATTTTGAAATAACAACAATAAAAACTAAAAAAAACTCCTCCCCCCAACAAAAGAGCTACCAAAAAGGAAAAAAGAGTGCCCTGACGATTGCCCAGGACCATTGGACAGTGTACATTGCGAGTACACATGTATGCTGAGAACTGGTGCGATGACCGGCACCGGTACCGCCTGAGCCCATAGGCCCCGGACAGCAGCAGCGGTGACAACAAGCGCGAAAGGCAGGCCGCCTTTTACGCCTTCGAGGGAGCATCAGCGAGCTAACCAGCGACGACCAGCTGATGCTGCTCACCTGACGTCTGACATGCTGACATCGATATAACTATAAAAACATATTAAATATTACATATTACATATATTGCACATACGAATAAGAAAATTTCAAATGTAAAAAAAAAAAAAAAAAAAACCCATTGTTAAATTGTGCGGAATCCTATCTGCTCAATAGAAGTATAGCCTGTAAAGCTATGCGAACTAATAGGTAGAATTTTGTTAATTATACTTCATTAGTAGATCAAAAAAAAAAGTCACTCTAATTTTTATGCTTCAAAATAGTATCAGCAAATTTGATGAAGAATATACTACACCCGTAATGGGGCTAATAGAAACTAAAACAGTGGATTCCACTGCCAACGTAATTAACAAGGTTGAATCACAAATATTGATTTGAAATTCACGAATATATTGTTATTGATAATTGTTGTAATATTATGTGCATATGTTTTATACAAAGCGTATTTATTACACAATAAATGCGTAACTAAAAGAGCCCTCAGCGTCGCAAACGATTTAGATAAAGTATAAAATTTTTTTCTATATGCACACAAACAATTGATATAACAATACATTCCGCAAATGAAACATTTTTTTTTATTGATTATGGCAATTTAAAAAAAAAATAAAAAAAAAAAAAAAAAATTTTTTTTTAAAAAAAACTTATAACCCTGAAAATCTCAAAAAAAAAATGTCCACTATGGATAGATATTTCGAGAAAGTAAATGATAATAACCCTACAATAGTTGAAGATTTGTTGAACATTTTTAGAAGTGAGCAAATAACCTCACCTCAGCGCTCAATATGCTTAGCGCAAATCAAATTAGCATATTTAGACTTCACAGGAGAAACATTCCCTGTACGAGGAAATAGTAGACTGCATGCAGTCTACCATATTCTACGCTACCTGTCTAAATTGATTTCATGTACTCATTTGATTTCAGTGTTTTCACTTCGTCTTCTCTTTATTGAATGAATTCTTAAATCTTAACAATTGTTCAGTATAGCTAATGTCCGCGTGACTACGCTGCCAGTGAAGCTAGCAGAGGAGCGGTAAGCTTATGTATAAATGTTTACATAATTATGTATGCTCGCTGCGGAAGAGTGAGGACGTCTCATGTTCACTTGGTGACTGAGTCGTTGCGCGTGTTAGATATGCCGACTCAGCACTGTCCAGTACCATGCATTCATGGATGGTCTTGTTACAGAAGACGCATGGTACTTGAATGTGTATACATAAATATTGTGACAAAGTGCTACAATATATTTTCGATATTATTTATGAATTATGTATGTACATAACTGGGTACAGTGATCATCCGATATGTGAACATGCTACATCTCCCTCCTTTAGAAAAATAACGTAATTATATGAAGTTATTTTTTTTTTTTAATTTTTTTTTTTTTTTTTTTTTTTTTTTTTTTTTATTTTAGTTTTATAAATCGAGTCATGAAATATTGATTTACTTCAAAATATTGTACAAAGGCAAAAAAAAAAATTTTTTTTTTTTATTTTTGTATATTTTTTTTTTTTATGTATGTATGGCCATACTATATATATATAGAGAAATAAAATGATTATGAAACAAAGCTTTTTAACCTATCCTTATGTACTGTTTGTTTTTTGTTTTTATTGCCTAGTATTGTAACGTTATCGTTATCTCCTATGCTTTCTACCTTATATGGTCCTGTATATCTAAAATCTAGCTTGTGACCTGTTTCGTTCTTTAGTAAAACCTGGTCTCCTACTTTTAAATCGAAATCAAAGATATTTCTATCGTAATTAACTTTCTGTTTTTCCTTATGTTTTTCTAACATTAATCTAGCTCGCTTATACGCTTGCTCTAGTCTAAACTTCGATTCCTTAGCATAATCTTCCACATTATAAAGTGGGTTTATACTGTCTATGCTATTGAAATGTTTTGGCAAATTCGATGTTTTACCAAATACCAACTCATATGGACAATAATCATGTGCCATAGAGGGTGTTGTGTTAAAGCAGTATACGAAGTATTGTAGCCATACATCCCAATCTGTTTTGTCGACTGAAATGTATGAGCGTATGAACTCATTAAGTGTTCGGTGGCTTCGCTCCACAGTACCTACAGTCTGATGATGATGTGCGGTAGAAGTAATATTTTTTATTTTCAAACTTTTGCATAAATCGGTAATAATAGAATTTTTATATTCTGTTCCCATGTCCGTAATGAACGTCTTCATTGGACCGTACTTCAGAATAAAATCTTCAAATATAGCTTTTGCTACTGTTTTCGCACTTTTATCTTTAATTGGTATTGCTACCAGATATTTTGTCAAATCGCAGATTAAAGTTACTGCATATTCATTTCCTTGTTCTGATTCAGGTAATGGACCGATCGTATCCACTATTACCCTGTCGAAGGCCTTTTGTGGCGTTTCAGTAATAATCATTGGAGTTTTAGTATGTTTAGTCGTTTTTGACTTTTGACACTTGTTACATTTTTTTATATATTTTGAGATATCTCGTGTCATATTTCTCCAGTAGTAATGTCTTTTTATTTTTGCTAATGTTCTAGCTATTCCTGTATGACCTCCTTGTATAGGATCATCATGGAATGTAAACAGTATTGCTTCTTTTTCTTTATCATTATTTGCTAATAGGGTCACCGGCTTGAGTAGCGCTACTCTTAATGATTGTAATATGTTTTTGCCCATTATTTTAAAAGACTCTATTGAGATGGTCTCGAAGATCTTTTCGCTCGGTGCCACTTTGAGTTGGCTGATATTGAGTATACCGGCTTCTTTTTCGAGCCTTTGAAAGAATTGACTTAGGTCAAGAATTCCATTGGTGTACATATCGCTAACATCAAATCTTGCTATAATTTTCTTTCCATGTTTTAGTGTGCATAGAGTATCTGTTATTCGCAAGGTCACTACTTTTCGTACCTCGTCATTTACAATGACTTCGTATACGTTGGGCTTAGAAGCATCTAGAGTTTGCTTTTGCAAATCTTCTTTTTCTTTTTCGTTCCCTGCGCAGGATTTTAACTGTTTATTTTGGTTTCTGGTAGTGACT
Organism: Drosophila equinoxialis; assembly: GCA_018150345.1. Classification (NCBI taxonomy): domain Eukaryota; kingdom Metazoa; phylum Arthropoda; class Insecta; order Diptera; family Drosophilidae; genus Drosophila; species Drosophila equinoxialis. The sequence continues at coordinate 47,409 of JAECWI010000323.1, read as the reverse complement.
TTCAGAATTTTATTGTCGATTTGTATGTTTTGTAAGTCTGTGATTGTTATTCTTGATAGGGCATCTGCTACATAATTATCTTTACCCTTTAGATACTCTACTGTGAAGTCATATTCCTCTAATTCAAGTCTCATTCGCGTTAGTTTCGAACTTGGATTTATCATTGAAAATAGATAAGTAAGTGCTCTGTGATCAGTTTTGACGGTGAAATGTCTACCATAAATGTATGGTCTGAAATGTGTTATTGCCCAATGAATAGCTGCTAATTCTTGTTCCGTTGTACTCTTGTTGCTCTCACCTTTTGTAAAGGCTCTTGATGCGTATGCAACTGGTAGCTGGAGTCCTTCTTTGTTCTGTGTTAGGGCTGCTCCACATGCGTGTTTACTCGCATCAGTGATTATGCAAAATTCTTTGCTGAAATCTGGGTATTGCAATAGAGTTGGGTTCATTAATGCCGATTTTAGATGTTCAAAAGCATTTTGACAGTCAGCTGTCCATTCAAATTTTACATCTTTTTTACATAATCTTGTTATGTGACGAGAATAGTCGGAAAAATTCTTTATGAATCTTCTGTAATAATTGCAAAATGCAATGAATCTTCTAGCGCTGTCCGCATCGTGGGGGACTGGATAATTTTGGATGACGTCGTATTTTTGTGTCATCAGGCAAGATTCCTTTGTCTGTGCATTTATGCCCCAAAAAGGTAACTTCATTCATAAAAAATGAACATTTTTCGGGATGTAATTTTAGGTTGTGTTGCCTACATTTCTCAAACACATCTGTTAAGTTATTGAGCATATGTTTTTCAGAACAACCAATGACTATTAAATCGTCCATATAAAGGAATGCTTGAGAAGGTTCAAGTCCAGTGAATGCTATAGTCATCATTCTCTGGAATGAATTTGGCGCTATCTTTAGACCAAATGGTAATCGCGTGAAGCGATATGAACCATTGTTTGTTGAAAAGGATGTAACATTTCGTGACTCTTTTTCGAGTTCTATCTGATGAAAACCTGACATTAAATCCAGGCACGAAAAGTACTTCGCCCTTCCCAGTTGATCTAGAATATCATCAATCCTTGGGAGTGGGAATTTATCGGACAACAATTTTTTATTAATCTGACGATAGTCAATTACCAATCGCCATTTTTTCTTTTCGGAATTAGGCAGTGATTTCTTTGGTACAAGTAACAGTGGGCTGTTATAAGCTGATACCGATGGTTCAACTATTTTGTCATCTATTAACTTTTGGACTTGTTTTTGTATCTCGTCTTTTTGACTATGAGGATTTCTGTAGTTCTTTATATATATTGGTTCATCATCTTTCAGTCTCAGTTTTTGTTTATAAAAATTATTGGTAGTTATAGATTCGGTTTCCAAACCGAACACATCACTATACTGTGTGCATAATTTGGTTAGTTGGCTATTGAACAAAATTGTGAGCAAGCAAGACTTAAAGCAATTCTTGACGCCGGCAATTTTAAAACCATGGATGAAGTAATACTAAAGTACTTACGAAAGAGTACTGAGATAAATGGAAAGCCAAACTCTGTTATGTTTGCCCAAAGAGGCCGTGGTAATTATAATAACAGATATAATTATCGGGGGTAGAGGTAATGGTCGCGGTAATTATAATAATTATAACAATTATAATAATAATTACAACAATGGCAAAATTATAACCAGAACTACAACCAGAGAGGAAACAACAGAGGTTACGGCAGAAACAATAACAGAGGGAATAGAGGAAACAACCAACAAAACAGAGGTTATAACTCTAATAATAGCAATGTTAGGGTAGCCCAGAATAATTCGGGAAACTCCCAACAACCTTTAGATACTCAACAATAAAAAATTACAAGGTTTACACCATCAGTCTCAGTAAAAGCACATTTGCAAGTTTCACTAACGTAGCAACAGGAAAAGAGTTAGTATTTTTAATAGACACAGGTGCTGACATATCCATATTAAAAGAAAATTCCGACAACTTCCAATATATTCAAACCAATCAAATAATAAATATACAGGGAATAAGTCAAGAAATAACAAAATCAAAAGGACTTACTTCCATAGAAATACAAACCTCTAAATACATAATTCCACACGATTTTCATATCGTAAATTTACAATTCGCTATTCCTTGTGATGGAATACTAGGTATCGATTTCATAAGAAAATATAACTGTCAATTAGATTTCAAACCGACTGAGGATTGGCTTATAATTAGACCAAATAATTTACAATACCCCATATATGTACCAATAGCATACAGTTCTGGCAACAACTCCATAGTTCTGCCAGCAAGATCACAAGTTGTCCGAAAAATTGAAATAACCTCAGCGGAAGACAGTATATTAATTCCGAACCAAGAAATTCAGCAGGGTATTTACATAGCAAATACCATAGCATCTTCTCAAAACGCATTCATAAAATTACTAAATACAACAAACACAAATCAAATAGTCAAGATAAATAACTTGCAGTACGAATCACTTTCGAACTACGAAGTAGTTAAAACAAGTTCAGAAGATAGAGAGAAAACGGTATTAGCGACACTCTCGAAGAATTTCCCACCACTGTTCAATAGCCAACTAACCAAATTATGCACACAGTATAGTGATGTGTTCGGTTTGGAAACCGAATCTATAACTACCAATAATTTTTATAAACAAAAACTGAGACTGAAAGATGATGAACCAATATATATAAAGAACTACAGAAATCCTCATAGTCAAAAAGACGAGATACAAAAACAAGTCCAAAAGTTAATAGATGACAAAATAGTTGAACCATCGGTATCAGCTTATAACAGCCCACTGTTACTTGTACCAAAGAAATCACTGCCTAATTCCGAAAAGAAGAAATGGCGATTAGTAATTGACTATCGTCAGATTAATAAAAAATTGTTGTCCGATAAATTCCCACTCCCAAGGATTGATGATATTCTAGATCAACTGGGAAGGGCGAAGTACTTTTCGTGCCTGGATTTAATGTCAGGTTTTCATCAGATAGAACTCGAAAAAGAGTCACGAAATGTTACATCCTTTTCAACAAACAATGGTTCATATCGCTTCACGCGATTACCATTTGGTCTAAAGATAGCGCCAAATTCATTCCAGAGAATGATGACTATAGCATTCACTGGACTTGAACCTTCTCAAGCATTCCTTTATATGGACGATTTAATAGTCATTGGTTGTTCTGAAAAACATATGCTCAATAACTTAACAGATGTGTTTGAGAAATGTAGGCAACACAACCTAAAATTACATCCCGAAAAATGTTCATTTTTTATGAATGAAGTTACCTTTTTGGGGCATAAATGCACAGACAAAGGAATCTTGCCTGATGACACAAAATACGACGTCATCCAAAATTATCCAGTCCCCCACGATGCGGACAGCGCTAGAAGATTCATTGCATTTTGCAATTATTACAGAAGATTCATAAAGAATTTTTCCGACTATTCTCGTCACATAACAAGATTATGTAAAAAAGATGTAAAATTTGAATGGACAGCTGACTGTCAAAATGCTTTTGAACATCTAAAATCGGCATTAATGAACCCAACTCTATTGCAATACCCAGATTTCAGCAAAGAATTTTGCATAATCACTGATGCGAGTAAACACGCATGTGGAGCAGCCCTAACACAGAACAAAGAAGGACTCCAGCTACCAGTTGCATACGCATCAAGAGCCTTTACAAAAGGTGAGAGCAACAAGAGTACAACGGAACAAGAATTAGCAGCTATTCATTGGGCAATAACACATTTCAGACCATACATTTATGGTAGACATTTCACCGTCAAAACTGATCACAGAGCACTTACTTATCTATTTTCAATGATAAATCCAAGTTCGAAACTAACGCGAATGAGACTTGAATTAGAGGAATATGACTTCACAGTAGAGTATCTAAAGGGTAAAGATAATTATGTAGCAGATGCCCTATCAAGAATAACAATCACAGACTTACAAAACATACAAATCGACAATAAAATTCTGAAAGTCACTACCAGAAACCAAAATAAACAGTTAAAATCCTGCGCAGGGAACGAAAAAGAAAAAGAAGATTTGCAAAAGCAAACTCTAGATGCTTCTAAGCCCAACGTATACGAAGTCATTGTAAATGACGAGGTACGAAAAGTAGTGACCTTGCGAATAACAGACACTCTATGCACACTAAAACATGGAAAGAAAATTATAGCAAGATTTGATGTTAGCGATATGTACACCAATGGAATTCTTGACCTAAGTCAATTCTTTCAAAGGCTCGAAAAAGAAGCCGGTATACTCAATATCAGCCAACTCAAAGTGGCACCGAGCGAAAAGATCTTCGAGACCATCTCAATAGAGTCTTTTAAAATAATGGGCAAAAACATATTACAATCATTAAGAGTAGCGCTACTCAAGCCGGTGACCCTATTAGCAAATAATGATAAAGAAAAAGAAGCAATACTGTTTACATTCCATGATGATCCTATACAAGGAGGTCATACAGGAATAGCTAGAACATTAGCAAAAATAAAAAGACATTACTACTGGAGAAATATGACACGAGATATCTCAAAATATATAAAAAAATGTAACAAGTGTCAAAAGTCAAAAACGACTAAACATACTAAAACTCCAATGATTATTACTGAAACGCCACAAAAGGCCTTCGACAGGGTAATAGTGGATACGATCGGTCCATTACCTGAATCAGAACAAGGAAATGAATATGCAGTAACTTTAATCTGCGATTTGACAAAATATCTGGTAGCAATACCAATTAAAGATAAAAGTGCGAAAACAGTAGCAAAAGCTATATTTGAAGATTTTATTCTGAAGTACGGTCCAATGAAGACGTTCATTACGGACATGGGAACAGAATATAAAAATTCTATTATTACCGACTTATGCAAAAGTTTGAAAATAAAAAATATTACTTCTACCGCACATCATCATCAGACTGTAGGTACTGTGGAGCGAAGCCACCGAACACTTAATGAGTTCATACGCTCATACATTTCAGTCGACAAAACAGATTGGGATGTATGGCTACAATACTTCGTATACTGCTTTAACACAACACCCTCTATGGCACATGATTATTGTCCATATGAGTTGGTATTTGGTAAAACATCGAATTTGCCAAAACATTTCAATAGCATAGACAGTATAAACCCACTTTATAATGTGGAAGATTATGCTAAGGAATCGAAGTTTAGACTAGAGCAAGCGTATAAGCGAGCTAGATTAATGTTAGAAAAACATAAGGAAAAACAGAAAGTTAATTACGATAGAAATATCTTTGATTTCGATTTAAAAGTAGGAGACCAGGTTTTACTAAAGAACGAAACAGGTCACAAGCTAGATTTTAGATATACAGGACCATATAAGGTAGAAAGCATAGGAGATAACGATAACGTTACAATACTAGGCAATAAAAACAAAAAACAAACAGTACATAAGGATAGGTTAAAAAGTTTTGTTTCATAATCATTTTATTTCTCTATATATATATAGTATGGCCATACATAGAAAAAAAAATATACAAAAATAAAAAAAAATTTTTTTGCCTTTGTACAATATTTTGAAGTAAATCAATATTTCATGACTCGATTTATAAAACTAAAATAAAAAAAAAAAAAAAAAAAAAAAAAATAAAAAAAAAAAAAATAACTTCATATAATTACGTTATTTTTCTAAAGGAGGGAGATGTAGCATGTTCACATATCGGATGATCACTGTACCCAGTTATGTACATACATAATTCATAAATAATATCGAAAATATATTGTAGCACTTTGTCACAATATTTATGTATACACATTCAAGTACCATGCGTCTTCTGTAACAAGACCATCCATGAATGCATGGTACTGGACAGTGCTGAGTCGGCATATCTAACACGCGCAACGACTCAGTCACCAAGTGAACATGAGACGTCCTCACTCTTCCGCAGCGAGCATACATAATTATGTAAACATTTATACATAAGCTTACCGCTCCTCTGCTAGCTTCACTGGCAGCGTAGTCACGCGGACATTAGCTATACTGAACAATTGTTAAGATTTAAGAATTCATTCAATAAACAGAAGACGAAGTGAAAACACTGAAATCAAATGAGTACATGAAATCAACTTAGTACAATGTATTAAAAAAAAAAAATTTAATAAAATCTTTTAATGTGCTACGGTAGGTGGGTGCAGACATATGTACCAAATTTCAAGGCTCTCACTTTAAAATTGGACTTTATGCTACAAAATCCGACTTTCTGACCATAGTGCAATGGTATAAAATAAAGAAATGGCGGAATTCATGTCCGTACAAGTGTATAAATTAGTCCAATCTGTATTAAGAAAGGCATTGTTTAGTGCGACAAAGTCAGTTTTCTGAAAACGTCGGGTGCATACCAAAGGATCACACTCGGAAATGGGCTCGCGGCTGGGAAACTCAATAGAAAACTTTAAAGTTGGATGAAAACTATCCTCTGGTAACACCATTGGACTAGTTCTAGATACTTCACAAAAACTAGGATCAGAAGTAAAAATCAGATCCAGAAATCTGCCAGACGTATTAGGAATCGAATTCAGCTGGGCCAACGAAAGCTCAAGCAGGTCTGCTCAACAAAATCGTGACACCCAGAGGGCAGCAACTTTTGCTACCATTAAGTGTTGACCAAGTTATAGTGGGCAGGTTAAAATCCCCAAGGACAATTAATGAGTTTCTGTCAGAAAGTAGTTCAAGTATAAATTTAATGGATTCTAAGTGAAGTAAGTTGGTTGGCCATTCCGATTGGGGCGGAATGTAAGAACAGGCAACAAAAATGGAAAAACGAGTAAAAGATACCTTAACGCATATAAATTCGATACTACTTGAGACAGGTATTGTTATCAGACCCGATGATATGGTGGAATCTAGAGCAATAAGAACTCCACCACCCCTACGATCAGTACGATCACGTCTAAAAATATTGAAATGAGAGGGTAAAACTGTGGCGTCAAAAACGTCAGGTTTTAACCAAGTCTCAGTAGAGACAATTAGGTCAAAATCAAAAGACAGACTATATACGAAGAGTTTAGTAAGTTTAGTATTAAGGCCTCTGACATTCTGATAGCCGACAGAGAAGGAAGTTGTTAGTTTTTTTGATAGTGTCTACACTAGAAGGAATAGGTGATGAAGGAGTGGGAATAGATGAAGAAGAAAGAGGAATAGATGGTGAAGGAATCCTTGTTTGGCCCCGTGCCTTCCTTTTTCTGGATGTAAATTCCTTCACAATTAAGCTTTTCGGCCAAAAGCTAGAACTGCAGATACAGTCGAAGAACTCAATTGGGACACTGATTTTAAAAGATGAAATTTCTCTAGAATATGAATGTGGGCCATGACATCATCCGATGTAGCATCAGGGAGAAGTCTCGAAACAAAAATGTGTTTTTTAGGTGGCACTCCCAACAATGGTTTCGGCATTTCAGGTATTGCAACAGCTACCGCATTAATTGTAGCATCAGTTGCATCAAGTCGCACTCCGTCATTGCTATCACTAGAATCCCTGTCGGCAAAATCCATGGGTGTAGATTCTTGCCCAGGACACTACAGACGACGTCTGCGGAATTGGAGTTTGCATTGGTTCAGAAGGGGTCGGAGCCGATATAGATGTGGAGACCGGCAAACGCAAGGACAAATCTGAAATCTGTTCTCCCACCTTCTTACGCTTTCGAGACTCAGTCAGTAGCGTTAAACTACTAAACTGAGACTCGACAGCTTTAAACTCTTGCGAGAGTTTAAGAAAACTGGCGGACAGACTCATCAGGTTATCCTTTGTTTGCCGCATGAAAAGTTCCATTTCATCTTCCACGATCCGGCATGACTCACATCCCCACTTAAGACCGTTTTTTTGATCTAAAAGATCCTTTACCCTGCATGTAAAGCCGGTAAGGAAAGATTACCAAAAAATATCTTGCAAGGATATACAAACGTCGTCGCAGTCGAAGTAATCCCAGGCTCTCTGGTTACTATATAAATTAAAAAATATCAAAGAAGCTAACTTTTTATACCCTTGCAGTCCTTAGCAAAAATTTTTATACATTTTGAAATTTGTTTCTCTGCAACTCACTTCATCAACACACAAACAAAACATTATTTTTCGTAAGCAAAGCACAACACGCATACACATACAGTTCGTGTAGCGCAGCGTCTGTGTGTGTGTATGCATGTGCTCTGTTTGAAATGCTGCCGGCAGCGCCTGAACCGATTTTTATTGACTGTAACTTGTGTTCTATTTATCCGATCAGATTCAAATTTCATGGGGATACTCCAATTTTTGCAAAAATGTTTGTTCTAGAGCTATATGATATAGTAGTCCGATCTTGACAATTTTTTCTTCTTCTTCCATCGTTCCCTAAGCAATGCACGGCACGCATACCCGTACAGTTTGTGTAGCGCTGAGTCTGTGTGTGTGTATGCATGTACTTTGTTTGATTTGATGATGACGTAGTAGGCAGCAAGCAGCGCTTGACTGTAACTTGTGTTCTATTTATCCGATCAGATTCAAATTTTGGGATCTCAGATTTTATATTAAGTAGGTACTATCATATTATCGTATCATGGGGATACTCCAATTTTTGCAAAAATGTTTGTTTTAGAACTATATGATATAGTAATCCCAAAGATTTTCATACTTTATCTCAACCAGGTAATAAAAAGCCCCCAAGAAAAATTTCATCCCGATCTTAAGGTGGCTGAGTAAAACGCATACGCACCGACGGACAGACGGACAGAAGGACAGACGGACATGGCTATATCGACTCAGCTTCTCATGCTGATCAAGAATTTTGGTTTGGAATGCAACGTTGATTCAAATAATGAAATGATTACACAGTCCGACATGATTTTTGCTGACGTTAAGTTGAGAGGTGTTCTTAACTAATTCGGGTACGCTGATTCTCACTGTATACATACTTGGTTTTTGTCCATCACGTCCAGATTCTGTGAAATCAGGGGATCTGAGATCGGAAAATGGGCACCCAAAAGTATACTATAGAAAGTTTAAAACAAAATTTTTAACTTTTTTAACAGACTTCAGAATAATCTGTGTAAGAAAAATAGCTATTGTTTGCAAGCATTACTAATAAACAATTGGAAAGATGCATAAGAGTTTCATAATTATTTAAAATTAAAAAGCAGAAAATTCTTGGAATCACTATGGCATACTTTTTGGTTAAAATTTAAATCAATATAGAACCATATCCAAAGTGTAAGATATTATTCATTATAACAAAGAAGTACCTCTTTGATATTTTGTTAATTGCTATTAATTAATACTTAACGTATTAAAAGGTTAAAATAAAACTGATTTTAGCTTAATTTTATGTTTATATTATACAATAAAATACTGCAAATGCGGTTGAATAAGTTAAACATAGTTTCTCGAAAACTTAATGTGGTGGACAAAAACTAAGTACAGGGCCGTGTTCAAGACCCCTTAATTACTATAGGGCACCTACTGAACCTAAAACACTTTTTCATGACCTCAAAAATGTCGGCCTGTGTAATTTATAGAGCACAAAATTAAAACCTAACAAAGAAAATGTTATAAACTTTAACAAAACGCGCGATATAGGGGAAAATACGTTGTGTTCACGCCACCGGGTGAACAGCAGTGAGCGGCGAAGAGCAGTGAGGAGTGAGGAGGGTTGATCCTCGGCGTCTACAGTCACACCAGGAGAAGTGACTTGATTTTTCTGATGGGCATCGCCATTTTATCCAGTAAAAGCATCTAACCGGAACACCCATTCTTTGACTGTGTTTTCTTTTCCGATATTGTATTTTTTTCAACCCGAAACATTTTCGTGTGTGTCGGGACATTTTGTAAAGAAAATAAATAAACCACAATTAATTTTAAACGAAGTTTTCGCGCGTTTCAATTCATTAGGCACTCATCAGACCCTGAAGAAATTGGCACCCGCCAATCACTTGTGTCTTATTTGGATCCTTCCGCCCCTCCACGAACACGTTGAGTGTACAAAGTTATTGGCGTCAATTAAGCAATTCAATTATTTATGTACCATTCTAATATGGGAAGGAAGACAACGATAACGATGGCGACAACTACGAAACGCATTAAAATAGTTGTTCTTTCTATTCTTGTTTTTTTTTTTTTTTTTGTTGTTTTTGCTCCTTTGAGTATTATTTAACTAGTTTGGGTATAGCTAATGTTGAACAAATATACGAATACGAAATACGATATTATATATAACTAGCTGACCCGGCAAACGTTGTTTTGCCTTTTCAAATATCTAATATCTAAGTTACTATAAGTGTATGGGGATGAAGTTATAGTCGAAAACGTTATAAACAACTGAAGTACGATTTATTTATTGTTAAAAATGACAGTTAATAAAAATACAGATTATTCGCTAAGCGCAATAGAGTGCACAATATTTTTTGTTAGGCCATCTTTAGCCAATATAAACAAACTTGATGGTTTCCCGACGCGAGAACATGCCACATATAGTTATCCGTGGGAAAAGCATGGTGTTTCCAAATCTAAACCACATACAGACAACGTTTGGCCTTGCGACTTATTGATTGTCATCGCGAATGCCAATTTATTAATTTCATTAATTCATTAATTTTTTAATAACCAATCGTGTGCCATTGCACAGCCGTGCCGGGTCCAAGTTACGGAGCAAAATCACCGGAGATCCTACTTTCAATTGTAAGTGGTGCGGTGGCATGCCTGGCAAATCCAATGAATTCAAAAATTCTACTGGGTAATTTACAGCTTCGATAGTATTGCAAACTGTATCAACAGATTTGTATGACACAGAGTCTGTTGGCAACAATTGTTGTATCTCGAAATTTAATCCATGAACGTACACATTTTTCGCTGCTAAAATGGCTCTTTCTGCCAGCCACTCAAGATTTATATATTGTGTGTGTACATCGGGAAATATACAGTCGATGAGAACATCTTGCGAGTGGACGATTGTGCAAAAACCGGTTGGTAATTTTATTGATCCAGTATTTTCATGTACGGCAACTTTTCCATTGCCAATATCTAATAGCTGTTTCGAAAAAGTTTCGGCGGATGGATCCTGAAGCGTTTGAACGCGCATGTTCACCGTCAGTTGTACTCGTTCAACATTACGCCACAGTCGGGACGATTTGAGGCAAGCATTAATTTCATCAGCGTATGTTGATCGTGGAATAACGGGAAGTGTTTGTCTGAAATCACCTGAAAGGAGTAACAAAGGGCCTCCAAATAGTTTGTCGTTGTTTTTTATATCTTTCATTGTCCTATCCAATGCCTCCAGCGAATGCTTATGTGCCATGGTGCATTCATCCCAGATAATAATTTTACACTGTTTCAGCACAGTGGCCATGGATGATTGTTTTTTAATGTTACCAACTGCATCTGGGTTATTTTGAATATTCAGTGGCAGCTTAAATGCCGAATGAGCTGTTCTGCCTCCATCTAATAAAGTAGCTGCAATGCCAGATGATGCAACAGCTAATGCGATGCCTTTTTGTGCTCGTATCTCGGCAAGAAGTAACGAAATAAGGAATGTTTAGCCAGTTCCTCCTGGTGCATCCAAAAAAAAGAGTCCCCCTTGTCCTGCCGAAACTCCCTCCATAATGCGGTCGTGAATTACTTTTTGTGCATCATTTAACAGTGGAACATTGCGAGTAACAATCGCTGCCATTTCAATAGAATTGTACTGCAGTTCACGATTCATATCTGTGTCAATTAAATGAGATGCACTTCGATTTGGTGAGCTCATACCGAAATGACTGATTGGTAAATTCGCAATGACAATGCAAAGATCCTCAATAGCAATCAATGCTTCATTGTATATTTCGTCACTGAATGATATCGTAAGGTCGTTCCGTCTTGTACGATGTTGATACAATATATCATCAGTCATTGAATCTTTGTGATTATCCCACAAAATTTGTGCTCGGGCCGGGAAACATGTAGTCAGTACAATAGCAAATAGTAATCGAATTTGTATTTCTGTGCAGTTTAATGCTGCTTCAGCAAGCATACTGTCCCAATGATTGTCGTCTTCTAGCAAGCCTAGTGCAAGACATGCATCTTTATACGTTGGATACTGTTGTTTTCAATTCTAAATACAGCCATATCTCTTCCTTTATTCACATACTTGCAAATATACTTAATGCTCTTCACCGAACTGCAGAACTCAACATTTATATGAGCACTGTATGTTTTGCTCAGTAGAGGTGAATATGGCACCACCCACCGATTATCAATATCAATATCTACGTTGTTGATAGTTTTAATGAATGATTGTCCGCCATTTTCGGTACTCCTTCGACGATATATTGGATATCCGTCTACATTTGTAACCGTATCGTTGATGAAATCTTTAGGAAAACGCTTTGTACATTTTCCGTCTACCATGCAAGGCGGTGAACGATTCAGATCTCCGCAAGGGCAATGAATCATGTTTGCAGTAACAATATCAAAAAGTAATTGATCAGTGGATGGATCTGGAATCTCTGCAGAAATAAAATATCGATGTCATCAGGGCGTATTTTATGGATAAACCAAATCAAGATGTGAGCATGAGGTAATCCTCGCTTTTGCCACTCAACCGAATACATCCAACAACGTGTAGGGCCAAATACATGCAATTTTGTAATAAAGCTTATTAGAGACTTTAATTTTTGTTTGAACACACGTGCTGTAATGTCATGACGATGTATTGCACTTTGTCCAGGTAATAATAACGATGTAATTTCCTGCCATTTTGGATTACATGTAAAAGTAATAAAAAAGCACGGTCGTCCATATTCACGTACGAAGGTCATAGCATCCTGTATGTATTCTTGCATGTGACGTGGACTACCTATGTACGATGATGGTAGGATGACAGAGTTACCGATTTCGGCAGTATCAGCGTTGCTGGCAATAGCATCTCGCAAGTGAATGTATTCTTCCGCACGCAGCTTCTGTTGGTTAAATCGCAAGTATCGTAGTCGTTCACTCTCTATCTTGACGTACATATCGACCATAAATTGTTGGCAAAGCTCACGACATCGTAGAATGATATTATCCCTACCACGTCTAATCATCAACCGAAACGAATAGAAATCCTTTGAGCTAATATTCTTGTTTGTTTCGGTTCCTATAATAGTATATCCATGTATTAATTGAAGAGTTTTCATATTCTTAATGAATGAATTACCTGTTACCGGATCTCGTTGCTTAAGGTTTATGCAATATCCGTCTTGTACCTTCCAAAAAATGAGTGGATATTGGAGAGCATCATATAATCGATGGGTATCGGGAATGGACTGAAGAGAATTATTTCTTCTTCGAATCACGATTTGTCGCGTAGCTGTATGGTCGCCAACCATGATTCCAGCCACGTCGTCAACAACAGGTGCGTTGAATCGACGTATATGCCCTCCAGCTGGTGTTCTATCAGGATTGATGAAAATAGCGTGATTGTCACTTTGTAGCTTATGCATATGTGATTTGAATAATTTCAACAATTCGTTGTGCTCATTTAACAGAGCGTCCAGCTCGCTGACAATGCGCGTTGCAAATGGTGAATTGAGGTGATTATAGTTGCAACGTGTATTCACGCGATTGGCGAGTGCGGAGTTCGGAGTCCTCGCCACCCATAAAGTAAATTTGTAAAAATTTATAAGGTTCGTTTGGCATTGGTAGCAATGAGCCGACTTTGTGGTAAATTTGGCCTTTGATTTTGAATGTGGAATTAAATTGTTGACCATTTGCAGCAGTATTTTTAACTATTTCCGTTGCTCCGAACGATGTCATTTGAAAACATGAATTGAATTGCCGAATTGAACGCAAGAACAGCGAAGATGTCAGTACCAATAAGGAGGCCGTGCAATGGTTCCGGCGGTGTTTTAATTTCTGGAAGTTTCACTTTTCCTGATGAGCAACACATCCCAATTGGCTCATTTTTAAATTTAAGGGCTTGACAGTGCGGGCATTCCTTGTCCAATGTACCAATTACCACTTTGGAATGAGCGTAATATTCAACATCAGGCTCATACTGAAATGCTAGTCGAAGAAATGAATGTGATGTAAATGCTCGAAGTACTTGTTGATGTTGGTCAATCCCTCTACGTCTGTTGCCTACTAATCTGCGCGCTTCTCTTCGTTCCAATTGTCTGGTTTCGCTCATCTCGTACCTCTTGTAATTGTGATGCACGTAACTGCGCCATTGTTACACGGACATCTGCATTACTTTGTTGCCTTTCTGCATCTGATCTTATTGCTCTTCTATCTTGCATGCCTCTAGATCTGTTTGTTTGACGACTCAAATTAGCTCCCCTGCGTGTTCGTGGCATTGTTGTAATAAATCAAGTTGGAAAACTGATTGGTGTATAACGTGTATTATTTTCTTGATCAATAATTAGCGCAGCGAGTTCGGTCGCACTCGAGTTGTAACAACGACTGAACTCGAGAAGCACAATTCTTGTGCGCGCCTACCACCGAACCACACTCGGCGACAGCGACAGAACGCTGGCGCCCCGCTAAAACGGTTCTTCTTAAATCACAAATGCGCCGCCATAATGATGAAATTACTGTCACACCTAAAACCCACTTCTGAGAATGTCTGTTGTAAATCACATTACCCAGTAGAAGATTGTAGATGTAGAAGCTGTCAGGAAGGCTTAGGCGGGGGAGTGCGGCTTACGGGAACAATAGAAGAAATGCCAGACTCGTACGTTTAGGTAGATAATTAATATAAGTTTATTAACTAATTGAGACTTAACAATAAAATGACGTTTGCAAAGCGATGCCGTTGGATTCGTTCGTGATGGCCGTTCGTTACCACCGATCGTAGGAGCTTATTCGTTCGCACCCTTTCTCGTCAACGTTTCGTTACCAACCAACTTTGATAATTATCGATAAGACCAGGGGTTGAGCATCACGTCGCTCGCCCAGGGCTGAAGCAGTATATTTATAAACTGTATGGTGACAGCTCGGCCAATCCTGCATTCGGATCGCCCTCGATTCGAGTATCTTCGTCGTCAGATACATCCAATCCGGGAATATTTGAACACCAGGGTTTCATCTTATCCGAGGAGTATACAGAACAGTATTTACGTCCTGTAATCTGTATGCCAGGAATATCTTTGATTACATAACGATCGTTTGCAAGTATTTTGGCCACTTGATAAGGACCTCGGTATCGTGGTTCCAGTTTACGTGATTCGCCTGTCGCAGCTTCTTCGTTTTCCACTACTACAAGATCACCTGTGGATTAAACAAAGGGGTTAGCGTGTTTGGCATCAAAACGTTTCTTCCATTTAGTTCTTTCTGATGCGATATTGGCTGCGGCTTGACTTCGAATTTCGGTGACGGTTTCTTTGGAATATGGCTTATCCAGGTCTGCGTGTATCGCTGCAGTAAGGTTGTACTGCACGACATCAATAGCGTTGTAATTAAATACGAGATCAATTGGACTGAATCCAGTGGTGCTGTTTTTCTGCGAGTTGACGGTCCATTGAAGGTTATGAAGAGTCAGATCCCAATCCTTTGGATTTTCGTTCATCGTTCGTATATAATTGAGAATTGTTTGATTAGCGCGTTCCACTTGACCATTTGCACGGGGTGTTCGTACAGCATTCTTAACGTGTTGGATATGGTTTTGCTTACAGTAATCTTCAAATAATTTTGACGTAAACGCTGTTCCATGGCAAGCCAAAGTAACTAGAAACTTCATTTAGCGTTGATAGAACAGGTAATGACTTTGTACTTTTAACTGCTTTTACAATTAGAAATTTACTGAATGAATCAGATATAGCCAGTATATAAGTATTTCCTCGTTTGCTTCGAATAAAAGGACCCAAATGATCCGCGTGAAGTCGACGAAAAGGAACCGGTTCAACATCGTTGTAATGCATGCGACCTTCAGGCTTTCCTCCTTTAGACTTATAGTAGCAGCATTGGATGCATTTGGAAATATAGTCCTTCACGTATTTCCTCATCTTTGGAAACCAAAATCGTTTTTGAATCCTCTCAATGGTTTTATCAAGACCAAAGTGTCCGACATCATCATGGCAACTGTTAACAATGCGCCATCTAACTGCCTTTGGCACAACAAACGCGATAGTGTTTTCCGTTTTTCGATAAAGACGGTGATTTTCGATGACATAATCGGTACGTAGTTGCTTCAGTTGATCACTGTGACGCTTTCCCTTCAGTACTGCGATTATTTCGGCAAGTATTTTGTCCTGTAGTTGCATTGTTAACAACCAGTCGTCGATTTCTGAAATTATGGTTCTAACAAATTCATCTAGTGATCCTTCCGGGGGTAAATTTGGAGCACGGATCAACGCATCTACATGAGCCATTTTGCTACCATCTCGATGAACAAATTCACAGTCGTAATCCATTATTTTAATCCACCAGCGCGCCACCTGTGGAATGAGTTCTTTATTCGTTTTAACCTTGGCAATAGCTGAGCAATCGGTCACCAAACGGAATGATTTTCCCAAAAGGTAGACTCTGAACCTTTGGAGTGTTTCTACTACTGCAAGCGTTTCCAATGCGTAACTGTGGTATTTACTCTCAGCGTTGGTACAGTGTCGACTAAAATAACAAACGGGACGCCAATCTTTGTCATTATGTAACTGCAGTAAAACTCCTGCTATGCCTAAAGCACAAGCATCGGTGTGTACTTCGTGTTTAGCCGAAATATCGTATAGAGTGAGAACAGGTTTGCTGCATAGTTTTTCAATTAGTTTGGTAAATGCATGTTGCTGGGCTTCTCCCCAACTAAATGTATTCGCCTCCGTTTTGCGTAGCAGTTCTGTTAAAGGACATGATATTAATGAATAATTTTCAATAAATTTTCTGAAGAAACCTGTGAGACCAAGGAATCTTCTTACTTCTCTTACGTTTGTAGGTACTTTAAAATTTTTAATTGCGCTTACTTTACATTCGCCAGGTTTTATTCCATCTTTATTGACTATGTGGCCCAAGAACGTAATTTCGGATTGCAGAAACTTGCATTTGTCGTATCGTAGGGTTAAGCCACTGTCTTGTAAGATTGAGAAAAACTTTTTAATTCGTTGCATACCAGATTCGAAGGTCTTACTTGGGATTATTACGTCATCTAAATATGCGAGCACCTCACCTGGTTCCATACATTTTATGATTTGGTTCATTACCGACTGAAAGACTGCTGGAGCGTAATGCCCGTCAGCTGTAACAAACGCCGTGTACTGTTTGGACGATTCACTTATCTCGATTTGATGGTATCCCATACGTAGATCAAGTTGCGTAAAATAGACATTTCCAGCTAGTTGAGCGAATTGCTCTTCCATGTTTGGCATGGGAAATGGAATTTTGACCGTGATACTGTTAAGGCGACGATAGTCGACGCAAAGACGATGTTCACCATTCTTTTTATCTACGATGACGATTCCCGAGGCGTACGGCGAATCCGAAGGACGAATTATATCGTTTTCCAGTAGCTCAGATATGATATTCGTAACAATAGGTCTGAGCGCAAACGTTGGTTTTCTGCGCGAAACAAGTAGCATTATCTATTAAGGTCTTTTCCAATTCTTCGTTTTCGGTATCTGCTCGATTTTGAGTATCTTCTATTTGGCGTATGTTTTCGATAAAA
Source organism: Drosophila equinoxialis (assembly GCA_018150345.1). NCBI lineage: Eukaryota > Metazoa > Arthropoda > Insecta > Diptera > Drosophilidae > Drosophila > Drosophila equinoxialis. The sequence goes on along the minus strand of JAECWI010000323.1, from coordinate 29,777 downwards.
CATTTGTTTCCGTGAATAATTAGTTTATTGCCATCCTGACAAAGAATATCCTTACCCAATAAAACGTTTTCAGATATTAAGTCATTTTCCACAACAAGGACTTCGACTTCGTGACCTATCTTGTCGACAACGATTTTCGCATTTAGTTTTTGGTTACAGAAGAACTTTCCTCCTCCAAATCCATTCAGTGTTATCGCACATCCTTGCAAAACGCCTACGTTTTCGGCAAATGATTTTCGAATCAGAGTACGTGTACTACCTGGATCGACGAATGCGTTTGTTTCGTTTCCGTTAACTGAAATAAATTTATTTTTTTGAAATTGAAATTTGAAATTTTGAGTCAATTTTATTTACTTTCGAAACGTTTTTAAATTTTTCAGGGCAGTTGGTGGGGTTGTGATTAGTACGATTACAATGGGTACATCGCGGTTTACGATGTGGTTCAGGACAATCTGACGAATAATGTCCCAATTGTTGACAATTAAAGCATTTGATTGACGGCTCTATCTTTTCTTTGGGTGTCCGTTTTATTACGGATTGACTTGACTTCTGCGTATTACCGTTGGACTCACGTTTATTTTGAAAGCTATGTGGATTATATTTGATTTCGTTATGAGCCGCATAGGCATGTATATCTCGTAAAAGTTCGTTACATGAGGTATAATGGTTAGATATCTTTCTCTTAAGATCGTAATCGTTGATGCCGTTTATAATATGTGTTACAATTGCTGAATAAGCTAACTCACCCTTTTTACCAATAGCTAGCATTTTATAAAAATAATCTTGTGGTGATTCCGTTGTTTCCCGTTCGGTTTTTAGCATTTTTAAATGAACATCAGCTGCGTTGCTGATACATGGGAAGTCGTATAGAAATTTCGAAACAAACTCTGGCCATGTTTGAAATATTTCATCCGTTGCATCCACCCACTATCGAGCTGCACCTTGCATCTTTTGTTGAACTGCAAAAATTACCTTTCTGTCGTCCCAGTTATATGCGTTTTTCAGAGTTTCCACACGTTTAACAAACTGATGCGAATCCAATGATTTTACGGACGATGGATTAAATTCAGGAACAAGAGCTATAATTTCGTTCATGTTTCCAAAAGAATGATTAAAATTATTATATTTTTCTTCGCAGTTGACTTCGTGTCGTGGTTGTCGTTGGGTTGCGAAATCCTGAGAACTTTCCGAATACTGACCTACATTTACATTTGACCTACTTTTGCTTACGTAATTCCGTGACGTTGGAACATAATTATCTTGCTGTGATGTAACAACGTTATTGGAGTGCTGAATCGTAGCCATGTTACCATTTTGATGAGTCGGAGCGAAGGGTACGTGTTGGTGAGGCGTAACCATATAGCCGTGTTGCGATGAAACAATGTAATTGGGTTGCTGAGACGTAGCGAAGTAAGCGTGCTGCTGAGACGTAGCTGCATAACCAAGTTGTTGCGAAGTATCGACATGATCGTACTGCTGAATCGTAGCATTACAGTACTGCTGTGACGTAGCAGTGTTACCGAGTTGCTGAAGCGTAGCAACATTACCGTACTGCTGAGACGTAGCAGTGTTACCGAGTTGCTGAAGCGTAACAACATTACCGCACTGCTGAGACGTAGCAGTGTTACCGAGTTGCTGAAACGTAGCAACATTACCGTACTGCTGAGACGTAGCAGTGTTACCGAGTTGCTGGAACGTAGCAACATTACCGTACTGCTGAGACGTAGCAGTGTTACCGAGTTGCTGAAACGTAGCAACATTACCGTACTGCTGAGACGTAGCAGTGTTACCGAGTTGCTGAAACGTAGCAACATTACCGTACTGCTGAGACGTAGCAGTGTTACCGAGTTGCTGAAACGTAGCAACATTACCGCACTGCTGAGACGTAGCAGTGTTACCGAGTTGCTGAAACGTAGCAACCTTACCGTACTGCTGAGACGTAGCAGTGTTTTCGTTTGGCAAATACGTTACGTTTGTTCGTTCGTTTGTCACAAGCACGTTTCTTTCTCCAGAAACTTCTTGTACGTTTACGTCACTAACCTCAATTGGTGACGAGATCATTGCAGGTTGGAATGAACGCTCCTGCAATACTCTAATCGTTTTTTCTAATTCGTTTATCTTTTTAGCCATTGATTGATTTTCCGCACTGGCGTATTCGTCGTCACTACAGATCGTGGTTAATTTTCTCTGTAATTGTTCTCGATTTCCTGACGTTGACAATCCAGCTTGTCTACATTTTTGCTGCAAAGCTTTCTTTGACACGTAATTTTTCTGCGGCATTATTGCTATCTCTTTTACACCTGTATGTTCGTTGATTTCTCGTTTTGCTTATTCGTCTTTCGTTGTCGTTTCCACGAGTTCGTTCGTGCACAGAACACACACTATTACACTTTTTGAGTTTCTCATGCCACGCTATTCTACCGCGGATAATTGCGCGTTACCTTTTTCTTCACACACTTCTACTTATGAAAAATATCAGTTCCTTTTTGCACACTATCCAAATTCCAAATTGGACACAATCCCACGTCTGAAAATTGTCACACCTAAAACCCACTTCTGAGAATGTCTGTTGTAAATCACATTACCCAGTAGAAGATTGTAGATGTAGAAGCTGTCAGGATGGCTTAGGCGGGGGAGTGCGGCTTACGGGAACAATAGAAGAAATGCCAGACTCGTACGTTTAGGTAGATAATTAATATAAGTTTATTAACTAATTGAGACTGGATTCGTTCGTGATGGCCGTTCGTTACCACCGATCGTAGGAGCTTATTCGGTCGCGACCCTTCTCGTCAACGTTTCGTTACCAACCAACTTTGATACTTATCGATAAGACCAGGGGCTGAGCATCACGTCGCCCGCCCAGGGCCGAAGCAGTACATTTATAAACTGTCTGGTGACATTACTATTATTGTGAAATACCCAAAAACACAAACACACACTCTCACACTCACGCACCGACATATATGTATTTTGCTCATAACATGAGAACACTGAAAGCTGAGTGAAAAATTGTGAGAGGACAACGCATGCGACAGAAGCCGATTTTTGCATTCTTGTCTCTGTCGCATCCGCAAACGTTTCTTGCTTGTATGCAAGTATTAGTGTGTTAAACAAATAATAATTTTAGAGTATGGCATAAGTATTTTAACTAGCCCTGTCATGTAAAAAACATATTTTAGGCTTAACAAACTTAATTTAACTAGCTTATATTTAGTAAATAGTTCCAATAAGGAAGAGAGCTCAGAAATCGTTTCTTCTCTAGTTTTGCTTAAAGATACTGTTTCTTTGCACTTCAAAAGAGACCAGACGTTATGTGATATTTGGATCTGGACTTTGAAAGGGCCCGTTTAGAGTTGGAACATCCAGATCTTTCAAAAAGTTGGTTATCATCCGGGCTTTATGGTGTAGTATACTTTTAGGTATAGCATTAGGCCACATATTTTTAGGGATAGATTATAAGTAATTAGAACTTAAGCATAATGTTTAACTTAAGTATCGTTAAGGACACTAGCCATAAGACCAATTTAAATGCTCTCCTATAAATACCGGGCTTGCGGCCCCAATAAATCACTTCAAGTCAAACCTTGCCTTCGCCTGTTTCATGGCGATCCTGCCTTATATCGGCAAAAAATTAAAATAGGCAAAACAAATAAATAAATCATTGTCATAAAAAAAAAAGGCAAAATAATAACGAAGCAACAAAAACAACCAATGCCAAAGAACAAAGAAGCGCTACAGAAGGCATTGGAGGACTGCCCGCTGGACGGACCACGGCCTCTGACCATCGAAGAGTACAGGCAATCTGCGACACGAGCGGAGCTTGCAAGAAGGAGGCAGGAGGAGGACACGCTGACGGCAATCCCCTAAGACCAAAACGCCGAAGCGGTCACCTGGTCCGCTTTAGGAAGCAGCGTGCGGCTCTACTGGCGCAAATTAACAACGACCCACCACCACCCTGGGCAGAAGCGTGCAAACTTTCGAACAAGATAGACGAATTGGAGAAAATGCAACAGAGAAATCAGCAGGCAAGGCGGCAACAACAGCAAATGGAGCATTTAAATACACAAAAACGAAAAAAAAGAAATAAAATGGAAAAAAATTAATATATATTGTTTACAAATTCCTTTTTTTTTGAATAAGTCTATCGTTGCCGAAATACCCTCAAAACAAAAAGAAAAGAGAAAACCAAAAAAAAAAAAAAAATTTTATTTTTTAAATATACAATACATACAAAAAGAAATACATATAAACATATATAATTAAATAAAGAGGAGCACTCAAAAGTGCACGAACAATATAAGCACACTTGTAAGCATAATACAACAAACAAAAACAACATAAGCACACTTGTATAGCTTGCCGCGATCAAAGCAAGCTTTCGATAAAAAGTTCTATAAAAATAAACAAAAAAAGCTCAAGTAAAGTTTACAAAGTAAAGTTTGCAAGCACACATAAAGCTTTCTGATCGCAGTAAGCTCCAGAAAATCAATATTATCAAATAAGACAATTTATATACACCCTCAGACCTTTAATAAGCACCTTCAAACTATCTTTGAGAGTTACAATAAAATAAAAAATAAAATACAGAAATATGCAAGGCATCAAGTAGTAAAATCTTCACTGAGCTAATATACAGTTTAAATAAACAACTAATAAGTATAGCAACAAAACATAACATAAAATTCACAATACCGGCAGATTCGAATCTAGAAGCAACTTTTAAACCTCTAGTAGCAAACGACAGAAGAACCAGGTGTAGAAGATAACGCAGAAGACATTCAAGATATTAATACAAAACCAAAGATGGTGCAAACAAAGATTGAATTTCTTAATACAGCTTCTAAGCTGATTCAAGAGTATGATGGTGGAGTAGAAACACACTTTCCAAGTAATAGAAAATGATTTTCCCATCCCATGTGACGAAATCCTGGAGCTTGATTTTTTAAAAAAATTCAATTGCCCACTCAATTATTCCACCAACAAATTGATAATAGATCCGTACAAATCAAGATATAAAATTATAATTAACATAGGGATCAGTCAAAACAGACATGCGCTCCATATTCCACCTAGAACAGAAAAAATAGTACGCATCGCAACATCTTTATCCGTAATCAAGAATTACACCCGGGGGTATTCGTCGCAAGCACAATGGCTTCTAAGACTAACCCATATGTCCGCATATTAGATACTAACAACACAGACGTGCAAATTACAAATATAAACCTATTAAATGAAAACCTGTCCGATTATGAAATCCTAAAAATAGACAAACATCAGGATTCAAAACTTAAAACCACAATAATGAACAAACTAGCACCCCATTTTCCCGTCTTCGTGAAGAAACCTCTACAAAAATTATGCTCAGAATTTGATGATGTATTCGCAATAGAATCTGAACAAATATCCTCCAACAATTTCTATAAACAAATATTAAGACTCAAAGACACAACAGTCTACAGTCTACATCAAAAACTACAGAATAGCATACAGCCAAAAAAACGAAATCAATAAACAAGTAGACGAATTGATCAATAATGATATTATTGAACCATCAATGTCTTAATTCAATAGTCCGATTTTATTGGTTTCTAAAAAGTCGCCACGGATAAGGGCTCATTCAGATTCAAGCGATTACCATATAGATTAAAAATTGCACCAAACTCGTTTCAAAGAATGATGTCCCTTGCATTCACGGGTCTAACACCATCCCAAATATTCCTTTATATGGATGATCTAATTATAATTGAGTGCTCTGAAAATCACATGATTAGAAACTTAAGGAATGTATTTAAACCAATTCAATATTTCAAAACATACATATATGGAAAAAATTCTAATTAGAACTGACCATTAGCCATTAACATATCTATTTTCTCTAAAAAACCCATCGTAAAAGCTTACTAGACTAAAACTAGATTAAGAAGAGTTCGATTTTACTATAGAATACATCAGGGGACAAGAAAATTTCGCAGCGGATGCTCTCTCCAGAATTGAATTTAAAAATATAAAAAACACAGAAACCAATTAATACTTAAAGTAAAAACAAGATCAGAAACAAAAAAAATTAACGCATAAGGAAAACAACATGAACAATAATAGAATAGAAATACCAAGAATATATGAAATAATAAATCCTAACGAAGCCAAAAAATATGCCCAACTTAGAGTCAAAAAATGCAAATGTTTTATTACCAAAAATAAAGAAAAAATACTTTCCTTCAACATAGGCGATTTGATCATTAATGGAAGAATAGATATAGTTCTATTACTTCCAAGGCTTGGAAAAGAAGCCGGTGCTCAGGAATTAAAACAAAAAGGAAAAGACATTAAAACATTTAGAAATAGCAGTTCTACCGCAAGTAAAAGTAATAACAAATAAAGAAGAAATAAGAGGTCACTGCGGGGTACACAGAACGCTAGGAAAAATAAAAAGAGATTTTTTTTGGAAACACAAGTCTTGATACATCAAAAATTGTGAAAAGTGCAAACTAGCCAAAACAACCACACAAAAACACACACCATTGATAATAACATCAACCCCTGCAACCACTTTTGACACAATAAACATAGATACAATCGGAACAATAAATGGCAATGAATACGCAACGGCAATCAATACAAATAAAAATAAAAGTGAAAAAGCGGTTGCAAAGGCAATATTTGAAAAATTTATTTTAATTTACGGCTCAGTTAAAGCAATTCTAACAGACATGGGAACAGAATATATGAATTCAATACTAATAGAACTCTGCGGAAATTTTAACATAACTAAAATTAACTCCACGGCTCACCATCATTAAACTCTTGGAACAGTAGAAATGAGCCATAAAACTTTCAATGAGTACATAAGGTCATATATATCTATTAAAAAGGGCGATTGGGATGAATATCTAGCATGCTTCACATATTGCTTTAACACCACTCCATCCACCGTACATGGTTATTCACCTTTTGAACTAGTCTTTGCGAAACATCCTACAACTGTCCCTTTCTCATCTGAGACTGTAGAACCCATTTTCAACATTGATGACTTCAATAAAGAAATGAAATTTAAATTACAAATAGCACAGAACAGAGCAAAACTGCTTATCGAAAAATTTAAAGCATTACACAAAGAAACATATGATAAAAACACAAAACAAATCACTAACTGAAGGACAAGAAATACTTTTAAAAAATGAGACAGGACATAAATTAGAACACAAATACACAGGCAAATATAAAATACAGAGCATAGGTCCTAACAATGATATAGTAATAACTGATGATAAAAACAAAAGGTAAACAGTACATTTAGATAGAATAAAAATAATATAAAATCTTGAAAAAGAGGAAAGCTCTCTCGATCGCCACCAGCAAAAGCTACAAGAACTACTTGTACAACAACAACGTGAGAGTCGATTCTCGGTCCAAAGCAACAACGCGTACTTTTCGGTGGTGTCGCCAAACCCACTGAATGCTACCGTAAGCAATAACACTGAAAATGCAAGCCACTCAGCAACCAACAGCAATTTACCGTGGAGAAAGCAATGTGCTTCTCCATCAGTATTGATAACTGGTCACCGATTGCAACGACCAGCACCGTCAGCTCACTGACAGCAACAACTTCAAAGCCTGCGTCAAGCCGTCAACGCCAATTCACCCAGAGACACCCACAACAATAAACCCAACACCATCTGTCCAAACTGCAATGTATAGATATATTAAGATAACTAACCGGAAGCTAAGCCCACAAAAGAAAAAAAGTGGCAATATGGCGAAACTTACCAAACCAAATGAACGAGAAGCACCCCTAAGCGGGAATCGTTTTTAAATTCTTGCCGATCAGCAAGGCGCGGAAGACGGCGCTTTAGGAAAAGTACAATCTGAGGAGCCAAGTGCACCGCCATGACTTCGAAATTAATAGAAATAGTAGGGTCAAATAACTTTGTTGTAACCCCTCTCAACAGGGGAAACATAAAAGAAATTAAATGTCAAACCCAAACTGAGGACAATTTCGCATCACCGAAAAGTACCTCAACTTTTTTAACTACCAACTAAAAAGTTGTAAAGGCTTCAGATTGTGTTAAAGGGAATTGAGTCATCGGTCCACCACAAGAAATAGCAGACGTGCTGGCCGAGAAAGGGTTTGCAGTTAACAGGAACAAAGTCGCACAGCCACTTTTTAAAATCGAGCTCCAACCAGATGCAAAGCGGTCAAAGCCAAATGCAGTGTACCCCATCTAGAACCTTCAGCTTTTACTGCACAGAAGAATCACCGTAGAGGTGCCCCATAAGAGATACCAGCCACCTCAGTGTAAAAACTGACAGGGATGGAACCACACTTCTAACAATTGCAATCTTAGGTCAGTGTGTGTTAGCTGTGGCGAACATCATATAGATGGCATGTGCACCAAGGATAGAAATAACGTTGCACTAAGACTATGCAGTAACTCTTGCGGGAACCATACGGCCAACGGAGGATATCCTGTCTTCAAGGATCTTAAATCACACCTAAACTGGTCAACCCACTCAATAAGATGTATTGCGTCTCACCGGGTAGGCCTACTTATTGGCCCACAGATTGATTTCGCAGTAGCCAAGAGGATTCCGCGTAATAGGATCACTGCGGAAACACTGCTAGATTTAACCTACGATCAACCTCCAGTACTATTCATACTATTAACAAGACCTAAATTACTTGATCTCCCATATAGGTTTACAATCAACAAAGTAAATTGGCTTAAATTTAAAATTTACATTATTGCCCACATTGACTGTTCGCCGAAACTGGATGCTTCAGAGGACATTGACATGTGCGTATCTGCACTTGAGTCAATCCTGAGAGCTGCAGCAAGAGTATGTACTCCACCTGCCTCCACCTACCCTAAGCCTGACCTACGAACCGGTGAATAGGACAACTAGTAACGGAGAAACGACGATGGCAGATTTCTCGATCATCATCGGCAAAATTTCGACTAAAGCATGCCAATCGCAACCGTTAAGACAAGAAAAAAGCTGGGTTCAAAAGAAATAGATCGAAAAGCTCAGTCCAACCAACACTAAAAATCCTTTGTGGAAGGCCCGCCTAACATTAAGCGCTCCTACAAAAACAGTTTTACCGATAAGGAGTCCAACCGATGGGTGGGCCCGCAGTGACGCAGAGAGGGTATTAGTGCGTTCCACACAACTGAAAATGGTTTTCCAGCTAAGTCCAAAATCACACTCGTTTGCACTTTCCCCTTTGAGCTCATTGACGGTTAGTGAGTACTCGGAACTTCAATCGGATGAAATACCTGCAGTTATTAAAAACCATCTAAATCCGAAAAAAGTTCCTGGACATGACCTAATCACACCGAAAATGATCCTAGAACTCCCTACCATCGTCATACAATACATCCGCAAACTGCTCAACGCTATAATAAGAATTGGCTACTTCCCAAGAGCATGGAAAAGGTCCACTATCATCATGATTCCTAAAGTGGGAAAGGACAAAACCTAGCCATCATCCTATAAGTCAATTATTTTGCTGCCATGACTTTTGAAGCTTTTTGAAAAGGTCCTGCAGATCCGACTAAACTCATTTCTGGCATCGGAGAGCACAATCCCTTCACACCAGTTCGGCTTCCGTGAAAAACATGGGACAATTGAACAAGTCAATCGAATAACATACGAAATACGAACAGCATTCGAACTAAAAGGCAATACAAGCCTCTGCAAAATTAGAGGAACATCTCAGGGTGATAGAGGAATGGCTAGCAACCTGGCTCAACGACCAGAAATGCAAACATGTTACATTTACGATTAACAGGAGAAACGGTGAATGTCACTTACCATGGCATCCGACTAGACAGAAGACTAACTTGGCGCAAGCACATCGAAGCAAGAAAGTCACAGCTTAAATTGAAAGCGAGTAGCTTATATTGGATCATCAATGCTCGGTCCCCTCTACGCCTGGAGTATAAAGTCCTCCTACAACGACAACAACTACGTACTGAAACCCATCTGGACTTACGGAGCCGTACTATAGGTTAATTGCAAGTACCAGCAATGTCGACATTATACAAAGGGCGCAGTCGAAGATTTTAAGATCAATCACGGGGGCTCCGTGGTAATACGGAACGACAACATTCAAAATGATCTAAATATACCTAGCGTAAAATATGAAATAGGTAGTCAACAACTAAAGTTTTCTGCGAAACTGTTATATGAATAACAAATCTTGACGTCATCCGCAAACATGAGCACGCGTGAATGAGCCAAGGCCAAAGGCAAATCATTTATAAACAAGGTAAATAACAGTGGGCCCAGATGAGTGCCTGGGGGGCACACCTGACGTAACTCGAACAGTTTTAGATATCGAGAAACGAAAAGACACCTTTTGGGTTCTGCCAATAAGATACGACTTTAACCAAGCCAATAGTTTCGTATTTAAAAGACAAAATTGAGATTTGGCTACACAATAATTTGCATAGTCAAGTCAAGTTTAAAATATCTCGATTTAATGTTATGGAGATTAGAGAGCCTACGTGTGAACCAGAGTGGCGCACTGGAGACGGTAGAGACATTCACGCATTTATCACTTAGAAAATTAAGAACAGAGTTGGAAAAAGTTGAAATAGAAATGACCAATCAAAAGAGAAAATAAGGCTGTTAAGAAGATTGAAATTTGTCTTACGAAAACTTCTACGACGAGAATTTGAGATGTTATTAAATGAATTATTAACGGAATTGTAAGAAATAGTAACTTCAATGGTAGGGTGATAAGGATCTTCAGGCTTCACTAGGGGCTCTGTTTGTGATACAGCACTAATAGTGGGATCCGAGACAAAAACAAGATTGAGGATTCTTTTAGAAGAGTTAAGAAAAGAATTCAACTGATATAGCGGACATTCAAGTAGACTATCAAGAAAAACATGTTGAGATGAAGGAATTAAGAAAGATAGATTATCATCAACAAGCCAATAAACATAAGGCAAGTTAAAATTACCTAAAACTATAAGAAAATCACGATCTTTAAGACGACTTAAAATAGATCGCAAAGCATCAGCATGGTGCATGTAGATCATGGTATCAGAAGCTGGAGGAATATTTGAACAAGAGATATGTAAGCTAAAGTTAGAATATGTAACTTCGACGCAAATAAACTCAACACCTAAGGGGAGATCAATCGGCACAACACTTGAACACAGATTGACAGCAATGAGTACTCCATCGCCACGTCGACCAACACGATCAAGCCTATAAAAAATAAAGTTATTAGAAAGAATTTCATTATCCAAAACAGAGGAGTTACGCCAAGTTTCAGAGAGAGCTAATATGTCAGCCGAAACGGTTTGGCTATCACAGAATAGTTTCGAGAGCTTGGTAAGAAGTCCCCTTACATTTTGATAATGAATGCAAAGAAGCAGAAGATATGTTAGGAAGGTGGATAGGCAAAGAACGGGAGCGCTTATTGGGTGCAAACTCGTATACAACTAGGCCCTCTAGCCAAAAACTAGGGTCAACCATAGCTGAGAAATACTCATTTGGTACTGTAATTTTAAAAGAGGATATTTCGCGAGGCCTAGAAAACTTAAACTTTTGAATTAAAACCTAAGCAGGGCATATATTACCAATGTAAGCTGCCACAGACGACTCAGACGTATCTGGAGCAAGCGTAGAGATAAATAATTGTTTACGATGAGGCACTACAGTTTGTGGAGGCGGAGCAGCATTGGGATCCGCAAGTGATTGAGAGCTAGCATGATCCTATCATTGATCAGAGTTCCCGTAAGGGATAGATTAAGGTACACCAGGGCTTGTAATGGGTACTTCAATCTGAAAAGAAGAGTATAAAGAGTGACAAGAAAATGGTGTAGGCGAAAGTAAAATGGGAGAAGATATAATAGAGAGTGCTGGCAACTGCTTATGAGGCAACTCAAGGGAACATTTCTTGGACGATTCCTTAGGAGGTATGCTAGAGTCACACTCGTTAGACAGCTGTTTGGCCATTTTATTTAAAAAAAGAAACTTTAAACGAAGATCCCTGTACATTCGGCTTAAAGCAAGCTGCTGGCTGGCACAAGATGGTCAAGTCAATGCGCTGGACTTGATCCAAGTTCAGGCTTAGACACAGACAAACCAGACAATTTGTCGTAGTCGCGGCCGTTGAGGCCAGCACATTTTAAGTGAATAAGATTATCGCAGAGCCAATAAGATATTGCTCTATACTAATCGTCAATGCTTACAAGTAGGTAGACAACAAGCCATTGAAAAGCGAAAAGAAACACAAGGCAAAAAAAAAAAAAATTTATGTAGGATTGCGTGAGAACCTCTAACGATATAAGAATGCCGGTAACGATGGGTTTTTCATATATGTATATCCATAGGTGGATAGACAATCCAGTTGGAAGAGAGGCTTGAGTTGCTGGACGAAGAGGTTGTGTTGGTCTCGTAAAATTAAAAGTGTCCAATAAGATGGTTTCTTTTTCGTTTGTTAATAATTAAATAAATATTATAAGCTAAAATACATAAAAGCAAAGTGGTGTGAAGAGTATTTTATTTTGGTCCAGTGGACTCAGCCCTTCTACATTTTGGGGGGCTCAACCGGGATAGTAACAAAGAGCGAGTGAGAGAGAAAACTTTATGAAGAAAACGCGCGCAATTGCAAAGGTGACGCTAACATTTCGAAGCAGAAGAGCAATTGAGACAGAAAATGCGTGCTGAATTTTACAACAAAAATTAACGAGAAGAGACGAATACATTAGAAATAACAAAAAAGACGAAAAGATGAGAAACGAGTAAAAAAAGACGACAGTTTTGTTCAGTGAGGAACAAATGAGGAGAAGCAACAACAAAGACGATAAGATGTGAAAGACGAGCAACATCCCAAAGACGAAAATTTGTTTAGAGACGAACAAAACACAAAGAGCAACAAAAGACGAAAATTTGTACAGAGAGGGACAAAACGACGACCACATAAGAAGAAAACAGGAGAAACATTGAACTTGCTTGGATTCGGCGCTATCCAATCATTCAGGTAATCCCAGAAGTAACCTGGAGCAGAGATCGGACTAGGAGTCACACAGAGAGTGGCTGCTAATACGAGGAGTACCAGATCGAAACGAGACGACCCAATTCACCACTACATGTACAGTCAGAAGGCATCATCCATCCAACATTGTGTGTCTGTGAGTGAGAAGAAGCTAAGACGTAAAGAAGCCGACAGGTAAGAAGACAACTGCGTAAAGAAGACGACACGTAAGAAGACAACTGCGTAAAGAAGATCACGAGAAACAGACAACAAAGACGTAAAATAACCAGGGCTACATCACCAGGACATAGCCTGTTTCGCGCAAACCCAAGCAGAGCGCTGTCCACCTCCCGCCGACCGACCGTGGGGCGCAGCCGTATATTAACTACAGCTAATTACGAGCTAAATGAGCTAAAATAGAGGTTTTCACAAGAGAAAGGGAGGCTTCTGATCTGATTACGGGATACAGAAGATTGTAATCAGAACATAGGACTCGAAAAGGTTCATGCAAAGAATAGTTAGAACTACAATGTTTTAATGATAGAGGAATAAAATTGCTAGTAGGTCTACGGGGTACAGATAGGTTTAACTGGTTCAATAGCTCAGGAGAGTCTATTTCACCTATTAAAAGTTTATGAATAAAGATAGCACTAAGCATTACTCTACGATTAATTAATGAAGGAAGATTGATTAAAAGAAGCCTACTGGAGTATGATGGCAAATAGACATTGCGATCCCAATTTAGACCGCGACGAGCAAATAGCAAAAATTGCTTTTGAACAGATTCAATTTTACTTTGGTGCGTCTCATATTCAGGTGACCATATGCAAGATCCGTACTCTAAGATAGGACGGATTAATAAAGTATACAGAAGTTTGGTTGTGTACGGATCGTCAAACTCTTTTGACCATCGTTTCACAAACCCAAGAACATTCATAGCTTTACTAACTATAGCAGAAATATGAGGATTAAAGGTTAATTTATGGTCCATAAGAACACCTAAGTCATTGATAATATCTCATCTCTCATCTCTAAGACAGTGTCGTTAAGATAATAAGTTGCTAAGTATGGAGTGCATCTATAAAAAGACATAACTTTACATTTAGAGCCGTCAAGGTTTAATAGGTTGGTTTCACACCAACTCCGAAGATCATTAAGATCCGATTGAAGTAGGCAAGAAGACGATATGTCTTTAAAACTGAGGTAAAGCTTAACATCATCCGCGTACATAAGCACCCGAGAATGTGACACTACCAATGGAAGATCATTGATAAAAAGAGTGAATAGCAATGGACACAAATGACTACCCTGAGGTACTCCAGAAGTCACTTGGATGGTCTTAGAAAATGAAGACTTAAAGAGGACCTTTTGTGTACGCTTAGAAAGGTATTGAAGAATCAAATCGAGCAAAAGGCTGGGGATGCCAAATGCATTTAACTTATATAAAAGTAGAGTGTGATTAACAGATTCAAAGGCCTTGCTGAAGTCAGTATAAATGACATCAGTTTACACGGCAGTCTTGAACCCTTTGATGGAGTGAGATGTAAATTCTAATAGGTTAGTAGTTGTCGATCTACGTTCTTTAAGCCCATGTTGGGATAACGAAATGATTGAACTACAAAAATGATGCAATTGAGACGTTATTATTTTCTCAAATGCTTTGGGTATGGCAGACAGTTTAGAAATACCCCTATAATTGGAGGCTTCGGACTTTTTTCTCCTTTTTATGAAGAGGAATAATATATGATTCCTGCCAGATGGCCGGGAAGGCGGAAGATATAACGGACAGTGTGAACAACTTAAGTATTGGCTTACATAGGGCCTCTGCGCAAAACCTTAATAGGCAGCCTGGTATTCCATCAGGGCCAGGTGCATATATTGGTTTGACGGAACTAAGCACGCTAGGAATCGAACTTTCATCAAACACAGGGTCTAAAATGCACTTAGACGATTGCAAGTGATAAGGATAAGGATAAGGAGGATTTGCTTGATAAATCGAAGAGGAATAAGTTGTTTTGAAGAAATCAGCAAACATATCCGCGATTGCCTGATCATTGTCAGCTTTATTGTTTTCGAAAGACGGGTGCATTGACGAATTTATAAAATTGCTTAGGATCGCGAGAAAACCTAAGTTTACATCTCTGAAGATAATCCTTATAGCATTATGAATTCAGCACCATAAAATTTGATCGAGCAACTACGTATAGGGAAAAATTCGATGCTTTACCGGATTTTTTAAATCTTTTATAGCATCTCGATTTTACGTTCTTCAAGTTACATAACTCACGTGAGAACCAAGGAGGTTTATTAGACCATCCTTGAGTCAAACGCGGGACACAAACATCAAAGAACGACTCAAGAGTTTTATAGAAGACAGAAATGGAAGAGTCCATATCCGTGCAAGTATACAGATATGTCCAATCTTTAGTTAACAAGAGTTTTTTAAGTTTAGTAAAGTTTGTCATGCGAAAACATCGGATTGGAGGCATCAAGTTATTATGTCGAGACATAAGCCCAAAAGGAAGGTCAATGGTTACATCCAGAGTTGGATGAAAGTTGTCTTCAGGGATAACTAAGGGATCAGTCCTGGAAATATCGCAGTTGGAAGAAACCAACACAAATACCAGATCTAGTGATCTGTTCCGAATATTCCGGACAGGATTTATTTGAGTTAGACCAGACCATCTATGAAACAATGTGACGAGGAGAGCAACAGTAATAAAGAATCATATGAGAGGGTCCAGGAAATCTCAGGTAAATTAAAATCTCCCAGAACAACGAGCAAGTCGTTGTCAGAGATATATGAGGAAACAAGTTGAATAGCTTCCAAATGGTGAATGTATACTGCCAAGTCGGCTGTGGAATATACGAACAAGTGATATAGGCAGAAAAAGAATTAAGAGAAATTTTAACACAAACAAATTCAATCTCCTGATTGGAAGACTGTACAATTTCAGACGAGAACGCCGAATCAACAACGATCACCACCACCATTACGGATAGTCCGATCATATCTGTATTAAATATTTTGAGGGGAAAATTGAAACATCGGCAATATCAGGCTTCAGCCAAGTCTCAGTAAAGGCAAGAATATGAAAGTCAAAAGCTAAACTATCTACATAGAGTCTAGAGAGTTTGGACTTTAGTCCCCGTACGTTCTGATAGGCCAGAGTTAGGGACGAAATTAGTTTTTTGACTCGCCAACAGGTGCAGACGAGCCGAAAGGGTCGTTATTCACAGAGGCAGGTAGCAGGCTAATCGGAGGCCGATTCTTCTTTTTTCTTGTATACTCTTTTACAATAAGGTGTTCCGGCCAAAAATCTTTATGACATATTTGGCCAAAAAGATCTGGGGAGACACTTATTTTAAAGGACAAAATGTCCCGAGTATATGAAAAACGGAACTTTTCCACAGCAATGTTTGGTGCTTGAACTTTGCCCTGGATGTAGGCTATGACTTCTTCAGACGTAGTATTGCGATCAAGCTGCGAAATAAAAATTTGCTTTTTGGGTGGAACTACAACAAGGGAACTAGAAGTGCCAGGCACAGCAGTAGCAGCACCAGCAGATTCAGCCGTAGCTGAAGCAGCCAACACTTTACTAGCTCCTCTTGTAACTACTTTATTGGCAACATTCCTGGAAACGGATGTTTGGCCGGACGGTTCGGAAACTACAACCGATATCGTGTTAGTAGGTGGGATACTTTCACCAGGGGAAATAAGAAGAGATTCCACACCTTCCAAAGCCGGACTCCTAAACGATATCAGCTGCTGTATATTTGGTGACATAGGGTCATTGTCGGAAGACGGAACTGGGAGAGAACGATGTGCCGAAGGACTGAGGGAACGCGCCCTGAAACCTGGCCCTCTTTCGCGTCGGAGATTCAATCAAAAGTTTAGAACTTCTGAATTGAACCTCCATCGCCTAAAGCTCTTCTTGGAGCTTATGAACGCCAGCTGACAGGGTTTTAAACGCATCCCCATCCGTTTCATAAAACTACGCATCTCGAGCTCCAAGCCACGACACGAATCACAGCCCCATTTAATGCCGCCACCCTGTGCAATACTATCCCGCACCTTGACTGTATAACCAGCACATTTAAAGTGCATTACATTGTCACACAGCCAACAGTAAAGAAAGTCGTCACTGGTCTTGGTGGGATTATTACAATTATATTTGCAACAGACAGACATTATTAAATAATTGATTTATCACAAACAAATTATAAATCAATATGTAAATAAAAGGGGAAAAATGTATATATGTTAAGAGAGGTGTATACAAACCAATGCAAAAGCTAACTGCAATATGCAAATTAGAAAGAGAAAACAAGAAAAAAAAAGAGTATATTTTTTTTTGTATTACAACACACAACAACAAAAACTTGTCACAAGCGCGAAGTTAACGGCCGCGAGCGCGATCAAAAGAGAAAGCAGAAGAATAGAGAGCACCAACACCACACAAACAAAAACAATTTATGAACTGTAAATTGAGAGCGCGGATGGGAGCAAAAATAGAACGAAATCAGAAACTAAGCAGCGCAACAACAAAATTATATTTGCGTTTGTTAAAGTTTTGATATTGATATAAGTAAAAAATAATAAATTTAATCAAACTTCGCGATGAGTAGTGGAATTTAAATTGAATATTATAAATTAACTTCACGAAAGAACGAAAGACAGTTATTAAGCGAGAGCGCAAAAAAGCACGACCGACTTCGATGAGTGAAAATATAGTTTAAGAACATAAAAATAAGAAATGACGAATTAAAATTTTTTAAATAAGAGAAAATACGAGTTTAAAATTTTGAAAAATAAGAAAAAAGATTTAAAATTTTGAAAAAAAAGAAAAGTAAGAGAAAAGATGAATCACAATTTTTCAAATTAGAGAAAAGACGAGTTTAAAATTTTGAAAAATAAGAAAAGAAGATTTAAAACTTTGAAAAAAAAAAATAAGTTGATTTAAAAATTTTTTGAAAAGAGAAAAGACAAATTACAAATTTTGAAAATAAAGAAAGACGAATTGAAACTTTTTGGAAAATAAGAAAAGAAGATCTAAAATTTTGGAGAGTAAGAAAATACGGTGATGTAAAAGTTTCGAAATAAGAGAAAATATAAATAACAAATTTTGACCAAAATTTTTGGGAAATAAGTAAGAAGGAAAATTCAACAAGAGGAATGAAAATATTTGTAATCATATAAACTAACATCTAATTTCAATTATTTTGTAATCAATACAAAATACATTTTACATATGTTGTATGACGAGATCACCGAACTGACCGTCGCAGGGATGAAGGAAAAGTTAAAAGAGCTGAATTTAAGCGTAATAGGCAACAAACCTGAATTAAGAGAGAGATTAATTTCATATTTTGATTTAGATACGAACGAGGAATCCTTATATTCAGAAGCTAATACCAGCATTCAAGGCGAAAGTGAAGAAGTTGAAAGAGAAGTGACAATGGCGTTCACATTGAAAGATATTCGCGATTCGTTGACAGAGTTTGATGGGAGCAACAAAAAGGATGTATTAGAATGTCTTTCAGACTTTGATGGTACTGCTGTAACAGTACAATGGAATGATCTTCAGAAATTTATCTATGGTAGACAGCTGTTGACAGGAGCGGCTAAGTTGTTCGTAATAACAAGTTGGAGTAGCCTTAAGAACGCGCTACAGGATGAGTTTACCGTTAAATTGTCGTCGAGAGAAGTTCACAAACAATTAGAGAGTAGAAAGAAGAGATACAACGAGAGTCTAGTTGAGTACTTTTACGTAATGAAAAGTATAGTCAAAAGAGGTAGCGTAGATGAAGAAAGCAGTGTCGAATACATCACTGAGGGTATCCCTAACTCTAAAATGAATAAAAGCATTTTTTACCAAGCGAGAGATTTAAAGGAATTACGAGAGAAACTAACGATTTACGAGAAATATGTTTCCAATCAAGAGTCTAAACCAAAACCACGAATTGAGAAGCTGCAATCGAGAAGTACTTCAGAGGATTTCAGATGCTTTAAATGCGGAGTAAAGAATCATATCGCTAGGAACTGCAAAGGGGATGATTTCAAATGTTTTAAATGTAATCAGATGGGCCACAAAGCTAATCAGAGTGAGACGAAGAATACAAAGGATACAACGAAGACAAATGCGAATAACAAATGCAACAGATGACTCTAAGCTTTAATCGTCCTTTTAAGGATGTTCCAATAGGTAATGGAGTATTAACTGCTCATTGGCGTAGGAGGGAAAAAGATTTGTATCCTTGGATTTTTTAACGTCAATACAGAGTTAGATGGCAACGTCGTGGAAATAGCCTTTCATGTTGTTCGAGATAAAGATACTTTATACAAATGAGTAATTGGAAATGATGTTTTGGAAAACTTTAATGTTACCATTGGGAAAAGGGGAATTGTTTTCCACAAAGAGGATAAGATGCCAAAACCAATCAGCACTGATAAGCAAACCGATACAAAAGTCCCAGATTTGCAAAAGACGGTTGAAACTATAATGACTATGACCTTAGATGAGGGTAACCCGTGCCCAGAAATGAAGACTGTAGTAGCAGAAGAGATCCCAATTCAAGACGTTTACCATATCAGGATCAGACGATAGTAGATCAGCGAATAAAGAGAGAGACGAAGGCTGGAATAGTTCATCAAAGCTATTCCAAGCACTTATCTCTTGTGGTGCTAGATTCGAGGAAAGATGGCAAGAAAATAGTATGCTGCGATAATAGAAAGCCAAATCCGAAGATAATTCGACGCAACATTGAAGACCACGATTTTGAGATCAAACATCGACCTGGAACTAAGATAAGATGAAAGATCCGAAAAAACGCTTAAAGACGAAATGAGGGCAATAACTAAGCAAGGTTTAAAGTCTAAGTCAGACGAAAAATTATTTAGTGTGTTAAAACGGGGAAAAGATAAAATTCGTAGAAAATCAAAATATAATGTAGAGAATATTGGGGAAAATGAGGGCCCAAATAGGACCAATTCCGCAGCAGAGTACATGAAGATGTAATGTCCATCATTCGGGACGAATGAGGCTGTAAAATGGCCGAATTTAGAATGGCGTGAGAACCTCTAACGATATAAGAATGCCGATAACGATTGGTTTTGATATATGTATATCGATAGGTGGATAGACAATCCAGTTGGAAGAGAGGCTTGAGTTGCTGGACGAAGAGGTTGTCTTGGTCTCGTAGAATTAAAAGTGTCCAATAAGATGGTTTCTTTTTTGTTTGTTAAAAATTAAAAAAATATGACAAGCTAAGATACATAAAAGCAAAGTGGTGTGAAGAGTATTTTATTTTGGTCCAGTGGATTCAGCCCTTATACATATATAGAAAAATTTAAATACACAGCACAAAGATAATTATCGAGATAAAAAAATCAATAATTACAAATAAAACAAAGAGACAGCTAGAGTACACAGCACAAGAGAGTGTGCAAGAACAGTTATAAGACGAGCTTTGAGAGGCGGTCTTACAAACGTGATTACGCGGGAGAGAAGCTGAGCACAAGCACAAACAAGAAAGAACAACAAAACCACTAGCACTGATGGTATGATGGGGGCGATGAGGGAAGCAACTGCAGAAGCAATGACGAGAGAGAACAATAATAAAAAAAAAATTTAAATGCACCAAACACCAACTACCAAATATGACTCGACATTTGTTGAGTGCTTCAATGAAGGCTAGTATCTCGCAGAGGAAGCTTACTAGCTATGAACTGGAGATACTAGACGTCATTAAACAGGATCAAACAGACGCACAGAGGAAGCTTACTAGCTATGAACTGCGCGTCTGTTTGATCCTGTTCATAAAATATACAGGATATAGTTGTCCTTGTAAAAGAACTGATCCAAACCCGTTCATCAAAGCATCTGTGTGGAGCTCCATCTGATGGTTAAAATTAAAGATTTCTAACAGGGGCTTCTCTGTGATCAATGTTTTAATCTGTTGAATGAATCGATTTCGGGATCATTGAAGTGGAATTTAACATATTGTTTAAGTAGATTCGTTAGGAAAATGGTCTCGTAATATTATCTTGTTAATTCTTCTATAGTCGATACATAGTCTTGGAGATCCATTTGGTTTTTTTTATCAGGACTACGGGGCTACTCTGAGCTATGAGTGCTCACCTCGACTACATACCTTCTTTTAACCATTCATCGACTTTTTGGTCTACTACGGAACGTTTGTTATAAACGATTCTATGCGAACGCGAGTAGATTGGGTAGTAGATTTGTACGGAAGCCATCGATTGTAAAAAGTAGGTAAGAGAAGACCCTTTCATGAAGCCATGCTGACAAGGAGAAATAGTAGATCTGGATAGGTGTTGAAGGGAAGACGTAATAATTTTCTCAAACAGCTTAGGTATTGCCGAAAATTTGGCAATGCCACGGTAGTTAGAAATATCCGATTTGCTACTCTTTTTAAAAAGCGGAATAATAAAAGACTCCTTCCAAATATCAGGAAAGCTACAAGTCTCACTCGATATAAAGAATAACCGAGATAAAGGCTTAGATAGGGAAAGCGAACACATTTTAAGGATGCAACTAGGTATATTATCAGGCCCGGGTACGAAAGAAGACGTCATAGATGACAAGGTAGAGATAATACAGTCTTCAGTAATACTAGGAAAAAACATACAATTTAAATATGGAATTGAGAAGGGATAAGGTGTTGGATCCGAAGCAGTAGTAGAATAAGTCGACTGAAAGAATTTAGCAAACAGATCTGCAATATCTGAATCATTATTAGCAGTCTGGTCATTAAGTCTGAAGGTGGAAGGTAGTAAATTAGAGCGTCTTTTGGAATTAAAAAAATTGTAAAATCTTTTGGGGTTCTTATAAAATTCAACCTTACAGCGAATGATATAATTATTGTCGCATTGAGTATTTAAAAGACAAAATTGAGATTTGGCTACACAATAATTTGCATAATCACGTCGCGAACCAGTTTTCTTAAATCTTTTAAAATATCTCGATTTAATGTTATGGAGATTAGAGAGCCTACGTGTAAACCAGACTGGCGCACTGGAGACGGTAGAGACATTCACATAAGGAACGAATTTATCACTTAGAAAAATTAAAATTATGAGCAGAGTTGAAAAAATTCACTGCACAATCTATATCACAGCATGAATAGGGATTTCCGAAGAGAAAGAAAATAACCCAGTTTTCATTCGTTGAATTCAAAATATGAACTGATTTTATTTAAAAACTCTTAAACTCTAAGAAGCGACAATTGTTCTTAAAAATACTTATTCTAATGTCCCACGTTTTTTTCGGGGGTTGAAAATTGTTTATATTTCATGCTCAGCGCTGGTTACTTGATACCGCGCCGCTGTTATAGTCTTAAGTGTTTTCCACAGAATGTGGATGCATGTTTTGTTTGGTATTAAGCAATAATTGTCATATGAATTTTATGACTTACTTTTGTTTATGTTTCATTTGTATATTTCTTTGGTCAATCTGATTTGGTGAAGCCAGCTCAGATGAACACGATGTTTATTCTTAAACATTCTGCAAAGGACCGCCAAATGCGACGTTTTGGATTTTATTTTATAGTTAGTTATCATATCCAAATTATTAAAATTATTATCATTAGTAAGAAATCTATTGTTAAAGAAGCATGATAGACGTTGAACCTAGTCAATCTGATGTTCCTTTACTGATTGTAACTGACTTCTTATTCTTACCAATTCTCCCATATGTATTACTATGTTGGCTTCTAGCTTTTTTATAAGGTGGAGAATTTAATAAATAACTGCTTTGCTCCACTATTTTTAAATATCGCTGATTGCTGAAGTGTGAGTGGCTATTCTGGTTACCATTAAATGTTGTCCTTTTATAATTATTTTGCACAATCTGCCTTTTTGGTACTACAATTTCGGACAATTTGTTACTGGAATCCATTTTGACATTATCTTTTAGATACTCATTATCTAATTGACCCAATGGTTCAGTAAGCGTTGCCGTCTGAATATTTTCATGTTTTACTAGCTCTGTGATATATACTTTTTCTTCCCCAATTTTCACTTTACCTCCAATGTGAGGTCCTGCCGGGGGCCATAAATTTATTTTTTGAGTTTGGTTGTTGTACTTCTTTGGAATTGTGTTATTTTTATTTTGAAATTTATCTTTCTTTTTCTCCCAACGTGGTTCAAACCCTGTGACATCTATTGTTGTTGCCACTACAGATTTATTCTGATTTGATTTGGTGCATCCCGAGACGATCCAACCAAATTGAGTATTTTGGCCTAGCAGGCCATCAATCTTTTTAATTCCTCCTTTTAAGATTTGGGTATATACGTTTACTCCCATTATTATGTCAATCATACCAGGTTTATTAAAGGTAGGATCAGCTAGAACGTAAGTTTGCCATTTCGACATATCCACGTTTGCTATTTTTAATGGAAGAGCTTTCATTAACTTTGGCAACACGATTGCCTCAACCTTTAGATGTCCTTTCCAAGGATTTCGCGTCTTTACATCTATTTTTACCTTATATTTTGATTTTTTGGTTTTTATTGAGGACACGCCACTTATTTCTGTATATTGTTTAATTTTAGGTAATTTCAATATTTGAGCGGCCTCTTCAGACAAAATGGTGCTCTTTGAACCAGAGTCAATAAGGGCTCTTAGAGTTTTATATCCTCCATTTATATTTTTTACTTGTATTAAAGCTGTGGCCAACAGTGTTGGTTGTGCGGTTACACAAGTATTAACTCTGTCCTGATTTTCTTCAAAATGGAGTAACGTATGGTGTTCAAGCATCTTATGCAAAGCTGCACTTTTTTGGCTGTTTCATACCTTTCAGTAGGTGCCCGGCAATTTTGCAAATCGGACATTTATTATCGACTTCCGCATAATTTAACACAGGTTTTAGCGGTTTTTTCTCTTCTTTGCTCATGGCACTTAGCGAGCAATATCTTTTCTCCAAGAATTCCATGTCATCAGATAGCATTTGAATTTGCCTTGTTTTTCTAATCTGACTCTCATACAATTGTAGAGCCTCTCTGTCGAATTTCCTTAGTAGGAGTTGTGCGCATATGACGTCAACTTCATCGGACAAATTTGCTTTTATTTTAATTAAGTAAACTGACTCATTAACTATGTCAATCACTCCTTCAACACTTTTTGCGGATTCATTGTTGATCATCGGTAAATCAACGATCCGACTTAATTGTTCGGAAAATACCCACCGATTATTTTCATACCGCTTGGTTAACAATTCCCAAGCGGCACTATAATTTTCAGCTGAACCTGACAATAGATGGGCTACCATGCTCTTTGCTTCGCCCTTTAAAGCGGATTTTAAATAATTAAACTTAAGAGCAAGACTTAAATCCTCTCTTTTTTCAATCAGTTCCGCAAAAAGTTCTACAAACAGGTCCCATTCTCTAGGTTCCCCAGAAAATGTGGGTACCTGTATTTTCGGCAACACCGGTAGTTCGCCTCTCACGGTTACATTCTCAATCTTACTTTCCTTATTGTTTATTTTTATTTCTAACACTGATACTGAATTCCGGACATCGAATTCCAAATCATCCAAAGTATTTTTAAATTTTGCATCTTTCAACACAACCTGGCACGCCTGGTTACCCTATCCAAATATTCCTGGAGCTGTCGGACTCTATCCATAAACATCTCCTGGTTACCACTACCGTTTTCATGACTGGAGGTCGCATTCCCGCGCGACTCTCCTTTGCTATCATCAAACATTTCTGACATATCCGCTTCTGCTTCAACTAACACTGACTTACTAGTGCCTGGTTTTTCTGACTCTCCTGTAGCTATTATTTTGGCAACTATCGTTAAAACCTCTTCATGTCCTTTATCTCTGTAGTACTGATGATCGAAAATACCCTGCTGGAGCAATTTTTCATGGTTAGGCATCCATCGGCTACTAATCACTTTTACTTCCTCGATTACCTTGCTGGTAACGTTTCTGGGATCCAGTGCTTCCAACTGCCTTAACCTGGTATGCAACTCTACCTGCTTCTCTAACAATTTAGCAGTCTTATTTTTAATAGACGTAGTCGTACAACGCTCAGTACGAACAAGTGGCCCATATGACACCAGGCCCGGGCCTGTTACGAATGACCCTAAGTAAAGTTAATATTACAACCTCCACCCACTCCGACCTAAGGGCATAGGCGTATTACATATATAAAATTAAACTAAAGAAATAGAAAATATTAAATGTAATAAGATAATAAGTTACATATAAAAAGAAAACAGGATAGGTTAAAATAAAGATGATTACAACTAGTTACGAGCGAGGAAGGACAAGATCGCAGTTTTTATACCGGGAAGCGATGTTTCGGAACCGATAACGTGCCAAAGTCTGTTGTAGTCACTACATAGTATACGAAAAGGTTCATGCAGAGAAAAGTTAGTTGTGCAAGTGGGAAGTAAAAGCGGTGTGAAATTGCGGGTCCTTCTAGATGGAACAGAAATGTTAATTTGGCTCAACAGCTCGGAAGAGTCAATCTCACCATTCAAAAGTTTGTAAAGAAAAGTTACACCAAGCATAGTTCTACGATTAGCTAAAGAAGGAAGGTTAATTAACTGAAGTCGACTAGAATAAGATGGAAGTTGTACAGTTGGATCCCAGCGCAAATCACGAAAGGCAAAGAGTAAAAACTGTTTTTGTACAGATTCTAATTTGTTTTGATAAAACTCATATTGAGGAGACCAAACACAAGATCCATACTCCAATATGGGACGGACTAAAGAAGTATAAAGTATTTTGGTAGTATATGGATCCTTGAACTCCTTCGACCAGCGCTTTATAAAGCCAAGAACACTTTTAGCCCTACTAACAGTAGTCGATATATGCTGATTAAAACTAAGTTTGTGGTCTATTAAGATCCCCAAATCTTTTACAACCAAAGAAGTATTATTAATTCTTTCTAACGGGAAATTATTTAAAAAGTAACTCGTTAATTGAAGCTAGAACTGCAGATACAGTCAAAGAATTCAATTGGAACACTGATTTTAAAAGATGAAATTTCTCTAGAATATGAAAATTTAAACTTTTCTATGGATATATTAGAGACATTCAGTTTTGCCCGAATGTGGGCCATGACATCATCCGATGTAGCATCAGGGAGAAGTCTCGAAACAAAAATATGTTTTTTAGGAGGCACTCCCACCAATGGTTTCGGCATTCCAGGTATTGCATCAGCTACCGCATTAATTGTAGCATTAGTTGCAACAAGTGGCACTCCGGCATTACTAACATTAGGATCCCTGTCGGCAATATCCATGGGTGTAGATTCTTCCCCAGACAAAACGGACACTACAGACATCGTCTGTGGAGTTGGAGTTTGCATTGGTTGAGAAGGGGTCGGAACCGATATAGATGTGGAGACCGGCAAACGCAAGGACAAATCAGGAGTCTGTTCTCCCGCCTTCTTACGCTTTCGAGACTCAGTCAGTAGCGTTAAACTACTAAACTGGGACTCAACAGCTTTAAACTCTTGCGAGAGTTTAAGAAAACTGGCAGACAGACTCATCAGGTTATCCTTTGTTTGCCGCATGAAAAGTTCCATTTCATCTTCCACGATCCGGCATGACTCACATCCCCATTTGAAACTATTTTTTTGATCTAAAAGATCCTTCACCCTGCATGTAAAGCCGGCACACTTAAAATGTACTGTAGTTTTACACAACCAACAGTAAATAAAACTATTCAAGGGTGGGGGCGGGATGCAAACAATTTTTTATCAAACAGACAGTCATTATGAGGTAATAAGAAAAAATTGGTAATCAAACAAATAAAAATGAAAAATGAGAAATGTTTGGTATTAAAATATATAACTCACTCTGAGGTCCAGAAATAATAAGAAATAAAGATTTTGAGGGTGCACAAGGGTTAAAAGAAAAGAGCACTGACTAATAGAATATAGACTCTAAATTACAGACACACAACAGACTGCAATATGAGCGCAAATAACGGCGACGAGTGGAACGAAAACGAGAGAAAAAAAAAGTCAAAGAGCGCGAGCGCGGGAGTTAGAAATCACAATAACAAAACACTGCAACAAGAACACTATGAAATTGCAAGACAGCAACAACAGAGCGTTGCTTGTGATTTGCAAGGCAGAAAAAAATGAGATTAAGGTGGGAGAGAGAGGGAAGAAAAGAAAGAGAAAAAAAGAAAAAAAACCAACAAAGGTTATAAGCAGAAATTTAAGTTGTTAAAAATTGTTAACACAAACACACAAAAACGCAGCGAGTGATACGGTGCAAGTTAGACTTACTAATTAATTAATATTTCGATCGCGATGCCGATAAAACAAAATAAAATAAATGTAAATCAGTTAAAAACGCGGGAGCTTGAAAAAAACACGTCCGTCTTCCTCGAGAGCGTTGATGATATATCTCTCTTTTTTTCTCTCTCTTTTTTTTTAATTTTTTTTTATATTGGTTTTTAAATGTTTGTTTTTTTTTAGTGTTTTGTTTTCTTTTTTTTACATATATCCCTGCCTATTTTTGCGTGTGGTTTTCACGCCACACTCTAATCGGACAGCTTTTATTTGCCGCACAATTGTACATAGTTTGTTATAATTATGAAAAAAAAATATGCATCGCAGTGCATTAAAAAAAAAAAATGTGCGACGCAGCGCATAGTTGTTTATTTTGGTGGACGCTCTTTGTATCGCTATCGGTCCAGACGTTGAGCAGCTTTCAAGTTGCCGGTGCTGGTCTACGCACAGGCTGTTGGGGCGCCGATGCTGGTTTCTCCGATCTCTTGGCTCCCGGGTCTAGCTTGTCGCGCTAGACGGTGCCGGTGCTGGTCTTCGCACAGGCGTATTCGCAATAAGGTGAGTCAAATGGTGCAGGGCAGTCCTTGGGACCCGTCTTCACCGGTATGTTTTTTTTTTTTTTGCTGTGTCCAGGGCCTATGGGCTCAGGCGGTACCGGTGCCGGTCATCGCACCAGATTTTGTCGAATTAGCAGCCTCTTCTTTGCAACTTTCTTGTTGCTCTGCTGCTGCTTGTAGTTGCTAGGGCTTCGAATACGCCACACACAAAAACTCCCGCCGCCGATATTACTACAGTTGCTCCACTAGCCAAACTGTCTTTAAAATCGGACGCACGCACTTTTTAATTATTAAGCAATTTTTTGCTTTTTATATTATACTCTGTCTCTTACCACGGGTGGGGGAAAACAAGAGTTAATTTATTTTTGCTACCTTTAGCTGATCTTAGCATTTACACTTGCATAAGATCAGACTTCAAGGAGCTGATTCACACTCTGAGTCTCTTACCACTGGTGGGGAAAACTACAGAGCTCCTTTTTCTCGAAGGACCAAAATGAATAGGGATTCCCGGAGAGCAGAGAAAATAACCCAGTTTTCATTCGTTGAATTCAAAATATGAACTGATTTTATTTAAAAACTCTTAAACTCTAAGAAGCGACAATTGTTCTTAAAAATGCTTATTCTAATGCCCCACGTTTTCGGGGGTTGAAAATTGTTTATATTTCATGCTCAGCGCTGGTTACTTGATACCGCGCCGCTGTTATAGTCTTAAGTGTTTTCCACAGAATGTGGATACATGTTTTGTTTGGTATTAAGCAATAATTGTCATATGAATTTTATGACTTACTTTTGTTTATGTTTCATTTGTATATTTCTTTGGTCAATCTGATTTGGTGAAGCCAGCTCAGATGAACACGATGTTTATTCTTAAACACAGCACTTAAATAGAAATGACCAATCAAAAGAGAAAATAAGGCTGTTAAGAAGATTGAAATTTGTTTTACGAAAACATCTACGACGTGAATTTGAGATGTTATTAAATGAATTATTAACGGAATTGTAAGAAATAGTAACTTCAATGGTAGGGTGATAAGGATCTTCAGGCTTCACTATGGACTGTGTTTGTGATAAAGCACTAACAGTGGGATCCGAGACAAAAACAAGACTATCAAGAAAAACATGTTGAGATGAAGGAATTAAGAAAAATAGATTATCATCAACAAGCCAAGAAACATTAGGCAAGTTAAAATCACCTAAAACTATAAGAAAATCACGATCTTTAAGACGACTTAAAATAGATCGCAAAGCATCAGCATGGTGCATGTAGATCATGGTATCAGAAGCTGGAGGAATATATGAACAAGAGATATATAAGCTAAAGTTAGAACATGTAACTTCGACGCAAATAAACTCACAACACTTGAACACAGATTCGAGTTGTCAGCAATGAGTACTCCACCGCCACGTCGACCAACACGATCAAGCCTATAAGAAATAAAGTTATTAGAAAGAATTTCATTATCCAAAACAGAGGAGTTACGCCAAGTTTCAGAGAGACTAAACATAAACTTTTAAATTAAGACCTTAGCAGGGCATGTATTACCAATGTAAGCTGTCACAGACGACTCAGAGGTATCTGGAGCAAGCGTAGAGATAAACAATTGTTTGTGATGAGGCCCTACAGGGTGTGGAGGTGGAGCAGCATTGAGATCCGCAAGTATTTGAGAGCCAGCATGATCCTTGTTGATCAGAGTTCCCGTAAGGGATAGATTGAGGTACACCAGGGCTTGTAATGGGTACATCAATCTGAAAAGAAGAGCATAAAGAGGGACAAGGAAATGGTGCAGGCGAAAGTAAAATGGGAGAAGATGTAATAGAGAGTGCTGGCGACTGCTTATGAGGCAACTCAAGGAAGCATTTCTTGGGCAATTCCTTTGAAGGTAGACGAAACTTGAATTGCGACAATAAATGTATGCTAGAGTCACACTCGTTAGACAGCTGT